>JAGTTD010000013.1:13721236-14471236 GCA_018398585.1 Simmondsia chinensis
TTCCTACCAACGATCGACGCTGTGATTCATTGTAGGACTGGAGTGTTGGAGGTTTCTTTCGGGAACCTTATGGGAAAATTGAAGGTCTTGAACATTGCTCAGCACCCTAAGACTGAGAATGAGTTAGAATGCTACAGAGTTAATGATATTGACCCTTTGGTAGACTTGGGTACACTTGAATCTACTAAAAGTGCTGATTGAAATAATATCCCTATCTATGTCGATAATTGTGCGTTAAGTGCTCAGTCATCACCTGAGTTTGGTAGGATAGAGATTTGAGACCCCGATGCCAGCCATGTTACTGTCCTTGATACCTTGATAGTCACAGGTCTAGAAACACTGTTAGGTTTGGGAATTGTCCTTACAAGCTCAACCTAATTCATATTAAGGATGCTACCTTAGATTTTTGTTGACTTTGCATTCTACACCGCGTCCAACTAAAGATGTTAAACTTAACACTCCTGGGAAGCAACTTAACTTACTTTTACTTTTGTTTTGTGATTTAATTGAATTTTTGGATTGAACTCTATTTCTTTTGCGGATCCTTTTATTATCCCTACCATGACTACTTTGTTTTTCTTATACTAAGCACTTGTACTGTTCATATTTCTCATCCTACTAACACGTCTGTTTAGTATTTTGTCTTCTATGTCATGTTTTATAGCTTGTTATTTTGTCCTTTTCTTTTTGGATTTGCTTACCACGCATAGCTAAATGTGTTAACTCCACGGCACATATATCTCAGGTCGTCTCTTTCCTTTCCTTGCCTGTATTTACTTTTGTTTGGTTTGCATTGAGGACAATGCAAGGTTTGGGCTTGGGGATGGCTTGTATGGTTTAAACTTTTGTTTGTCCTTTTAGCATAATTTTTTTAAATGAGTTGAGTTTTTGCATGGATTAGCATAGAATTATTGTGACTTATATTAAAGTTCAAATTTGAGATGTGCCAAGACTATTAGAATATTTATATAATGAAATTATTCTTAAATCTGACTATTGAATTTGTTGTTTTTGTATTTTAACCAGTTAGATAGATTATTATATTTTACTCTTAATCTTGTGACAAATCCTATGTTTTAAGTTGTGATAGTGGGAATAATTTTTGGAATTTGAACCAAGTAATATACTCGTAACAATGTTGAAATCAATAGTCTATCTATTTTTCTTAAGTTGATTACAAAAAGTAAAAAAGGAGGTACCAATGCCTGTTTAATCAGGTAACTACCCATGATTTGTTGATTCTTATAGCCCCTGTGTCTCAAGCAAGTAAGCTCGTAGTGATGTTTTAACACCTGGTACCTTGAGCTAACTAGATCGGGTGCTGCCGGCCGAAAGCTTGCTACACAAGCCACAGGGAAAGCTTAAAAGGAATCAACTTCTTTAAGACACTTTAATAAGAGCCAATGCCTAACTTGAGTGAAATATTTTTAAGATATGTGCTAGTAACAGCTTAGATTGTGGGAATCACTGGCTAAAAAATCACTACATGAGTCCTAAAGAGACACGCCTAACCATGAGTCACTTATAAAAACAAAGCAGAGAAAAAGTGGAAAACAAGAGAGAAAAGAGAAGCCTTGAGATTTTTTTTTAATTAACTAGGGGTAATTTGGTACGGTAACTGATTCCTTTAATTATTCTCTCTATTTGTCTTAAATGTGGAAGGGTTAGAATAAGGAAAAGGGAAGAGAACTTCTAAGCTTTTTCACTAGTAAAAAGACTCGAATCACGAGAATTTTAGTTAGAACCATTGTAATAATAACATTACATAAAGATTCTCCATTTCAAGGCGTCATTGCTACTGACAAGCGTATTAGGTTGGGGGTCCTTGGAAACAGCCTCCCTTTAGAGCAGCCCTGGAAGGGGGAAGGTTGTGTACATCTACCCCCCCCCCCCCCCCCCCCCCCCCCAAAAAAGACCCTGCTGATGCGGGAGCCCTTTGAGGCACTAGGCTGCTATTGTTATTGTTGAAAGATTCTCCATTTCAAGGTACACCTTCAGATTTGCTTAGATATATTTTTCACAAGTAATTCATGTTATTACATGCTTGATCTAACTTTTCCATCTTTAGTTAGTTTGAGCCGAATCTTGCTTTAGGACAAGCACGATTTGAGTTTGGGGATGTTGTGCCTTATTTTTATAGATTTTATACCTTATTCTTGCAACATATTCAGATTTTACATGTGTTTTATTACAATTGAGGTATATTTAGGCTTGGAATGCATCAACGCAAACAAAGGTTGAAAATTGGCAAAATCAAACAAAATTTAAGCATATTTGAAAACTGTACTGAGAAACCTGACCACATGTGTCAAAAAGGGACTAATTAGGTTGTAATTTGGTAACCCAAATAGTTTTATAAAGTTTTGGGAACTAATTGACCAATCGTTACAAATAACCAATCGATCGGCAACTTACAATGGGAAGGAATCTACAATGGGACAGCCGATCAATCGCTCAGCAGTGCCGATCGATTGCCCAGTTGATCGATCGTCCTATAGAGCCGATCGATTGCATAGTTGCGGGTATAAATACAGAGAGGGAAACTTATCTTTTTCTTGCCTCTTCTCTTACTCTCCTTCCTAACCCACTACGAGATCCAAGAGCTCTCAAAGGCCAAAATGCATGTGGTCGGGGTGTTGGGGCATCAAAGCACGGATCAACTTTAACGTCAATTAAGGGAGTCTTTACTTCTTAGTTATATTCATTATTTTTTTTCTTTAAGATCTTAATGATGTGTAAAACTCCAATGCAGGAGTAGACTCTTTTAGTTAGAGAATGAAGAACCAGTAGCAGTCCGTATCCCAAATTTGTATTATACCTTTGATGATGATTTTGTTATGTTTTTTTTGGCATCCCTATGGGTAATTGTTCATGTTTCTTTGTCTTCTTTGTATGTGCATGTAGTTCTATTTAGATTTCCAACTTATTAGCGTTTGTTTATGAACTTGTAGCCTAGGCCATAACAGATTTTCACGCATAATCAGGGTTGAGGTTATATCCAAACCTAAAAACAATCTTTTATATGAATTAATATTGAATTAAGACAAGAAAAAAAATTAAGTAGTGCTAATGAAATAACCTATGCTACATTTAGGGTGATAAAATAGGTTATTACTTTTAAACTAGTTTAGTACCCTAAGCCTTAATCTAAATATTAACCTAGAATTAGTCCTTGTAGCCTAAGCCTCCTAAGTTATTGTCATAAGTAAAATATAATGACGGGATATGAATTAAGCTACCCTAAATTCATTCCTTAACCTATCCTCAATTGAATTGACAACCTTTTCATTGTTATAATTGCATTTGTGTCATTAATTGCTCACTTCACCAACAAAACATAAGTCAAACTACTCTTTATTCACTAAGGCTAACTTAATATTGATTCCCTGAGGATATGACGCCTGTATACCCGACTAAGCTATAATGGTCTCCTATGCTTACGAGTAAATGATTTTAAAAAAAAGTTTAAAACTAGATCAGGCCTCCTATATATTTTACTTGAATGTAATTTGGCTAGTTTAGATTTGTAATTTTGGCCTAAAATGAACTAAAAGAAGCCTATAGTTTATCTATATTAATTATCTTTTTTATTTGATGAATAATTTGTGCATTATTTATATTACTAAAACTTATATGTACAATTATCTGTATTAAATTTATGAAGAACTTCATCGGTTATTAGTTGGAGAATCAAGTACTAAGAGAATCAAATCAAAAGGGCCCCACTATTAGGTTTGGGTTTAGTAAATATAAATGAAGGCCTAAAGAGCAACCTAAGCGGAGAGGTGAATTCAGTTCTTTCATGATAATTGAAAAATTAAACTTTATGAACCAAAAATTAGATTGAAAGTTAGACAATGAATATGAAATGAAAAAGATAAAGGCAAGAATAAAAAGTTGTACAAAGGTTTTTTAGTGGTTTACTTCCAAACCAGAAGCTAGTCTACTTCTCAAGTGATTACTCTTTGTCACTTGATCCTTTAACTAATATTGATGATCATTTTTAAAAACAAGCTCAGGATCCAACCTTTACAACCGACCTTTTTGTACAGAGGCTCAAGACCCAACCTTTACAACTGATCCTTTTGTAACCGTAGGTTCATGATCTAACATTTACAATAAGAAGTTGAAATAAAGCAATGGAAGAATTATAGCAATGAGACTCTTCACTCTTTGAAGAGTGAACTGACAATGGATCAAGCTTAGCCAAAGCTAAGGATATGCCAATTAAGCTCAATGATCAACAATAAAGAGAACTAGTGATGCTCAAGAAAAACGTAAGATTAAAACGTAAAAGCGTAAGTAGAACAAAAGAACTTTTGGTGAATAAAAGCTTGTAGAATTGAATAATTTTATCAAAGAATTTATGCCCTATTTATAAGCCAAAAGGGCATAGGAGCCGTTGGGAAATTTTAAAAAAAAATTAGAAAGAAATCGAAGTTAAAATGTAGCCGTTAGAGCTGTCGCAAGGCTGTGTCTCGACTCTCAGACCTGTGTGTTGAGACACAACCTCTGTGTGTCGACACATAGCTACTTCAGTTGACTACTGTATGTCTGTCAGTTGGCTAATCCCTTATGTGTGTCGACCCTTAACATGCTTGGGTGGATTTGCACATTTTAGATCAATTAGCTTGATTGATGGGATGATTTACCATAATAGCCAAATAAATTGATTGATTGATTGATTAATTAATTTTTATATTAGCTTAATTTTTTGAATTAATTTCCTAGTTCGCTTTGATCATGAATAGATGATTGATTGAATCAAGCTAAATTATCACCCATTTAAAATTTATTTTGTTTGATTTGATCATACTTTTCAAAATACCAATCTTGAAAAATATTTTCATTAACCACTTAGATGGATTTAAATTTTGACTTGAGTATTTTCAAATAAAATTTGGAAATCAATTTTCAAAAATATTTCAAAAATATTTTTCTTAGAGCATCACATTTCAATATTGAGATTTGGACTCAATTGATATATCTCAATCCTCAGTCCTAGACAATAAAAATAAATAACTTTAAGGTGCTTGGACTCGGATCACATTCTCTTCAATTTGGATGAATCTTCTCTTCAACTTTGATCTCTTTTGCTCTATATTCATCGTCTCTTTTGCTCTTGATTCATCGTCTTAGAAGACTTGATATCAGCATGATTAGCCTTGATTTTTTCAAGCTTTCTTATAAGTCACTTAGAAGCAAGATTTGAACAATTTAAACACACTGACTAACTAAATAATTGTTATCATCAAAATTACAATATAAATGAAGTCAGAGCCACTCCTCATTTTCTGATGATGGCAAACATTTGATGTCTTCTCTGGGAAATGTGAAAGTTGAAGTATAAAATTCATCATAAAAGTATTCACTTATCAGAGCATGCACATGACCATGAACTCATGGAGCAATATATGTCATGATTAAGGTTCAAACTCAATTGCTCCCCCTAAGTTGATGTATTTTAGGAATTATACATTCAATAAGTTAGTATCATCATCATGTTTAACATTTCACAATCAAACACAAACTTCATGTTATGATAGATGCATTCTAGGGGTTAGATGTTCAATTATCTTACACCTAGCATCATTTTTGTACCATGGCACAATTAAGCATGAATCAACTAAACACCAATTTCTCTCCCCCTTTATCATCAACAAAAAGAGAATAAATCAATTTAATGCAATGTGTTTGATGTTTCTGTTAGGAACAGTGTCCTGAAATCCAGATTTATTCTGGTTATATTATTTTAATTAATAAATAAAATTGAAGTTTCAGTCGTTTTCTACTTTAATTCATGTATGTGAGCATTTATACTGCATGTGATTTTCTTTTGAGAGGCATCCATGAGATGAGTGTAGTCCTCAGACTACAATTTACATATTTGTTCTAAGTGGTTTATGAGACTAAGCCACAGATAGACTTGGAAAAAATGATATGGATTGTTGTTTGAAAGACTCGTAGTCGAAGACAAGTCTGGACCACTTGTATGTTAAGACTATAACGTGACACTTTAGATGGCTTGTCTTGGTCATGTGGATGGAAATCCAAAAGTGTTAGGTTAGTGTGTATGACACACTGAGTTGGACCATGTGGGTTACTTATTTCTAGACTACTATCGGAGATGAGTGATTCGCATTGTACTGTTTGAACGACGACTCTAAATCCTGAGGGTATTCTGGACTTGTGCATGGAGCTTTAGTTACTTTGGTGTACTATAAGTAAGGTCTAAAATGAATGACTAAAATCCCACGTACACTGGGTAGCGGCGTGAAGTATGACAAGGATAAGGTATTCAATAGGGAATCTACAGTCTTTTATGAGATACAGATGTCCCCTTAGTTGATTCGCAAATATTTGAATGGTTCGGAAACTTTGGCCAAAGTATTCCAAGTGTCTGACATTTGGAATTTATACTGTGAATATGTTCAAGTATAAATGAATTATTCAGTGAAGGGCGAGCCGGTAACTAATGGAGAAGTTGTGAGAAGGATAATGGTAGTGGTTATATTTATCCTTTGTCATGAACGTCTCGTGGAGGAGTTGTTGTCATCAATACAGTATATTAGGGAGATATCGAATAAATAATTTAAGTCTGGAGTGCAGTGAGATTTATTTAGTGGAATTAAGTCTCATTAAATGGTAATTAAATTAATATCATGAGATAATTTAATTTAACCCGTTTGGAGCTACATTTAAATTTTCCCCGGGGTCCCTACGCAAGCCTCTGCATTTTATTGCCAATTAAAAATATTAAAGAATTCATGAGATGAATTATTTATCCATACGATGGGTAAATTAATTTTGCCAAACAATATTCATGAGATGAATAAATATTAAAAATTATAAAATAAAATAATTTTTTAAAAATTAAAATTCTTAAGATGAATTTTTACATGTGAAAAACAAATTAAAAAAAAAAACACAAAATCGCATTTAAACAGCTCATTATCCGCGCACTCCGCTGGCAGTCAATCAGAACGTGACACGTGTCGCACGCTGGGCTGCCCAAGGTGGTTATCCGCATGCCACGATGTAAACCAATAGGCGCTCGACACGTGGCACGGGATTTTGAATTTAAAAAACACGCGACTTTGACCATGGTTGAAACGCGGCGTTTTGATTCTCTTTATGAATGAAACGCTGCGTTTTGTATTAAAATTGCAATTATTTTGTACGCATCCCACATCGAATTTTCGTTATTTTTTTTCCCACATCGAATTTTCGTTATTTTTTTGCTCCGGAATATTTCTATAAACAGAAGGGTTTATTCCGAGGTTTGGGATTCGAGTTTAAAACAATTCTTTAGGGTTTCTGAAGTTGTTTCGGAGATTCAGTTTAATATTTTTCGGAGCCCACCCTCCGGGCAGTTCAAGGTTATTGCGTAGAAGGTCTCGGGGTCTCGGTTTTGAAGAATATTATTCTCTTTCTGGTTTTTCTTTTTATTGGAGCAATTTCAGGTATGTTTTTCTTTCCTTCTTTTAGTTTCGCTTTTCTATTTATTTACAGTATTCGTTATTATACTTGTTTAAGTTTATGTATTGTTATGAATGTATTAGAGTAAAAGGCCTGTAGATCTAAATTAAGAATTTAGATCAGATGATTTAAATTATGAATTTAAGTCAGTAGATTTAAAATTAGGAATTTTAAATCAACCCTATGTTTAGAGTTATGAATTCTAAACCTGTTCCACTGCGTAATCTTTAGGGAGAATTTATGAAATTCATCCCAACAACCGGTATTAGGGCAAAGGGTTTATAGAGATAAATCTATTCCCGGGAACTCTCGCACATGAGGTGTCACGAAGCTTGACTCTCAGACCGGGGGCTTAGGTAGAGAGAAGAGTCTCCTACTCTAAGTATTCTAATAGGTGCCTATTGTTGTGACCATAGTTGAGAACTGTGAACCCAATAATCGGCATCAGAGTTTATTTTTCAACAAAATTCATATGCTTTGCCCAACAATTGGTATCAGAGCCAACCTCTGATTATATTCATAATATACATGACTAGGTACAATAAGATCGAAATAAATAGATTTACGATTTAATAAAATTGAGATTTTATTAAAAAGAAAAGCAAGTTTAATTTGACGATTTGATTTAAATTGTTTAAATCAATAAAGAATTAACAGTTAATTCAGATTATTGTTTGTATTTATGATTTAAATTGTTTGAATCATCAAATTAGTTAATTGTTAACTAGACTATTTTTAATGTAACAATTTAAATTGTTTAAATCTGTTAAAAGAATTAATAGTTAAGTAAATTATTTAAAGTATCAATTTAAATTGTTTAAATCGGTTAAAAGATTTAATAGTTAACTAGGTTATTTATAGTAACGATTTAAATTATTTAAATCGTTAATGAATATAATCGTTAATTCGGAATAACCCATAAATTTGCGTTTGTGTTGTTCATATAATAAGATTATACGTTATCAGTCATGATTTTCGAAATCAGATAAAATTGATATAATAAAATTAGATTTAAATATATTTTTATATATATTAGATAAAATTGATCTAATAAGATTAGATTTAAATATTTTTAATATATTGGATAAAGTTGATCTATTGGAATTAAATTTAAATATTTTATACGAAATTGGATAAAATTGATTTAATGAGATTAAATTCAATTTATTTTAAAATTAAATATTTTAATTTTAAAAATTTTTAAAAATATTAAATATAAAAAATTTCTGATGCGTTTTGTCAGCGTCAGGCTGATGCTGACGTCAGCAACAGTAAAAAAATTTTTAATTTTGGGACGTAGAGACGTCAATACTGATTTACTTAATAATTAAGTTAATTATTTTATTAACTAATTTATTTTTTAGAATGAGATTCTAAATTAATTAATGAGATAATTTAAGTTGTAAATCAGTGTATTTTAAATAAAAGTTATTTGAAATTATTTTAGAATAAGATTCTGAAATAGACTATAAGACAGTCTAAGTTAACTTTATTTTTTAAAATAAACGTTAAATTTTGATAATTAAATTTTAGAATAAGATTCTAAACTAGACTATTGGATAGTCTAAGCTTGTTTAACTTTAGAATAAGATTCTAAAATAGAATATGGGATAGTCTAAGCACAAATCGCTACTATTTTTGAATAAAATTATTTTAATTTTGGAAATAAATTTTGAAAAGTAGATTATGCGATAATCTAAATTAAATATTGGTATTGTTTTAATTAAGATTAATTAATTAATTTTATTGATTGGTTTTAGAATGAGACTTCTAATGTGAGATTATAAGATAATCTATGCTTGAAAACGATAGTGTTTTTGAATAAATTAATTAATTAATTTTGGTTAATTTTAGAATTAGATTCTAAAGGGGATTATGAGATAATCCAGGTTGTAAATGCAAGTTAATTAAAAATCACTAGTTGTAAAAATCAAGTGGGAGCGAGTTTTCAATTGTTGTAACCTCACGGTCTCCATTACTGGTCTAGCAGTTTAGTAGATCGATAGACCTCCCCGCGGAGGATGTCGGTTTGCAGATTACAGGGTTAGACTTCTTTAGGATAAACCAAAGTGCAAAAAAGCGATGCGACCAAGCTGCAGTGGAGTATTTTGTGTATTTGTATGGAGGTTTAGGTAATGGTATACACTTGACTAGCGTGATGCATTAGCCTCCCCGAGGAGCTCTGTTGTGTCATGTTAGAGACTAAGGTAAAGTGGTGAGTTAATCATGTTTAGTAAGAGTTACAAGAAAAACAGGTTAATTGACAATAGTTCTCACCTGAACTTGCTTCGTGCAACCCCGCTGCCGGGGAGTAAGAAGTGGTGTGTTTGGGTCATCATTGTATGCATGATAGTACAGTTTGGTGGATATCTGACTTATTATGTATGCTAAATTGAAAGAATATATATATCACTGCATTATACATGACTCTTGTTAGACAATTACACATATGTTTGCATTTACAATATTTTATATGGACAGGGCTGGCGAACTTTGTTTGTTTTTAAATACATAATGTACTCACTGAACCAAATTACTTTGCCTTGAAAAACAAGTTAGACTTGATTATTACTCTCAAGGGACCTACTAGAAAGAAAGGAAAGGGCAAGGTTGTTATTGTAGCAATCAAGTCCATAAGGAAGTCAACAAAAGAAAAGTGTTTCTTTTGCAAGAAAACTAGGTCACTGGAAAAGAAACTACACTAAGTACATAGCTACTCTTCCCACAAAGACTGCTAAGCCATCTGGTGAAGGCATGTTAATATCTCACTGATTTGAGACTTGTGTAGTTGTGAGTTCACCAGATTCTTGGTGGGTGGACTCAGGTTTAACTAACCATATCTGTAATATGTTGCAGGAGCTCAGACTAGGCTAAAGGCTACACGACGGGTGTTGTACCTGATGGTCAGGGACAGTACAATAATGGTTGTCTTAAGTGTAAGAGATGTTAGCTTAGACTTTAGTGATAGATTTTTGTTTTAAAGGATTGATTATTTAAACCTTCTCTACACAGGAATTTGATTTCTATGTCTTGTTTTATGAATAATTGTTATTCAATTGATTTTGATAATGAAAATTTTAATATGAGAAATAAGTTGTTTATTTACACATGTACTTGAATAAATTGTTTATTCATGTTATTTCCTTATCAAAACTATTGTAATTGTTTAAGTGAATTTAACGTAAGTTCGCTTGTTCAATCTTCTAAAAGAAAACACCTTGAAAGGGATATTGCCTACACATGGCACCAACGTTTAGGTCACACTAATTCGAACAGGATCCAAAGACTAGTGAAAGATGGACCGATAGAGTTTTGGACTTGAGGTCATTACTAGTTTGCGAATTCTGCATAGAATGAAAGGTGACCAATTCTATCTTTAAGAGTAAAGGCAACAGGGTTGGTGGCTTACTTGAGCTGGTTCACATAGGTGTATGTGGACGGATACATGTTCAAGTAAGAGGTGGGCATGAGTATTTGTTCACGTTTAGTGATGATTACTCAAGGCATGTATATGTTTACCTTTGAAATGTTCAAATAGTACAAAGCTGAATTTTAAAAGCAATTAGGTAAATAAATTAAATCACTTCGATTAGATCGAGGTGGTGAATATTTTTCGGGTGAGTTTCCTAATTGCAAATGAGATAGGATCTCAGCTTTCTGCTGCGGTTACACCACAGCAGAATGGTGTTACAAATAAAAGGAACAAGGACGGTTTTTTCCATAGTTTTTGACTTAAAAGGTCTTTTGTAAATACAATGCAAAATACTTAAAGAAGGATTTTGCAAGTAAGCTACAAAAATGAAAA
Organism: Simmondsia chinensis; assembly: GCA_018398585.1. Taxonomy (NCBI): domain Eukaryota; kingdom Viridiplantae; phylum Streptophyta; class Magnoliopsida; order Caryophyllales; family Simmondsiaceae; genus Simmondsia; species Simmondsia chinensis. Next base: position 13,732,521 of record JAGTTD010000013.1, read on the forward strand.
AAAAATAGTATTAAAGGAAAATGACAATAATTCTGAACAGCTACACACAACTTAAGTTATAGTGGGAGCATTAGATGCGTCTACTAATAGGAACGAGAATGTTCCAGGTACACGAAAGCTTAGGTATAGTGGGAGGATTGTCAGGACACCTGACAGATTCATAGCGGGGGCCTTAGTGATTGACCGTGGCATTGAATCTGATCCTTTTACCCATAATGAAGCAATAAAGTGTTCTAGTTTTGTGCAATCTGTTGCTCAAATCATGCGTGTACAACCGACATCAAAAGAAAGTAGTGAATTTCTTGGTATTGTATGTCAAAGATATACTACTCATTGAGAATGATGTAGGGGTGTCGTTAGCTGTAAAAACTTGGTTGTCATGATAGCTCAATATGAAAGATATAGGAGAAGCCAGCTCTACTCTTAGGATTAAGCTTCTGCGAGGTCATAAGAGTAGGATGTTGGGTCTTTCTTTAGCCACTTATATTGACAAGATGTTGTCAATGTATAGCATGGAGTCCGTATCTCTTTTGAGTAGTGTTCTAGGACACCTCAATAAGAGGAGCAATTGAGGAATATTCCACATGCTTTGGCAGTGGGAGCCTCAGGTATGCCATGTTGTGCACGAGACTAGATGTCTGCCATGCTATAGGATAGTATGCAGGTGTTAGTCCAATTTGGGTCCAATGGACTAGGTGGCAGTGAAATATTTTCTCTAGTTCTTGAGAAGAACTAGGGATCCTATGCTGATCTTTCAAGGTGATGAGCTCGTTCCAGTTGGTTATACTGATTTAAGACTTCCAGTCAAATTAATATGATAGACGTTCGACGTCTAAGTATGTCTTTACCCTTGGAGTGGGAGCTATTAGTGAGGGGAATGTCAAGCAGTATTGTATTGCTGATTTCACAATAGAGTAATTGTGCTCACTAAGGGTTAGGCTTAGTAGATTTTTGGTTCAAACTTAAAAAGGGTGAGTATGTACTTTGTCATAAATTGGATTTAAGACAAGTGTAAGATTGTTAGGAACAGTGTCCTAAAATTCAGATTTATTCCGGATATATTATTTTAATTAATAAATAAAATTGAAGTTCCAGTCGTTTCCTAGTTAAATTCGTGTATGTGAGCGTTTATACTGCATGTGATTTTATTTCGAGAGGCATCCATGAGATGGGTGTCGTCCTCATACTACAATTTATATTTTTGTTCTAAGTGGTTTATGAGACTAAGCCACAGATAGACTTGGAACAAATGATATGGATTGTTGTTTGAAAGACTCGTAGTCGAAGACAAGTCTGGACCACTTGTATGTTAAGACTATAACGTGACACTTTAGATGGCTTGTCTTGGTCATGTGGATGGAGATCCAAAAGTGTTAGGTTAATGTGTATGACACACTGAGTTGGACCATGTGGGTTACTTATTTCTAGACTACTATCAGAGATGAGTGATTCGCATTGTACTGTTTGAACGACGACTCTAAATCCTGAGGGTATTCTGGACTTGTGCATGAAGCGTTAGTTACTTTGGTGTACTATAAGTAAGGTCTAAAACGAATGACTGAAATCCCACGTACACTAGGTAGGGGTGTAATCGAGTCGAGTCGAGCCGAGTAACTTAGTACTCGACTCGAACTCGATTAGCTGCTCTATTACTCGAACACGAACTCGATTCGAGTAGTAAATTTTGCTTGAACTCGAACTCAATTAACTACTCGAGTACTCGGCTCGACTCGAATACTCGTTTATTAGGCATATAAACGTCCAAAAATTAGCTCTATTAGTAATCGAGTCAAGCCGAGTAACTTAGTACTCGACTCGAACTCGATTAGCTGCTCTGTTACTCGAACTCAAACTCGAACTCGAACTCGATTAACTACTCGAGTACTCGGCTCGATTTGAATACTCATTTATTAGGCATATAAACGTCCAAATTAGCTCTATTACAATATTATTTCCCACTCTTAACATTAATTATACTCAATTTGGTTACTACTATAAATTACAAATGTATAAATACCAAATATGCCTCCAAACCCAAGTCTAAAACAATACAAGTACATCAAATACAACAAGTTATAAGAAACTTAGTTTTTTCATTAACAATCCGTCCTTTACAAAAAAATCAAGCTTCTTTCTTTCATTCTATCATTAGTATTACAAGCCCTCCATTTCAAAAGAAAATAATAAATAAGAACTATTTCATACAAGTACACTGAATAGAAAAATTCTCGAGTCTACCATAACATCCGTCATCTCTGGAATAGTGGCAAGGTGGACAAGTAATTGCTCTACAGTTAAATCCAGCAACATCCACATTTGTTGATGTTGGGATAGACGAATCTTCTTCTATTTATGTGAGGAAACAGCCTTCAAATGCAACTGCCGCTGATCTTGAGAAAGAGTTCAAGAACTATGGTAGAATCAAACCTGACAAAATCTTCTTTAAGAATAAAAAGAGTACCATAATATCACATCTCATCCATTGTAAAAGAACATAATACAAGAGATTCACACAAGCGTACCACATACAAGTATCTACAAAAACTCAAAAATCTTGTCATTCCATCATTACTTCACAAGCCATCCTATACAACAAATTTAAGCCTCCTTTGATCATTCTATCATTTACTTGTGTTGTCAAGCTTCTCAAATGCTATAATTTCAAGAAAGTCAACATTGGAATTAGATTTCTAAAACATTCTACTTTAAATACAAACAAATTAAAAAAAAAAGAAAGGTATATATAATGCTTATCGTTACTGTTCAACAGGAATAATAACCTCCTTTTCTTTTTCTTCATCCTAAGAACACATAAACTCAGTATTAGACTAAAACTGTGTGTGTGTATATATATACAAAGCCAACTAATAAAATAATAACTACAAGTTTACCTTGCGCTGCTTCCTCTTCACCCCATGTCGTCGACGCACCCAATCTTCTCCACACAATAATACTTGCACTATTTCCGGAGTAAGAGAAGCTCTATAGGCATCAATGACCGTACTTCCAGCACTAAAGGTGGCCTCTGATGCCACGGTGGTCACAGGAATGGCAAGTATATCGCATGCCATCCTTGATAACACTCTATATTTCAATTCATTGCTCTTCCACCATTGTAATGCATCAAAATCTAGAGTCTTTTCTTTATCGCCTCTAAGAACTCCTTCCTCAAAATATATGTCCAACTCTGACTTTGAGGGTTGAACATTCTCAACAACATCTACATAATTGTAAAAATCAAGTGGGGCAGAGGAAGGTAGTTGAGGCCCCTCATCAATTGCAAGATCAATTGTCATTGTATCGGTAGACCCAATAGAAGATGATGTGCTGCAAGGAACAACTTGTTGCTCACCATACATTTCCTTATATTCATTAAAAAGTTGATACAAGTCATCTCGAACTTTAGTGATGTTCCGCTGAATGTCTTCTTGCTTGTAGATCAACGGAAACGTATACTCCACCGACCTCATCTTATACCTTGGATCTAAAACAGCGGCAATGGATAGCAACAAATTGCATTCGCCCCAATACTTATTGAATTTCTCCCTCATCTTTACTACCATGTTTCTCATGAATCCATCTCTATGTGTCACTCTCTCATCTAATGCTTGTTTCACCCTATAAATGACACCGAGGAACTTGTTGGCTGTTGGGTACTCACTTCCAGAAATGATGTGAGTGGTCTCATAAAAAATTTGTAGCAATTTACAAATTTCACCAACTTTTACCCAATCTTCAACTTGAGGGCAATAATAATAACTCGAGTCCCTCAATGCATATTCACCAAATGCATCTTTCACATTATATGCAGTAACAAGCATATTGTATGTTGAATTCCAATGGGTGGGGCTGTCTAAGATTAACTTCCTTGAAGATAGCAATAAGGAACCCACAACCTCACCAAACTTCTTAAGGCGGGCCTCTGAATTGCGTAGGTAGCTAACACTTTCACGAATATCATGAATGACATGCTTGATTTCAGAAAGCCCGTCTTGAACAATTAAGTTCAATATATGCGCACTACATCGAACATGAAACAACTTTCCCCCAAGGAGCAAATTTCTACTCTTCTGAAAGATACCCTTCAACGTCCTGATAGCCAAATCATTTGTAGAAGCATTGTCTACTGATAATGTGAAGACTTTGTTTTCTATGCCCCATTCTTTCATGCATTTATATAATGTATCAGCGATTTCAATTCTAGTGTGGGGAGGGGGGATCTCAACAAAGCTCAGAACACGCTTTTGTAACCGCCAATCCGAGTCAATAAAATGACCTGTGACTACCATGTATGAGGTCCTCTGAACATCAGATTTCCAAAGATCAGTAGTTAAGCTGATCTTGCTTACCCTTCTTAATAGATTTTTAAGTCTCTCATTCTCCATCTCATAAACAGATATACAATCAGTCTTGGAGGTTGCACGACTAACCTTCTCATACTCAGGAAGGTTGATGCGCATCATGAAGTTAAATCCTTCCTCCTCAACAATGCTAAATGGATGCTCATGCATGAGGATCCAATGTGCTATAGCCTCCCTCTGCTTTGCATGATCGTACCGGCCTGTATTGTTAACAGGAAGCTCAGGCAGTGGCTCTTTTCTTGGAAGTTGTAGCTTCTTTTTCCTTTTAAGATGAAGCATCTTTTGAGTACATTTATCTAGATGTCGCTTGAAACTAGTGGTAGAACCCGTGCTTGATATTGTGAGAAGACCCTTGCAATACTTGCACTCAGCCTTTTCTGTGCCATCATTTTGTTTTATAACATTGAAATCACCCCAAACAGTAGATGTCCTCTTTCGCTTCCGCTTTTGGAAGGCTTTTGGTTCGCCTTCTTCCCCCTTCCTCTCTCCTTTCTGTAGCTCATTTTCATCACTTTGGACTTCATTGTCATCACTTTGGGGGTCATTATCATGCTGTAGTTGTTGATTATCTTCATGCACATCCATGGCTTTTTGCAAAGCAGCTCCAGTTCCAATTGAACTAAAGGATGACATATTACTAAAAAAAAAAAATCAGAAAAGACTAGTAAATATTATGTGTCAACAACATTTGCTATTTTTGTCTTTAAGGATATTAAAATAATGATATGGAGGTATATGCCATAAGACAAGTCCCTTACATGCACATCTATACAAGTAGTATCAAATTATGGCCTTAATGTTAGGTCATATACTTATAATAATGTTTGACAGTGGTAGAGTTGAGTTAATGGAACTAACTTGGGCCGATGTTGGAAAAGTTGCATTTTGTTTTTAAGTTATCCCAATTTTAGATATATTTCTAATTGTAAGAGTACAAATCGTTTATAGACCTTCACCCATTCCTATTGACATTTTAGTGAAGTAAGACAATCTCTTCACTTCACTAGTGAAGAATAGGCTTTTTGCTCCTTACTTCAATGGCATATCTAATTAGAACTAGAACTACTAATATTTGTGTAATATTATCATGTAAAGAAACCAATCAAAAGCTCTATCCACAACAACACTAACATCATCAATAGTAAGGGAAATGTCAAAATGAATACGTGTCTATAAACAAATACAAGTAACGTATGAAAATATTAGATTTTTCATACAAGAGATCTCTAAGTCAAAACATGCTATCATTCAAGTCACAAGCCATCTTTTATTTGAACACAATAAGTCATCTTCAAGCAAGCAAAAAATGCACCACTACTAGTAGAAACATTAGCCAAGATATCAAAGAATATAGATAAAGTGATAAAGAAAGTTACCTAAATGAGAAAAATTGTAGAAAACCTCCACAAAGATGAGAGGAGAGAAGAAGACGAAGGGCGTAAGTGAGTGAGAGAGAGAGAGAGAGAGAGAGAGAGAGAGAGAGAGAGAGGGGGGGGGGGGGGGGGGGGGGGGGACGTTTTCATTTGGGGGCAAAAGGGGTGGGTTAGGCTTTTACTTTTTTTTTTTTAAATCAAAATTTCAAATTTTTTTTAATTAGCATTCTAATTTAAAATTTTAAAATTGGGTAGTATTTTATTTAGCATTAAAATTTAAAATTAGGTTATTTTTTATTATTTTATTCATTTTTATTTTCAAATAATTTTATTTATAAAAAGTATTATTTAAGTATCTTAAGGTTTGAGCATTATTACTTAGATATTTGACATTTTAATACATATGATGCAGGTGTACTCATGTTTGAAAATTTTCTCAATTAAATACCATAAAACATTATTTGATAATTTTGTATAAAAAATTAATTAATTTTATAAAAAAAATACTAATACAATATAATATTATAATAATATATACAAGTAATGTCAATGTTTTCATTTAAAGAGTCAATAAATTGTAATAAAATATTTACCGATCTTAATATAAACTATCTAAATATTATCATAATCACAACCATGTGTCATTTTCACATTTTTGGGTAATAAATTATCAAATTCCAATAAATATAATAATATATTATTGAAATCGTGTTTAATTTTCAATAAAAATTTATCAAATTTTAACAAAAAGATATTTGTTTAATAAAATTTTAAAACTTCAAGGCAACTCAGTTATAAATTATTTAAAATTCAAGGTACTTTATTATATGTATTAAAATAGCAGGGTACCTAGATAAAAAGTGGTTAAATATTGGGATATAAATATAAAAAATAGCAAATATATTATAATCATATAAAATGAATTAATAACTGAAATAAACTAATAACTAAGTATAAAAGAATCATGATAATGATTGAACATTATCATAACGATGAGATTTGCATATTCATACAATTTGAATTATACAAGGACTAAATTAACATAATTAAAAGTATAAAAATTAAATGGACATAATAGACAAAATACAAAGACCCTTACCATAAATAATAGACAAAAACACACAAATTTGAAATCTTGATTATAAGAAAAGAGTTACAATCTTTAACGACGCCATTAATTGAAGTTTTAATGGTTAATGTAGTATTAACTAACTTATTCCTTACTTGTAGTGGCCTAGGATCAAAATTCATAACCCCTTCCCAATATAATATGTCTTAAATTTGTACCGCAGTGGCCAAGTACTCATGCTTTGTCGCTATCCTGTTACCAGGTCACATGCTCTTTGCGGTGGACCCTGCTTTTGTCGGAGCTCCCTAAAGGGGAAAGGTTGTGTACATTTACCTCCCTAGACCCTACTTTTGCCAGAGTCCTTGCAAGTACTGAGTTTGTTGTTGTTGTATGAATTTGACACAAAATTCAAAGTACCCCAATTTGATTGATTCGAAACCTAAGAAGAACTAACTCGGTAAAGATTTAACCCGCTATAATTAGGGGTGAAATGATCCGATCTAATTGGTGCAAAATCAATATCACTTCAACTCAACATAACCTAACCTAAAATGACCGAAAATGCAAAATAATGTAAATGACTTTAAACCAAGATAAATGAAACGTAGTAATGACTCAGCATAGAATCCACCTAATTTCGAGCTAAGCAGAATCTTGAAATGACTCAACTTAATTAACTTGAAAATCCAAACTCAAGATAACTCGAAATTAAAATGCTTTAACTTAAACTCAGCTATTATATTATATTTAAAATATAAAAATACACATCATTTTGTAAAACATGACCGTATCTGTAGGATGTAGATGATCCATGATATACTAGATTTCACGGTTTAGTACCTCCAAATTTAAAATTTTCACTCAAGCTTCATCTTTTTTTTCTTTTTTTTTTTCCTAATAAAAATGTTTGAACTTTTAAGTTTTTAATTTCTCACTTCTTCATCTACCCAACGGCAAGAAATAGAGATTAGAAGTTCTAAACCATCCAAATGAGGTGAGTCATACTGTTACGCTTTTTATGAACTACTTTTATTATTTCACTAGAAAATAAATAATTTTATTCATTTTTACCATAATAATTTCTATGATTTTCTTTCTTTTCCTTTTTAAAGAAGCAAATTTAAAAAAAGGAAATATGTAATATGTGGTTTTGTACTTTGAAGCATTTTTTCAGCTGAAAAATTATTCATCAATATTGTTGGAATTTTGGTTTCTAAATAGTCTAAACTATATCCGAGTACAATGGTCAGATAGATAGAGATAAGCTATTAGTCGCAAACAGGTTTTGGCAAATAAAATGTAAAATACTAAAATACGAAATTTTACTTAAAACAAAATATGTTTTATTTAAATGAAGTAAATTAAGTAAATATAAAAGAATTAAATTAAAGTATTTTTTATGAGTTTATTATTTTTGAACAAAAACTTCCCGAGGAAGGAAGCCTTCTCCCCCTCCCTTCTTGTCTTGTCATTTTTTCCCGCCCAGCTAGCCATACCAGTGAAGACAAGACAATTTTTTTTTTTTTTTTTTTTTTGAACATGGAAGACAAGACAATTGATATGCTTTTTTTTCTTATTCAAGGAGGGGTTTTAGAGAGAGAAAAATTAGGTTGGTTCATTTTTGTGGGGGTCTTCTTGACCGGTTCTCTCTCTCTCCTCTCTTGGGTGGTCAGGTCGGGCAAGTGGGTGGTGGGTGGTTCGAGGTGGTGGGTGGTTTGGTCGAGGTCAAGGTGATGGTGGGTCGGGTCGAGCGATGTTGAGGTCGAGGTCGAGGGCGAGGTCGAAGTGATGGTGGTGGGTACGCTCGTCCGTCGGTGGGTCGTCGTAGTCATAGTAGCGCCACCGCCGGCAAGGTGGCCGACTGTGGGGTGGGGAGGCGGGGAGGGGGTGTCAGTAGCTAGCTGTTTAGGATTTGCAGTTGCAGAGCGGAGGAGAGAGAGATAGAGAGAAATTTTGTTTAATATGATGTATGTTTTACAAAATGAGTATTTATACGAGTACCAAACCGAGTATTTTATTCAAGTATGGAGGCGAGTATCGAGTTGAGCATTTATTCGAGTAACGAGTCGAGCATCTATTCGAGTAATGAGTCGAGTATTTATTCGAGTATCGAGCTGAGTATTTATTCGAGTATCGAGCCGAGTAGTGAGCGGCTCGACTTGGACTCGATTATTAATCGAGTATTTTTTCATACTCGAACTCGAACTCGAACTCGGTTAATCCGAGTTCGAGTCGAGTTTTATCCGAGCTACTCGCGAGCTATTCACGAGTAGCTTGGATCATTTACAGCCCTAACACTGGGTAGCGGCGTGAAGTGTGATAAGGATCAGGTATTCAATTGGGAATCTACAGTCTTTTATGAGATACAGATGTCCCCTTAATTGATTCGCAAATATTGGAATGGTTCGGAAACTTTGGCCAAAGTATTCCAAGTGTTTGACATTTGAAATTTATACTGTGAATATGTTCAAATATAAATGAATTATTCAGTAAAGGGCGAGTCGGTAACTAATGGAGAAGCTGTGAGAAGGATAATGGTAGTGGTTATATTTATTCTTTGTCATGGACATCTCGTGGAGGGGTTTTTGTCATCAATACAGTATATTAGGGAGATATCAAATAAATAATTTAAGTCGGGAGTGCAGTGAGATTTATTTAGTGGAATTAAGTCTCATTAAATGGTAATTAAATTAATATCATGAGATGATTTAATTTAACCCGTTTGGAGCTAGATTTAAATTGTCCCCAGGGTCCCTACGAAAGCCTCTGTATTTTATTGCCATTGAAAATTATTAAAAAATTCATGAGATGAATTATTTATCCATACGATGGGTAAATTAATTTTGCCAAACATTATTCATGAGATGAATAAATATTAAAATTTATAAAATAAAATAATTTTTTGAAAATTAAAATTCTTAAGATGAATTTTTACATGTGAAAAATAAATTAAAAAAAATTTTAAAAAAAACAACACAAAATCGCGTTTAAACAGCTCATTCTCCGGTACTCCACTGGCAGCCAATCAGAACGATACACGTGTCTACGTTGGGCTGCCCAGGGTGGTTATCCGCGTGCCACGATGTGGACCAATAGGCCCTTTACACATGGCACGGGATTTTGAATTAAAAAAACATGCAACTTTGACCATGGTTGAAACGCGGCGTTTTGATTCTCTTTATGAATGAAACGCTGCGTTTTGTATTAAAACTGCAATTATTTTGTACGCATCCCACATCGAATTTTCGTTATTTTTTCGCTCCGGAATATTTCTATCAATAGAAGGGTTTATTCCGAGGTTTGGGATTCGAGTTTAAAACAATTCTTTAGGGTTTCTGAAATTGTTTCTGAGATTCAGTTTAATATTTTTAGGAGCCCACCCTCCGGACAGTTCGAGGTTATTGCGTAGAAGGTCTCGGGGTCTCGGTTTTGAAGAATATTATTCTCTTTCTGGTTTTTCTTTTTATTGGAGCAATTCCAGGTATGTTTTTCTTTCCTCCTTTTAGTTTCGCTTTTCTATTTATTTACAGTATTCGTTATTATACCTGTTTAAGTTTATGTATTGTTATGAATGTATTAGAGTAAAAGGCCTGTAGATCTAAATTAAGAATTTAGAATAGATGATTTAAATTATGAATTTAAGTCAGTAGATTTAAAATTAGGAATTTTAAATCAGCCCTAGGTTTAGAGTTATGAATTCTAAACCTGTTCCGCTGCGTAATCTTTAGAGAGAATTTATGAAATTCATCCCAACAACCGGTATTAGGGCAAAGGGTTTATAGAGATAAACCTATTCCCGGGAACTCTCGCACATGAGGTGTCACAAAACGTGACTCTCCGACCGGGGGTTTAGGTAGAGAGAAGAGTCTCCTACTCTAAGTGCTCTAATAGGTGCCTATTATTGTGACCATAGTTGAGAACTGTGAACCCAATAGTCGGTATAAGAGTTTATTTTTCAACAAAATTCATATGCTTTTCCCAACAATTTCTCTCTATTCATGATATAGCACATATTTTGAAAAGAAATATGTGTCCAATGTTCAAACCAACATAAACAACACCAATCTCTCTCCTCCTTTGTCATCAACAAAAAGCAATAAGGGAGGCAATTTATATAGTGAAGTTCAAAATGTAAAAGTAGCTCGACATGTTAAGGACAATTTCACCTCCTTTTTTTGTGATATAATGTTTCACCCACTTTTTCTTTCTTCAATATTTCCATACGGTGAACATGAATAATTTTTCACAAAGCAAGATTTTTAAACTTGAAGTTTTGCAATTCTCATAATATATTTATAACTTTGATCAAAATTATAAACAAAAATGTGAGAGAATATTCAAGTTCAACAAATATTGGAGAGATCGAATGTAACTCTGTTTTGGTGTTTCCTTTAAAAAAATAGTTTTCAAGCACTAATATCCATTAGATTGGGCAAGAATACTTGAACAATTGTAGGCCACCATGTTAAATCGTTGAGAGCCATTTTTAATATAACCATGCATATGAAATTAATGTACACAAGTAAGATATTGCACCATGTGAATCCTTCTTTTTGTATTACTAATTAGTTCCACATAGAGGCCAAGTAAAATTATCCAGTTGTTGATCATTTGTGGGCACAAATTTTACAACATCTCCTTTAAGCACAAGATCATGAGTGATATGATGTCTACCTCTATATGATTGGTTCTAAAATATTGAGTCGGAGGTTTGGTTAAGCATATTGTACTAGCATTATCACACACAATAAGAGCATGATCAATATGAATGCCTTAATCATCGAATTCATGCATTAGCAAGATATCTTAGCACAATGACTTGCACAAGTAACATATTTGTCCTTTATGAAGGATGAGGCAATGTTCCTTTAACCATGGCACTAACGCATGACCAATAAATTGACAAGTTCCACAATTTGATTTCTAGTCCACTTTGGAACAAGTAAAATTCACATCATTATATCGAACTAGATCTAGGAAATCATACTTGTATGAAACAAATCTAAGTAACAACTGGGCGTCAAAAAAATTATTTTCATGAAACATTATTGTGATTCTTTTTAGACATGTATGAAATTAACCACATACGCACACATTGAACAAGATATCAAATCTATTCGTGGAATGGTAAACAAGAGATCGAATTATACACTTTTTAATCCACCTTTTTTTACCCTTTTCTTCCATGTATAACTTGAGTGTTATGCTCACTGGAGTTGCGATCGCTTTTGAAATTTTTCATGCCAAACTTCTTAATTATCTTCTTGATGTACTTGGCTTATTTGAAGAAAATTTCTTCCTTGCTTTGCGTCATTTGCAATCCAAGGAAGTAGTTGATTTCTCTCATCATGTTATTTCAAATATCCTACTCATAAGACTTGCAAATTCTTCACAACAAGATGGGTTAGTAGCACCAAGCACTATATTATCAACATGAATTTGCATAATGAGAGTATCATTTCTGGGCTGACTAAAAGTGTGGTATTAACCTTCTATCTTAAAAATCCATATTGCATTAAAAATGAACTCCATTTCATACCAAGCTCTAGGAGATTGCTTTAATCCATGAAGAGCATTTTTTGAGTTTATAAACATGATTGGAAAATTTGTCATCTTCAAAATCGGGTGGTGGTTCAACATAAACTTCTTTTTCAACAAAACTAGTCAAACATGCATTTTTCACATCCATTTGAAAAAGTTCAAAATTTCTGAATGAAAAGATGCATAAGAGTCTAATAGCTTCTAATATAACAATGGGTGCAAAGGTCTCCTCATAGTCTATACCTTCTTCTTGGTTATATCTTTTAGCTACTGGCCTTTCCCTGTATCTTACCACATTGAGAAGGATCACCAATGATTTAACTTGTTAGGTGATCCTTCAAGAAATTTAAATCACATGTAGTATGTCTTCCTCTTTTGATTCTACATTTTCGACAATTCCTTTTGGTTCATCAATTGAAGCTTTAAGTTGAGCCTTTTCTTGCTCATCAGATGAAGGCATGATGTTTGTTGATTTGATTACTATATTATCATCATCACAAGGCATTCTAGAGGATTTTTTTTTTTTTTTTTTTTTGAAACGGTGGCATTCTAGAGGATAAGACATTAGTTTCATAAAAAACCACATGTATAGACTCTCATACAACCTTTGTCTTTTTATTATAGACTCTTAACCTCGCTAGTTAGAGAATATTTAATTAAAATACCTTCATCCACTCTTGGATCAAATTTACCAATGTTTGTTTTACCATTTTCATGAATGAAACATTTACACCCAAAAGGTTTGACATGTGCAACATTTGGATTTATTTCTTTGTAAAGTTTATAGGGTGTTTTCTTCAAAATAGGCCTTATTAAACTTAGTTTTTTTTTTTTTTTTTTGAACACAAAATGACTTCGGCCCAAAATGAATTTGGCAAATTATTTTCAAAAAGCATGATTTTTGCCATTTGTTCAAGAGTTCTATAATATATAATTTTTTTTCAACCACTTTTTTTTTCTTGAGAAATTTAGGAGTCTAAAAATTATGTTGGATTCCAATTTGATCACAATATTTTTTAAAATCACCTTTTTCAAATTCCCATCTATGATCACTTCAAATTGAAATGCTTCACAAATATTCTCTATTTTGCACTTGTTTGCAAAACTTTTTTAAATTTATCAAAGGTTTCACTCTGATGAGAAGCGAATAAGCACCAAGCAAAACAGGAGTAATCAACAAAAATTACAAGTCCATACTTTTTCACAATGGCACAAATGCCTAGTAGGATCAAACAAGTGTATATGCAAAGTTAAAGATGCCTTGTGATAAAAACTAAATCATTAGGTTTGAATGAAGATCTTGTTTGTTTTTCATATTGAAGTGCATCACGTATATGATCTTTTTCGAATTAAAGTTTGGTGGTCATCAAATAAGATCATTTGTCAAAGATTTTGAAATTAATTTCATACTAGCACGTTCAAATCCTCTATTTCAAATCCAATGATCTTTTTCATTCGAGACACTAGAACACTTCACAAGGTTTATACATTCCAGAACAATCATATACACATTATCACATCCTAATTAATCAAGTAATAATTCATTCTTTTAAGCATGCACTGCTACATATTTAAATGACTCAAGATTACACACAATAAACTCTCTCACATAGTAGACTAACGTTAAGAAATTTATGCATAAGACCATAAACAAGTAAACCATCATGTATGTAAGGAGAAGAGTTAGAAAGTCACGAATACATATGATTTTTCTATTCTTCTTGTTGAAAGTGAGATTTTTCCTTTCCTTGGTTTGATAAAAGCGGACTTGCATTTATCTTCGATCATGTGACTTGTGAAACTAGTACCAAAGTAATTTTGATTTTTGTTAGGACTGGTGCCCTGAAATCCATATTTATTCCGGGTATATTATTTTAATTAATAAATAAAATTAAAGTTAAAGTCGTTTTCTAGTTAAATTTGTGTATGTAAGCATTTATACTGCATGTGATTTTCTTTTGGGAGACATCCATGAGATGGGTGTAGTCCTCAGGCTACAATTTAAATGTTTGTTCTAAGTGGTTTATGAGACTAAGCCACAGATAGGCTTAGAACAAATGATATGGATTGTTGTTTGAAAGACTCGTAGTCGAAGACAAGTCTGGACCACTTGTATGTTAAGACTATAATGTGACACTTTAGATGGCTTGTCTTGGTCATGTGGATGGAGATCCAAAATTGTTAGGTTAGTGTGTATGACACACTGAGTTGGACCATGTGGGTTACTTATTTCTAGACTACTATCGGAGATGAGTGATTCGCATTGTCCTGTTTGAACGATAACTCTAAATCCTGTGGGTATTCTGGACTTGTGCATGGAGTGTTAGTTACTTTGGCGTAATATAAGTAAGGTCTAAACGAATGACTGAAATCCCACATACATTGGGTAGCGGCGTGAAGTGTGACAAGGATCAGGTATTCAACAGGGGATCTACAGTCTCTTATGATATACAGATGTCCCCTTAGTTGATTCGCAAATATTTGAATAGTTCGGAAACTTTGGCCAAAGTATTCTAAGTATTTAACATTTGAAATTTATACTGTGAATATGTTCAAGTATAAATGAATTATTCAATGAAGAGCGAGTCGGTAACTAATGGAGAAGCTGTGAGAAGGATAATGGTAGTGGTTATATTTATCCTTTGTTATGGACATCTAGTAGAGGGGTTATTGTCATCAATACAGTCTATTAGGGAGATATCGAATAAATAATTTAAGTCCGGAGTGCAGTGAGATTTATTTAGTGGAATTAAGTCTCATTAAATGGTAATTAAATTAATATAACCCATTTGGAGCTAGATTTAAATTGTCCCTGAGGTCCCTGCACAAGCCTCTGTATTTTATTGACATTTGAACAATATTAAAGAATTCATAAGATGAATTATTTATCCATAAGATGGGTAAATTAATTTTGCCAAACATTAATCATGGGATAAATAAAATTGAAAATTATGAAATAAAATAATTTTGAAAAATTAAAATTCATAAGATGAAATTTTACATGTGATAAACAAATCAAAATAAAAAAAAATACAAAAAAAAGTTGCACAGCTCGCGATCCGCATGAACCGAATCAGAAGAACCAGTGCGCGACATATCCACCATGGGTATTCATGTCCCCACGCAAGGACGAATCACGCGATGACACGTGTCACGGCGCGGCTGGACCACGGACGCTTTTGACCTGGGGTTGAAATGCAGCGTTTTAATCATTTTTTAAATAAAACGACGCATTTTGATTTTAACTTGGCAATCCCACATCAATTAAAATTGGATTTTTCACTCCGGAATACTTCTATAAATAGAGGTGCTTATTCCGAGGTTTGGCATTCAAGTTGAAATATTTCTTTAGGGTTTCTGGAAATAGTTTCGGAGACCTAATTGGAGCGAAAATTTTCCATTGAAATTTTTCTTTCCTCAGTTTAATATTTCTCTTAGCCCACCCTCTGGGCAGTTCGAGGTCATTGCATAGAAGGTCTCGGGGTGTCAATTTTGAAGAATATTATTGTCTTTCTGGTTTTCCTTTTATTGGAGCAATTCCAGGTATATTTTTCTTTCCTTCTTCTTTTAGTTTCGCATTTCTATTTATTTACAGTATTTGTTATTATACCTGTTTAAGTTTGTGTATTGTTACGAATGTATTAGAGTGAAAGGCCTGTAGATCTAAATTAAGAATTTAGACATGTTGATTTAAATTATGAATTTAAGTCAATAGATTCAAAATTAGGAATTTTAAATCAACCATAGGGTTAGAGTTATGAATTCTAAACCCATTCCGCTGCGTAAACTTTAGGGAGAATTTTTGAAATTCATCCCAACAACTGGTATTAGGGCAAAGGGTTTATAGAGATAAACTTATTCCCGATAATTCTAGCACGTGAGGTGTCACGAAGTATGACTCTCCGACCAGGGGCTTAGGTAGAGAGAAAAGTCTCTTACTCTAAGTGCTCTAATAGGTGCCTATTGTTGTGACCATAGTTTGGAATTGTGAACCCAATAGTCGGTATCAGAGTTTATTTCCAACAAAATTTTTATATTTTTTTCAACAATTTGTATCAGAGCCAGCCTCTTATTACATTCATAATATACATGACTAAGTATAATAAGATCGAAATAATTGGATTTACGAATTAATAAAATAAAGATTTTATTAAGAAGAAAAGTTAGTTTAATTTGACGGTTCGATTTAAATTGTTTAAACTAATAAAGAATTAACAGTTAATTCAGATGTTTGTTTGAATTAGTGATTTAAATTGTTTAAATCATTAAAGTAGTTAATTGTTAATTAGAATATTTTAATGTAACGATTTAAATTGTTTAAATCGGATATAAGAGTTAATAGTTAACTAGGTTATTTAAAGTATCGATTTAAATTGTTTAAATTGGTTAAAAAATTTAATAGTTAATTAGGTTGTTTTTAGTAACTATTTAAATTGTTTAAATCGTTAATTCGGAACAGCCCATAAATTTGCGATTATGTTGTTTGCATAATGAGATTGTACGTTTTTTGTCATGATTTACGAAATCAGAAAAAATTGATCTATTAAGATTAGATTCAAATATTTTTAGTAATGGATAAAATTGGTTTAATGAGAGTAGATTCAATTAATTTTATGAAATCAGATAAAATTGATCTAATGAGATTAGATTCAATTAATTTTTATAAAATTGGATAAAATTGGTGAGAGTAGATTCAATTAATTTTATGAAATCAGATAAAATTGATATAATGAGATTAGATTCAATTAATTTTTATAAAATTGGACAAAGTTGATCTAATGAGATTAGATTTAATTATTCTATACAAAATTGGATAAAATTGATTTAATAAGATTAAATTCAATTTATTTTAAAATTTAAAAAAAAAATTTTGGTCAGCAGACACTGATGTCAGCATCTGTAGTCTAACGTCAGTGCTAACGTCAGCAATTAATTAAAAAAAGTTTTATTTATTTAATTTTTATTTATTTTTGAGACGTGTAGGCATCGGTACTGATTTACATAATAATTATAAATTAATTATTTTATTAATTAATTTTCTTTTAGAATGAGATTCTAAATTTGATTATGAAATAATTTAAGTTGTAAATTAGTGTTATTTTAAATAAAAGTTATTTGATGCTATTTTAGAATAAGATTTTAAAATAGACTATGAGATAGTCAGCTTAACTTTGCGTCTCTCTTCTCTCTCTCGCTGACAAATCTGCAACCCCCCCACCAACGTTCGCTGACACCCTCCCTCCCTTGCTGACACCCCCCTCGGTCGGCCACCTCGCCGACCCACCCTACCGGGACTCCTCCTCCGCCAGTGACGTCAGCTTGACGGCGAAGCCCCAACGCCGGCCACATGTCCCACCACACCATGCCTATCCACACAACACCTGCCACCGAACCCCACCCCACCACCACCATCTACACCACCACCACCTCGCCTCACCGAAACACCCACCACCTCGGACCACCGATCGTGTACCCCACCACCACCTCGCATCACCCACCCCAACCCAGACCTCACCTCTCCTCACCCAAACACCCTCTACCCCGCCTCACCGACCTCGTACCCCATCCCACCGCCACCTCGCCTCACCCACCTCAACCCATCACACCCCCCCCCCCCCCCGACTAGACACCAGCATCGACCACCACCGCCACCCACACCCCACCCCACCCTAACCCAGCCCCCCAAACCCCATGACGCCCACCATCACACCACTCCTCACCCGCCTGACCACCACCACCAGCCCCACATCACCATTGTCACCACTGCCAACAATCCAAAGCCAACAGCCCGCAACCGATAATCAAGAGCGGGCCCAGGTAAGTATTAGCCGGGTCAGAGTACCAACATCGCACCAGCCCAGGTTTGATCTATCCTTTATTACTGCAGGGTAGCGCTTTAACTTACCATTATTGCGTACTTTCACTTGGTTTACTTGGTTCTTTCTCATTTCTTTATTTTGGATTGTGTGATTCTTATTCACTGTGGTGGTAATCTCAAGCGTATATGCTATATCAAGATTCGTGTCTATGTTGATCACTTACCCGCGTTAGTCACAGCTAGTTGATGAGCGCGACCAGTTATGGAACTCAAACATTGAGGCCATCTTCAAAGGGGTTGGGGAGGGGGCGGGCGAGGCAAAAGGGGACAGGGAGCTTGAGAATAGGGTCACTAAATGTCGGGACACTAACGAAGAAGAGTTTCGAGGTGGCCCAAATGATGATGAAGAGAAACATGAACATCCTTTGTCTGCAAGAGACTAAATGGGTTGGCACGAAAGCCAGGGGGGTGCTAGGGCATAAGCTCTGGTATGTGGGCAAGGCCAGAGGCAAGAATGGAGTTTGGATCATTGTGGAAAGAAGCCTCAAGGATAAAGTAGTCGGAGTATCAAGAGCTGGCGATAGGATAATAAGTATCAAGATGGTCTTAGACACAATGATGCAAGGCATACCCCAAACCGAACAAGTGATGATTGGCGGGTTTTCAATGGGCAGGTTAGCGCGATGGAGGACGGTTACGCTCCTCACCACGAAGGATTCGGTTTTGGAACCAGGAATGCAGAGGGCAGAGCACTACTAGACTTCGCGGTTACATATGACCTACCCATAGCCACACCTTCTTCAGAAAACGAGAGCAACACATCATCACGTACCAAACCGGTGGGACAAGAACACAGATTGACTACGTACTATTAAAGAAAGGGTTGCAAAGAGACTGCAGGGATTGCAAGGCTACTCCAGGAGAAGACCTGTCTACACAACATAGGGTGCTATGAGCGGATACAAAGGCCAAGAGGAGGGCCAAAAGAATTTGCAAACCCGCACATACGTATACTTGTTGGAGGGAGTTGAAGGGGGAGAAGTATAAGGTATACAAGGAAAGAGTGGAGGCTGAGCTCAGGGAGGACTTCGAGGGAGATATAAACCAGATGTGGAACCAAATGGCCCAAAAGATGAGAGGACTGGCACGGGAAGTTCTCGACACTTCAAAGGGAAGGGTACCAAACAACAGAGAGTCCTAGTGGTGGGTCGACAAGGTCCAGGAGAAGATTAAGGCGAAACGAGTTTGTTTCAAAGAGTGGGATCATAGCAAGGACGAGGGTAAGCTACAGCAGTATCTTCAAACTAGGAGAGAAGCAAAGCGAGCAGTCAGAGAGACACAATCAAGTACTTATGAGGATTTGTACAAAAGGATGGGGACCAAGGAGAGTACGAGGGACATATATAGAATCGCCAAAGCTAGAGAAAGGAAGATTAGGGACTTCGATAGAGTCCAATGCATAAGAGGGGAAGATGGACAGGTACTCGTGGACAGGCATCTAATTAAGGCTAGGTGGAAAAGGCACTTCCACGAGCGGTATAAGGAGGGACAGAGATATCCGTAGGTGATCTTCAAACATCTGAGGTGCATCAAAACCACTGTGCCTGTTGGCAAATTAGCCTCGAGAAAGTCAAGGAAGCCCTGAGATCTATGGGAAGGGGTAAAGCAGTTGGCCCAGATGGCATACCCATAGAAGTATAGAATTGCCTTGGACAAAAGGACGTCAGTTGGCTGACTAAACTATTTAACCAAATCCTTCTGGGGGACAAGATGCCCGAGGAATGGAGGAAGAACACATTGATTCTGACATATAAGAACAAAGGCGACATTCAGAGCTGCGCCAACTATCAGGGTATCAAACTAATGTGCCACACTCTAAAGTTGTGGGAACGGGTCATAGACAGGAGGTTAAGGCAACTAATAGAGGTGTCAAAAAACCAGTTTAGATTTATGCCCGAGAGATCAACAATAGAAGCCATCCACATCCTAAGGCGTACAATAGAGCAATATAGGGAGAGACAACAGGACCTTCATATGGTTTTCATTGGCATAGAGAAGGCATATGATAGAGTACCAAGGGAGGTCCTTTGGAGAGTTTTGGACAGAAAAGGCATCCCCGTACCATACATCCGAGCCATTAGAGACATGTATGAGGAGGCATAGACTATGGTGCGTACAATGAATGGGGAGACAAACGCTTTCCCGATAACAGTAGGGTCTGCTTTGAGCCCCTATCTATTCATCCTGGTTATGGACGAGCTCACTAGGCACATACAGGGATGTGTACCTTGGTGCATGCTCTTTGCAGATGACATAGTACTGGTGGAGGAGTCGCGGGAAGAGATAAATGAGAAGCTGGAATTGTGGAGAGGGGTTCTAGAGTCGAAGGGTCTACGACTAAGCAGCGCCAAGACCAAGCACATGGAACTCAAGTTTGATCCCTCTACCACACCTAGCCGGGAAGAAGTCAAGATTGGATCTGAGGCCATATCGAAGAAGGAGAGATTCAGGTACTTAGGGTCCATGATACAGTACAATGGCGAAGTAGACGAGGATGTCAGCAACCGGATTAAAGCGGGATGGCAAAATGGAGAATGGCCTCCGCGGTACTTTGTGATAGAAAGTTCCCCTTGAAGCTAAAGGGAAGATACTATAAAACGGGTGTGAAGCCAGCCATGATGTATGGGGGGGAGTGCAGGGCGATGAAACAACAGCACACACAGAAGATGAAGCTGGCGGAGATGCGAATGCTGAGGTGGATGTGCAGACACACAAGAAAGGACAGGATTAGATACGACATCATAGGAGGAAAATTGGGCGTAGCCTCCATTGAAGATAAGTTGAGGGAGCAACATCTGAGGTGGTTCGGATATGTCCGACGGAGACCGGACAATGCTCCAATCAGGAGATGCGAACAGCCCCTTACTACACTAGGCAGAAGAGGCAGAGACAGGCCAAATAAGAGATAGCTTGAGACGATCCGACAAGACCTCACCCACCTAAACCTTCGGGAGGAGATGGCCTTAGATAGAGCTCGATGGAGGGCTAGCATAAGGGTATTAGATGCTCCGGTTGGAGTAGGGTAGTCCAGCTTACTAGTGCTAGGTCCTCTTGGCGCATGTAGGTTAGGTTCTAGCTCTCAGGAGCAGTTACTTGCCACTTGTCCACTTATCATTATCTCTATCTCTTTACTTATCCCTTTCCCTATCTCATTCTCTTTCTATATCTCTCCTATCTCTATCTCTATCCTTATCTTTATCTTCATCTTATCTATTCTGTGTTCTGTGCCTGATGTGGCATACTTTGAGTCTATTGTGTTGCTCGCCGTGTGTTTTTTCCTTCTCATGCTTTTGTTGCTTCTCCAATTGCCATGTCTTTGGCCCATTGCTGCAGACTAGCTTTTCAGGCTGGGGGTTCTCGGAAATAGCCTCCCTTCAGGGTATCCCCCTCAAGGGGGAAGGCTGCCTACATCTATCCCCCCCCCCCCCCCCCCCCCCCCCCCCCCCCCCCCCGGCCCAGCACCCAGACCCTGCTTATGCAGGAGCCCTTGGAGGCACTGGGTTGTTATTGTTGTTGTATAGTCCAAAGTTTGTTTAATTTTAGAATAAGATTCTGAAATAGACTATGGGATAATTTAAGCACAAAATGGCTATTGATTTTAAATAAAATTATTTTTAATTTAATTTTGAAATCAGATTTTTAAAAGTAGATTATGTGATAATCTAAATTATATGTTGGTATTGTTTTAATTAAAATTAATTAATTAATTTTATTGATTGAATTTTAGAATGAGATTCTAATGTAAGATTATGAGATAACCTATACTGTAAAACGATAGTATTTTAAATAAATTAATTAATTAATTTTGGTTAATTTTAGAATGAGATTCTAATGGGGATAATGAGATAATCCAAGTTGTAAATGCAAGTTAATTAAAAACTATTGGTTATAAAAATCACGTGGGAGTGAGGTTTCAATGGTTGTAACCTCACGGTCTCCATTACTGGTCTAGCAGTATAGTAGATCGATAGACCTCCCTGTGGAGGATGTCGGTTTGCAGATTACAGGGTTAGACTTCTTTAGGATAAACCAAAGTGCAAAGAAGCGATGCGACCACGCTGCCATGGAGTATTTCGTGTATTTGTATGGAGGTTTAGGTAATGGTTTACACTTGACTAGCACGATGCATTAGCCTCCCCGAGGAGCTCTGTTATGTTATGTTAGAGATTAAGGTAAATTGGTGAGTTAATCATGTTTAGTGAGAGTTACAAGAAAATAGGTTAATTGAGAAAAGTTCTTGTTATGATCCAAGAATCCAAGGCATGAGCTGAGGGTGGCTGTGTTGCTATCCTGCTGCTGTGCTGCTGCTACTGGTGTTTGCTGTTGTGGGCCTGCTGTGGTTGGTGTTTTGGCTGCCATTTAATGATCATTTAGTGTAGGGAAGTTGTATTAGCTTGTTGATATTGGAACTAGAATGAGTCTTGATGTAATTAGTTGCATAAGTCTCTTGTTAAGTCATGTAATAAGTGAACTCTAGTGTCATGTAGCCTAGGTGGTCATTGGCCGGTCAAGGTTGGCGGCTAATTAATTAGGTGGCGGGAAAGTCGGTTAGGCCGTGGTTCCAAATGCATTGTATCTCTAGATATTTTTAGTGTTAAGCCATCCTAGGAGGAAGTAGTATAAACAGATGGCTCTAGCTTGTGTTCAAATAACAACTTGATGAATGAAATTGATATCTTTTGATATCTCTCTCTACTTCTCTTCTACTTTTCCTTCTTATCTCATCTAAACTCTATATTCTTTTCTCATCTCATATTCTCACTATCCCAACCAAGGTTGAGGTTCAAGAGCAATCTTTGAAACCTTAACAATTGGTATCAGAGCCTTGATTTGGCTTCCGAATCAAGCTCTAAATCAGAAAAATTACAAAATCCGATTAATTGTGTTGCAATTAATCAACAAAAAAATAGTTGATACTGATTTAGTTCAGTGTATGTGTTCAGAATTCAATTCTGAATTTTGAATTTGAAGATTGGTGGTTACTTCATTATTGATCTGCAAGTGCCTGGGAGTTGCTTTCGGTTGGGATAAAATTGATTGAATTACATTGAAGAAAGTTCAATTGATAGGTATTTGTTGATTACATACAACATCAAAGCTGATTCAGATTGAATTCAGTAGAATCGATCAAGCATTTGCTGCTGAAGCAAAGCAGTAGTTGTTGAAGTTTGAGTGCTGAACTTAATTGTTCTTGATCAATTATTCATTTGATCAGTTGGAGAAGAAGTTAAAAGTGAGCTATTTGATCCACATTACACTTGATCATAATCAAAAGATCAGATACAAGTTGCATTGAGGTGATTTCAGATTCTACAATTCAAAAATTGAGGTTGAGGTAACTGTTTTCTGAACTACAAGTTACACTCTCGATCTGAATCTGCTTTTGTTGCTGAATTGTGATGAATTTGTGTTGATAAGCATAGAAGTGGTGAGAATTATCAGAATCTGCGTTGAATTCTTAAGAATTTTATGTTATTAAGTCGAGATTTGCTTAGGTGAAAATCTGACAACGAACTGATCACCGAAAGTGTTGAAATCCGATTTCATCCGTGAAGATTGTGGTGAATCGTGTGTTTAAATCATCACTACAGACAAAAATCGAACCTAATTCAGATTCTTAGTCTGAATTATTCAAGAAAACACCTCTGTTAGGGTTTGTTCGAAGTTAGGGTTCGTTCGCGAATTCTGCAAGTTGTGGTTTGTAATCGGTGACGTTTGTTGAACCGTTATCAAGGGAATCTTTGTGCGAATGAAGGAGTAGAACTTCATTAAGCAATCGGTTGTGGAAAAGTTGCGAAACAAGTCTCCCTCTTCTGCGATTTTCGAACTCATATTCTGCGAACTGAGTTGTTCCAGATTGAAGTTGTTGTTCATTGTCAATATGGCTGAGTCGATTGAGCAGTTAAAGAAATTAAGGCAGGTATATTTCTAGAAAAGGAGACAAGAATGGGACGAAAAGATTCAGCGACTTATGATTCAACAATGTTTAGCTTATCCCAACATCAGTCGTGATTGTGCTGATGTTCTTGATGCAAATGAGTTTCCGGAGCTAGCGAATAGCGTTAGACAACGGAAGTTCCGCGTTGAACGAAAAGAGAGAGTGGAATCAGTTGCCGTTGGAGATGAACTCGTCCCCAATAATGCCAAAATTGATGAACACGAGTTAGAAGAACCTGAGTTTGAACAATGTGATCCTTATGAAGACTCTTTGCTTGAATTAGAGTATCTTGCTGATGTTGAGGCACAATATGAAACACAACCGGAATGGGAATACGATTTTCATGTCAAAGGAATGTTAAAGAATGCAAAGAGTAAAGTGAAGAGGAATCATTTTAACGACGCATTGAAAGTTTTTTGGGGTAAAAAAATGTTTACTAAGCAGAAATTGAAGCATGACAAGTCAGTGACTGAGTTGTGGTCTCCAAAGGATGATTCGATGCTACAAGTGGGTCAATATGAAGTCGTTGCAAGCAATCAAGCAGAGAACTATGCAGACCCGCAGTATTCTGCTAAAAAATTCGATGCTACTGCTGTAATACCACTGGATACATCGTCAAATCTGTTAAGTGTTACTCCATGGCAAGCTGGTATGCAGAATCGAAGCGTCTTCACTGCTGATCTACCACATTCTGTTGAGAAATCCATTGTTTCTGCTGTGGCACTACCTGATGCAGGACAAGGTGTGATTTTGAATGGAAAAAATGTGTGTCCCAATACATACTCTTATGATGAGTTGCCTCCTGATCCGGGAGAAGATACTCAAGGTTATGTGAAGATGAAAAGAGTTGATTTTATGCTGAAAAGAATTAATCATATAGCGAGAGTGCGTTTCAAGGTTCAATGAAGGAGAAGCATGGTGCCTTTACAAGCAATTGATTTGTTGGAGGTGTATAAGTTTAGTAAGGTGCTGCAACAGATTTTTGTCTAGACCAAAATGAGTACCATAAATGCTTTAATTGATGCAAATGTTGTGGGAAGTTCCTTTGATCTGGGAAAGAATGAATTACAAGTGTTTTGAGAAGCTAAGCATCTGGTGCTACTGTTTGATGATGAAGAGCTCGGTGTCAGTGCAAGCATTGGTGAAAAAATGGTAGTGGCCATGGGTCATTGCGAAGTTAACATCAAAGCAAGCTGTGAAGACAGGGATTACACATGTTGCAAGCTGCATAATTCTCGTGGCAATGAAGTTTCCATTGTTCCAGAATTGGTGTTGCTTCGGTTCATACAAAAGTGCTTACTTAAAAGGATGGTAATTGTTGCTAGTTGTTTGATGAATGATGGATGGTTTGAAAAGGTGTTGGGCCTTAGGTATGACCACATAGCTGGTGTGCAAAGCCAAGCAAAGACAAAGTTGATAGCATATGAAAATGGGAACGAAGAACAACTACAGCTTTTTTATTAGAAGCGGATCCTGAATGTGTTTGGGGTGATATGCTAGAGTGGTTCTGAATGGAAAAGTCATATGCATAAGCTTCAATATTTCCTTAATGTTTGGATGGAAAAGATCAATGCAATATTGATGCAAACTTCAGCTAAAAGCAGAGTAAAAATGAACAAAGTAGCTTGGGACAGAACAACTCTGTGTTGGAAGAAGTTTTCAGCTGTTCAAGAGCTCGGTTGGTGTCTCCACTTGTTATATTTGTTACTTATGCTTGTGTTGGTTGACAATAAAGCAAAGCTTGATCATGTGAGGTATGTTTGGTGGTTGGATGAGCAAGGGATCCAAGGAAGTCTTGAGTTCAGGCTGGAAGTTGTGAGCTGCAGAATGCATTCTGTCAAATGGGTTGCTTTGGGCATTCAAGTGATGACCTTGTGCCTTTGGAACTCAGTTGTGACCTGTGAGTACTTAATTTGGTGGAGCAAGGGTCCAGAATTTCAAGGCAAAGTCATAAGTGCTAAATTACTCAAGTTGGAACAGCAAGAATGCAAGGTAGTCGCTGAAAATTCTGGGAGAATTCAAATTCTTTCACTGTCAGCAGTAAAAAAGTTATTCAGAATGAGTGTGATTGGTGCTATCATGATTTTGGGAAGATTCCATAACTTGTTCGCATCAAGAAGCTTCCATATGAACAAGAATCGAGCTGAAATTGGTAATAATTGCAGCTATGGATTGTGTTGGTTATACACTGCTGAATTTCTGGGATCTACAGCACATGTGTTTTTGGGAAGCAATCAAGTGTTTGATGAGCTTAGTCTGAGTTGGTTTAGGAAGTGGATGTGTAAGCAATACACATTTTGGATAAGATCCAAGATGAAAGAGTTGCAGCTGAATTCTTATGGAATTACATTGTGTTTGGTTACCATGATCAAGAAATGGGGCTGTTGGAGTTGCAATGGGAAATGCCTACAAGCAGATTTTGATGTTGGGTTCTCTTGGTTTGAGTTTGGAAGGCCTCCCAAGATGTTGAAGGACTTCAAATGCATTTTGGTGTGGTTAACGACATACCAAATTTGTTGTGCAGCATTCTACAAGCAGAAAATCAAAAGTACTGATGCGTTTTGAGATTCTCAGCAACAAGATAGAACTTTGAGCTGTGTTAACTACAACATGTGGTGTTGTGGGTGTGTTGTTGATGTTTGGTTTGATCAGTGCAGACCTCCTGAAGAAAATTATATGTTCAAACGCAAACATTGTGTCGAAACAAGCATCATACATTGTGCACTGCTGCAATTTCAGATTGAGTTGCTAAAGGAGTCTTACCAGCTGCATAATTCCAGCCAGAAGTTGATCTTCATTGTTACAACTCTCTTCTATTCTTGAGGACAAGAATGTTTTCAAGGAGAAGAGAATGTTATGATCCAAGAATCCAAGGCATAAGCTGAGGGTGGCTGTGCTGCTGTCCTGCTGCTGTGCTGCTGCTGCTGGTGTTTGCTGTTGTGGGCCTGCTGTGGTTGGTGTTTTGGTTGCCATTTAATGATCATTTAGTGTAGGGAAGTTGTATTAGCTTGTTGATATTGAAACTAGAATGAGTCTTGATGTAATTAGTTGCATAAGTCTCTTGTTAAGTCATGTAATAAGTGAACTCTAGTGTCATGTAACCTAGGTGGTCATTGGCCGGTCAAGATTGGCGGCTAATTAATTAGGTGGCGGGAAAGTCGGTTAGGCCATGGTTCCAAATGCATTGTATCTCTAGATATTTTTAGTCTTAAGCCATCCTAGGAGGAAGTAGTATAAATAGATGGCTCTAGCTTGTATTCAACTAACAACTTGATGAATGAAATTGATATCTTTTGATATCTCTCTCTACTTCTCTTCTACTTTTCTTTCTTATCCCATTTAAACTCTATATTCTCTTCTCATCTCATACTCTCACTATCCCAACCAAGGTTGAGGTTCAAGAGCATTCTTTGAAACCTTAACAATTCTCACCCGAACTAGTTTAGTGCGACCCCGCTGCCGGGGAGTAAGGAGTGGTGTGTTTGGGTCATCATTATATGCATGATAGTACAGTTTGGTGGATATCTGACTTATTGTGTATGCTAAATTGAAAGAATATTTATCACTGCATTATACATGACTCATATAAGGTAGTTACACAATTGTTTGCATTTACAGTGTTTTTTGAAATGGCTGCGACTGGTGCACTTCACTCAATTCTGAAAGATAATTCCTTAACTGGACTGAATTACTTCACCTGGAAAATGAACCTGGACATAGTATTAATACATGAGGGTCATAAGTTTGTTCTCATTGAAGCTCGACCTACGGTGCTCGCTAATAATCCTGCAGTTGCTATTAAAAGGGCGTTATGAACACTGGAATAAGGCTAATGAGTTAGCTAGATGCTACATTTTGGCCTCTGTGACCAATGCACTCAAGCATCAGATGCTTGAGATGGAAACAGCAGCTAAGATGATCAAACATTTAAAGGAAATGTTTGGTGGTCAAGATAGGGCAGCTAGGCAAGAGCTGATGAGGAAGCTTTTAAACATAAGGATGTTAGAAGGGTCCCCAGTTTAGGAGCACGTCATGAAAATGATGGCGTGCTTGTCTGATTTGGAGATTCTAGGTGCTAAGATTGATAGTCAGTCTCAGCAGGACATCATGCTCAGCTCTCTGTCCGGCTCTTTCACTCAGTTCAGGCTGAACTACACAATGAATAATAGGGATTATTCATTACCTGAGCTGATGAAAGAGCTACAGGTAGCAGTGGGTGTTATGCGAGCCAAGGGGAGTGTCCACTTGACTTAGGTATCGAGGACTAGTGGGAACAAGCAGAATAAGGGACCGACTGGAAAAAAAAAAAAAGGCAAAGGCAAAGTTGCTGGTGTAGCGACTAATCCTAACAATAGTCAGCAAGTCAAAGGAAAGTGTTTCTTTGGCGGAAAAATGGGCCACTGGAAAAGTGACTGCACTAAGAACTTAGCCGTACTTCCTACAAAGACTATTAAGCCATCTAATGAAGGGAGCTCAAGCTAACTAAGGGGCTTTTGGATGGGAGCTGCACCTGATGGTCAGGAACAGTACAAAAGTAACAGTCTTAGGAGTAGGAGGGTTTAGCTTAGTCTTTATTGTTAGAGTTTCTGTTTTAAAAAGTTTTGTTATTTATACCTACATTGGACAGAAATTTGACTTATGTGGTTTGAAGAATAAATGTTAGTCAATTTGAATATGGTTGTGAACCTTTATTACAAGAAATAATTTTTTTTTATTTACTAAGGAAGATGTGCTTATGATTTATTCATGTTGTTCTCCTTATATACGTGAAAAATGCGAAATACTTAGAGAAGAATTTTGCAAAGAAACTACAAAAGTAAAAAACAAAATAGCATTAAAAAGAAAATGACAATAATTCTGAACAACTAGATACAACTTAAGTCATAGTGGAAGCATTAGATGCACCTACTAATTGGAACGAGAATGTTCCAGGTACACGAAAGCTTAGGTGTGGTGGGAGGATTGTCAAGACACCTAACAGGTTCATAGCAGGAGCCATAGTGGTTGACCGTGGCATTGAATCTGATCCTTTTAACCACCATGAAGCAGTTAAGTCTTGTAGTTTTGAGCAATTGGTTAAACGAACCATGCGTGTACAAATGACATTAAGAGAACGTAGTGGCTTTCTTAGTATTGTATGTCACCAATATACTACCCATTGAGAATGATGTAGGGGTGTCATTAGCTGTAAAGACTTGGTTGTCATGATAGCTCAATATGAAAGACATAGGAGAAATCAGCTTTACTCTTAGGATTAAACTTCTGCGAGGTCATAAGAGTAGGATGTTGGATCTCTCTCCAACCACTTATATTGACAAGATGTTGTCAAGGTATAGTATGGAGTCCCTCTCTCTTTTGAGTAATGTTCTAGTACACCTCAAGAGGAAGAGCAATTAAGGAATATTCCATATGCTTTGGCAGTGGGAGCCTCAGGTATGCCATGTTGTGCACAAGACTTGATGTCTGCTACGCTATGGTACAGTAAGCAGGTGTTAGTCTAACATGGGTCCAAAGGACTCGGTGGCAGTGAAGTGTTTTCTCTAGTTCTTCAAAAGAACTAGAGATCCTATGCTGATCATTTAATGTGACAAGCTGGTTCTAGTTGGCTATACTGATTTAAAACTTCCAGTCCGATTAAAATGATAGACGTTCGACGTCTAAGCATGTCTTGACACTTGGAGTGGGAGCCATTAGTGAGGGGAATGTCAAGTAGTATTGTATTACTGACTTTACAATAGAGTAATTGTGCTCACTACGGGTTAGGCACAGTAGATTTTTGGTTCAAACTTAAAAGGGGTGAGTATGGACTTTGTCATAAATTGGATTTAGGACAAGTGGGAGATTGTTAGGAACGGTGTCTTGCAATCCAGATTTATTCTGGATATATTATTTTAATTAATAAATAAAATTGAAGTTTCAGTCGTTTCCTAGTTAAATTTGTGTATGTGAGCATTTATACTACATGTGATTTTCTTTTGGGAGACATCCATGAGATAGGTATAGTCCTCAGGCTACAATTTACATGTTTATTCTAAGTGGTTTATAAGACTAAGCCACAGATAGACTTGGAACAAATGGTATGGATTGTTATTTCAAAGACTCATAGTTGAAGACAAGTTTGGACCACTTGTATGTTAAGACTATAACGTGACACTTTAGATGACTTGTCTTGGTCATGTTGATGGAGATCCAAATGTGTTAGGTTAGTGTGTTTAATAAGATTGACACACTGAGTTGGACCAAGGGGATTACTTATTTCTTGACTACTATCGGAAATGAGTGATTCACGTTATACTGTTTGAACGACGACTCTAAATCCTGAGAGTATTCTGGACTTGTACATAGAGCGTTAGTTACTTTGGTGCACTATAAGTAAGGTCTAAATGAATGACTGAAATCCCACATACATTGGGTAGCGGCATGAAGTGTGACAAGGATCAGGTATTCAATAGAAAATCTATAGTCTCTTATGAGATACAGATGTCCCCTTAGTTGATTCACAAATATTTGAATAGTTCAGAAACTTTGGCCAAAGTATTCCAAGTGTTTGACATTTGAAATTTATACTATGAATATATTTAAGTATAAATGAATTATTCAGTGAAGGGCGAGTCGGTAACTAATGGAGAAGCTGTGAGAAGGATAATGGTAGTGGTTATATTTATCCTTTGTCATGGACATCTAGTGGAGGGGTTATTGTCATCAATACAGTCTATTAGGGAGATATGGAATACATAATTTGAGTCTGGAGTGCAGTGAGATTTATTTAGTGGAATTAAGTCTCATTAAATGGTAATTAAATTAATATCATGAGATGGTTTAATTTAACCCATTTGGAGCTAGGTTTAAATTGTCCCTGAGGTCCCTGCGCAAGCCTCTATATTTTATGGCCATTGAAAAAATATTAAAGAATTCATGAGATGAATTATTTATCCATAAGATGGGTAAATTAATTTTGCTAAACATTATTCATGGGATGAATATAATAGAAAATTATAAAATTAAATATTTTAAAGAAATTAAAATTCATAAGATGAAATTTTAAGTGTGGGCAACAAAGCAAAAAAATAAAAATAAAAATAAAAAAGCTACACAGCTCATGATTCACGTGAACCGAATCAAACGAACCAGTGCACGACACGGGTCACGCGCTGGGATGTCCACCATGGGTATCCGCGATGAATCATGTGATGACACGTGTCACGGCACGGCTGGACCACGGACGCGTTTGACCTGGGTTGAAACGCAGCGTTTTAATCGTTTTTAAAATAAAACAACGCGTTTTGATTTTAACTAGGCAATCCTACATCGATTAAAATTGGATTTTTTGCTCCGAAATACTTCTATAAATAGAGGTGCTTATTCCGAGGCTTGGCATTTAAGTTGAAATATTTCTTTAGAGTTTCTGAAAATAGTTTCGGAGACCTAATTGGACAGAAAAATTTCCGTTGAGATTTTTCTTTCCTCAGTTTAATATTTTTCAGAGCCCACCCTCCAGCAGTTCAAGGTCATTGCGTAGAAGGTCTCAGGGTCTCGATTTTGAAAAATATTATTGTCTTTCTGGTTTTTCTTTTATTGGAGCAATTCCAGGTATGTTTTTCTTTCTTTCTTCTTTTAGTTTCGCTTTCTATTTATTTACAATATTCTTTATTATACCTGTTTAAGTTTATATATTGTTATGATTGTATTAGAGTAAAAGGCCTGTAGATCTAAATTAAGAATTTAAATCTGTTGATTTAAATTATGAATTTAAGTAAGTAGATTTAAAATTATGAATTTTAAATCAATCCTAGGTTTAGAGTTATGAATTCTAAACCCATTCCGCTGCGTAAACTTTAGGGAGAATTTTTGAAATTCATCCCAACAACCAGTATTAAGGCAAAGGGTTTATAGAGATAAACTTTTTCCCGGAAACTCTCGCACGTGAGGTGTCACGAAGCATGACTCTCCGACCGGGGCTTAGGTAGAGAAAAGAGTCTCCTACTCTAAGTGCTCTAATAGGTACCTATTGTTGTGACCATAGTTGAGAACTGTGAACCCAATAGTCGACATCAGAGTTTATTTCCAACAAAATATTTATATTTTTCCCAACACATGTGACTTGTGAAACTAGTACCAAAGTACTTTTGATTTTTGTTGTCAATCTTCAAGCACACCCATACAATTTAATGGCTTTTTGGTATCCAAATTTTCTTGGGTCTTTCATTGTTAGTCTTGACATTTGGAGGTCAAGATCCCTTTGGAACCTCAACCGTCTTAATTTTTCTCAAATTCGTTTGAATTGACGTTGATGCACAATATGCCCATGATCACGACAACAATGACATCTTATAGAGTTTGTTGGTGGCGAGGAGACTTTGACAAAAAGTGTATTCAATTTTTTCTTTTGAGCATTTCCATTATAGCCGATTACCTCTTTATTATAAGTGGGTCTTTGAGAAGAGAGTATTTTTTTCAAGTGTTTCTTCCCTCTTGAGAAACTTACTTGAAATTTTTGGGAGTTCTTCCGCTTATTCATTTAAAGACTCATTCTTTTTAACCAATAATTCATTTTCCTTAGATTCTTTATTTTCACTTTCGTTTGAAATGAGCCTTTCTTCCAAGAACTGCTTCTCATTTATCAATGTTTCGACTTGATCATTTAATGACTCTATTTTTGGTTTCAAAGATTCATTTTCAAGCTTGCACTAAATATTATTTTGTCTCTTTTTGTAGCTCATTTTTCTTTTAAGAGTATTTGTTTCTCAATTTTTCAAATGCACTATATACTTTATGAAAACTATCCATGAGCTCATTATAAGATAAATCAGTTATCTCATCTTCTTCAAGTTCTTCTTCTTCTTCTTCAGATTTGATGGTCATAAGACACTAATCTACTTACTTCTCTTCACTTGTTTGAGGGGATTCTTCATTAGACTCTCTTCCAAATATGGCTTCTATTTTTTCCAAAATCTTCTTTGCAGTTTCGCAACGTTTGACATGATTAAACACTTTGGGAGTAATAGAACATAACAATTGGAAGTGAGGTTTAGCATTTTTCTCAAGCTTTGTTTTATCAAGTTGAATTAGCTCTTTTTAAATTCATCAAGAATTGCATCTCCTTTATTCATTGAAGGAACAAAATCATTGTTTTTCGTGATTAGCCATAAGTCAAAATCAATAGAAGTAATAAAAAGTAACATCCTAAGTTTCCAATCGAAAAAGCTTTTACCGTTGAAAAATGGAGGCTTCTCGGTTCATTGACCCTTGACCAAATAGGTGAAAATGTTGCCATAAGGATCACTCTAAGGTTGTTAGACCAAAAGAAAATAAAAAAAAAAAAGAAAAAGAAAAAAAGAGTGTTAGCTCTGATACTAATTAAAAGCCCAAAGAGAAACTTAAGTGGGGTGAATTAGGTTCTTTCATGATAATTGAAAAATTGAACTTTGTGAACCAAAAATTAGAATGGAAGTTAGACAATGAGTATGAAATGAAAAAGATAAAGGAAAGAATAAAAAGATGCACAAAAATCTTTGTAGTGTTTCACTTCCAAACCGGAAGCTAGTCCACTTCTCAAGTGACTACTCTTCGTCACTTAAGCGTTTAACTAAGTTTGATGATCCTTTTAAAAATAGGCTCAAGATCCAACCTTTACAATAGGTCTTTTTGTACGTTGGCTCAAGACCCAACCTTTACAACTGATCCTTTTGTAACCGTAGGCTCAGGATCCAACCTTTATAATAAGAAGTTGAAATAAAGCAATTAGACTCTTCACTCTTTCAAGAGTGAATTCACATTAGATTAATCTTAGCCAAAGTTAAGGATATGCCAATTAAGCCCAATGATCAATAATAATGAGAACTAGTGATGCTCAAGAAAACTTCGAGAAAAACAGAAGATTAAAACGTTAAAGCGCAAGTAGAACAAAAGAACTTTTGATGATTAAAAGCTTGAATAATTGAATGATTTTATCAAATAATTTAAGACCTATTTATAGGCCAAAAGGACATAGGAGTTGTTGGGAAATGTTTAAAAAAAATTGGAAAGAAATCGGAGTTAAAATGTAGCCGTTAGAGCTGTCGCAAGGCTATGTGTCGACACACAGCTGCTTCAGTTGGCTACTGTATGTCTGTGTGTTGACATATCCCTTCTTTGTGTAGACACTCAGCATGTCAGGGTGGATTTGCACGTTTTAGATTAATTAGCTTGATTGATGGGATGATTTACCAAATTAGCTAAATAAATTGATTGATTAATTGATTTTTCATATTTGCTTAATCTTTGAATTAATTTCCTAGTTTGTTTTGATCATGAATAGATGATTGATTAAATCAAGCTGAATTATCACTCATTTAAAATTAATTTTGTTGATTTGATCATGCTTTTTAAAATACCAATCTTGAAAAATATTTTCATTGACAACTTAGATTGGTTTAAATTTTGACTTGAATATTTTTCAAATAAAATTTGAAAATCAATTTTCAAAAATATTTTAAAAACATTTTTGTTAGAGCATCCCGTATCAATAGTGAGATTTGGACTCAATTGATATATCACAATCCTAAGTTCTCGACAATAAAAATAAATAACTTTAAGGCACTTGGATTCGGACCACGTTTTCTTCAATTTGGATGAATCTTCTCTTCAACTTTAATCTCCTTTGCTCTTGATTCATCGTCTTAGAAGGCTTGATATCAACATGATTAGCCTTAATTTTTTCGAGCGTTCTTATGAATCACTTAGAAATAAGATTAGAACAATTGAACATAATGACTCACTAATTGATTGTTGTCATCAAAATTACAATATAAATGACGTTAGAGCTGACAATAAAATATCATGGCAAGTTGTCGTAGTTGGTGAAAGGTCATTTCATATTTTTACGTATTTTATTGTTTATAATGTTTAATTTAGTGTTTTTTTTTTTAATGAGATACTTTTAAAGTTGCCCAAAACTGACCATGTATGTTGAATTCAATGTATAATAAAATAGAATGAAAGTATAATCAATCCCAATTGGTCCAATACGGTCCAGTCCATGAAGTGACCGACCCGATCTCGGACCAACCGGTTAAATTTGGTCTTCGGTCATTAGTCAAGTCTGGATTTGGATCGACGAACACCCCTAGAAGTTCCTATGGTATTTTAATGTTTGAGTCAAAATTTGTCTCACATTCTTTTAATATTAAAGAACACAAAAATTGGATATATGTTTTGCCTGTCCTCAGGTTAAAACATGCAACCTGCTTGTTAGAGGAAGGTGTCATTTACCACTAAGCTAAGGCAGAATCTTTGATGCAAGGGCACAAGAACTATATATGTTACATAATTAATAAGTGAGATCGAATTGGGTGATATTTATGGGTGAAATAGGTGTTTGCTCTATTTTATTTCGAATAATGTGTGTGTGGTTGTCGTAAATGTGAAAACAAAACAAATTTGCAAAAGGAACTCACCGTGGCTAGAGGCTGAGCCTAATTACGTACCGCACCTCTTTGACCTCAACCACTCACCGTTTTCGGAGTTGTGGCATGTTGGTGTATCTAACTTTGGTTATACCGTTAGTTCTACTTACGCTTTAATTAAAAAGATTTTGTTAAGCATTTTTTTGTGGATTTTACTTATTTTTATGACAGAAAATTAAAGGGTATGGACCTAACTCAAGTGGCAATTACAGTGACAGAGTGGGGCCCATAGACGCCTTTCCTCGTGCACTTAAAAGTCAGGAACTGAGGTGGAGACAAACTTAAGAGCTCAGTAGTCCACTTACAAGACCAAGTCAATCAGGTTTTCAAACCTGGCACCCTTGAATTATAATAACTCAAATGACTTTAGGTCTGACAAGATTAAGGTGAAACAAACCGTATTCAGGTCACTGGATTAGGACCAACGCAATCAGGGGACAAGCCTTGGCCATCAAAGCCCTAATCAATGACGTCAACCTAAGTTCACATGACTTATCAAGCAGTGATAGTAGTGTTAAGACCAACGCAATCGAGGGACAAAGCCTTGGGTATCAAAGCCTTAACTAAAGCCTCAAATCTAAACTTGTCAATTTGTGGGAATAGATTAAAACTCGAAAGTCATACCTCAAGCCTGAGAACTGTGTTACTAGGGAGGTAAGACAGGAAAGATCTATGTTGTGCTACACCTAGGTAAGTTACACTATGCCTAGGAAAAGCACAAGTATGCTGTAAAAAAACTTAAAGAAATTTTGTTTTGAGTGCATGTGTACTATTTTGGACTAATGGATATCCTTTATCAATAGAAAAAGAAAATAACGGCTGCTCCTATTTTCACAGCAACTTCATCCACGTTTGTCCACTAAGCTATTCTCTTACACATACTTATTCTTCACCAATGTGTCTTGAGTTTTGAGGGGAAATCCTTGATGCCCACGTCTGTAACTTTAGTAGAAGCCCCCTCTAGAAGCTCCACATTCCCTTGAATTGAGCTTAAGGCCCGAGCAACTAAAATTTCCTGGTAGCCCCTCGACCTTGAGCTTATTCCGCCCTTCGGCCATCTTGAGCCTCGAGTGGCTGATACTCTTGTCAAGGTAAATAATGTTTTCCTAGAGCTAGTTGTAGTACCCAAAGGCCTAACTCTCTTCAAGAAGAACCTCATGTGATGACCACATGGCACTTTACTTAAAAATAGTGTCGTCCTAGCCCTGTTAAAATTAGTATGTAAACAAATGCCCCCCTTTTAGCCATTGGTAAATCTAAATTTACAATGCGTAAAAAAAGTCTGCCGGATTTGACCCTCTACGGCTAGAGGGAGCTCGAGAGAATAATGTACGTTGCTTGCTTTTCCTTCCCACGTCTCTATAAGTATGACGGTTAGGGTTTGAACTCTTCACTTTCTGCTATGTTCTCTCTTCATTGTCATTAGGCGCACTTGCAATCTCTTGTCTTCGTTCTTGAACCGCTGAATTCCTCAACTCAATCCGCTCTTCAATCTTCTGCTTCCCTTCAATCTGACAATGGCACAACTCTCATATGCCATGGTTGTTCCTCCTCCTCAAGCGGACAGTCCTATTGAACAACTGACTCGGTTTCTTCTATCCGATCACTCAGTTATCTCTAATGTGCTTCAGAATTCAGTTGATCTCAAAACCATCACGAACGATCCTTCCTGACTATCTATAGAAGATCCTTCGTTTCCTTCTTATGCCCTAGGGACAATCTCTACCCCATCCCACGATGTACCAAGTTTGGATGGACTAATACCCTAACACCGACAAATCTCCTCTTCTTTGTAAAGCATCTCCAAGCTATTCTTGGGGAGGCATATGCGTTCGTAGGGAAGTAGTGTTTTTTAAAAGGTGGACATTTTTGACCAAATGATACATTAGGTGGACTTCTCTAGCCTTGATGGCATCTTGAACTACGTTTCTAAAGATCACGCATTTTTTCATAGAATGAGTCAACGAATCTTGCCACTTACAGTATACCTCCCACTTATTCGAGTTGAGATTTGATTTTCTATTTTTATCCCTGATCTTAAGTTTATTATTTGCC
The DNA here is from genome assembly GCA_018398585.1 of Simmondsia chinensis. Lineage (NCBI taxonomy): Eukaryota > Viridiplantae > Streptophyta > Magnoliopsida > Caryophyllales > Simmondsiaceae > Simmondsia > Simmondsia chinensis. The sequence continues at coordinate 13,770,180 of JAGTTD010000013.1, forward strand.
TCAAACTAATCGAATATTACATTGTCTCGAAAGAGGTCAAATGAATACTTTCTCCAGTCTTAGGACTAGTAAGACTTCCTGGCTTTAATATCCTTCTTGATCAAAGGATTACAAACCATGGGAGACCCCTTAATGTACTCAGCTATGTCGATTTTGTAGGGAGGATCCTCTTCCTCCTCAATTAGGTCATGCACATATGTCTAGTACATGCTGTTTTTCCTAAGACTTTCTTCTTTTAAGACTGCGTCATATCTAGCATACATTCTTCCAATTGAAGAAGCATCGTAAAGTTAGAGCCATCAAATTTCTTCCTGACTTCAATGTCAAAGCCGTTCAGAGCCAGCTTGGCATATTCAAGCTCAGGAAGAGCTACAGTGCATTTAACCTAGCTCCCTTGAACAGGTTAACATACTCTTCCACTGATTCTCTTGACTTTTGTCTCATTCGAGCCAAGTCTAACATAGAAGTTCCTAACTCAATTCTAGGGAATCAGGCTTGGACTTGTCTAACCATATCGTCCCAATAGTAAATGGATTAGGTGGGAGGCTGATATACCATTGGAAAGCAGTCCTCATAAACGAACTAGGGAATAGCCTTAATTTGAGATATTGGTTATCTGTTGCTTCATTACTCTGGTAATTGAACCTCACTAGGTCCTCAAGAGTAGAAACTATCCCTTCCCCTAAGAAGAAGGTAAAGTAGAGGATTTTATATCCTCGAGGAAAAGGGTAATCCCTTTCAATGTAGTCAGGGTACGGTTTACTATACAAGGGCCTATTGACCCTTGAGAGACTCGGCCCATACATTTGCTCAATGAGGGCAGCCAATACTCCTTGAAGGGAAGGTTAGGAACATGATTATGCACCTGGCACTGCTCCCTAAGTGGGTAGGGATCTCGAGGGGGATTTGCGAGATACTCCTGAGCACCCATCACAATCGGGTGCGGGAATGGTTGTTGCCCTCCAAACCCTAGATAAACCCCTTGATCATAATGGGCATGCGTTTGGTTGACCATGACGTATGTTCTAGCAGGACCTAGTTAACGTGGCATGCTTAGAGGCACACTAATACCAACAAGTTGTTGGTTCATCCTTGTCTGATCAACCCTCAAGTCATGATCTTGAGCATGTGGATTAGTGATTTGCCCCCTAATATGGTAGGCATGGAGAGGTTCAGGATGAAAAGATGAAAAGCTTGGTTCCCTATAATGGGGACCTAACCTTGCACTGCTATCTTAAGGCCTTGAGTGGGCCTCGAGGTAACCTCCGTCACTTGAAGAGGGTGAGAACGGCTGTGCCTCCTAGCCTCATGGACAGGTATCAACAGGGTAGTAGGATTGAGATCCCTCATGGCCAACAAAAAACTTTGATTGGAAGGGCCTGTAACTCCATCAGGCATGCATTCCCTTCTATGGCTAGACTCCAAGTGTATGACACATGGGTTAGCCACAAATTGGATTTCTGTTCTCTTGGGGACCATATAGTCAACCTGAGGGACTGGTGACTACAAGCTTGAAGGGGTCTCAGGGGGTAACTAGCAGGCACTGATTTAAGGGGTGCAAGCCTTAGTTGCCTAATATCCTCCCTAACAGCTTGGACCAAGCCATTATGAGTTACAGCTTGTCAAACCAAAATAGGCTCGACTTCAACCACTATTTGCCTAGCCATATCCTTAGCAATAACGGTAGCAGTAGAGGACAAGGTCGAATTCATTTCTACCAAGACTCTGTCAGTCCCTTTGTATAGCCTTTCATTCATAGAGGTTCCAATGTTTTTAATCACGACTCTTATAGCGACAGAGTTTTCATTAAGCCACAAGATTGCGCTTTGTTTTAACACGTTGTCTCTCGAAGGCTTCTCTCATTGTTTGTTGAACCCTTTGGTCCACAATCTCTAAAAATGCTTAAGCATAACCATGAAACTCTTGCGAGAATGGCCATCGAGCCCAATACATTCATCACCACCACTTTCGCTGCCATGGGTATGACTCATTTCATCTATTTGAGATATGGGACTTTAATCTAGAGGGCGCTCAAGCGGGGACCCAATAAGGGCTAAGCCTTCTAGTTCCTCGTGCTCGAGAGCACTATATCTCCTTGTTCTGGCCATCGATGAATGGCTGGCAATTACATCTTGGTAATCCATGATGGGCGAAAGAGAATGAAGTCTCGTTTCAAATCTCCTACTATAGTTGCCAAAAGGAGTGTTTGCTCTATTTTGTTTCGAATTATATGTGTTGTCGCCATAAATGTGAAAATGAAACAAACGTGCAAAAGGGACTCACCGTGACTAGGGAGTCAGCCTAATTATGAACCGCACTTCTTTGACGTCAACCACTCACCATTTTCGGACAAAAGGTTCTGTTATGTTGGTGTATCTGACTTCAATTATACCATGAATTCTGCTTACGCTTCAATTAAGAAGACTTTGTTAAGTATTTTTTTGGATTTTATGTAATTTTTATGATAGAAAATTAAAGGATATGGACCTAACTGAAGTGGCAATTACAGTGACAGGGCAGGGCCCACAGACACCTTTACCCGTATACTTAAATGTCAGGAACTAGGTGGAGACAAACCCAAGAGCTCAACAATCAACTTACAAGCCTGAGTCAATCAGGTTATCAAGCCTAACACCGTTGACTTATAACAACTCGAATGAGTTTAGGTCTAACAAGATTAAGGTGGAGCAAACTGTATTCAGGTCACTGGATTAGGACCAACACTATCAAGGGACAAGCCTTGGCTGTCAAAGCCCTAATCAATGGCGCGATCCTAAGTTCACCTAACTTATCAAGCACTGATAATAGTGTTAAGACTAACGCAATCAAGGGACAAAGCCTTGGCCTTTAAAGCCTTAAACTAAAGCCTCAAATCTTAACTTGTCGATTTGTGGGAGCAGATTAAAACTGAAACATCATATATGAAGCCCGAGAACTATATTACTATGGAGGTAAGTACAGCAAAGATCTACGTTACGTTATACCCAGCTAAGTTATGCTACTCCTAGGAAAAGAGCATAAGTGTGATGTCAAAAACTTAAAGAATTTTGTCTGGAATGTATGTGTACTACTTTTGATTGACGCAAAGTCCTTTATTTGTAGAAAAAGAAAATAACAGCTGCTCCGATTTTCACAACACTTCACCCACGTCTGGCACTAAGCTCTTCTTTTATGCGTGCTTATTCTTCACCGACGTGTCTTGAGTTTTGGAGGGAAATCCTTGATGCCTACATCCATAATTTTAGTAGAAGTCCCCTCTAGAAGCTCCACGTTCCCCTGAATCAAGCTTAAGGCCCAAGCAACTAAAATTGCACGCCAAGTAACTTCCTCGAGCTTGAAAACTACCATTCTTGCAGCTTTCCTAGCAGCCCCTCAGGCTCAAGCTTATTCCACCCTTCAGCTATCTCGAGCCTCGAGGGGTTGATACTCTTGTCAAGGGTAATAATGTCTTCAAGGAACTGGCCCAAGACAGCATTATTGTAGTATCCAAAGGCCTAACTCTCCTCAACAAGAATCTCATGCGATGACCACATGAAACTTTACTCAAAAATGAGATCATCCCAGCCCTGTTAAAATTAGAATGTAAACAATAGGAATTGGCAAGTTACTGACTTAACTATATAAAAATTTTAAAAAAAACAATTATTTTCTCCTACCTTTTATCTCCCAAAAAAAGGATGATACAAGAACTAATAAAGTGGATATCTTTAAAAGTAAAAATCTTTTAAATTGAAGCATGGCCCCTCTCAAAGGGGCATGCATGGAAAAAACTAAAATTGACATACACAATAAAAATATAAAAATAAAGGATCAACCCTAAGACCTTGTCATAGTATAGAGCTTGACAACATCTCTTCCCTTTCCCCTAAAATCTAGTAGTACGCCTAGACAACTTACATGCTTATTTAAGCTAGGCTGAACTTGTTAAAATATAATGAATGCCATAGACAATCTCGGTTTCTATGTTCTCGATAATTGGTTGGGTCGAAACAACATAAATGATTCAGTTATATTGAGCTAGTTTATAGACTCTACCTTATGTACCTTAATGGTAAAATTAACAAAATGTAAGGGCCAAATGAGATGCCAAATAAAAACTAAAAATTCATACAAGATATTCAACTACTAAGGACCAAGTTTGACCTACTTTGACTATATTTGACCAAATTTGACCATGCCTTATAACCAATAGTAGTGTTAATTTACCGAATTTAATTGTGCTAACCGAAAATAGTCAGTTTAGAGGGTGTTTATTGAAATTAACGAGCTTAATTTTATTAGCCGGAATTGATATTGATTATGTAAACTCGAATAGATTAACCTGATTGTTGTTAACCCTTGTTTAGTTAAGAATATTACTTGTCATTAGCAAGAATTACAACCATACATCACTCTTCATAGGTTATAACTAGGGGGCTATCGGGAATAATTAGGTTTTAAAATTAGTTCCTTTTATGTTAGCAAGTACGTCTCCGGGAAGCCAAATCCCATGGCACCCAACTAGTTGGCACATAGGATCTTTGAATAAAAACTTCGGTTAACATTTACATTTACTATTACTCGCCCTTTATAAACTACTAATATCACCTTAAAAAGATATATGATATCACCTATTTTCCTATGCTTGAAAGGCACCTGCCATGGTCGATTAGAAATCCTTACCTCCTAAAAATAATGACCATAAAAGTCGCCTTAAGGTGTCCAGAGTAGTGAGTAATATTCAAAGGCTACCCAGAGAGCATAAAGGTGCCCGACCATTCTTAATAGGTTGCCTTAGTACACTTATAGGACTCTGATTACTTCTAATAGGCTCTCGAGTGCCTATAGGGGCTCAATTACTCCTAACACAACTATCTGAGCGTCTATACCTAGTATCCCTACCAATCTGCCTCGCGTGAGTAGCCACATCAGTCTTCTTCACTATTGGCAGAAAATATTAATATACTTATAAAAATTTAATTGCTTTACACTAAAAATTGTCAAAGATTTTGGAACTACAAGCTTAAATTAAAGCAGAAGGTCACTAAAACATCCCAACCACCAACATACCTATGTGAACCACACAGAGGTTAAGATAACAACCATATGAACAAGGTATGCAATTAAATTAATCATGTTCTAGACCAACCTAGTCACCAAGAAACTGAGACGAGTTCACTCACCATAGTGGTTGGCGAGTTAGAATGAAACTTGTCGGTATAATGTAGTCTATCATAAACGACTAGAGAACTTTTCTCACCTAGGAATATGGTGGAATCCGGCGAGTTAGGATAGCGATCGTAATTTGTTTTATAAGCAAATATTTTTGTATCATTGACTTATGTTAAAGAAACATGCTTCTCTAAGAGTATCCAATTTGCTCTAATCTATTTAGCTATTGATTAGCAAGGCTTAGGAATACATCCTACTTACCACTTAAAGATGATCACCAATAAAGCCGTGGCCGTCTTTTGTCAAAGAAACAAACTACATAGCTCATTGAAATTGTGTACTCGCCATTTGTTTGTACGTACTTTGTACTTTGTACAGTGTTTAAACTACAAGTCACTGGATAGAAGCAATAACTTGAAAGTACTGAAGGCTTAACACCTGCCACATAAAAAATCGCAAAAGCAAAAGACAACCAACACATTTAACAAAAAGTCTGAGAAAGAAATGCGTTGGCATATCCATGTATTACCTAACTAATGAACAAAGATTGATGTCTCTTTCTTAGTATGAAGTTAAGCATGACGAGCCTCAAGTATTTAACTTTGAAAAGGCATTCTCCCGTAAGAAGTGTTTTCTCCATCACTCATATGACAAGCTAATGTGGACATAAAAGACCCAGGTAAAGCCAAAATGCATTTGGGCATGAAAGGCCTAAGTAAAGCCAGAAGGGGTCTTGGCATAGAAGACCTAGATAAAGTCGAAAGGCATTTGGATGGACAAACCCAGGTAAAGCTAAATAGGGAGTCTGGGCACAAAAGACCAAGGTAAAGCTGAGAGGCATCGGGGCACGGAAGACTTAGGTCAAGCCGAAAGGCATCTGGATACAAAAGACCCAGGTAAAGCCAAAAAGGCTTCTGGGCGCGAAAGACCTAGGTAAGAGTGAACGGTGTCAAGGCATGGAAGATCCAGGTAAAACCGAAAGGCATTTGGACCCAAAAGACCCAAGTAAAGCCGAAAGTCGTTTGGGCACCGCAAGACCCAAGAATTTAGGCACACGAAGACTCAAGAGAAGCTATCAAAGCGCTTGAGTACAAAAAAGGCCCAAATACTAGAATAAGTCAAAAGGCCTAATAATAGGACATTAACAGAAGCATGAGAAATATAGTTTTTTTACTTAACAATTTTGACATGCTCTAAATAGGCCATCATTACCAGGAATTCAAAAAGATGCTAGCATTTCCACTCCCGCATTAAATCCTATCTCGCCAACTATTAATCCCGCCTCTTTTTTAGGGTAAGGCTCACAAGCTTGATAGTTGACATGCTTCGAAGAGGGAAACTGTGGTGGGCAAACATATGGGTGAGATGTGATATGCCAGATAGTATATGCAAGGGAAAAATATAACCATATTGTTATTATATAAAGTCGAATACTAATAGATTGTTAATACACGAAATTAGATAATAAAATATTGGATATAAACTAAAATAACAAAACAAATAAGAGAAGGCACATACTTGGGCTTCAAACATACTGGGGCCCCAAGCACATCCCCAACAATATAATGGGGTGGGAACCCCCAAATGGAGGACGCACAAGCTCTCATACAATCTCTCGCTTCTCCTTACCCTTAAATATTTTAATACTTAACCTAAATATTATTATTACATTAGTCTAATTTGATTATATTTATATCGGTATTAATTTAAGCATTGGAGGGGTCCCCATGGTCAAAACCATAGGCTCCTCTAGCCATTTGCTTATCTTGCATGAAATATTGGGTTAGATCTGTAGCAACCGCTTCCTCGTCATAGAGAATTTGAGTCCACCTCTCATTCTCAAATATAAACTTGAAACCGTAAACATATAGAAATATAAATATATTACAAAAGTAATATTAGATTTTATTTTACTTGTTTTAAAAATACTAAATTAAAGCCCCAATCAAATATCTTTTTAGATTGCTCTAACATTTCTCTTTACAAAATAATGAAAAAAAACTACTTATAATTAGTGTATACACTTAAATTAAATATTTAATAAATTTATCAAAATACATTATTATTCTTTATAAATTAATAAAATTACGCCATTTAAAATTAAATATAGCATAAATTAATGAATTATTTACGTCAATAGTCCTTATATTTTATCCATTATATCAACTTAATATTTATATTTTTAATTGTGCCAATTTCGTTTTGTACAATTTACATTTTTTCAATCTAGTCATATATTGACAATTCATAAGGATGTAATTTTTAGCCACATGATTAGGAGAGATGTGAGTGATCTAACACAAACTTACTCGTTGGCTCAATTTAATGTCTTCGTAACATAATCATTAAAAATTATATCGTTGGCTTAACTTTAATTCCATTATATGACTACGTTGACACATTAAACTGTAAAACATCATTGTTAAAATCGCGATTCAGATCGTAGAATCGTAAGATTCTACATTAACTGATCGATTTAAACCGCTTAAAAAATCGTACTTAAGTAGAATCGGGTCAGAATCGGATCAAAATCGCAAAAATTGCGATTTTACACGATTTTACCGATTTAACTTATATCCCAGTTTTAAATTTAAATAAATTTTATATAAACAAGAAGAGCATCATTGTAGACCTTTTGGCCAAGTGGTTCCATTATATTGTTGTAATTTGCACACGCGTGGGTTCGATTCCCACTTAAAGCAACTTCTTTTTGTTTTATTTTATTTATTTATTTCTTTTTTATCAAGGCTTGAAGCAACTTTGATTTGGGGACATTTGTCTCACTATTTTTTGTATATATGATAAAAATATTACATATTTTAGGTGAAAATTAAAAATAAATAATTTATTATATGTCGATGGTCTTAATAATTTTTGTTTAGGTATACTTATACATATAATTTTTATTTATTTATTTCTTTTTTTATCAAAGCTTGAAGCAACTTCGATTTAGGGACATTTTTCTCACTATTTTTTGTATATATAATATAAATATAACATATTTTAGGTGAAAATTAAAAATAAATAATTTGTTATATGTCGATGGTCTTACTAAGTTTTGTTTAGGTATACTTATACATATAATTTACCCCTATACACTGTAAAATTTTTAGTTTGTATGCAAATTATTCCAAATTCTTTTTAACCTTTTTCAACTCTATACTTAGATCATATAAATTGTATATTTATACTTCTATATTTATATATTAATTTTTGTTCAAGTTTATTTGTAATATTTTACTTGTAAAAAAAATGTGTAATATCTGACACGTAATAGTTAAAATTTCTTAAATAATTCTAAATTTTTTTTATTGAACTCTCATAAGTCACAAATTTAAAATTTTCATTTCAAATTATCTTTCTATGGCGTTCAATGGAACTTCTCGAGCTTCTGCGAATGGAATCGTTGTCTCAATTGATGTGGAAAGTTTGGTTGAAGATGATGCTATAATTGAGGGAGATTCTCTTAATGATGGTGGAAATATGAACACTAGTACTGTAAATAATATTGACGACAGTAACTTCGATTTCGGATATGACCATTGATAATGCTATGAGTTGAGACTTTGAGTGTATATTTTATGTTAGAATGATGTTATATTTTTTCTTATCTTTGGATTTTCTATGTATTATAAAACTAATGTATTTTAGACTTTTTATGTTCTTTATCATATATTTGAGAATTTTTATATGCTAATTTTGTCAGTATAAATAATTTATGTACACATAAAATAGAATCTTACGATTCTCGATTCTATTCTACGATTCCGATTCTGATGACCCCTCGTCGATTCTACGTAGAATCCCGATTTTGACAACCTTACTATAAAATGACTAACTTAGCACAATTCAAAGTAAATTATTAAATTAACACAACAGAGAAAGTAGATAAATTTTTGATGTGAATAACCTAAAGTAACGCCTTATTTGATTACTGGGAAGTAATTGCAGGAAATTGAAATTTATGGAAAGTATGCATTCCCTCACTTGTTTGGTTGACATAAAATTGGTAGAACGTGAAAAGCAAAAATTTATGAGAAAATTTTAATTCCTTTAAAACACATAAAGTAACTTATCTGACCCTGAAATAAGTTCTAATTCTATTATTTGTTCCTACTCTTCTCAAAAAGTTCTATTTTTTATCGCAATAATCAAATATTTTATACCTATTTCTTATCAAATTACCAAAGAAATTATATTCCCGAAAAATGTAAGTTACAGTAGTAATTTTTTTTTTTTTTTTTTTGATCAGATTACAATAGGAATTCAATTAAACTAACAACTAAACAATGCCTAATTCTTAAAAATAAAAAATAAAAGAGAGAATCCACCCTCACCCAAAGGGAACCAATCAAAACTCTCCCGTTCCCACCCTCACCTATCTCTTTATCCCTCCCCCCACTTCCTTCTTTCTCCAACTTCAACTCCAACTCCCAACAAATAACTCCCTCTCTCTCTTCATTACTTGTCACTTCACTTGCTCTCCATGGCCAGCAACTCCCTCCAATCACTCCACCACCACCACCACACCCGCCACCACCCTCGCCGCCGCCGCCACTCCCTAGACTCCTCCACCCAACCACCACCCTCTCTTCTCCTCAAACCCCACCACCACCACCACCTATCCTTCTCCCTCTCCTCCACCACCCCCACCACCACCCCAACCACCACTCCTCAACCCTCTCCCCCCCTCCCTCCACCTCCTCGAATCCCACCTCGCCTCCTCCAACTTCCGCCCCGCTGACGAAGTCACCCGCCTCCTCCTCATCCACCTCGCAGGGGACGCCGCCCTCAAGCGCGGCTATGTCTTCTTCTCCGAAGTTCAGTTCATCCCCAAAGAGGACCTTCAGGAAATCGACTCCCTTTGGCGCAAGTACAGTAATAATAGGTTCGGGTACAGTGTGCAGCGTAGAATTTGGGTTAATTGTCAGAAAGACTTCACCAGGTTTTTCCTCAAAGTTGGGTGGATGAAGCGGCTTGATACTGAAGTGGAGCAATACAATTACAGGGCATTTCCTAATGAGTTTATTTGGGAGTTGGACAGTGAGGATAAGGAAAAGTGCCCTCCGGAAGGGCACCTGCCGTTGACAAATGCGCTTAGGGGCACCCAGCTCTTGAATTCTATACTGATGCATCCTGCCTTTGAAGAGGGGGAAAATGAAGAGGAAAGGGATAGAGAAGGAATTAATGGTATTGTTGAGGGTATTAGTGGGGGGAACTCAGAGTCTGAGCCTTTGAGTAAACCGTTGTTTAAGCCTAATTATAGCTTTTAATTTGTGATAAATGCACTGTGTTATATTCATTTGAGTATTACTATTGTTGTATTAGATACTCCCCCCCCCCCCCCCCCCCCCCAACAAAAAAAAGGCAATATTATTGTCAAGATATGACATAATAAAATTATAATTTTTAAAATATTTTTATATCTTTTATTATTTATAAATTATATTATTACTTTAACAATAATAATTTTTTTATTCCGACAATAACAACCCCAAGAAAAAAAATTATTCATGCTCATTTTTTATTTTTTAGTATTATTTAGCGAAATATAAGAATGATTGGGACCCTTTTATTTTTTTTTGGAACACTATTAGGACCCCTTAATCATAAGTTTCTTGCTCTCATGTATATGTAATGGTAAGATATAAACTCTTGGGACGTATTTTAAAAATATTCCCTAAGTTAATTAAATTAATGGCAGTGGAATGATTCAAAATTTTTAATTTTAAACTAACTAACGACTTAGAATTTTTAATTCAAAATCTGCAGTTTTAATTCCTAATCTTAGACCTACAGGCCTATGCTCTAATATATTAATAATAATAACATAAATAACTAGCATAATAAATTGTTGTAAATAAATAAAAAAGTGAAAAAAACAAAAAGAAGAAAAATGAAAAATACCTAGATGTAGACCGCAGTGTCTCTCCAAGAAATCACCATGATCACGAGATCATCTACGAATTATTCTCTGAACACCCGGAATGTGGGCTCCAAAAAAAATATTAAACTAGAAAAATTTGGGAAATCGTACGAAATGGACCCCCCAGCCCTCCTTTAATCTTTTTTAGACCTCCTTAACCTAAAATAGACCTTTTTGGACAAAATTGCCCCCCCCCCCCCCCCCCACTTCAAAACTCAACCTGTGCACTCCCTTCCCCACTTCTCTCTCCTCATTTAATGCATGGCAGGCAAAAGGACACTTTTTTGACTTTTTTCATTCCTTCTTTCAATTTTTTTCCCGCCCATTTATTTTCCTTCTATCATATCTCATTCTCTCTCTCCTTTTTTTGAACAGAGATATCGCATTCTCTCTTCTTTCCTCTTCTTCTCTTATTTTCGAATTGTTTTGTAAAAAAAAAAAAATATTATTTTCGAATTTTTGAGCTCCATTCTTAGCATCCTACGCGTTTTCTCGTTCTACTTGGGTCCTTGGGTAAAATCATACACGGTGTACGGTGAGTTTTAATGGTCTAAAATACATATTTGAATTTTTTTTCAAGTTTTACTGGTATAATAGTGTAAAATTAACTTTTATAAGTGTGTTTCAAGTAATTATCGGTGTATGTTGAATCATACACTGTGTATGATTGGTTATATTGGTGTAAAATCAACGTATATTAGTGTATTTGAAGTAAATAGTGGTGTATGATCAATCATACACAATGTATGATAAATTTTAATGGTCTAAAATCAATTTTTGTATTTTTTTTCAAGTTTTGCTGGTATAATGGTGTAAAATCAACCTTTATAAGTGTGTTTCAAATAATTATTGGTGTATGTCGAATCATACACTGTGTATGATGGGTTATATTGGTGTAAAATTAACTTATATTAGTGTATTTGAAGTAATTAATGGTGTATAATCAATCATACACAATGTATGATGAGTATTAATGGTCTAAAATAAATATTTGCATGTTTTTTTCAAGTTTTATTGGTATAATGGTGTAAAATCAACCTTTATAAGTGTGTTTCAAGTAATTATTGGTGTATGTTGAATCATACACTGTGTATGATTGGTTATATTGGTATAAAATCAACTTATATTAGTGTATTTGAAGTAAATAGTGGTGTATGATCAATCATACACAATGTATGATGAGTTTTAATGGTCTAAAATCAGTATTTGCAAGTTTTTTTCAAGTTTTGCTTGTATAATGGTGTAAAATCAACCTTTATAAGTGTGTTTAAAGTAATTATTGGTGTATGTCGAATCATACACTGTGTATGATGGGTTATATTGGTATAAAATCAACTTATATTAGTGTATTCGAAGTAAATAGTAGTGTATGATCAATCATACACAATGTATGATGAGTTTTAATAGTGTAAAATCAACATTTGCATGTTTTTTTCAAGTTTTGCTGGTATAATGGTGTAAAATCAACCTTTATAAGTGCGTTTCAAATAATTATTGGTGTATGTCGAATCATACACTGTGTACGATGGGTTATATTGGTGTAAAATCAACTTATATTAGTGTATTTGAAGTAAATAGTGGTGTATGATCAATCATACACAATATATGATGAGTTTTAATGGTCTAAAATCAGTATTTGCAAGTTTTTTTCAAGTTTTGCTGGTATAATGCTGTAAAATCAACCTTTATAAGTATGTTTAAAGTAATTATTGGTGTATGTCGAATCATACACTGTGTATGATGGGTTATATTGGTGTAAAATCAACTTATATTAGTGTATTTGAAGTAAATAGTGGTGCATGCTGAGTTTTAATGGTCTAAAATCAATATTTGCATGTTTTTTTCAAGTTTTGCTGGTATAATGGTGTAAAATCAACCTTTATAAGTGTGTTTCAAATAATTATTGGTGTATGTTGAATCATACACTGTGTATGATGGGTTATATTGGTGTAAAATCAACTTATATTAGTGTATTTTAAATAAATAGTGGTGTATGATCAATCTTACATAATGTATGATGAGTTTTAATGGTGTAAAATCAACATTTGCATGTTTTTTTCAAGTTTTGCAGGTATAATGGTGTGAAATCAACCTTTATAAGTGTGTTTCAAGTTATTATTGGTGTATGTTGAATCATACACTGTGTATGATGGGTTATATTGGTGTAAAATCAACTTATATTAGTGTATTTGAAGTAAATAGTGGTGTATGATCAATCATACACAATGTATGATGAGTTTTAATGGTTGCATATTTTTTTCAATTTTGCTGGTATAATGGTGTAAAATCAACATTTATAAGTGTGTTTCAAGTAATTATTGGTGTATGATTGGTTATATTGGTATAAAATTAACTTATATTGGTGTATTTGAATTAAATAGGCGGGTATGATCAATCATACACAGTATATGATGAGTTTTAATGGTAAAAAATCAATATTTGCATGTGTATATAGAAGGAATAAGTGATTTCTAGTTTGAGCCATGGAAGGGCAGATGAGAGCTTCTTAAAAGGAAAAGGGATGATTGTAAGTAAAAAAATGAAAGCTGACAAAATAAAATGAGTATTGTATTATAATGGATAAAATACATACATCCAATAATCAAGCTATTTACACTCATAAATAAGATGGGGAAGAATGATTGTTGGCAAAGTACAACAAGTTTTATATATTTTTCCTTTTTTTGGCTAAATCCATAGAAAGGAAAAGGACAAATAACAAGCAGACAAAATGAGAAGTAAAAAAATAAAAATGAAAAAATATTTGATATTACACTCGAGGTGGCTGTCAAAAGAAGAGAGATAAGCCCGAGCAGCATCAGCTCTGCAGACAAGGTTCAGACAAAAGAATTTTCGAGATTAGAACACCGCAAAATCTTGCCGATATTCTGCATTTATGAACCACCAACAAGCTTCTTTTAAAAAATGAAAAATGAGGTGTGTGGATTTCTGCCTGTATATTCTTTCATTTTCTCCACGGCTTGAAGTACTGTATACTAATATGTCATCAAAAAATACCAACACAAATTTTCGCAGAAAAGGGTGAAAAATATCGTTCATTACGCTCTGAAATGCTGAAGGAGCATTCGTAAGTCCGAAGGGAATGACCGTAAACTCGAAGTGGCCCGAGTGTGTGCGGAAAGCTATCTTATGCACGTCACATGGGGCCATCCTTATCTACCAATATCCAGAATGGAGGTCGAGTGTAGAAAAGAAAACTGAACCACCAAGCTCGTCAAGTAGTTCCTCAATAATAGGAATCGAAAATTTATCCTTAACGGTCATCTTGGTAAGTGCCCGATAATCCACACACAATCGCCATGAACCGTCTTTTTTCTTCACTGTTATGATGATCAAATCCAGGCCTAAACGGAGGTAACTGATTGGGCTCTTCAAATAAAGCATCAAACTTTTGTAATAATGAACTCAACTTGGCACCAGGTTCACACGCTGCACCAGCGGACAGCGACAGAGAAAAACAGTGCTGTTCGGCCATTGTTTTCAGGCCTGGAACACTATTTTCAGCTGCATAATTTACTTGAACAGCAAAGAGGGATGCTTCAGCGGCTTGTAGATGGCTCAAAGTTGACTCCAACACTGTTTTAAGTTGTTCCTGGGGTGTGCCACACAAATTTACCATGCGTCCCTGCCAAACAAAGTCCATTACACACTTATAAAAGTTGATTTTACACCATTATACCAGTACAACTTGAAAAAAAATATGCAAATATTGATTTTAGACCATTAAAACTCATCATACATTGTGTATGATTGATAATACACCACTATTTACTTCAAATACACTAATATAAATTGATTTTACACCAATATAACCCATCATATACAGTGTATGATTCAACATACACCAATAATTACTTGAAACACACTTATAAAGGTTTATTTTACACCATTATACCAGCAAAACTTGAAAAAAAAAATGCAAATATTGATTTTAGACCATTAAAATTCATCATACATTGTGTATGATTGATCATACACCGCTATTTACTTCAAATACACTAATATAAGTTGATTTTACCCCAATATAACCCATCATACACAGTGTATGATTCAAACACACTTATAAAGGTTGATTTTACACCATTATACCAGCAAAACTTGAAAAAAAAAATGCAAATATTGATTTTAGACCATTAAAATTCATCATACATTGTGTATGATAGATCATAGACCACTATTTACTTCAAATACATTAATATACATTGATTTTACACCAATATAACCCATCATACACAGTGTATGATTCAACATACACCGATAGTTACTTGAAACACACTTATAAAGGTTGATTTTACACCATTATACCAGCAAAACTTGAAAAAAAAACATGCAAATATTGATTTTAGACCATTAAAACTCAACATACATTGTGTATGATTGATCATATACCACTATTTACTTCAAATACACTAATATAAGTTGATTTTACACCAATATAACCCATCATACACAGTGTATGATTCAACATACACCGACAATTACTTGAAATGCACTTATAAAGGTTGATTTTACACCATTATACCTGTAAAACTTGAAAAAAAAACATGCAAATATTGATTTTAGACCATTAAAATTCATCATACATTGTGTATGATTGATCATACACCGCTATTTACTTCAAATACACTAATATAAGTTGATTTTACCCCAATATAACCCATCATACACAGTGTATGATTCAAACACACTTATAAAGGTTGATTTTACACCACTATACCAGCAAAACTTGAAAAAAAAAATATGCAAATATTGATTTTAGACCATTAAAATTCATCATACATTGTGTATGATTGATCATATACCACTATTTACTTCAAATACATTAATATACATTGATTTTACACCAATATAACCCATCATACACAGTGTATGATTCAACATACACCAATAATTACTTGAAACACACTTATAAAAGTTAATTTTACACCATTATACTAGAAAAACTTGAAAAAAAATGCAAATATTGATTTTAGACCATTAAAATATATCATACATTATGTATGATTGATCATACACCACTATTTACTTCAAATACACTAATAGAAGTTGATTTTACACTAATATAACCCATCATACACAGTGTATGATTCAACATACACCAATAATTACTTGTAACACACTTATAAAAGTTGATTTTACACTATTATACCAGTAAAACTTGAAAAAAAACATGCAAATATTTATTTTAGACCATTAAAACTCGTCATACATTGTGTATGATTGATTATACACCATTATTTACTTCAAATACACTAATATAAATTGATTTTACACTAATATAACCCACTATACACAGTGTATGATTTGACATACACCAATAATTACTTGAAACACACTTATAAAGGTTGATTTTACACCATTATACAAGCAAAACTTAAAAAAAACTTGCAAATACTGATTTTAGACCATTAAAACTCATCATACACCACTATTTACTTCAAATACACTAATATAAGTTGATTTTACACCAATATAACCAATCATACACAGTGTATGATTCAACATACACCAATAATTACTTGAAACACACTTATAAAGGTTGATTTTACACTATTATACCATCAAAACTTGAAAAAAAATGCAAATGTTGATTTTAGACCATTAAAACTCATCATATATTGTGTATGATTGATCATACACCACTATTTACTTCAAATACACTAATATAAGTTGATTTTACACCAATATAACCCATCATACACAGTGTATGATTCGATATACACCAATAATTATTTGAAACACACTTATAAAGGTTGATTTTACACCATTATACCAGCAAAACTTGAAAAAAAATACAAATACTGATTTTAGACCATTAAAACTCATCATACATTGTGTATGATTGATCATACACCACTATTTACTTTAAATACACTAATATAAGTTAATTTTACACCAATATAACCCATCATACACAGTGAATGATTCAACATACACCAATAGTTACTTGAAACACATTTATAAAGGTTGAATTTACACTATTATACCAGTAAAACTTGAAAAAAGCATGCAAATGTTGATTTTAGACCATTAAAACTCATCATACATTGTGTATGATTGATCATACGCCACTATTTACTTCAAATACACTAATATAAGTTGATTTTACACCAATATAACCCATCATACATAGTGTATGATTCAACATACACCGATAATTACTTGAAACACACTTATAAAGGTTGATTTTATACCATTATACCAGCAAAACTTGAAAAAAAAAAATGCAAATATTGATTTTAGACCATTAAAATTCATCTTACATTGTGTATGATTGATCATACACCACTATTTACTTCAAATACACTAATATAAGTTGATTTTACACCAATATAATCCATCATACACAGTATATGATTCAACATACACCAATAATTACTTGAAACACACTTATAAAGGTTGATTTTACACTATTATACCAGCAAAACTTGAAAAAAACATGCAAATCTTGATTTTAGACCATTAAAACTCATCATACATTATGTATGATTGATCATGCACCACTATTTGCTTCAAATACACTAATATAAGTTAATTTTTCACCAATATAACCCATCATACACAGTGTATGATTCGAAATACACCAATAATTACTTGAAACACACTTATAAAGGTTGATTTTACACCATTATACAAGCAAAACTTGAAAAAAACTTGCAAATACTGATTTTAGACTATTAAAACTCATCATACATTGTGTATGATTGATCATACACCACTATTTACTTCAAATACACTAATATAAGTTAATTTTACACTAATATAACCAATCATACACAGTATATGATTCAACATACACCAATAATTACTTGAAACACACTTATAAAGGTTGATTTTACACCATTATACCCGTAAAACTTGAAAAAAAACATGCAAATATTTATTTTAGACCATTAATACTCATCATACATTGTGTATGATTGATTATACACCATTAATTACTTCAAATACACTAATATAAGTTAATTTTACACCAATATAACCCATCATATACAGTGTATGATTCCACATACACCAATAATTATTTGAAACATACTTATAAAAGTTGATTTTACACCATTATACCAGCAAAACTTGAAAAAAATATACAAATATTGATTTTAGACCATTAAAACACAGCATACATTGTGTATGATTGATCATACACCACTATTTACTTCAAATATACTAATATAAGTTGATTTTACACCAATATAACCCATCATACATAGTGTATGATTCAACATATACCAATAATTACTTGAAATACATTTATAAAGGTTGATTTTACACTATTATACTAGTAAAACTTGAAAAAAACATGCAAATATTGATTTTAGACCCTTAAAACTCATTATACATTGTGTATGATTGATCATACACCACTATTTGCTTCAAATACACTAATATAAGTTTATTTTACACCAATATAACCAATCATACACAGTGTATGATTCAACATACACCGATAATTACTTGATACACACTTATAAAAGTTGATTTTACACTATTATACCAGTAAAACTTGAAAAAAATGTAAATATTAATTTTAGACCATTAAAACTCACCGTACACCGTGTATGATTTTACCCAAGGACCCAAGTTGGACGAGGAAACACGTAGGACGCTAAGAATGGAGCTCGAAAATTCGAAAATAATATTTTTTTTGACAAAAAAATTCGAAAATAAGAGAAGAAGAAGAAAGAAGAGAGAATGCGATATCTCTGTTCAAAAAAAGGGGAGAGAGAATGAGATATGATAGAAGGAAAACAAATGGGCGGGAAAAAAATTGAAAGAAAGAATGAAAAAAGTCAAAAAAGTGTCCTTTTGCCTGCCATGCATTAAATGAAGAGAGAGAAGTGGGGGAGGGAGTGCACAGGTTGAGTTTTAAAGTGGGAGGGGCAATTTTGTCCAAATAAGTCTATTTTGGGTTAAGGGTGTCTAAAAAAGATTAAAGGAGGGCTGGGGGGTCCATTTCGTACGGTTTTCCAAAAAATTTCAACAAAATTTCTCCTTTTTAGTTCTACGAAAGTCAACACTTTCAGAAAACTTTTTAATTTTAATTATTTTTCAATGCTAAACTATAATTTCAGGACCCTATTTATAATATGTTACTAGGATGAAAAAAAAGGCTAAAACACCAATGTGGGATACAGAATAACTCGTCAAAACGATGCCATTTCACGCAATTTGCAAAAAGCGGCCCAGAACGTCCGGGCGTGCTTCCCAGAGCGTGCCATCTGATTGGTCTGTGCCTGAAGGCACATATCGCCCCTTGAGGAACGCCTAGTGAGCGACACACATAGCATGCTAGTTGGTCCATTCCGCGCAACACAGATCCCAACCTGTTTTGCGATTTTTCTTTTTTTCTTTTTTTGTTTCACACATATATAAATTCATCTTAATAATTTTTAATTTTAACAAAATAATTTTATTTAAAATTTTTAACTTTATTCATCCAATGAATACTATGCAAAATTAAATTTTTTTTCATCACAAGAAGAAATAATTCACCTCATTAATTCTTTTAATATTTTTCTGATGGTGCAAAATTAGAGGCTTGCGCAAGGACCTCAGGGATAATTTAAATCTAACTCCAAATGGGTCAAAATTTATTATCATCTCATCATAATATTTGATTACCGGGTTCCTCAGAAACAGCCTCTCGGCAGGGTTACGCCCTGAAGGGGTAAGGCTGCGTACATCCACGCCTCCTCGACCCTGCTTATACGGGAGCCCTTAAGACACTAGATCTGTTGTTGTTGTTGATGATAATATTTGATTACCATTTAATAGGACTTAATTCCACTAAATAAATCTTACTGCACTCTAGAGTTAAATAATTTATTCGATAATTCTTAATTTGTAATAATTGAACGATCATCCCCTCTATCTGATATCCATGAGAAGTAATAATTAAAACTACCATTATTATACTTCTCACCGCTTCTCCTTAAGTACCCAACTCGCCCTTTACGAATAATTTTGTGGCACGAGAACATATTCTTCGTATCAATTCCAGTGACGAACACTAGGAATACTTTGGCCAAAGACTCCAAATTTTTCGGACACATGCAAATCTACATAAGGGGACATCTATATCTCATAAGAGACTATAGCCTCCATGTTATTTTGTTCTCGCTACATTTCATTGCAATCACTCAACATAAGTAGATTATTGGTCACTTTATAAGACCTCACTTTGAGTACACCAAAGTGGTGAACACTACGTGCATGAGTTCAAGAGAATCTCAGGGTTTAGAGTTATTGCTTAATCACAATGAACGATTCTTTTTTTCTAAAAGTAGTTAAGAAAATAAACAATTCCTGTGGTTTAGCTTAATGTTCCAATCTTATTGACGAACACTAACTATGATGCTTCTGGATCCCTATCCACATGACTTGGATAAGCTATCTAAGGTATCATGTTATTGTCTTATCAAACAAGTTTTTCGGAACTCTTCACCGACTATGGACTTACTTTGACAACACTTCACAATTTTGATTTAAGTATATCCGTGGTTCAATCTCATTAACCACTTAAACTAAACTATGACATCTCAAATGTTTTAAAAACAATTACATGCCTATTTGACTTGTAAACAATAATCATACATAAAATAGATAAAATAATTTATTTATTATTAGTTTACAACTTCTAAAGTTATTTACTGCCCGGCTTCTATCGTGAACTAAGTAGTACTAGATTGCTTTACACTTCACCATCTAATGACTCCCATTACTAACGTAAATATAAATTCTAATGTCAAACGTCAGGAATCCTTAAAGACATGTGCAACCTATGACAAACCAACATCTTTCCTCACAATATTGCAAAAGCTTGACATAAGAACATAGTTGATTTATCCTAGGTCTTTTATTTTGAAATAATTGGATAGTTAAATCTTAATAGCTTATTGCAATTCTACAACATTCTCAATGAGTAGAATGCAATCCAAATACATCACTTAGAAAGTTGCTACTTTCTTTTTATGTCACTTACACTTCTATGGTTCATTAAAAATTTGCTCAAACCCATAGGTTTTGATGATCTTCATCGAATCTACTATTCAATGACCAAGATGTTAATTTAAGTCTATAAATGGACTTACTCAGTTTGCATACTATACGCTCCTGATATTTGGCAACAGACTTGTCTGGTTGTATTATATACATATTTCTTCAAGATCACCCTTCAGAAAGTGTCGGCTTGACTTCCATTTGCCATATATCATCATAATGAGATACAATGGACAGAGTATCCTTATAGATTTAAGCATACACATCAGCCAAAAGGTCTCGTCATAGAGGATTCCTTCCTTTAGGGTATAACCTATTGCCATCAATATTTGTCTTGAAGGTCTCTACCTTCTCAGCCACTCCTCTCAATGTCTCATGGATCCATTTGGATTTAATGCATTTCGGCACCTCTACAAGTTTCGAGACTTTGTTAGAATATATTTACTCCAACTTAGATCTTATTGCCATGATGCCTTGGTCTGCATCTCTATCCTTTAGAGCTCCAGTTCAGTCTAGAAGATCAGATTCATTATCATACTTAACCATTAAGGTTGATCAAATGAATCTATCAGGGGCTCTAATCATCCTCCCACTACACTAAGGCTCCCATGTTTTCAATGCATGTTAAGATTAGCTTTGGTACACATCAAATGCATCAACCAAAACAAAGTAGTATCATGTTGTTAAGACACAGTATCTCATGTCAAATTGTTTAATACAAGCTTAACATTACCCATTTATTAAACTTTCTGCATAACAAACCTTTTGGTATGTAAGATTGATCCACCATATGAATCTTACCAATATTCAATAACACATTATTGAACCTTTCTACAATAATTTGTTATGAGTAAAAACTAAGAGCTTTTCTAAAATCCACCACCTTGATCTAATCGAAGTGACTTGATTCATCAACTAAAAGCCTTGATGAAATACTTATAGCTTCCGCTCGCTTAAACAATCACTAGTTCACAAACATTTTTTGAACAAGTTTAAGCAGCTTAGTGACTCTATTGTCTTTACTCTTAAAGAATCTTTAAGTCACCACTCATTCAAATATGATTGGCAGACTGTTTATAATTTTGAACCTCGTGATCCTAAAGACCACCTCAAACCAATCTTTGAATCATATTAGACTAATGTGACCTAAACTCGAGTTCCACTAAGAGCTACATCTACTTTAGGAAAATCTTCTTTTTCATGGTAATGCAGACCAGCATTTATTAGAGATAGGATTGCCACTAAAATAATTTTGATTTATAAAACTATCTACCATTATACGTTTTAAATAAACATTTTATTTATATATATACAATTCAATTTATTTTCAAAAAATAATTGAAAGCAATTTTATAAACAAAATCAGAAATGGAAATCAAATTTCTACAAGACTAGTATATAAAGATAGTTAATCGAAATCAAAACTATGTTCAGAAAACTTAAACCATTAATTCTTGGTGCCAAAAATGAAACTTCTGTATCACCTTCAGGCAAATGATACAACAAAACCTTATAGATTCGGTTGGTTGATTTGCAGTCCATCAGAACACTACTAGAGCAGGTGCATTCTTGTCCCTTGACAACGGGTCATGAGTTGGGTCATGAATTGGACCCCTAAGGCACACTATGCACCTCTATAATAGGGCAGGATGACCTAATTTTTCTCTACTTTTTGTTCTCCATTCACTTCTCCTCCCTCTTCGAGCTACAAAGAGAGATCCGATCCTCATGAAGGCTGCAACGCAAGTGCCCAGAGTATGGGGGAATCGAAGCAAGAGTCAAGTCAACACCAATCAAGGTAGTTCAGCAATCTATGAGTTTTCTTTCCCTTTTCGTTTTTGAATTAGTAATTTCTGAAACTCCCATGGAGGAGTAAACTCATAGTTGTGGGGTGAAGGGCGGGTAGCCGTCTGGACCCCAGATTTATGTTTTATCTTCGATAGTAACTTTTGTTATAATATTATCGCACCTCTATGGGAAGTTTCGTATTTTGAGATTGATTTTCTTGTTATATGCTTGTTGCCATGCTTTGATTTCCGATTTTATTCATGTGTTACCTTGTGCTTGTAGCCTAAACTATAGTCCAATAGGTTCTTCACGAGCGGTCAGGTTAAAGGTTGTACTCAATCCTAAACACAATCTTTTATACAAATATATCTAATATATTAAGAAGGAGTTGCCCTCCCCCTTCAAATCTCTTCCTATCCTAAATCCTAAATTTTCAAAAAACTAAATGTTTTTTTTTTAATTAAAATCTCTTTATATATAATTATAATCTTAACCACCCACTATTCCTAAGCCAAACTCAACCACACACTATGATATGGGGAGTTTATATTTTCCCTTTATTTTCTCTCACCTTCTTTGTCATTTTTTATAAAAAGTTTTATATACTCTATTTATTTATTTTAAAGAAAATCAATGGATTAAAAAAATTAAATCACAAAAATTTAGAGAAAGCATATAATTTATAACATAAAAATCATTTCTGACAGAAATTTACATCTACAAAAAAAATTATTTTTTGATACATGTAATACGTATAGGATGTAATTAGTAGGAAATAATAAAATGGTAGTTACTTGATTAGTACAATCCCTTTTATGTCATCACCTAATATCCAAAACTATTTAACTACTTTGCCTAACTCACTAACCAACTAACTGCCATTTTATTATTTCCTACTAACTACTTTCCATATGTATTACATGTGCCATTTTTGCAAACAAAGGTCATACTTATAATTGCATGTAAATAAAAGGAAAAAAAAAGTAATTAAAAACAACCGATGTAAAAGAAAACTACACTTTTTCCCTATTGTTAACTGAACATAACAAAAGCAATTGTAGTTTTTATCTCTTTAACCTCTATTATTATTTGAAATTATTATCACCATTTATGTATGGACTATATTATATTCGAGTATTGTAAATCTCATGTTTCAATTTCCATCCTAATTATAACAATGCAACGAATGAAGATGTACTACTGATTCTGCGGATAAAGTGAGAGTCAATAAAGTACTTATCCTCAACAAAGTCTATATATGGAGACGAATCTCGAATTTGGAGAGCACCTTACTATTAAACAGGTCAATTCATGTATCTATTATATATTTTGCTCTTTTGCAATTTAAGTGGTTGAGAATTCGCATTTAAGCAAGAATTAGCATCTACTTAGAATATTCTTACATTTAATGTGTCATGAGATTTATGTTGTGAATTTTTATTTGCATATTGTTATATGTGAATCATCTCTCCATGCATAATATATATACGTGCCTTGAATATTAATTCCTAGAATAAAAGAATATTACAAAGAAAAACAATCAAAACAACGCATATTCCTACAATAAAAAGTATACACAATCTACTTATTTTAATATTACAAATAATTTTAACAAAAAAATAATTTTTTTATGAAGTTGATAAAGATAGATTGAAAATGATAAGTGTAAAAACCAAAAAAATTATTTTATAAAAAATTATATGTACTCTATTTGCTTTATAAATTAAAAACTTTTAGAGAAAGCATATCATTCATATGATAGAAAAGTAATTTCTTTAAAAAATAGTTACTTTCACAAAAATATAGTTTATTCCAATAATTCAAACCAAACCTAAGTTCTAATTTCAAAGTACAAATAGGAAAAAATATTCGAAGAGGTAACTTCAAATCAAAAAAATATTCCAATGAAGGGAAAAAAAAAACATTTAAGAACATATTGTTAAAAACAATGTATTTGAAATTAATAACAGTAGATAGAAGATCGTAGGAGGAACTATAAAAAATTAAACGACATAATGAAAATTTGCTTAAAAGAAAGAGTTTAAAAAATCTAAAAAAAATAAGTAAAATAATCTTTTAAAGAAAAATTGTATATGCTTTATCTATTTTATATTTTATAAATTAAAAGATTTCAAAGAACACGTACAATTCATAAGATTAAAAAAATTCATTTTTGAAAAAAATAATTATAACAAACAACAATTTTTTCACAATTTAAATAAGGACATAGTTCTGATTTAAAGGTAAAAAAAGAAATAATAGCAATTAAAATAAATTTTCTTTATTCAAAAGCTATATGAACTATTTTTGAAAAATATTGCAAGAGAAATCACTATTAAGAAAAAAGAAAAGGAAAATATTAAAGACATAAATAAAGATATTTTTTGGTAAAAAGAAAATTTTGAATGCAATAAAGAAAATTAAAAATATATAATTTTTTTTAGGAACATATTACATTAAAGTATATTGTTTATTGTTTTAAAATATTGTACTTCATGACTACATTGCAATTTCGAAAATCAAATTGTTAAAGTTTATTGAGGGTATTGTTAAAATCAACATTGTTATTTGACATTAATGTGCCAATATGTTTCATAAAAATTAGGTATAACTCAACATTGTTTATTATGTTTTGCCAAATATCAAAGAACCTAGCATGTGAGACAGTTCGCTTTATTTGAGTAATTAATAGTCTAAAAGTTTGACAAATTTACACAATATTTAACAAATTAATTGATCATATATATTAATTGATATAGTTATATTTTATAAGCAATTCAATCATACAAAATACAAGAGCTGGCCGTGCATCGCATGGGGAACGACTAGTTAATCCTTAATTAGAAGTGACAAAGGAATTTATTAGTGCTATTGAAATAATCAATGCTACACCTAGGGTGATAAGACTGGTTATGCCGTTATACTAGTTCATGACCCTGAGCCCTAACTTAAGTATTAATCTAGGATTAACATGAAATTAGGTCTGGAAGATGAATTAAGTAGTGCTATTGAGATAATCCATGCTACATCTAAAGTGATAAAATAGGTTATGCCCTTAGACTATTTCGTTACCCAAAGCATGGCAAACACGAATAAGATTGTGTTCATGATTGTTCCTTTCCATAGCTAATGAAGTTTACTTTGTTGAGGACTTGATAAATTTATCCGTTGTTTTCTTTTCTTTAATTTCTAATGGGAAGAATGATTAAAAAAATATCAAATTAGGCATACATGAATTTGTTTAGTATTGTACTTGCTAAGTTAACAAGAAATATGTTGTACTAGTATTAGGAGTGACAAAGAAAAGATGGATGGAGGAGAGGGAGAGGCAGGCCAAAGAAAAGATAGATGGAAATGATCAAACAGGACTTCACCCACTGAAACTTAAGGGAGGAGATGGCCTTAGATAGAGCTCGATGGAGGGCTAGCATAAAGATAGCCGACATAACGGCTTAGAGTAGTGCATCTTTTATTGCTTGCATTAGTGTTTTTAGGTGTTTGTCTCTCTCTTTGACACATGTACTGGAGCACTTATTTGTTTATCAGTGTACTTGAGCACTTATGTACTTGCCGACTACTTGCTAGCAGTACCTTCCTTTGAGTTTTGCTTTGTAACGCTTGGCTTGTGCTATGTATTACTCTAATAATATGTTGCTCTCATGCTTCCAGGATCTATGCTTCCTTGATGACACGCTCTTCAGGTTAGGGGTCCTCGGAAAAAATCTCCCTACAGGGTAGCACCCTAAAGGGGGAAGGCTGCGTACATTCAACCCCCCCGACCCTGCGTATGTAGAAGCCCTTACGGCACTGGGACTGTTGTTGTTGTATGTTGTACTAGTATTAATGATTTCTTTTGGCACATTACTAGAATGTGAACTCCACTTGCTACCTTAATATAGAAAAAATATTTAATAAAACACCAAACTATCTCTATGTGAATTATTTAGTAATATACCTACAAAAGTAAAAGAAAACAAATATTACACTAGACAAAATGAATATATTGAGCATTGAACTAGATATAAATTAATTTTTTTAAGTACTATATGTTATCTAATACTTGCTCATATGCTTAATCCTATATCATAATTCAATGTGTTTTCACTCAAAAGTACTAATGTCGAACATGAATTTGATAATATATAAGCATATATTGATGTATTTTCAAAATAAAGTGTCTCGGTTGTGTTTTTAATGCATTTTGGCTTAATCACGGTATGTGTCGAGTTTAATGTACATAGTGTTAGATACCATATAGTGTTTATAAAATTAGTTTATGTCTAGTTCAACACTCAAAATATTAATTTTGCTAGTACAATATTTTATTTCTTTTACTTTTGTAAGGATAATGTTAAAAAAAAACACACGTAGAGATAATTTTGTTTTTTATTAATTATTTCTTTTATATTAAAATTAGCTCGATTCTTACCCACTGGCAATGCGGCAAATGGAGTTCGCACTCCACCATATGGTGCTAAGAAATTAGTTTTTTTTCTTAGTTCAGTGCCAAAAAATTCATTAATATCAGTACAATACCTTCTTTTTTTTTAACTTAGCAAGTATAGTGCCAAAAATTTTCATATGTGCCTAATGTGGGTTTTTTTTTTTTTTTTTTTTTCATTCGTCCATTTCTAATCATACGTAAATTCATTTTTTTCATTTTTTTTCTTCAATTTCTAATTCTGAATTATAGTATCCTTACATTATATTTATTACATCAATTGTGCATGCTTTCCTCGAAGGAAGATTCATCTAATGACTGAAAGAGACATTCAAATGGTTAAGATTGCACATGACTTAGATATTTCTGTTGATGTATTTTCAAAATAAGAATTGTTAATGAGTTGTTTGAGATTTGTCTCAATGTTGTTTGAAGTATTTTTTTACTGCTGATGGGGTGGTCTTGGGTGGTGCGGCTAGGGTTCATGGGAGCACTCGGGTTTGTGCTGTATTGGGCTTGTTGATGGGACCACGTGTTGTAGGGCGTCCGGGCCTGATGGGAGTGGGCCTTCGGGTCTAGGATTTGGATGTTGATACTTTACATGATCTTGGGCTAGCCACTGAAGGCCCACTTTGTGTTGGTTGGGTTGAAGGTTGTGATGGGCTTAAACTGGGCTAAGCAAGGTTGGGGTGTGGGACAATCGTCGGGCTGATGATAGGGATGGCCTTGCCGGGCTGACCCCGTCTATTTCCACTTGGACTGCTCTTCACCAGCTAGGCTCGGAATGGGCCAAAACAAGCCACGACCCACCCTTTCTACCTCCATGCTATTGGGGGTCTTCAAAAAATCCAAAAAAAAAAAAATTTGGGAGCGGGGCCCAAAGGCCTGGTTCGCTGCTCGCAAGCCCGTGTTGGGCCTGAACTTCTCAGGCCCACACGGGCTGCACCCTTTGCCCGTGTTGGGCCTGAGTTGATCAGGCCCACATGGGCTGCTCCTTTTGCCCGTGCTGGGCCTGTTCCTCGGGCCCTCACGGGCTTTTTCCTCCCATGCCTAAGTTTTCCTTTGGTTTGGGGGTCCTTTTCCACGCTTGGATTTGCGATGGTTCGGGTGGGTGTGTTGGATGTGTTGAGGGAAGTTTGGTCTACACTGGGTCAAGTATGTTGGACCGCGGACCAATCTTCGGGCTGATGATGGAGATGGCTTTTCAAAGCGGGCTGACTCTGTCTATTTCCACTTGGACTACTTTTCACCTGCTGGGCCACGGAATGGACCACAAGTACCATCCATGTCCCTTTTTCTTTGCTTGTCTGCGACTTTGGCCACATGGCCGATTCGAGGGCTTGTTGCGAGTTGTCCCGCTTTTTTGGATTAATATTGATGTATTCATGCATTTGATGTTTTTCCCTTTCTTTCTTTTTTAGTGGATTGTACTTCGGAGCTCTCTTTGATGTTTCTTTGTATTTCCTCTTTTTGGCTTTTTGCATTTTATTGCTTTCTTTTGGATTGCATTTGTAGGCCTCGGCCATCTTGGGGTATGCCCCTCGTACTCATGTATGAACGTACATCGGTGCGATTTTTTGATATATATACAACTGACTTATCAAAAAAAAAAGTATTTTTTTACTTGTATGGGATGTGTGTCAACACACAGGGCTCGTGTGTCGACACACAATCCTACAGGACCAAAGTATAGTGGCTATGTGTCAACACATGGAGCCCATTTGTCGACACACAACTTCACAGAAGCGCACAGAACAGAGCTAAGTGTCGACACACAGGATCTGTGTGCCGACACACCGACTTATAGTAACATGTGTGTCAATGTGTGTGTCGACACACAGCTTCGACACACAAGGCGTTTTTGACTGTTACTCGCACGGTTTTTTCCAGTTTTTGGCACCTCTTTTTGGGGTATATTCTAGGGGCGTCTCTCTTCATTGTTTTCATATATATTCCCCTCTCTTGCTTCTTTGATGAGATAGATTTGAGCTCTTGAATGAATTAAAAGAAAAGAACAAGTGTTGTTGCAAGAATTTGTAAACTGTGTTGACAAAACTTCATTCTCATTCATCTCTTCTACCTCTCCTCTTACACACTTTCACTTCATTGTTATTGGTTGTCGTTGTATCCCCGAGACTATTTCCTACGCTGAAACAAGTCTTACGGAAAGTGATCACATGGCCTCGATTCCTGAGATCTCTAGGATACCCGTTCTTGCGAGATTTGCAAGTGTTTGCACCAACAATCTTAAGACTTACTCTCATATTGTGATCTTGGACTAATATGGCTTCATCATTGAGAGAAATGACAGCCAATTTCGTGAAGTTGGACCGTTTTGATGGCAGTAATTTCACCTATGTTAGAGGAAGATGCACTTTCTGATCACTACCCTGAATGTGGTGTAAGTTTTGAATATACCATTCCCTGCACCCGCTACTGAGGAGGATGAGACGCTAGCCGAGCAACGAGCCCAGTTGAAATGCGAGAATGATGATCACATCCGTAAGGGGCACTTGCTGAACAGAATGACGGATGCCCTCTTTGACATCTACTCCAACATGCCTACCGCAAAGGAGTTGTGGGATGCTTTAGAGGCATGCTACATGGATGAGGTGCCACAACGAAGAAATTTTTAGTTAGTCAACTTAATAATTACAAGATGGTTGATGAATGTCCTGTCATAGAGCAATTCCATAAAATTGAAAGAATTTTAAATAACTTTAAACAATATAGTATGAATATGAATGATACCATCGTTGTATCTTCTTTGATTGACAAACTTCTGCCCTCGTGGAGAGACATTAAGAAAAGCCTCAAACACAAGAAGGAAAACATGTCAATCGAAGAGTTGGCGCTAACCACTTGCGTATTGAAGAAGGTTACAGGTTACAGGACGACAACAAAGATCGCCCCGGTGACGTTAGAAAAATCAATGTCACAGAAGAAGGCCAATCAAGTAAGGGAACCAAGAGAACCAGATACTTCCAAAAGAAATGGTACGACAAGAAGGCCAAACTGGTCTGTTGGGGGTGTCAGAAGCCCGGTCACCTTAGGAGGGACTATTTTCGCCTAAAGAACAAGAAAGGCAAGGGGCTTGATCATCGCAACAAAAATTTGAATGATAAGTTTGGGGCGACGATATCGAAGATCAACCTAGTCGGGAGTGATGACTCTTCGTGGGTTGACTCGGGGGCCACAAAACATGTTTGTAAAGACGAGGGATTCTTCAAAGATTTAGAACCCATAGACAACCGAACTGTGTTGTTTATGGGCAATGGAGCAAGTGTACCAGTTAAGGGTAAGGGAAAAGTTGGCTTATTTTTTACTTTCGGAAAAAACCCTTACCCTAACCGATGTATGCTATGCCCCAGATGTTAAGAAGAACCTCGTGTCTAGGGGCCAATTGAATAGGTTCGGCTTATTGTTTTGTCAAAAGGGGGAGTCTTTGCTAGCAAGAGATACCTGTGTAATGGGATGTTTAAATTAAATGTTGATAACAAAATTGCTAGTTCAGTTTATATGCTTGACTCTTTATATTTATGGCATCAAAGATTAGGCCATGTGAATTTTTGTAGGATGCATGCAATGGTTAATTCGTTGTTGATACCATATATTGATAAAGTGGATGATAAATGTCAAACGTGTATGTTAACGAAAATAACAAAGTTACGACTTCCATCGGTTCAAAGAGAAACAAATTTACTTGACTTAGTACATAGCGATTTGTGTGACTTTAAAAGCACTCTGACCGTAAGAGGAAAAAGATACTTTATAACTTTCATTGATGATTGTTTGAGATTTTGCTTTGTGTATCTAATCAACCATAAAGATGAGTCACTAGAGAGATTTAAGGTATATGAAGCAGAAACCGAACTACATTATGAGACCATCCTCAAACGGCTTAGATCGGACCGTGGTGGGAAATATTGTGATCCCAAGTATTTTGAAACCACGGGCATAGTGCATGAGGTCACAGCACCTTATATGCCACAACAAAATGGCATGGTTGAGAGGTAAAATCAGACTCTAACTGAAATGGTTAATTCAATGTTATCCTATTCCAGTCTCAGCGATGGGTTTTGGGGTGAGGCCATGTTAACAGCCTTTCATATATTAAATCGTGTTCCAAACAAGAAAAGTAAAATAATAAACATTAGAACAATTGACCCTCGAAGTTAAGTTATCTTAAAGGGTGGGGGCATAGGGCAGTCGTTAAAGTCCCTGAATCTAAACGTAGAAAGCTGGGTGAGAGAGGCATCGATAGTATATTTGTTGGATATGCACCACATAGTAAGGTGTATCGATTTTATATAATGGAGCCAAATGATTATATCAATGTTCATACGATAATAGAATCGAGAGATGCTCTTTTTTGTGAGAATCAGTTTACCTCTATTCCTAGACCAAGAGATTATGTACCGGTTGAGAATGACACTTCAGTGTTGTATGATGGTGAACATCATGAGAGGGAAAAAGTCCCTAAGAATGCTCTAGAACTCCAAAGGAGTAAGAGAATAAGAAAAGAGAAATCTTTCAGGTTGGACTTGTACACGTTTTTGGCAGAAGGTTCGAGTAACGATATAGACCCTGTAACTCCATATTGTTGTGTCATGGAGGCGGATCCCATGACATTTGATGAGGCCATGAGGTCTCATGATGCCTCCTTTTGACTAGAGGTTGTGAATGATGAGATGGATTCCATCATAGGTAATAATACCTAGATATTAGTGGATCTTCCACGAGGCAATAAGCCTATCGGGTGTAAATGGATATTCAAAAAGAAGATGAAGGTCCATAGAACTATAGATAAGTTCAAAGAACGATTGGTGGCGAAAGGGTTCACCCAGAAGCATGGGTTGGACTACTTTGACATGCATGCACCCGTTGCAACAATATCGACTATAAGAGTTTTAATAGCTCTTGCATCGATTTATAAGCTAGTGATTCACCAAACGGATGTCAAAATAGCATTCCTAAATGGTGAGCTAGAGGAGGAAGTATATATGGAACAACAGGAGGGATTTGTTGTTCCGAGCCAAGAGAGAAAAATATGTAAACTCATACGTTCTCTGTATGGGCTAAAGCAAGCCCTAAAATAACGGCATCATAAGTTTCATCAAGTTGTTCTAAACAACGGATTCGTTATGAATGAATAGGATAAATGTGTCTATAGCAAGTTCGATAATGGAAAAGGAGTCGTTATACGTTTGTAAGTTGATGATATATTGATATTCGATACTGATATGAAACAAGTGGAGAAAACAAAATAGGTTCTCTTGATAAACTTTTCTATGAAAAACATGGGTGAGGCTAAAGTAATCCTTGGTACAAGGATTGTAAGGAATGGAGATGCAATATCCTTGACACAATCTCATTACATTGAAAATGTGTTGAATAGATTCAACTATGGTGCTTGTGCGCCGATGTCCACACCAATGGACCCTAGTGTGAAGCTAGTACCGAATGTGGGAACTCTAGTATCACAATTGGAGTATTCCTGAGTCATTGGATGTCTCATGTATGCCATGACTAGCACGGGGCCTGATATAGACTTTGTTATTGGAAAGCTTAGTAGATATACTAGCAATCCAAATAAACTACATTGGAATGTAATATATCGAGTACTAAGGTACCTTAAGAAAACCATGGATAATGGTATTTCTTATGTAGAGTATCCTCCCATTTTGGAAGGGTACTCTGATGCCAATTGGATCTGCTACGTGGGAGATCATGCATCCACAAACGGATGGGTATTCTTGCTTGGTGGGGGTGCGATTTCTTGGGATTTTAAGAAACAAACATGTACACCTGATTCCACGATGGCAGCAGAGTTTATAACTCTTGTGTCTACGGCTAAAGAAGCTCAGTGGTTAAAGGATCTCTTGTATGAGATTCCTTTGTGGCCAAAGCCTATCTCACCGATATCTATCCACTGTGATAGCCAGGCTATGCTATCGAAAGCATACAGTGAGGTGTACAATGGAAAGTCCAGACACATAGGTGTAAGACATAGTATAGTGAGACATCTTATTCAAGAAGGTGTCATCACTTTGGACTTTGTGAGAACAAGTCAGTATCTAGTGGATCCATTTACCAAAGGCCAAGCTAGAGACTTGGTTCTGAAAACTAGGGAAGGGCTGAGGTTGAAACCTATCATCATTAGTCACCCATGACAGGCCCTCAACTCAACGCCTGGCATGACGTCAGGTCTCGGGTTCAATGAGAGAGACTTATCATCTGTGTGATTGCAAGCACTAAAAGAGATTTTTCCATTCCATGTGTCAAGTGCTTGGTAACCTACGTCAGAGATTCTAAGAGGATGAGCACATGTTCTTAATGGACCAGAGTATATTTTATTACTGAATGTCACGTCACAGAGGCATAATCAATGGGGTCCACCTTAGTGAGTGTGAAGTTTGGCCGCTTCAAAGAGTGATTTTTGACAAAGGGTTTGGCTCTGAAACACTCGCGAAGGGTACAGGACACAAGGCTTCATATTTGTTGATCTGGGAGTTGTAGGGTGTGTATGGGGAATATGTC
The DNA here is from genome assembly GCA_018398585.1 of Simmondsia chinensis. NCBI lineage: Eukaryota > Viridiplantae > Streptophyta > Magnoliopsida > Caryophyllales > Simmondsiaceae > Simmondsia > Simmondsia chinensis. The sequence continues at coordinate 13,804,046 of JAGTTD010000013.1, forward strand.
TTGTGCGTGTTGATGTGTTGGGTTGGTCAAATGGGTTGTATGGTTCAAAGCATGGTCTACCATTTTGTATCCAATTAACTGTAAACGTGTCTTCACTAGCTGAGGGTTCAATCGAGAGGCACCCTCATTGATGCACAATAATGCCTCCTTTAATTTAGAGATGTATGTGAGAATGATTGTATTTTGAAAATGGTAGGAGAATGTTGATGTATTTTCAAAATAAGAATTGTTAATGAAGTGTTTGAGATTTGTCCTAATGTTGTTTGAAGTATTTTTTACTTGTATGAGATGTGTGTCGACACACAGGGCTCGTATGTGTTGACACAATCCTGCATGACCAAGGTATAGTGGTTGTGTGCCGACACACAGAGCCCTTGTGTCGACACACAAATTCACAGAAGCGCACAGAACAGAGCTGTGTGTCGACACATAGCTTCGACACAGAAGTCATTTTTTACCGTTACTGGCGCGAGTTTTTTCAGTTTTTGGCGCCTCTTTTTAGGGTGTATTCTTGGGACGGCTCTCTTCATTATTTTTATATATATTCCCCTCTCTTGCTTCTTTGATGAGATAGATTTGAACACTTGAATGAATTAAAAGAAAAGAACAAGGGTTGTTGCAAGAATTTGTAAAGTGTGTTGACAAAACTTCATTCTCATTCATCTCTTCTATCTCTCCTCTTACACACTTTCACTTCATTGTTATTGGTTGTCTTTGTATCCTCGAGACTATTTCCTACACTGAAATAAGTCTTAAGGAAAGTGATCATATGGCCTCAACTCCTGAGATCTCTAGGATACCCGTTCATGCGAGATTTGTAAGTGTTTGCTCAAACCATTACGGCAAAATTTACTACTGGATGGAGCAGAGATAGGCAGCCGATAGAGAAAGTGAAAAGGGAAAGAGGTTCACACGACACTGAAACAAAAAACTAGTTTAACTAGAGGATAAAACAATGTATCACTAATTTATTCATATCATTGAAATTAATTTTTGAAGTACCAAAATATAAAACCATTTATGCGTATGTCTTATATCGCGATTTGTATAACTAATTATCAAAAAAAATATAACCATTTATACATGCGAACAAATACAGCAAAAAGATATATATATTTATATATTACAACAAATAACTCAAATATTTTACAATGATATTGAGAAAACATTATTAATTTTCAAAACATAGTACACGCGTCATAAAAAAACTCTATTGGCAAACTAAACAAATAAAATGTACCATTAATCTATCTAAGATATTACGATTTTATTTTCAAAATAGAGAGAAAATACGTAACTCACCTATGCAAGGGTAGTTTTTAAAAATAGCATATTTTCACATTTTTCTTCCCAGAATGGCACACAAAAATTAAAAATTTTTAAAATAGCATGCTCAATTAGCATGTCACAAGGCAGGCTACCGTGTAAGTAGGGCGATTTTGGTCATTTGAAATTAGTTTTAGAAATACCATGAGTTTTAACTAAAAATGTACCACAAGGTTCTACTAGCTCATACTATATAGTTATACACAAAGAAATCTTTAATTTTTACATCATTTTTCACTAATTATGAGATTATTTACACTAATAACTTCATTGTTAGGCATCTATAATGGTCATAAATGTACCCAAACTTAGTTTTGTTAAGATATTATGTATCTCAAAATTTATATTGATTTGATATGATTTAGATTTGATTTAGGTAATATTTGATATGATTTAGTTACCTAATCTAATTGGGATTTGATAATTATGATTGGGCAACTCAATTATAAATAGGGTTTAAGGGTTGATGTTTGAGATGAGAGAAAAAAAGGGGGAGGCGGGGCGTGAATAGAGTGGAAAAATATAGAGAGCAATTGGGTTTTGTAAAGGGGTGCCCCTTCGGCAGGGAGAGAGTGAAAGGTATTCAGATTGAGAATTTTGTGAGGCGTTGATGAGAGTTTTTGTAGTTTCCTCTTTCAAAAGCTATGTTATTGGTGGCTGACCTTGCAAAAGCTATATTGAGAAGAGTTGGTGACTCGTCGTGCATTAATTATGCTGTGAGAGAGTGTAACGAATTAGGGCTTGCATGTGGTGTTAAGTGAAGTAGAGAAGCAGAAGAGGAGGAGAAAGGAAGAGAGTCTGGGAGAGAAAAGAAGATGAGGTGAGATTGAGAGACGAAAGATAGAGAGAGAGCATGTGTACTAGAAGAGGGAAAGTATTTTATTAACTGGATAACCAAATCAATTACATGCAAATCTCCTTTTATATGTCTAAGTACAGTTTAACCACCTCAATATCTATACAATCATTATCCAATACAAGTATAACAACCTAAAGCAATCTTGACTAACTAATACAATCATTTTGATTAAGTATAACCCATTAATTATTACATGTTAAACAATTCTAACAAACTTGTACAATTAATATTCACTATGTGACCTAATATCCAATACATGACAATAGCCTCCCCTCACCAAATCCTTGTCCTTAAGAATGTGCAATGAAATCTAGGAACTGATCTACAATTACAGTATAATCCTCCCATGATGCCTCATGTTCCTCCATGTTATGCCATTTGATCAACCACTAGGTGGCTGGTCCATCATGATGCTTTTTTTTTTTTTTTTTTTTTTGATAAGTCAGTATGCATATATCAAAAAAGTCACACCGATGTACGTTCATACATAAGTACGAGGGGCATACCCCAAGTTGGTCGAAGCCTACAAATGCAGTCAAAAAGAAAGCACAACACGCAAAAGCAACAAAGAGGAAATACAAAGGAACATCAATGGAAACTCCTAAGTACAAGCCTCTAAACAAAGGAAAAACAATGCGTAAAAACAACAATGAAGATCCTTAAATCCGAAAAAAAACAAGAGTGCACTCGAGCCCAGTCTTGAAAGAGAAATGAGATGTTGAAACTGCTTCTTCGAAACCGTTCATGTGTCATCATACTCAACAACGGACTGTCAAACCTGTGACAACTCGCAACAAGCCCATGAATCGGCCATGTGGCCAAAGTCACAGACAAGCAAAGAACAGAAGGGACATGGATGGTACTTGTGGTCCATTCCGTGGCCCAGCAGGTGAAGAGCAGTCCAAGTGGAAATAGACGGAGTCATCGCGCTTCCAAAAGCCATCTCCATCATCAGCCCGATGATTGGTCCGCAGTTCAACCTTAACGTGACCCAGTGTAAACCAAACTTCCCTCAACATATCCAACACACCCACACGAACCAAAACAGATAGTCCAAGCGGGGAAAGTGGACCCCCCCAGCCAAAGAGAGCTTCGGCTTGGGGGGGGGGGGGGGCTAAGGTAACAGGCCTAACACGGGCCCAAAAACAGGGTACCAGGCCCTTGTGATGGGCTTGCTACTGCGAGAAAAAACCGGGCCATTTATATTTTTTATTTTTTTTATTCTTTTTTGAAACCCCCAGCAGCATGAGAGTAAAGAGAGGTGGGTTGTGGCTCGCTATGACTCATTCCGAGGAGTTGCTAGTGGAGAGCAGTCCAAGTGGAAATAGACGGGGTCAGCCCAGCTCAAAGGCCATCCCTATCATCAGCCCGACGATTAGCCCACATCCCAACTTTGCTTAGCCCAGCTTAAGTCCAACACTACCATCAACCCAACCAACACATGATGGGCCGTAAGTGGTGAGCCCAAGGATATGTAAAGTGCTTGCATCCAAAACCTGAACCCGAAGGCCCACTCCCGTCAAGCTCGGACTGCCCACAACCCGTGGCCATCAACAAGCCCAATCCAGCTCCAACCCTAGCACCCCCCATGAACCCTAGCACTACCCTCGCACAGCCCAACCACACCCTTTCAACCACCCATATCGCATTCCGGCCAAACCAGCATGACGACAAGGGGAAAGGACCAAAGGGCGCACGAACAAGTCCAAGAAGCAAGTCCGAACAGCCCGAGGGACACAGCGACCGTCCTCATCAACAAACACGAAAATGCCCGGAGACGCCATGCGCAATATCCTAGAGAGAACCCATACCAATACAAGCGTAGGAACCAAAGGCTTCACCCGACCATGAAGATAACACAGCCATGGAGGAAGCATGCACGACCCAAAGGAGAGGAAAGAGGAGAGAGAGTGAAAGACCCCATCTCCATAATTCTCAAAACAAGGAACCCCCATCCCATAACCAACTTCATCTAGTGCGAAAACGACTAGACAAGGAGAAAATAGGGCGGAAAAAAGAATTTTGAATTTTTGACTCTAGAAACCACCGCACAAGACAGCCCAGACCCGCCGGAGAAGCTCGCCCGCCACTTTCAGATTCAAAAAATTCAAAATAACAACCAGATATGGAAAGGGCGAGATTTTAGGGATTAGATCCAAAAAATCAGGACTTGCCATAACTGAAAAGATATGGGAGACATTCATTTGAAACTTACCAAAAGTGAAAACCGTAGCCATGGAGGAAGAGAAAGAGAAAGAAAATAAGCCCCGGCCACCACTTCAAGCCAAAACACGAGCAAGGTTGATCAAAGGAGGATGAGGAAGGTAGCAGGAGCCTGTCAATGGAGGTTCCAGCCAGGAAACGACGCGTTCTACGCAGCACCACGACCACAACCACACCTCCCTCACTCACTTGTGTTTCGCCCTCAGTGCCCGGAATGGAAATCAGTAAATGACCATACCATGAGAAAGATCTCATGACGAGGAGCTCAGAACTATAAAGAACGCCATCGTACGATAACGGAGGTGCCCTCACGCACCGGTTGAAGTTCTACGAACCCACCACGCGCCGCCCACGTGCTGCCACTGTCCATCTGCCGAAAATCGCCCGAAAATCATGATGCTGCACAATTATTCTTGCCAAAACTTGTTATGATGCTCTCTTGAGCTCCCCTTGGCTTTTGGTTTGGGGCAGATGAGGAGTGACCATTATTTGAGTGCCTCCCTTCTTCTTCAATTGTGAAACATGGAAAATAGGGCGAAGGAGGCACCCTTTAGGAAGTTGAAGTTTGTTGGCCACTGTGCCCACCTTCTGCACTACCAAGTAAGGTCCATAATACTTAGATGATAGCTTGAGATTCCTCTTAACAGCTGCAGTGGATTGTCTATAAGGTTTTAGCTTCAAGTATTCTCATTCTCCAGGTTGTATGAGCCTTTCAGATCAGTTTGGGTCAGCAAAGAACTTCATCCTTGATTGATCTTGCATAAAATGCTGCTTGATCTATTGCAATGACGTCTGTCTCTAAGACAACCAATCACTCACAGAGGCTACTGCAGGTGTAGAGCTTGATAAGGCCTCCATGTGAAGTTGTGGAGGTTCATAGCCAAAGAGGGCTTGAAATGGAGAGAGTTTAAGGCTGTTGTGGTAGTTTGTACTGTACAACTCTGCTAATGATAAAAAATGTTCCAATGCTTGGGTTTGTCCAGGAAAAAGTACCTAAGATGGATCTCTAGGCATTGATTGACCCTCTCGGATTGGCTATCTAATCGGGGATGATAGGAAGAACTCATATTCAGAGAACTTCTTAAAAGCCTAAAGAGCTCTTGGCAAAATCGGCTAAGAAACACCTTGTCTCTATTTGTGACTATGCTTTCAAGTAATCCATGCAGCTTGTGGACATGGTCCATGAACAACCTTGCTACATGAGTAGCAGTGAAGGGGTGAGATAATGAAATGAAATGAGAGTATTTTGTCAGTCTATCTATCACTACTAAGATGGTGTCTTGGCCCTCTGAGGGGGGAAGCTCTTCTATAAAGTCCATAATAATATTATGGGTCCAGCATTGCTAGGGAATTTCCAAGAGTTGTAACAACCCAAGGTAAGGAACATGCTCTCCTTTGCTGCTCTGGCAGACATCACATTTTGCCACTATCAAACATCAACCTTCAATTGAGGCCAGAAAAAGAGTTTCTTAAGCCTCTAATAAGTTCCATGTACACCAAAGTGTCCTCCTACAGGTGAGGAGTGAATTACAACAACTAACTGATGCTTCAAGTTATGCTCCTAGCTAATGTAGAGCCTGCCTTGGAACCTCAACTCTCCATTCTTAACTGCATAGCCTCGATGGCTATCTAATGCAAGCAATATTTTAGCTATTAAGCATGTACTGATCATAACTCTTAATTGCTTCATCCACCCAGGTAGGGTGAACCACTGTGGTAAAGACATGAAAAGAACCATTTGCCAAGGAATTAGCCACCCTATTTTCTTTCCCCTTTTTTGTAGGAGATAGTGTAGTTTAAACCTAAGAGTTTAGACATGCCTTTCTTTTGAATAATCAAAGTAATCCTTTACTCCAATAAGAACTTTAGGGCTTGATGATCAGTTTGGATGATAAAGCTCCTAGCCGCCAAGTAGTGTCTCCATTTAGAGACAACTAGCAATATGGCCAAAAACTCCTTTTCATATGTGGATAAGCCCATGTTTTTAGGCCCAAAGGCCTTACTCAAGAAGGCAATAGGTCTCCCCCATTGCATAAGAATAGCTCTCGTGGCCTTGTCACTAGCATCAGTCTCTAGGACAAAGGTTAGGGGAAAATCAGATAAGTCTAGCATAGAGGAAATAGCATGGCTGTCTTGAGTTGGTGAAAGACTGCTTCAACCTCCTCAGTCCAATTAAATCCAGTTACTTCCAATTGTTCAAAGAGTAGCTTGGCAATAGCTCATTAATTCTTCACAGATTTTCTGTAATAACTAGTGGGGCTTAAGAAAGACCTCAACTATTTTACATTCTTGGGTGCAGGCCAAGAAACAATAGCCTCAACTTTGGAGGGATTAGTAGCCACCCCAGCAGCTGAAGTTATATGGCCCAAATACTCTATTTGGTCCTTAGTAAAACTGCACTTAGACCTCTTACCAAAAAGCTTATAATTTATAAGTTGACAAAGAATAGTTGTCAAATGCTTTATTCGAGAATTAAGAGAAGTACTATGTAAAAGCATATCATCAAAGAAAACCAAGACAAATTTCCTCAAGAATTGACCGAACACCTCATTCATTAAGGCTTGGAATGTGGCAGGGTCATTTGTAAGCCCAAAAGGCATAACTCTAAATTCATAATGCCAATGATGTGTCCTAAAGACTGTCTTAGGTATGTGATGAGTCTCAGATTTACGCATCTTTTTATTGTTATTTTAATTATTGTGCACCTATTTAATTATGGTTCTACACTCATTTTGGCAATTTTTTATGTTTAACAGGTTTGAAATTAAAGTTCCGAAATTGTCAAATTCTGGTGCAAATAAGACAAATTCGATGTGTAAATAATTAAATCAAGTCAATCGAGATTCAGGACAACAATGCATAAGCTCGGCCCACTCTGACCCGACCCGCACCGCTACAATACCCCCAGCCCAACACCTTCATCATGAACCTCAAGCATCACACAGCCCAACACGCAAGCCCAAACCTGCGTCAAGTTCAGTACAGCCCAGCTAGACCTGCTCACCGTCATTTTCCGCTGTAGCACACCAACCCAACTTCACCGAACCACAAGCCCAGTCCACCGTCCTCAGGCCCAATATCACCGACAGGCTCATCCCGACCCAGCTTCGTCTACAGCCGACCAGCAATAGCTCAGACCAGCTCATCCTCCAGCCCACCACCGGCCCAACACACACAGCAGCACGGACCGAGCTCCTCACATAGGGTTTGTCTTCAATTATAAAGGGAGGAATAGGACGAGTGCTTGGAGCGGTTTTTGTTCTCTGTTTTGGGGTTTCTCCCTGTTCTCTCTCTTCGTAGCACTTTCTCTCTCTCTCACTCTTCATTTTATTTTTTCATTAAATTAGAACGATGGTGAAATTAGCGTGAAGATCGATATGAGTTCATACATCTCCTCTTTCACCAGGTCATCCTTGATGGAGAGCTAATTTGCTCTATGTGGCTAGATGAAGTCTTAGCCTTTTTATTTTTCTATTACTTTTAATTTTGGGATAATATGTTTGTTACATGAATTGCTTGATTGTGAGAAATACTATGAAGTATTGTGCTTTAATTATTTATTCAGTTAATATGATTATTGAGTTTGTAACCTTTAATTATTGAGATTGATATTTATAAATTAATTTTTTATGCTTGTAGCCTTAGGATTAATTAATCAAGCAATAGTATTAACCGAATTGTTAATTAAAGCCTATCTTCCCTATGCTTTAGTTAGATAGGGTCAATATATAAAAATTAACAATACGTTAGGTTGAGCCTATTTTCCTTATGCTTTAGCTAGATAGGGTTAATACGCGATACTCACAACATCTCCTTAGTAGGTTGAAGCTTGTAGCCTAAGCCATTACCCATGTGACAATCAATAATCCCAATTTAAAGGTTAACGCAAAAATAGGTGGCTAATAATGGATTTGAAAGCCTAGGTTCCAATTTAATACACTTTCCGATTAGAAGTAGATTATATTAGTTTATTTGTTGTTTTCTAGATTAATTAACACAAATCTCTCAATTTTATTCAAATTAATTTAGGTCATAGAACAATTTCATGTACTCTCAGTCCCTGTGGTTCGACACTCTCTCACCCTACACTTCAATTTAGATGTATTTAATAGATAGGGTTAAATATTAAATTTTGATAGACGTAAAAAAACACATTAAGATTTTGGCGCCGGTGTCAGGGGCTAGGTAACATTCGTGATTTTATTTTTTGTGATTTTCTTTGATTTTTAATTTAGAATTTTTAATCAATATTATTTTTTAATTGTTATCGTCTCTTTCTTTAAAAAAATATAAAAAATATTTTCTTTACTTTTCTTTAAAAAAAATTATTTATTTATTCTTTATTTTTTTAAAAGCATTATTTATCTTGTGATTTTAGTGCATAGGTAGATTTTAGAATAGTTTATTCTTTATTTTTATTTTTTGTAGTTTTAGTTTTGAGTTTGACTTGCTTCTCGTGGTTGCTTATTGATGCACGGTCGTCGCTTTTTTTCTCTTGACCTTACTAGATTCGATCCTGAAATTGAAAAGACCTTAAGAGACTTTAGAGCCTAACTTCGAACACAAACCGCAATGGCTAACGAGCAACAACCACGTCCACTTGTGGAGTATTTTACTCCCACCATATACACCTCGCCTTCATGCATTAGATTCCCACCTTTAGCCCATCAGTTCGAACTTAAGCACATACTATACAAATGCTTCCTTTATTCCATGGCTTAGGTAATGAGAACTCGTACACACACTTGGACAGTTTCATGGAGGTATGCTCAACCTTCAGGATTCCTAACATTATTGATGATGCCATCTTACTTCGGCTTTTTCCTTTCTCTTTGAAGGATAAGGCTAAGTATTGGTTAGGCACTTTACTTAGTGGGATGATTAGTACTTGGACTCAAATGCAATAAGAATTTCTTAAGAAATTCTATCCTATTAGTAAGACCAACACTGCTACGAGAGCCATTAACACCTTTGCCAACCTTCCGAGTGAAGAGTTTCAAGAGAGTTGGGATAGGTTTAGGGAACTACTGTGATCTTGTCCACATCATGCTATTCCTAAATGGCAATTGGTCCAAAATTTTTATTATGAATTGAATGAGAAGGGTCAACAAACTGTTGACGCCTCTTGTGGTAGTCAGTTCCTTAAGAAGAATGAGGATGAGGCGTGGGAATTGTTTGAACATTTGAATGAAAACTCACAACAAAACTGCCGCACATGCATGTTTAAATGCTACTAGGTTAAACAGAGGAGTAAATGAAATTGCGCACACCTCCATCTTAGATAAGAAAGTAGACTCTCTTGCCTCTTCTGTAGAACAGTTGACTTCCTTATTTAAGATGACATTGACTCTCCCTACTGTACCTAATGTGTCTAATATTCAAAACATGCATAGTGCTTGTTCTTTATGCTCTAGTGTCTCTCATTCTACACAAGATTGCTCCTCTACTTCACCTTTTGTTGAGTGGCCGGAGGAATGTAGCCCAAGGATTCTCGAGGAACGATCCGTACTCGAACACATACAATCCGGGCTAGAGAAACCATCCAAACTTCTCCTGGAGAGAAGGAGGAGAAGGACAATTCGTGCCACAGCAACAGAATCCATGACCGCAACAATCTGGTATGCCACGACCTCTCGGTTTTCAACCGCAAGGGTATGCTTCTACCTAGTCTCAACCCTCTAATTTGAGCTTTAATTCAAATTTTGAAGAGAAGGTCTTGAGTGCGCTGAAAGGTTTAGAAGCTAATTTTCAACTCCTCCCTCCCATACACAATCGATCTCAAAGCCAGAAACCCAAATAGGTCAACTAGCTAACACTTTGAGTAGGAGAGATGAGGGATGACTCCCTAGCCAAACCATAGAGAACCCTAGGAACTGTGTGAGGCAAGACAACTATCCCCCCCATCAAGAATAAGCAAAGTCCATTATAATGTTAAGAAATGGGAAGGAGGTTGACAATGGGGTGAGGGCTGAGAGTGAAGTACCCATAAGTGGTGAGGGAGAAGAAAAGAGCAAGGAAAGAGAGAAGGAGACCGATGAGGTCATGCACCCTTTCCCCGCTCCTAAGACCTCTGATCTTCCTTCCTCATGTGTACCTAGAGTTCCCTTCCCCCAAACTTTAGTTGCATCACATCCAAATGGGAAGGACAAGAAGTGGGAAGACATTTTGGAGACTTTTAGGCAAGTAAAGATAAACATTCCCCTTCTTGATGCAATTAAACGGATCCCGGCCTATGCAAAGTTCATTAAGGACTTACTGAACCAAAAGAGGCGGTCTAGAGCACATCTGCCTAAAAAAGTGTTTTTAGCCGAGCAAGTGAGCTCTATTCTGAAGTGTGACACTCCAATTAAGTTCAAAAACCCTGGTGTCCCCACTATTTCTTGTTCACTTGGAGACTACCTGATCGATAAAGCTTTACTGGACTTAGGAGCAAGCATCAACATTATTCCTTACTCGGTTTATGAGAAGTTAGGCCTGAGAGAGTTGCAACCCTCCATGGTGACCTTGCAGTTAGCAGGTAGATCAACTAAAGTCCCCCGTGGTGAGCTGACTAACGTACTAGTGAAGGTAAACAAAGCCATGTTTCCTGCTGATTTCTTTGTGCTTGATATGGAAACTTCTAGTCATTCGAAAAACTATATCCTTTTTTTTTGGGTAAGTTGAAAAAAAAAACCTATAGATTTGGGGTAATGGATGTTAGTTTTGTAAACATGACTATTGTGTTGAACGTCTTTAAGGCTTCTGTGTCACCCACTAGTGAGGATGAGTCGGAGTGTTTTTGTGTGGATGTTGTTGATGATTTGGTGGACTAAACACCCCCCTCTATCCTAGTTAGTGACCCCCTAGATGAGAATGCAAAACCTTCTAAAGAAATGCAACAAAGGTTGAAACCGAACATGAGAGAAGTTTTAGGTTGGGAGAAGAATCATGTTATAGTTCAAGAAGGAATTATAATAGGTCGTAGGTTGTCTAAGGAGGGCATTGAGGTTAATAAGGCTAAGATAGATTTGAATGCCAACTCACCCCCTCCCTCAAATGTGAAGCAAGTTGGAGACTTTCTAGGTCATGTGAGTTTCTATAAGGGAGTCCTTAAGGACTATGGGAAGTTAGCTAGACCATTGACTAGTTTGCCCGCTAAGGATATATCTCTTCAGTTCGATGAGTCTTGGTTAGAAGCTTTTCATAAGCTTCAATCTACACTTGTTGCTACCCCCATTAGGCATCCACCAGACTGCTCTCTCCCGCCTAAAATCGTGTGTGACACTTCTGATTGTGCTGTAGATGTTTTCTTAGGTGAGCTCGGTGAAGTTGCTTCTTTGGTTGATGCCATTACTTGATCTTCACTAGACCCATTGCGCCCGGCTAAAGGCGTAAAACTTAGCGCTCCTAGAAGGCAGCCTAGGTTTGTTATTTCTTGTTTCTAGTTTAGTTTTTGTACTAATTAGTTTCTTGGAGACTTATTTTCTCTCTTTTCAGGTTCTTGTCCCGGGTTAAAGGAGTCATATATAAATGTTCACGCCGCTTTGTCAGGTTGTATTACTCTATCTCACCTGTTTCTCGTGCTTTAATGATTTATGTTGTCGCATTGAGGACAATGCATGATTTAGGTGTGAGGGTGAGGCTCATTTGCATGTGCTCCTTTTTTTGGTCAAATTTTCAAAATTTTGAACATCTTTTGTGCATTTTGAGTGTGCATTATAACCATTTAGCCAAGTTTTCCTTGATCAATGCGTATGTTAGGATGATAGTAGGATTACCTGTTTATTTCGTTCTCTTAATTCTATGAAATTAAATGATTCTACTTTATACTTGTTAGTAAGTATTGTTTATCAGTGTTGATATTAATGGGTTCTACTCATGCGACTCACGTATTCACTATGCACAGGACTTTCATGTTATGGAAAATCTGAAAAATTTGAGTAAAGAATCTTATATGTCTTGAGTTTTGCAGGCTTGCCCTATTGGCTTATCCTAATCCTTGCCTCTTGACATGATGTAAAGTACTTGTTGATCAATGTTAATTGTAAAGTTGAGGTACTTCTTATGCGAAAGTCCAAAAATTGGACAGAAAAAGAAGAGGAAACGAAAGGAAAAAAAATGAAAAAAAATGAAAAGTAAGAAAGAAAAAAGTTTCCTCCAAAGAAAAAAAAAAAGAAGAAAGTGAAAATTGTTGTAAATTCATGATAAAGTTGTTTTTCTTTTGGGCTATATTGAGGTCAAAAATGTTATTAAGTGGTCACTCATATGCCACTTAGAAATCTCAATGTATGGGCATGTATTGAGGTGATTCTATAGTGTGGGTATACAAAGCCTTAGTATATTTGGTTGGATGCGAGAATTTGATGAGATTCTATAGCATATGATTACATTCATGTTCACTTGTGTGCCGAAATTGCTTGAGTAGTTTCTATTAGTTGAAACAGGGTTAATGAAATTCTATAATGAGTTTTGAAGTTTAATCATCTGAATTCATGGAATTGGAGAATGCTCTAAATGACTGAATCTTGTTTTAAATTGTAATGTATGTGTTAATCTCGAAAAACTTGGTGAAGGTTGGGGTAGTTGATTGCTTGAGCATTTGAGTTTATCTTATGCTTTTGCTCGAGGACTAGCAAAGGTTAGGTGTGGGGGTATTAATGCGTCTCAGATATACACATCTTTTAATTGTTATTTTAATTATTTTGCATCTATTTAATTATGCTTCTACACTCATTTTGGCAATTTTTTATGTTTAACAAGTTTGAAATTAAAGTTCCAGAAATTGTCAAATTCTGGTGCTAATAAGACAAATTCGATGTGTAAACAATTAAATCAAGTCAATCGAGATTCAGGACAACAATGTATAAGCTCGGCCCGCTCCGACCTAACCTGCACCACTACAGTACCCCAAGCCCAACATCTTCATCATCAACCTCAAGCATCACGCAACCCAACACGCAAGCCCAGACCTACGTCAAGTCCAGTATAGCCCAGCTACGCCCGCTCACTGTCATCTTCTATTGTAGCACACCGGTCCAACTTCACTGAACCATAAGCCCAGGCCACCGTCCTCAGGCCAAATATCACCGACAGGCTCATCCCAACCCAGCTTCGTCTTCAGCCGACCAGCAACAGCTCAGACCCGGCTCATCCTCCAGCCCAACACACGCAGCTGCACGGCCTGAGCTCTGCACATAGGGTTTCGTCATCAATTATAAAGGGAGGAAGAGGACGAGTGTTTGGGGTGGTTTTTGTTCTCTGTTTTGGGGTTTCTCCCTATTCTCTCTCTTCGCAGCACTTTCTCTCTCTCGCTCTTTATTTTATTTTTTTCGTTAAATTGGAACAAGGGTGAAATTAGTGCGAAGATCGATATGAGTTCATACATCTTATCTTTCACCGGGTCATCCTTGATGGAGAGCTAACTTGCTCCCTATGGCTAGATGAAGTCTTAACCTTTTTATTTTTGTATTACTTTTAATTTCAAGATAATATATTTATTACATGAATTGCTTGATTGTGAGAAATACTATGAAGTATTGTGCTTTAATTACTTATTCAATTAATATGATTATTGAGTTTGTAACCTTTAATTGTTGAGATTGATATTTATAAATTAATTCTTTGTATTTATAGCCTTAGGATTAATTAATCAAGCAATAGTATTAACCGAATTGTTAATTAGAGCCTATCTTCCCTATACTTTCGCTAGATAAGGTCAATACATAATAATTAACAATATGTTAGGTTTAGCCTATTTCCCGTATGCTTTAGTTAGACGGGGTTAATAAGCGATACTAACAACATCTCCTTAGTAAGTTAAAGATTGTAGCCTAAACCACTACCCATGTGACAATCACTAATCCAAATTTAAAGGTTAACACAAAAATAATTGGTTAATGATGGATTTGAAACCCTAGGTTCCAATTTAATACGCTTTCCGATTAGAAGTACATTATTTTAGTTTATTTGTTGTTTTATAGATTAATTAACACAAAACCTCTCAACTTTATTCAAATTAATTTAGGTCATAGAACAATTTCACATACTCTCAGTCCCTGTGGTTCAACACCCTTTCGCCCTATACTTCAATTTAGATGTGTTTAGTATATAGGGTTAAATATTAAATTTTAATAGACATAGAAAAACACATCAGTATATTAGGTTCATGAACCCCACCTGGAAGTACCCAGCTCTGAGGTCTAATTTTGAAAAGATGGAAGCCCCTTTCAACTCATCTAGGAGGTCATCTATATGTGGAATGGGAAATTTATTTTTGATGGTGTTATCATCGAGTTGCCTGTAATCAACAAAAAATCTCATAGTTCCATCCTTTTTTTTTACTAGCAACAGTGATAAAGTAAAAGGAGAACACTAGGCTAAATTATGGATGACTCTAAAATGTCCTTGACTTGCTTCTCAATCTCATTCTTTTGCAACAAAGGATATCTATATGGCCTAATGCTAAATGGGTGAGCATCAGGCTTCAAAGGAATGTGGTGATCATGTGATCTAGGAAAGGTAGAGCCTTAGGCTCTCGGAACACATCATCATACTCATCCAGCACTGATAAAATAGAGGGAGGTATCAAAGAATCATATACCTAATGAGTGTCTTGCCCTTGGACCAAAAGTAGAGTACCTAATGAGTCAGATCGAGCACCTACGGCCGTGATCACATCCTTTGACAAAGAGGCAACCGAGATCCTTGCTGACCGGATCGTGGGACGAAGAGGGGTGCCTAAGTATACTGAATACTTAGTTCATTGGAAAGACCTTCTAGAAAATGAGGCTACATGGGAAAAGGAGGAGGACTTGTGGCAATTCAAGAAGATGATCAAGACATTCAAGACTACCTAACATTGACGAGGACGTCAACGGCTTAGGTGGGCGAGAGTGTCACGCACCGCCAATATTATTAGTACTTTTTATTTTTGATGATGTGCTAGAAGGCCCTAAAATATACTAGGCCTTCCATTTTTGTGCTTGGATGCGTGTATGTACAAAGAGGCATGTCCCTTGACAAGTTGGGTCGCGTCCCTTGGGCCTTGACACAGACCGGGTGTGCGCCTTGACATGGGGACCATGGCCCTTCCCAAAGGTCACGACCCTTGACAAGAGGAGGCGTGTCCCATGACCCTTGACACGGTGCATGGACACGGCCTTCCCCCTTGGGGATGTGTCCCAATTTTGTTCATTAAATATTAATGTACTTAGCCTAGATTCATGTATTGACCTAAGAGTCATGTCCCAAGCCATGAGCCGTGTCCCTTGGGGATGTCACACGGTTCATGCACATTTGTAAGCCTCTTTGAGTATAAATAATAAAGTATTGGCATTTGCCAATGGTGTCCAAAAATCACCCAATTCATCCAACTCTTTTCTCTCCCTAACGTGTTGTTCAAATTATCTTGTGTCCCTAATATCGTTGTCCCTTAAACTCTTTCTTGCCTTAATTCCACATAAACATACCCTTTGGGTTATCGGGTAGCCTGACTTAATGAGGAACTTTCGAAGCGAAGTTAAGTGGCGCACGGGCTTGAACAAGGGTGTCAAAAACCGTCCCGTGATAGTTGGCTCAAGATTTCAGAGTAAACTTGCTAAATTATCTTCAGATTCTATTCGTGCTAGTATTTCATATTCAAATTCAGATTGATTCGAGATCAGGTTCTGTTTTGGTGGTGTTTGATTAAGAATTGTGCGTAAGCTACTGGAATTTTCAGCTCGTACTGCATCTACTCTAGGTTTTGCTGCTCAGAGTTGTATTGGATCAAGATTCCAGTTAGCTGTCCAGATTCTCAAACTTTGCTGCATCGGTAACAAATTCTGGCTATCAGGTTATGCTTGATAGTGAATTGAGTTCAAAAACCTTGCTGTTTGTGTGTGCGGTAGTTGATTCTTGTGATATTGTGAACTTGAATCATTGATTAAGCTAGATTTTGACTCAATATTGCTTATTACATATTGAACCTGCTGCAAGTGATCTCGAACTAAGCTCCACACTTGAGACCTTGTTAGCTTAATGTGTTGTTCTGGTGAACAAGGAGCTTAATCAGTTAGAGTTGTGGACATTACGTTGATTCAAGCTTGCACTACTGAGGTGCACTCGTCTCACTGGATTCTATTCAAGTATTGTCAAAATGGTACAATATGCAATGCCGCGTTGGCTCGATCCAACTTCAGTTCAAGTTGTTAGACTTTTTGTCCAAGTATTAAAGCCTCTTTACCTTATAAATGAGGATGTTCTATATCAAGTATTTTGGCCTTACGGTCCTCTTGAAAGTATCGAGGTGGTCTCAACTTCTATCACTGAGGATACAGCTCACATTAGTTATTAAACGAGAAGGAGTGCCGACTCAGCTCTCAATTCATTACACGGAAAAAACATCTTTGATGGATGTTGTGTGATGGACATAAGCTACCTCAAGTTGTGTGATAAAAGAGAAGGGGAGTTGGAGGTGATAAGACCTAATAATTGTCAAGCTAAGGGGCCGGATTCTATGCCATTAGATCAACTCTCTCTTAGGGACAATGACATTTCGAGATTCACAAGTGTTAAAGAATCAATGGTTGAAGTGATTGAGGAGTTTGAGCAAGAAGTTGAGCGACAAGTGGTTGTTTGTGCTGGAATCAACTTGAATCTGGAATTTGCAGCAACAAACCAGGTTAATGAGGCATATTTGTATTCAGAGGATCAAATGAAAGTGGTACAGGATTAGATTAAAGTGGTACAAAAGCAACATGATCTGAAATTTTAAGGTGAGGTCGAAGAAGTAGCAGCGATTGATGTAGCAGTAGTACAAAGTGTTCTTGACCCTTCATTGCTGCAAGCAGATATTTTACAGTTACAAATCAGGTTCAAATAAGACCATTTGATTCGAAAAAAGAAAACATTAATAGAACTTGGGTAGGAACATAGCAAATGCAGCAGAACAGGAGCCAAAATTCCACTGACAGTGCTGAATTCAGTGGGAAATCAAGTGCTGCAGCTGTAAATCAAGAAATTAACATCACATCATGCTTTGAGACTCAGAATAATCTTGTTTTGGCTGAATTTCAGAAGCTGCAGAAGCTCAACTCTATAATGGTCCCACCTATTCAGAATGAAAGTGAGCTATTACAAGTGTTAGAGCCACTGGATAGTGCATCAAAGAAATTACAAGTATACATTGAAGCTCTTAGCATCAGGAAGTTGTGAATTAAGTTCACATTGCAGCAAGGGATTGAGATCAATTTGTTAACTCATCTTAACCAAAAAAAGTGTTATTCAAGCAGGAAATTGAGAGCATTGGAAAGGCCATTTATAGTTTATAAGGGAAGTGCTCCAGATTTTCTACTTCTCAAGGAAAATAAGGTGTTCCTTGAAAAGCAAAACATGCTCAAGAATATTGAAGTGGGGCAATCTAAGATGGTGTTGTGGTCAATTGATAGACTTAGGGCATATTCTTGGATCAAAGGAATGTTGAAGAAGGCAAGGACAGTGAAGAATTCTATCAACAAGGGTGCAAATTCAGCACAAAAGTAGGTTGTTTTCTCTACAGCACAATCAAATTCACAAAGGAATTAGTGTGAAGATCAAATTCAGCTGGGTAGTGTGCAGGACCAGCTGTTTGTGCAAGCTAAATGCAGTGGAGTTGGAGCTTCTACTGTTATGTATGATGTTGGAAGACCCCCTGATGTATGGGTGATAAAGCATCCAATCATTCACTCAAGGAAGAATGTGAAGATGAAGGTCTTGACTAGTTTAAAGAGTAGATGGTGTGCTGGACTGTTGTTCCAATATGGAGTTACATTGCAAGGAATGTTGAGTAAAAAGAAATCCAAGCTGCTAAGGAGCTTAGCTGGTATTGGATTGCCCAGAAATTCAGGCCTTGAGCTAAGAAATTTGGCTAATCGAGTTAAGGATAGGGAATATACTCCAAGGGTGCATCCCAATGTGAGACCTCCTGAAGTTGTGCAGCAGAAGGAAGGTCGGGTTTCTGTGAATCGAGATTTACAATGGCAGCAAAAGCTTAAGTTTGGAATTGATGCACAAGTAGCTGGTCTTTGGAGATTATGCAAGCGGTTTGAAGTAGTGACTAAGCAGTTCGAACTTAAGTATCAAGGAGTGTTGTTTAAGAGGTTAATACAAGAGCATATCTTGGAAGTTGTTGGTTCTTGGATCTAAAAGACAATTAAGAAGGCTAAGAAAAGAAGGCATTATACCAATAAAGATGTTATTTCAGCAGCGAATCAGGTAGGTAATGCAGTAAAACACCTTGATGTTCATAAGGAATGTGTGCAGTGGCAACCATTGGAAATGCAAGGTCAGTTGAGGGCAGTTAAAGTTGATTCAATTTTGAATGATCACGGTAGGCCTCCTGATCCAAAGATTGGAAGGCTCATTGTTAAGATTCCAAGAATACGCTTGTAGCTATTGGAAGTAGGGATGGCAATGGGCCGGGGCAGGTACGGGGGGTGTCTCCTCCATACCCGTACCCACCACCCAAATCCTATACCCATACCCGCCCCATTACTCGCCACGGGTATGAAGTGGATACCCATACCCGCCCCAGCGGGTACAAACTCATACCCGTACCCGCCCTATTACCCGCGGGTATCCAACGGGTATGCATTACCCGCCCCGTACCCTCTCTAATGTGCGTAGAAAACGATTATCTATACCGGGTCATATTAGTTATTTAATACTACTTTTAAAAATCAATTATATTTTTTTATAACATTGATAAACAATTTGGGTTATTGAATTTAAACACGTATTTTTTTTAATTTGAATGTTAATTATGTACAAAATAAAGCGCGTATGAGCTGGAGTGGGGCGGGGCGGGTACAAAACTATACCCGTACCCACCCCATACCCCCGTACCCACTACCCGCCCCACTTATACGCGTACCCGCCCCGTTTGGGGCGGGTACCGGCGGGTAGTGGGTTTTACCCGCTCCATTGCCATCCCTAATTGGAAGGCCAAGGATAACTGGATCAATTCCAAAGAGCTATGCTCAAGATTACATAAGCATTGAGGAAATTGTTCAGCTTGATAGTATTCACCAAAGAGCTTCTGTTGAGAAATTCAGTGTGAACTTCAGATCATTTTTAGACGCTAGTATTGGGCAGTACAGCAGGGATATATGCAGGTTGTTCACTCAAAATGCAGTAGCAAGAGCCACAATAGCAACAACAGAAGAATTCCAACATCGAGTAGCAAGATTCAGATGCAATCCAAGCTGCAATTCAAATTCAAGTTGCAATTCAGATGCAATTTAGACTTAGATTCCAATGTTCATTAGCTGCACCTTCTACAACAATAAGGGTACTTCAAGTCACTACTCTCTACTTAGATTCTTAAGGACAAGAATCTTTAAAGGGAGGAGTATTGTTATGATTCTAGAAGATGGGGCATAAGGAATTAATTAGTAATAATTTATTGGTTGTAATAAAGTAGTTTAACTCATTAGTATTAGTCACATTAAGCCATTTCTTAGGGTATTAGCCATTAGCTTATATGTGGAGGGAAAGTCGGTTATTAGTATAGTTAAGTGGTAGTTAAGTCATGTCTAGGTGAAAGATATTGTTAGATATTGTTCTTGTAATCTTCTTAAGCTAGATTAATATAAATAGTGTTCTTTCTATTGTAATAAGGCATTCAATCAAATACAAGAATACCTTTTGATATTAAACTCTCTCTCTCTCTCTCATCTAATTTTCTCTCTACTTTCACGTCTCTTCTCATATAAACTCTATCCTTCCCTAGGTTATGATTTGAGATTAGTCTCGATCATAACAAAATCTTTAATTTTTACGTCATTTTCCCATTTAGTTAAGCGTCTATAATGGCCCTAAAACCTAACTTAGTTTGAACCCATTTGGGGTTAGTTTTAGTAATATACCACGAGTTTTAACTCAATGTACCTCTACTTTGAACTAAATGTAGCACAAGATTTCACTAGCTTGTACCACATAGTTATACATAACGGAATCTTTAATTTTACGGTATTTTTCACTAATTATGTTACATTACTGACGTCATTAAACGTCTATAATGGTCTTTTCTATAAAATAATTACATTTTTAATAATTCAATTATTTTATTTTTATTTTTATGGCGTTCAAAAAAATTATTTTATTTTATATATAAATTTAAATATATTGCAATAATAATAATAATAGTAAATATACCTTTATTTTGGACAATACTTTTTTAAAAATTTTGATAAATTTATGTATAGAAATTATATTTATATGATACAATACAAAAAATTTAGGCAATTGAACAGTTGAAAAAAAACTATTTCCTTTTTTATTTTTGAAAATGTGAAATAACCAAAATGCTCCTGCTTATTGTGACAACGTGCCACTTGGCAATTTGACTAGGCCTAATATTTGGGTAATTTTCAATTTTTGCATATTATTCTGGGAATTTTAAATTTTTGCATACTATTTTGGGAATAAAAATATCAAAATATGTTATTTTGGAAAACCACCTTCTATACATAGTAATAAAATCCATGTTGAATATTTTAATAATAATATATTTTAATTATGACATCAAATTTTAATACAACAATATTAACCGTCCCAGTGCCTTAAGGGCTCCCGCGAACACAGGGTCTAGGAGGGGTGCAGCCTTACCTCCTCAGGGTGAGACCCTGACGAGAAACTATTTCCGAGGATCCCCAACCTGATAGTTGATAATTAATAAGGGCATGCAAGTAGAGTATGTATAGCATGTATGAAGAACATATAAAGTGTAGAGATCAAGAAAAGTAAGTAAAGCATGTGGGCAAGTAAGCATGTAAGCATGTAAACAAATAAGCATGTAATCATGTAAACATGAAACATGTAAGCATGTGAGCATAGCAACCAGGGCAAAAGGTAAATGTAAACAACCACGAAGGGGAAAGATCTTACATGCGACACATTGCACACAAATAGAGAGAGTATAGCGTATAGAAAGTATAGGGAGATAGAGAGGAAGAAAGTACACAGAGAGAGAGAGAGAGGAAGAAAGAGAGTGAAAGTAGATATAGAGAGCTAGCTTACACGTGCTCACTGTTCCTACAACACTAAATCGGATACCCCTATACTAATCCTCCACCGAGTGCCATCTAGGGCCATCTCCTCATTTAGGTTGAGGTAGGCAATGTCCTTGAAAATTGTCTCCATCCAACTCTTCTTTGGCTGGCCTCTTCCTCTCTTCCCATCTGTAATAAGAAGTTGTTCGCATCTTCTTACAGGGGCAATGGTGGGTCTCCTCCTGATATGCCCAAACCACTGCAGACGTTGCTCCCTCAACTTATCCTCTATTTGGGCGACGCCTAATTTACTTTTTATAACGTCATTTTGGATCTTGTCCTTTCTTGTATGTCCACACATCCATTTCAGCATCCTCATCTCTGCCACCTTCAACTTCTGCGTGTGATGACACTTAATTGGCCAGCACTATGCCCCATAAGACATAGCCAGTCTCACAGCCGTCTTATAGTATTTACCCTTTAACTTTAGCAGGAACTTCCTATCACACAGTACCGCAGAGGCCATCCTCCATTTATGCTAAACCACTTTATTTGTGTTGTTGACATCTGCGTCCACTTCACCATCTTGTTGCACCTTGGAACCCAAGTATTTGAAGCATGCTTTCTGTGGTATGCACTCTGATCCGATCTTGACGACTTCTGTGCTTGGCATGGTAGAGGTGCAGAACTTGAGTTCCATATACTCGATCTTAGATCTGCTGAGTCTTAGACCTTTCGATTCTAAGGCCATCCTCCAGAGTTCTAGTTTCTCATTCACCTCCTCCCTAGATTCTCCGACCAGAACTATATTATCCGCGACAAGCATGCACCAAGGCACATCCCCTTGGATGTACCTAGTGAGCTCATCCATAACCAAAATGAACAGAAAGGGACTCAAGGCTGATCCTTGATATACCCCTACTGTAATGGGAAAAGCATCTGTGTCTCCTTCAATTTGTTAGTACATTGGTTTGGGTGCCTTCGTATATGTCTTTGATGATACGTATATAGGGCTGGGGGATGCCTTTCCCCTCCAAGGCCTTCTATAAGACCTCTCTCAGTAATTTATTATATGCCTTCTTTAAGTCAATAAAAACCATGTGGAAGTCCTTTTGTCTATCTCTGTACTACTCTATGAACCTCCTCATGAGATGGATGGCTTCTGTCGTCGAGCTGCCTGGCATGAATCCAAATTGATTCTCTGAGACCTCTGCTCGTTGTCAAAGTCTTCTTTCTATCACCCACTCCCAAAGCTTCAGAGTGTGGCTCATTAGTTTGATTCCTCTGTAGTTAGCACAACTCTTGATGTCGCCTTTGTTCTTATACACGGGGACTAATGTACTCTTCTGCCATTCATCAGGCATCTTCTTCTCTTAGAGAATTTGGTTGAATAATTTGGTCAATCATCTGATACCCACTTCTCCAATGCATTTCCATGCCTCAATGGGTATTCCATCTGGAGCAACTGCTTTACCCATGCCCATTTTCTTCAATGCTTTCCTAACTTCCTCAGGTCTAATTCTCGTGCAGTAGCAGTGGGTCTGATGCTCCATATGTGCTTGTAGTTCTCCTGGGGATGCATATGTTTCGCCCCTTTCATTGAACAGATTGTAGAAATAGGATTTCCACCTAGTTTTAATTTATTGCTCGTCCACAAGCACTTGACCATCTGCCCCTTTATGCACCTTACTTGGTCCAGGTTTCTAGTCCTCCTCTCTCTTACTTTTGTAATTTTATAGAGGCCCATAGCCCCCTCATCTGTGTCTAGCCTTTTATAGAACTCCTCGAAAGCTTTAGATTGTGCATCTCTTATTGCTATCTTAACTTCCTTCTGGGCTTGTTTATACTGTTGTCTCTTGTCCTCATCTCTACTTCAATCCCACTTCTTGAAGCAGTCTCGTTTCGCCTTAGTCTTTCCCTGGACCACCCTACACCACCACCAGCTCTCCTTCTTGTTTGGTGCCCCACCCTTTGATACATCTAGAACTTCACATGCCTCGTCTCTGATATTTTGGGCTAAAGTGGTTTAAATCTCCCTCACACTCCCCTCTAAGCTCCGCCTCAACTCTTTCCTTACAGACTTGAGACTTTACTCCCTTCAGATCCCCCCAATGCGTACGTGGCTGAGATGGTTTCATGGTTTTCTTGTCCCTTCTTTTGGCCTTGACCTGAGTACACACTATCCTGTATTGTATTGATAGGTCTTATCCAGAGATAACCTTACAGTCTCTGCAATCTTTTTGAGTCCTCTTCTTTAGTAGTATGTAGTCAATATGGGTCTTTGCTCCACTCCTCATGTTTTCTGAAGAAAGTGTTTGCCACCGTTAACTCAAAAGTGACGGCGAAGTCTAACAGAGACTTATCCTCGTCGTTCCTTGTTCCCAAACCAAAGCCTCCGTGGTAGGGCACATAACCTTCTGTGTTCGCTCCCACATGCCCATTGAAGTCACCCCCAATCACAACTTGTTCACTCTAGAGTATTCCTTGCATTGTCAAGTTTAAAAATATAATAAGTTTGTTATAGAATAATGCTTGGCCAAGTTGTATTCATGCGTTACATGCACTGACTGAAATTGGCAACGGACACTTTTGGCATTAGAGAAGTTGAGATTTTGCTTTTTTTTTATTTAAAAAATTGCTTGATACTTGAGAGAAAATTGAGCTTTTGAATATATTGGAAAAACAGTTCGGTTTTCCTTAAAAAAAATACTTTTTTTTTTTTTTTTTAAGTACTTTGATTAAGTAAGGTATTATGGATGTTCTAATTCTCAAAGTTGAGCACACCGAGAAAGTGTCAACTATCTAGCCAGGCTTGTATCATGGAGACAGCGAGCCGATACATGATGCACCAGCTTAGATCCTAGAGGGGTGTGAAACCGTCTTAAAGAGGGTGTAATCCGCGCCACGCTCAACTATTATATTTCTAGTATTGTGTTATTTTCACGTGTTTTAGATAATATCTTTCTACTTTATATGTTTCATATAATATATTATTCACTCGGTTCCAATAATGTATTTATATAGTACAACAATAAAAAAACACAGATCTTTTCAACTTTTTTTTGGGGGGTCAAAATATATCTTTTCAACTTTATGTACATAAAATAAAAAGTCACACACTTTACTGTAAGTAACATGTTAACCGTTGAGAAGAAAAAACAGTATTCACCACCACTACTTGCGCGTATACAAGAATGGTGAATTAAGGCTCCCTTTGTTGGGACGGAAATTTAGATTTTAGAAGCACGTTTTTCACTTTTTGGCTATTTATTCCGCATTTTCTTACAGAAAACACTTTCCGACAGAAAATATTTTCCATCAATTTGGGGAAAATGTCTTCCCTTGTGAAATGGGGGAAGTCATGATTTCAAGTGTCGCAAGATCCTTTGCTGTAATCATCATGCGTATTTGAATCAAACTAAAATGAATCGAATTAGAATGTAAACATTTAATGCAAATCCTCATACAAGAATGGGAACGAACAATCAAACAAAGACCAGATTTACTTTATCATTATTTCTACATGAAAGGGAACTTAAACAAATCTAGTATGCTAAGATACCAATTTGTGGAGGAAAACTTAATGCGGAAGCGTAAACCCTGATAACTTGATTCGATTTAAATAATATGACTCACGCAAAACGAGAAGTAAACAAATATGGAGAAAGAAAGAACAAAACAAGAACACACAATATTTACGTGGAAACCCCTCTACAATCGAGAGGGGAGAAAACCACGGACGGAGATGGAGATTCTTTATTAACTAAACGGAAGAATTATAACGACACTTCCCAGAACAAGATATATGGAAGAATTACAATCACTCTCTCTGAACTCTCGTAGCACTCGAATATCTTGGAGGAATTACGAAATCACCTCTTTTTCTTAATGGCGGCTCACACGCTCTTTGATTGGATCTGAATGGGAGAAGCTTCTCACCTAAACGGAAAACCCCAAACCCTTATTTATAGAAAATAATTAGGGCCGGCGGAAAAACGACTCCCGATCGATCGGGAGGGACCCGATCGATCGGCCCCTTTACTGCCAAAATTTCGAATCCTTTCCTTAAATCACCCGATCGATCGACTTTCCCTCCTGATCGATCGGCGACCACACGACAGCCCCATATAAAATAAAACAAGTAATTTGTGACATAACCTAACACTACTTAACAATTTTCATCATTTTAATTTACTATGTATATAAAGAATTTATCAATTAGGTACCCTGATATTTGAGCATTTATTACATAAGTGTTCTGATGTTTCAATAATTTACAGTATTTTTGAATCGAAAATAATTTACAATTATGTTACTTGAAATTAAAAATTTTATCACACAAGTACCCTAAAATTAAAAATTTTATGAATCAGGTATCTTTTTCCAAAATTTGGTAGATTCTAAATGAAAATGTTGACATAAGTTATGAGTTCAACATATATATATATATATATAAGTTGACGTTCTTATGAGAGGGTGGGAGAGTGACATGGACGAATCATGACCCTCCATTGTAATGGACTGCCAACATTTGTGAAACATTGAAAAAATAACAATTTACGACTTATATCTCTTGATGGGGCAGAAAAAAGAAGGGGTAAGAGAAGGAAATTATTTTTTTTTTCAATACTCAACAAATCATGGTCATAAATTTTTTTTTTTTTTTTTTTTAATGTTCAACAAATCTTGGCCGTCCATTACAATGGAGTTCGCCCCTCTCACGCTCTCATAAGAACGCCACCTTATATATATATATATATATATATAGGTGTGTATCCTCTATCACAACACAGTGATTAATTTTGTCAAAAAATGCTAACATGACAAATCCAAATCACATCAGTTTTTCTATTGAAAATCAACTGAATTTGACGAAAATTCACCAAATTCTGACATTGGGCACACCTAAAATTTCATATAAAAGAGTACCTTATTGTAATTATTAAAATATCAGGGTACTTAAATGAAGTATTCTTAAGTCTTAGGACAACTAGGAAATAATTTTTATATTTTATATAGCTTTGATAGTTAACATTATTATTTCATTATTTCTCATATATGTTGTAATGTAATTTATATTGCCATATAACAAGATGTAAGATAATTAATCAAAAAACGCTTATCTTAAACCATATAAGAAAACATCACAATGTAGAAGCACATTTTCCTCAAAACAAACGACGGAAAGTCTCAATCGGATTTTAGTTTTCCTTGGAAAATCTTTTTCAAAGGAAAATCAATTCCTATGTTCTACTTTTCCATTAAAATAAACAGCAACAACAACAACAACCACCCCAATGCCCCAAGGGCTCCCGCATAAGCGGGATCTGTGAGGGATGGATGTACGCAGCCTTACCCCGTCAAGGTATATCCCAACCGAGAGGCTGTTTCCGAGGATCCCCAACCTTATAGGGTTGGCAACACAAAGACTTCCCAGAAGGTCACCCATTCTGATACTACTTTCGCCCAAACATGTTTAACTTCGGAGTTCTAATGGAATCCAGTCCCTAAAGGTCTGCTAAACGAACCATTTTCCCTTAAAACAAATGAAGCCTAAATTCTAATATGCTGAGATTTTCCCAATAAATTATTTAGTTCATGTATAATGACACATTTTATTCCTAACTTTTGAATATGCAGTGCCTTATTTGAAGTATTTTGTTAACAAAAACGTAGTGGACATGTCAATGAAACACATCAGACTTTATTATGACGTACATGTTTACTAGTTTTTAAACCATGGATTTTTATTTCTTTGATAAAGAAAAAGACATTTCTTTTATCGGAGTCTTAACTTTGAAAACCTATAGTGCACCCTGTATAGTACATCACACAAAATTATAATGAAAAATTACTTTCTTTATAGAGAGTTGAACCAAATCAGTTAAATATTCCCAAAAAAATAGAACCAAATCAGTTACAGGAAAGCATAAAAGCAACCAAAGTATTTAAATTGCCCTCCATTTTTGTGCTTTAATAGCATAACATTTATGTATGTCAAACTTTTTCTTTAGCAAGATAAACAGAATTTGATTTATAACTTTACAGATTGACAACGAAAACACACTGTAGAAAACAAAAACTAGTACATGGCACGAAAAAAACCTAATTAGCATAAGCAAATTTTAACAGTAATCTCAAGGCCAATCCATAATTTTTTTAAAAATTCCGAGCCAATGCCTAAAATGGCTCAAAATAAAAAAATATTACCCAAAATGACCTATTTTAAAAAATATTTACCCAAATTGCTTCCATATCATCAAATTTGATTTTTTTTTTTTTTTGGTTTTGGTTTTGGAAATACCTCCCTCTTTATGATAATAATTTTAAAAATAATAATTTATATTAAATGTTATATAAACAAATAACTATTATTATATAATTAAAATAATGTGTAAATTAAAAAAATTAACAAACTTAATTTAAATTTTTTATTATAAATTACATATATAATTCAACTAAAACGTATGTTATAAAGCTAAATATAACATGATAATAAAAATATAATTAATAATTAATAATTTATTAAAAAATTAAATAAAAAATTTAAAAAGGTTTAAGTGCCAAGAACCCCCAAAACACAAAAAAAAAAATTATATTTTTAAAATTGATGACGTGGAGGCCATTTGGGGAAATAGTTTTTAAAATGAGCCATTTTGGGTAATAATTTTTTATTTTGGACCACTTTGGGCAACGACTCAAAAATTCCAGAATCAATATTTTCCAGATGATGAATAAAAACATTTTTGCCTTAAAATTTTGAATGCTTCTACTTTCTACTTTGAAGAAAAAAAATACTACGCCTCTGCTTTTGTTAAAAAATAGAAAATTAACATTTTAGACGAGCACACTTTTATATTTTAACCAAACATCGTCCAAAACTCAACAAAGAGTTTCTATAAGTGAAAAGGCCTCGAGTACACAAGTTTCAGCGGTTGTTCTAATAACCTTAGAAGTTGATTGCTGCGTAGCCAATGTATCTCATAGCTGGGGCAAACTAAACTTTTTAAGGCAGTGGCATTTCACGATGCAGTTCTCCTATATCTTTCCATCGATCATCCAAATAATATCATATTAGCCACGCGATGTCATTTGAGCTACAAGTACAATTGGTGTGCAACAGTGGAGTATCTGTAATTCTCAGTATAAGGCCAACGTTGCAATCACGTTCTATGAGCTTTCTCTTAGAGAGGGCATTACAATCGATTAACCAATTTCAGTCAATGGATACATAAAATAAGCAAAATCCTGCCATGGCGAGTTTTATATGAAGTTTAAGCTGCAGATAATTCAGCACCGTGCAGCCTGAGCAAAACGATATTGTGATTCCAAGAACCATGAGCATGAGTCATCTAAAACAAAGTGATAAATAACACAGGATGAAAGATGCTTTGATCGATAAATAGTTGAGACCTACCAGGTAATGGTTATGTCACTAGGCGCAAGGACAAAGGCGCCTCGTGTGCTGATGGGAACCATTACAGGAGAACATCGTCTGAGTTCTTGTGTACAAACATGCTCCTGGATACTGCAAATCACGTGAAAATATTTGATGCTTAGATTTTAGTACAGTCTAAGTACTCATAGTCATGGAGATGCTCACAGATCACAGGACAACAATTTCAAACATGCATCACTTTTTCTTTTCCATTGCTTAAGTGATGGACTTCTAGTGCCTTAATCAAAATATCCATAATTTATTTGTTTATAAGGGAGGGTAAGGTCCCACATGGCCAGGCAGAAGGTGTGGGAGCACCAAAAAGCACAGGCCAGCTCGAACTCCCGATAAAGATTTGCAAGGGGAAGATGTGACAGGGAAAACATACATTCACGTTTGTTTTGATATGCATGGAAGTGCTCCTTAAAAGATCACATAAGGTTCTCTACTTGTGTTTGGACCAAGAACCTTGTGTTTGGACCAAGGCAAAATTGGGGGGGAAGAAAAATGAGAGAAAAATCAAAAGCAAAGGGAACAGAAAACAGGTAACACACTCAAATACTTTAAAATAGCAGCACTTATGAGTGTAAGAGTAGACATGAAACTTAACATGTCTGCACCCACAAAGAAATGGAAGGACGCACATTCAGTTAACAAGAAACTTAATCAAGCGGGGGGAAAGAGATTTTGTATACCAGACGCCTAGGTGCATCCTCGACAACTTCAGCGGGTTGATCAGCACCGATGCTAGCTAAGCAACCTCCTCGGCAATTCATATGTTTCTGCATACTGTTTTCTCGACAAAAAAGGGGAAAACATTTTAAGGAAATGAGTTCAGATAGCTTAAAGTAAGGATGAAAACAAGTTCTTTAGGAGAACTCATCGTGATAAAGCATATATTTTATGTAAACTAAGGCGATTACTTCATTGCTTTCCTTTCTGAGCACTACTAAGAGCCAACAAGTTATTTTATAGAAAAACAAAATAAGGGTTCATTTTTATACAACTTAAAGCAAATCCACTCATTAAAACATCACCTACCAATTAAAGTCTTCCAGCTAAACTTCCAACTATATAATCAAGTAGCAGATAGCAGTTACATTGCAGCAGCAGTCAATTTGTCAAGGAGATGCACGTCGCACACATTAAATAAAGAGTTTTGGTGATCATGTCTGGTTTTTAAGGGAATATAAGTTACTTTAAGACTCAAAGTCACGAAAAGATCGATTCCATATGTCCTTTACTTGATTTCACGCTACCTATGAGCCAAGTAGATTCAAGGTCACATAACAGAAAAGTGACCGTTTAACTTATGCAGGCAGGGAAAATTTTTGATGAATAGCTTACACTTCACATTGGTTGAGGACCGATAACCTGCTAACAAGACATGATTTCCCCCTTGACTTACAAATAGAATCACATGATTCACCTTGCCTGCGTTAAAGGAAATACAAGTTAGTGAAAAATAAGCTGAGATGGGCGCCTAACATGTGATAACCACACAACTAAGTTATATCATCATAAATTCAGACCTTCCCACAATGATACCAATTCCAGCCAGTTTTAATTCCAAGAGTGTATCAGTAGACCCTGTTTTAAGCAACGTATGCAAAAAGGAGTTTAATATAATTTACAAAAAAAAGTATAGAAAGTAAAATGAATAAAAATAAATCAGCAAGCCAGTGTGCTTCCTTAGAGAAGTTTACACCAAAATGTTTGTTTATCATTAGCTGCAGTAATTATTTCATTTCAGTACTGAGCAAGGCACAATTGTTACTAATGTATATTAATGTTTGCAATCTCGTACACATACAGTAAATCTTGTTTCGAAGATCATGGTTATTTCAGGATTGAAGCGAAAATACCCATGACACACCAATCGCATGTTCCTTAGACATCCAATCTCCAGAACGGAAATGGGCCATGTTTAAGTATAGCTCAGGCTAAAGATGCAAAAGAACAAATAATATGAGGAAAAGGAAATTACTGGCATCATGATAATACATCACAATTTCAAGCGAAGCAATATACAGAAATTAAAAAAAAAAATTTGTGATGATTACTGCAATGATATCCAGACTAACCTGAAGAATTTGATGGCAATACATAACAATGGTGGAACTCACTCAGGTAGGCATTTTCATGAACCTGGGAAAGTTGAAAAAGATAATCTTGAAATGGTTCTATCACATTCAAAATCTCAATTTCAACAAGTGCTATATCTCTGAGAATTAATCAAACAGGAAATAAAAAAAACAAGCCATAGCTTGAAAAAAATTACACACAGATAGGCTAATGCAAAAGGATCGCAAAGATCAAGCGACCGAACAACAACAACAACAACAATCCCAATGCCTCAAGGGCTCCCGCAAAAGCAGAGTCTGAGGGAGTTGATGTACGTAGCCTTCCCCCATCAGGGTGTTAACCCTGAAGAGAGGCTATTTCCAAGGACCCCCAACCTGAGAGGCGTGTCGTCATCGCATCATGACAACCTGTGAGCAAGAGAGCAGCAATGCATAAGAGCAGAACATAGCATACAGTGAGTAATACAAAGCAAAACGTCCTTGAGGAAAACTACAAGTCAATACCAGGCAACACAAGGCAAAGCAAAATAAGCAAGTAAACAGATAGGTGGATAGGCAAATAAGTGCACCCTAATTGTTCCTCTACGCCTAGAAACACTAGTGTAGCAGAATAGGCAGCGCTACTGAGGCCGCTATATCAACTACCCCAATGCTAGCCCTCCATCAAGCTCTATCTAAGGCCATCTCCTCTCGTAGGTTTAGGTGGGTGAGGTCCTGACATATCGACTGCAGCCATCCCTTCTTTGACTTGCCTCTCTCTCTCCTGCCTAGCGTAGTACGGAGCTGATTGCATCTCCTGACTGGAGTAGTGGTTAGTCTCCTCCTAGCATGCCCAGACCACTCCAAATGTTGCTCCTTTATTTTATCCTCGATCTAGGCCACGCCCCACTTTGCCTCTTATCACCTCCTAGGCGAACGCCCCTGGGAGCACTAGTCATCTAACATATGCCCAAATTGTGGGTACACAAACAGACATACAAGTGAAGTCGTGGCGCTAGATCGAGCTTATGAGTGCTCAAATGCTCCTACCCTGCTACATTGGATACACCTATCCTAGTCCTCCACAGAGCTCTATCTAGAGCCATCTCTTCATTCCATCCAGCTCTTCTTTGGCCTTCCTCTTCCTCTCTTCCCGTTTGTTATGTGGAGTTGTTAAAGATCAAGCAACCATTACGGACAAATAAAAGCAGTAGTTCCATCTCACAAGACCAAGTGATGCAGCACTCCGTCCGCAATTATAACCATGAAATTTTAAACTAGGTGGAAGAAGAAATTTTAAGAAATTACTTTTGGAAGTTTCTTTGCTTCTAGGAAAACTTTTATGTTTAGGAAGTTGCCCTATTTTGAGATTTTGAATGTTTTAGCAAATTTTCATATTTTGATATTTTAATTATGCTAGCAAGTTTCTATATTTTTGAGATTTTGAAGAATTTAGCAAGCTTTCATATTCATAGGATAATAGTTTCCAATTTTTACTCTAGGGATGCATATACAAACTCCTCTATGTACTCATTATTCACAAAATGCAATAGAGTTAAATAATATTTTCCTAAGCCCTTTCTATGCTCCTCTTCCTTCCCTCTAATTCTCCCCTCTTTCTCTCTCTTCTCTCTTCCCCTTCCCTTCTCCTACATCAATTTGGTATCAAAGCTCAATCTCAATCCCTTGTTTCCGTTGCCGTTCAAGAGCATAAACCTGCTGCTTCTAAAAAAAATTGGTTGCTGCTGTCCAGCCAGCCCAATCACATCAAAAAGGTCCAAATGACGCTCAAAATTCAGGAACATTTAGCCTCGGAGGTTTAGTTGTGCTTCAAAGGGTATGATCCTTTCATTTAGAACTTGACTAAGATTTTGTGTTAGGCATTCTAAATTTCCTTAGGTCCTCTTTGCTAGTCTTTAATTATTCTGTTGTCCACAAAAAAGAGAGAAAAAAAAAAGACACAAAAAGTGCATCCAAGCCACCAAAAAGAATAAAAAGTCCCCTATATATCTCTTTCTGCGGTAAGGAATTGTGCCTAGTCACTATATTTTGATCTTGAGCTTGTGGAGATGTAGTAATGTGTTAACAACTTACATTAATCATGGCAATTTGAGCTAACTTTTGGCATTGCATTCATGATGTCCAACAACACCCATCATTCTCCCATTTCCTCACATGATGATAACTAAGATTTGATCACCCAATTTAATGGCCTTAGGGGGGAAAAATATAACCCGCATGGTCTTAAGAGAGAATTTCTCACATCAGTCTGAGCAGTCCGCCAGAATGAGTGGGCAACTCAATCAAATTTGATCACCCAACAACACCCATCAATCTCCCAATTCAAGATAATTCATCAAGTAATTGATAGGTTTTATTAACCACCTAGGAAGAGGGATGGCTAATATTGTGTCCCAGCATCGTACACATAAAACAAGTCTCATTTATCCCTTCCTAATCCACATGAACCTTCGAAAGACCTTAACTTAGACTTTGTTCTTGCGTTTCCAAAAACAACTCAAGGACAATGAATTCTATCCTTGTGGTGATTGAATGATTTTCTAAAAGACTCACTTCATTCCATGTAACAAAACAACTAATGCATCTCATGTAGCTAGGTTAGTCTTAAAAAGGTTGTTTAGTTGCATGGTTGTACCGCATGTTTAGTTTGTTAGTCATTTTCGGAAGACACTTTGGAGGATGTCTCAAGCACATCTCAAGTTTTATGCATGGTTATTAAAATCCCGATATGGATCTTAGAATCTTACGATTTTACGATCCCACAGTCGTCAATTGATTCCGATCTTAAGTAGAATCTTAAATTTGTAGAATCTTACAATCCAAAAACAACAATCCCAGTGCCATAAGGGCTCCCGCATACGCAGGGTCGGGGGGGTGGTTAGATGTACGCAGCCTTTCCCCTTTAGGGAGCTACCCTGAATGGAGGCTGTTTCCGAGGACCCCCAACCTGAGGAGCGTGCCATCAAAGGAGCATAGAACCTGGAAGCATGAGAGCAATATAAAATTAGAGCAGTACATAGCACAAGCCAAGCACTACACAGCAAAACTCAATGGGAGGTCACCGCTGGCAAATAGTCAGCATGTGCCAAATGCTTAAGAGCACAAGTACACAGATAGACAAATAAGTGCGTTGATGCGTGCGCCAAAGAGGAAGTCAAGACACCAAGAGACACTAGTGCAAAAAATAATAGGATGCACCACTCTAAGCCGCTACATCGGCTACTCCCGTGCTCGCTCTCCAACGAGCTCTATCTAAGGCCATCTCCAACCTCAATCCTCTCAACATATAAAAATAAAAAGTGAAAAGGTAAAAAATTCAAGCATACATTGTAAACAAACTTACTTTCTTACCCTGGTATAAAAAAAAAGTTGAATTAAACATTAGTATACTCTCACAAAACTTAAATTAAGCTTGGTTTTAAATTGTAACCTCTATATAAAGTTGCATTAACAACATATATCTTGAAACTCTCACAATCATTTGAGCACAGAATGACACACACGTTACACGATAATGTATTATTTTATTTGATTACATTTCTTACACACACACACACACATACATATATATATATATATATATATATACGTTAAGGTCTTATTTGAAAATCTTGTGAACTATGTAACTAATTTTAATACCGAAAATAATTATATATCCCTATAATGTATTATCTTCTTTAATTATATATGCTTATAATTATTGCTGTGTCAACTATGCCCCTATTCTATGACTGTGAGCTTGCTTACTTGTGATTGTTGACAGTTAGTTGTTGAACTATTCTAGTTATAGAGCTCAAAACCTACGGCCATCTTCAGAGGGGTTGGAGAGGGGGAGAGCGAGTCAACTTGTTGAGGAAAGCCTGCGATTTGGGACATCAAATGTCAGCACATTAACAAAAAAGAGTTTTGAGCTGGCCCAAATGATGATAAAGGGAAAGATCAACATCTTGCGCCTTCAAGAGACTAAATGGGTGGGCACGAAACCCAGGATGTGCTTGGATATAAATTGTGGTAGGCGGGCAAAGCCAGAGGGAGGAATGAAGTGAGTATTATTGTGGATAGCAACCTTAAGGACAAAGTAGTGGAAGTGACTAGGATTAGCGATAGGATCATTGGCATCAAGTTGGTTTTAGATGGGGAGATACTGAACGTTATAAGTACCTACGCACCACAAATTGGGTTAACAGAGCAGGGGAAGGCTAGATTCTGGGAGGACATAGACTTAACGATGCAAGGCATACCCCGAAGCAAACAAGTAGTGATTGGTGGTGATTTCAATGGGCATGTGGGAGCGGCCATAGACGGCTATGCATCCTACCATGGAGGCTTTGGTTTTGGAACCAAAAATGCTGAGGGTAAAGCTCTCTTAGACTTTGTTGTCACTTATGAATTAACGGTTGCCAACACCTTCTTCAAAATACATGATGAGCACATCATCACGTATCAAAGCGGTGGAGCAAGAACTTAGATTAACTACATACTATTAAGGAAGAGGGCTCAAAAAGACTGCAGGGATTGCAAAGTTAACCCCGAGGAAGACCTATCTACACAGGGTATTGTTTGCTGATGTCAAACCCAAAGAAGGGGCCAAAGAACTAGGAAACCAGCATAGCCACGCGCTCGTTAGAGGGACTTAAAGGGAAAAGTTTCAAGCCTTTAAAGAAAGAGTAGAGTATGAGTTCGGCAGAGATTTGGAGGGGGATACAAACCACATTTGGAGCCAACTAGCCCAGAAGATTAGAGATTTGGCACGCAAAGTCCTAGGCATGTCAAAGGGTGGGGCAGCAAACTACAGAGAGTCTTGGTGCTGGTGCAGGGAGGTCCAAGAGAAGATTATGGCCAAGTGAGACAGTTTCAAGGAGTGGGATCGAAGTGGAAATGATGACAAGAAACAACAATATAGAAAAGCCAAGAAAGAAGCAAAGACAACAGTCAGAGAAGCACAGTTCGAAACACACAAGGATTTTTACAAAAGGCTGGATACGGAGAAGGGAGCTAGGGACCTGTATAAAATCGCAAAAGCAAGAAAGAGGAGGATTAGGGACCTAGATCGAGTAAAGTGTATAAAGGGGGGAGGATGGACAGGTGCTTGTGGACGAGCAACAAATTAAAGCTAGGTGAAAAGCTTACTTCCACGATTTGTTCAACGAACAAGGGGATAGAGATATATCCCTAGGAGAGCTACAAACATCTCATGAGCATCAGAACTATTGCTACTGTAGGCAAATTAAACCCGAGAAAGTTAGGAAGCCTTTAAAAAGATGGGTAGGGGTCAAGCAGTTCGACCAGATGGAATACCCATTGAGGCTTGGAAATACATAGGAGAGAAGGGCATCAGTTGGTTGACCAAACTATTCAACCAAATTCTTCAAGGTAAGAAGATGACTGGCGAGTGGAGGAAGAACGCATTAATTCCGATCTACAAGAATAAAGGCGACATCCAGAGTTATGCCAAATATAAGGGGATCAAACTAATGAGCCACACTCTGAAGTTATGGGAGCAAGTCATAGAAAGAAGGCTACGGCAACAAACAGGGTGTTAGAGAACCAATTCAGATTTATGCCTGGTAGATCGACAATAGAAGCCATCTATCTTTTAAGGCCGACGATATAGTACAACAGAGATAGACAAAAAGATCTGCATATAGTCTTTATTGATTTGGAGAAGGCATATGATAGAGTGCCAAGAGAGGTCTTATGGAGGGTTTGGAGAAGAAAGGCATTCCCCAGGCTTATATCCGAGCCATTAGAGACATATACGAGGACACACTAACCAATGTGCATACAGAGGAAGGGGAGGCAGACGCTTTCCCCATTACAATTGAGGTATACCAAGGATCAGCCTTGAGTCCCTTTTTGTTCATTCTGGTTATGGACGAGCTCACTAGCCACATACAAGGGGGTGTGCCTTGGTGCATGCTTTTTGCGGATGATATAATTCTAATGGGGGAGTCTAGAGAAGAGGTGAATGAGAAGCTGGAACTTTGGAGAACGACCTTGGAATCGAAAGGCTTAAGACTGTAAATCCAAGACCAAGTATATGGAACTTAGGTTCTGCACCTCAACCAGGTCAAGCATTGGACATCAAGATTGGATTGAAGTGCATACCGAAAAAAGATTGTTTTAAATATTTGGGTTCTATAGTGCAACAGGACGGTGAAGTTGACGAGGATGTCAACAACCTGATTAAAGTAGGCTGGCATAAATGGAGGTTGGCCTCTGCGATACTATGCAATAAAAAGTTTCCGCTAAAGTTAAAGGGAAAATATTACAAGACAGTAGTGAGACCGGCTATGTCATACAGTATGGAATGTTGGCTAGTCAAACACTATCATACGCAGAAGTTAAAGGTGGTGAATGTTGCGATGAATGTGTGGACACACAAGGAAGGATAAGATCAGAAATGACGTCATAAGAAGCAAATTGGGCGTGGTCCCAATCAAGGATAAGTTGAGGGAGCAACATTTGCGGTGGTTTGGGTATGTTAGGAGGAGACCAACCATTGTCCTTATCAGCAGATGTGAACAACTCCATACTACAATCGGAAGGAGAGGGAAAGGCAGGCCAAAGAAGAATTGGATGGAGACGATTCGACATGACCTCATCCTCCTCAACCTAAATGAGGAGATGACCCTAGATAGAGCGGAGTGGAGGGCTAACATAGGTGTAGTCAATATAGCGGTTCAGGATAGAGGAGCACAACTAAGTACTAGCACCCTTAGGCTTATATGTACGCATGTTTGATTATATTTGCTACTATTATGTGTTGGTTGCTTGTTGTTTTGTCACTATGTTGCTTTATGGCTATCGCTGCTTAATGCTTAATGCTTTACATTTCTATGTGCCGTCATTTTTATGCTTTTCAGGTTAGGGGCCCTCAGACACAGCCACCCTTTAGGGTAGCAACCTAAAGGGGTAAGGCTGTGTACATACTAAGCCCCCCCCCAAAAAAAAAAAAAGACCCTACGTATGCGGGGGCCCTTGAGGCACTAGGTTTGTTGTTGTTGTTGTGTACATTTAGTAGAATCTTACAATTTTCAATTCGATCCTACAATTCCAATTCTCAAATCCTCTAGCAATCCTAAGTAAAATCCCGATTCGAACAACCTCTTTTTTTTTTGGCATTTCATCCCCAAACGGATGGATAGACAAAGGGTGTGAACAGAAGTCTGGAAGACTTGCTTAGATGTGTTATGAAGGACAAGCCTAGTAATCATGACTTAATTTTTATTTTTTATTTTTTTTTGTTGGAAAAAGAAATAATATTAAGAGAGAGAAAATGTACAAAGAGTTAAAAACAATATGTCCTCAAAATTACGAAAAAGCAAGAATAAAACCCATAAATTAATAACATAAAGCCTTCTAATGTGATAGAGATCCTAGGCTTATTTCAAAATATTACTCTCGCAGAAATAGGAATTATTGGATAGATTTTGATTTTATTTAGGACTTGCTTTATCTAGAATCTTTTATTGTTTTGTTATTTTATTAGGATAATTATCTTATCAGATTAGGAGTCCTTTATTTATTTGGATCGTTTATCAAGATTAGGCGTCTTATCGAGTTTCTATTTCTATAAATACCGTTGTAATCCATGCCAATGGGCACTTCAGATCAATAATAATACTTATATTTTTATTTTACATAAGCACAGGGCTGCTTAAACTAGGCACGAGGCTGCTCTACCCGTTTTTTCTCTCCTTTCTTTTCGTTCTCTATCAAATTGGTATCAGAGCAAGTTTCGGTTCAGCGTTTCCATTAGTTTTCCGTCAAATTGTCATTTGCCATCCCAAAAACAAAAAGCAAAAAAAAATAACAGTAAAAATACATATTCTCATCATCGACCACCCAAAACCGCCGCACCCTAAAACTGGGAAAACAACCTACCACAATCGGAACCCTAACCTCAAAAAACCCTAAATTCCAGACCTTCACACCTTGGCTTTGCATTCTCTAGCTTCGCTTAGCCTGCTAAGATCGAGTTTCTCTTGGTCGCTACCGTCCATGGTCTGAGGCCGTTGTTCGCTGCCGCCGATATCCTAGTGTCTGCCGCCACCGGTCGCCAATTGCATCCATCTGATTTTTTGGGCTTCTCCAGAAACTTCGGGCCTTCGGAGGAGTCAATACGTTGGACCCTACATTGCCTCAGTTCACATAGGACCCTTGCAGAAAATTGGTAGCACTCTTTATACCTTATAACGTGTCAATTCCTTTTACTTGAATATAGGACTTTTAGTATATTTTAGTTGGCAAGTTAATTAATTTGTTCATTTTTTTTATGTAATTAAAAAAATATATATAGTATAGTTATCCTCTACTTGAAATCAATATTTCTTGTGTTTCTACAGCTATTTTATAACTTGATTGTTAACTCTAATATCAGTATTAAAAAAATAATAATAATAACTCTTTATAATTGATGCCCGTGACCACTAGGAGGATAACAATGGATCAAAGGGTAGCGAGTCTTGAACAAACTGTGGAGTCCATGAGACAAACAATAGAGAAACTATAGGCCGACCATAACACATTAGAAAAGGTGTCTAGAGATGGCTTAGCTTATGTTCAACAAAGGTCCCAACATTTAGAACAAACCATTCAAACCCTAGAGACCAATCATGCTAAATTACAGGGTGTGTTGGAATCACAAGT
Source organism: Simmondsia chinensis (assembly GCA_018398585.1). NCBI lineage: Eukaryota > Viridiplantae > Streptophyta > Magnoliopsida > Caryophyllales > Simmondsiaceae > Simmondsia > Simmondsia chinensis. Next base: position 13,843,616 of record JAGTTD010000013.1, read on the forward strand.
ACCCCAGTACAATGGTAGCAACTTAGGTGCTAGCATCCCTCATATTCCTCCAGCTCCTAATGCTGCCGCATCTGTCCAGAATCAACCTGACCCTTGTTCTGACCATAGACCCCTGGTTCTCAAGAGAGCCCCTCGAGACCCTAATTTTTCACAGAACCAAAACTGTCGGAGCCCTAGGCACTACCATGAGAATGGCCTGAATAATCACGAAAAGGATGATGATTTTCACCCAGATGATGAGTATCTACCACATGATAGAAATCAAGATAGATGCCCTCGATACCCTCCTATTAGAACCTACCATGATAACCATCGATATGGCCCTCTTGATGACCCATTTAACATAACTAGGAAAGTCAAAGTTGATGTTCCAGATTTCAATGGGACTCCTAATCCCACTGCTTTCCTAGATTGGTTAGAACGCCTAGAGGATTATTTTGATTTCTATGGCATGACTGACTTACATCGAGTTCGCTTCACTAAAATGAAACTCATAGGGTCAGCAAAGAAGTATTAGTATAGTGTTCAGGATGACTTAGAATATCAAGGTGAACCACCTATCACTCTATGGGCTGAAATGAAACAAAAGCTAAAAGAGAAATATCTTGCCACCATTCATAAAAAACAATTGTTTGATGATTGGTTAAATTTGAGACAAACTAACTCTGGTGTGATTGAGTATTACAATCGATTTAAGGAGTTGAAACTTCGATGTGGGATATGAGAAAGTCCTTGGATGACAGCCATGAAATTCTTAAATGGCCTTAAACCCCACCTCCAAAAGGAGGTAAGCTTACACTCTCCTGAAAACCTGAATGACGCTTACCATAAGGCCTTAGAGGTTGAGAGATACTTGAAAATCTCTAGTTCAGGTAAAGTTACCTCCACTCTTAGGGATTCTAGTCATGCTAGACTTGGACCCAGCCAAAAGCCTACCATAGCATCTCCAACTCAAGGTTATGGCCAAGGACAAGTAGTAAGCTCGGGTGGTGTCAAGTCAACTCCTTCCCACTCCACTGCTTCTGGCATTGTTTGTTTTAGATGTCAGGAAAAAGGTCATACTGCTTCTCGTTGTCCACATCGAGCCTTAGCAATAGGTTATGAGGATTCTATAGACCCTGAGCAATTAGATGAAATTGTAGAGCCTTTAGACCCACCTTCAGATGAGGAGATTGTTCACGGTCAGCAGGAAGCACACGAAGGTTTGGGGGGAGTGTTAAATGTCATGAGACGTGTCTTTTCGTCTCCTGTTGGTCTAGACACTTGGAAGAGGACTAGTATATTTGAGATCTTTGTGAAATGTGGGGATAAAACATGTCGACTTGTTATCGATGGGGAAAGTTCCATGAATGTTATATCCGAGTCCACTGTCAAGAGGTTCAATCTTAAGACTAAACCACATCCTACTCCCTTTAGGGTGTCTTGGGTTAACAAAACCTCTTTACCAATCTCCCATAGATGCCATGTTCCCCTTTCATTAGGCAAGTACTATGACAAAATTTGGTGTGATGTTTTGCCGATGGATATAGCTCATGTGCTTTTAGGACGTCCTTGGATTTATGATGTTGATGCTACCAACTTTGGGCGTGAAAACACTTATGTATTCAAACATGATGGACATAGAATTATCTTGAAACCTGCTAGGCACACTGATCCTGTGAAAGAAAAGTCTGACAAAAGTAACTTCCCTTCTAGATCTTCCAACCCTTCAAGTTCTAGAATTCAACTCTTAAGCCTAAGGGATTGTGAAAAAGAAGGTAAGCAATTAGGATCCTTGATTGCTTTGGTGTCCAGAATTGAACCTGAGTTTCCTTCCATGTCACCTTTCGCTTCCTCCCCTGCACTTGGAAACTTATTAGAAGAATTTAAGGACATTGCTCCCGAGGATTTGCCTGCTGAACTACCCCCTCTTAGGGAAATCCAACATGCTATAGATTTCATTCCTGGCTCTCCGCTGCCTAACTTGCCATATTATAGGATGAATCCTAAAGAGAGAGGAACTGAATAGGCAAGTACAAGGCCTTCTAGAAAAGGGATTTGTTAGGCATAGTCTTAGCCCTTGTGCTGTTCCGGCCCTTCTAACCCCAAAGAAAGACGGATCTTGGAGAATGTGTGTTGATAGTCGCGCCATTAACAAAATCAATGTCAAGTATCAGTTTCCCATACCTAGACTTAATGACATGTTGGACCAAATGTCTGGATCTATGTGGTTCTCCAAGATTGATTTGCATAGTGGATATCACCAAATTAGGGTTCGTCGAGGCGATGAGTGGAAAACAGCTTTTAAAACTCAGGATGGTTTTTTGAGTGGCTAGTCATGCCCTTTGGGTTAACCAATGCTCCTAGCACCTTCATGAGAGTGATGACTCACATTTTTTGAGCTTTCATTGGAAAATTTTTGGTTGTCTACTTTGATGACATACTAATCTTTAGTCGCTCTTCGGATAAGCATTTAAAGCATTTAAGGTTAGTCTTTGAGACTCTTAGAACACAAGTTATTTGCTAACCTCAAAAAATGTTCCTTCATGCAACCTCAAGTAATTTTTTTTAGGCTTCACTGTTTCCGCCGAGGGAATTTCGGCTGACCCTGATAAGATTAAAGCAATAGTAGAGTGGCCTGAGCCAACAATCCTTTTTGAGGCTCGGAGTTTTCATGGGTTAGTGTCTTTTTATAGGCGATTCATTAAGGACTTTAGTTCCCTCATGGCTCCCATCACTGATTGTTTACGGAAGGGTGAGTTTAAATGGACAAAAAGTGCTAGCAATGCCTTTGGGATAATCAAGGAGAAAAAGACTAAAGCTCCAGTTTTAGGCCACCCTAATTTTTGTAAAGTGTTTGCAGTAGCTTGTGATGCCTCGAAGGTTGGCATAGGAGGAGTACTAAGTCAAGAAGGAAACCCCATTGCGTTTTTTAGTGAAAAGCTACATGAATCAAGGAGAACGAAATATTCCACTTATGAGAAGGAATTTTATGCTATAGTACGCAGTCTCTAACATTGGCGTTACTATTTGTTACCTAAGGAATTCATTCTTTGGACCGACCGTGATGCTCTTAAGTTTATTAATCAACAAAGAGCATTCAGGGAAAAACATGCTTTTTGGGTTGAACTCCTTCAAGACTTCACTTTTGTTCTCAAACATCGTTCTGGTATTGAGAACAAAGTTGTTGATCCCTTAGTCGTGTCACATATCTTTTATGCCAATGGCGCACTAGTGTCATAGGATTTGACCAGATCAAGGATGCTTATTCCTCTTGTCCAGATTTTGGTAACATTTATGATGAGATTGTTACCAACAATCGTAGAGACTATGATGAGTATCTCATCATTGAGGGCTATTTGTTTCGAGGCTTGAGATTGTGCATTCCACGTACTTCCCTTCGCGATTTCTTAATTTGGGAGTCACATGATGGGGGGGCTTGCTAGACACCTAGGTCGTGACAAGACTATTTTGTTAGTTTCCAACCGGTTCTTTTGGCCATCTTTATGCAAAGATGTTACTCGCATCATTTCTCAATGTCGTACCTGCCAACTCAGCAAGACACGAAAACAACACACTGGGTTATACACCCCTTTACCAATTCCACATGAGCCATGGAAAGACCTTAGTATGGACTTTGTCTTAGGTTTGCACGAACTGCTAGGGGTCATGACTCCGTTCTTGTATTGGTGGATAGATTTTCAAAGATGGCCCATTTTTTACCTTGCTCCAAAACTTTTGATGCCTCCCATGTGGCTAGGCTTTTTTTGAAGGAGTTTGTTCGACGTCATGGATTACCTTCATCTATTGTGTCTGATAGGGATGTTAAATTTGTAAGTCATTTTTGGCGAACTTTATGGAAGTTGTTTGGAACACACCTCAAATTTTCAGCCGCCTTTCATCCGCAAACTGATGGTCAAACCGAAGTGGTTAATCGAACCTTAGGTAATTTGTTTAGGTGTCCAACTGGGGAAAAGCTGTTATGATTCTCATAATAGGGGGCATATGAAATAGAATGTAAATGTAATAAGTAGTATTAGCCTAAGGATGTTTTGTTAGTCTAGTTAGTTGAGGTCGGTTATGCCTTGCTCTTAGTAGTTAACAATGGCGGTTAGGCATGGGTTAGATTTCTATGTAATAGATCATGTCATGTTAGTAGTATAAATAGTAAGGCACTAGCTTGTAATCTGATAACTTTGATACTGAAAATATCTCTTTGATATCAATTCTCTCTCTCATCTAACTCTTTCTCTATTTCTCATCTAATTTCACTTCTTTCTCATCTCATACTCTCATCTATCCTCAATTTTACTTAGCTTATGCTTTGTGATTTAATCACGAGCATAACAATAGCCTTGCACTTGGAATTTAGTCTAGCCCACTGCAGAATTTGCTGACAATAATTCGACCTCGAAGTCCACAGGCAAGAGTCCTTTTGAAATTGTCCATGGCACGGCTCCTCGCCTACCCATTGACCTTGTGTCTCTCCCCTTGGACTCACGACCATCTGAATTTGCTAAAACTTTTGCTGAACATATTCGCGATTTGCATGCCAATATACGGAAAAAACTTGAGCAAAGTAATACAAATCATAAACTAGCTGTAGATGTGCATCGAAGGAATGTAACATTTCAAGAAGGGGATTACGTGATGATTCGTATTCGCTCTGAGCAGTATCCTAAGCACTCATTCAAGAAATTGTTTGCTCGTGCTATGGGACCTTATCGCATAATTCGAAAACTTAGTTCTAACACTTATTTAATTTACTTGCCTTCTGACATGTCTATTAGTCCTATCTTCAATGTGGAGGATTTAACACCTTATCGAGGTACTTTTGAGCCTCCCAACTTTTTCTGCAAGTGTTTCAGGTGGATCTACCACTTCTCACGTACCGGAGCCTAAATTACCTTCATTTAAGAAACCAATTGCGGATGAGATTGATGCAATCCTCGACGATGAATTTATTACTACAACAGATGGAGCATCTCATCGCTTCCTTGTACGATGGAAGGATCGTCCCATGTCTGATAATTCTTGGCTTTCAGAAGCAGATATTCGCCAATTTGCTCCTGACCTTCTTGAAGAGTACACTTCACGTCACTCACCAGAGGCGAGCGTTTTCCAACCGGGGAGAGTTGATAGAGATCCTCGGATTATTTCAAAATATTACTCTCACAGAAATAGGAATTCTTGGATAGATTTTGATTTTATTTAGGATTTGCTTTATCTAGAATCTTTTATTGTTTTACTATTTTATTAGGATAATTATCTTATCAAATTAGGAGTCCTTTATTTATTTGGATAGTCATTTATCAGGTTTAGGAGTCTTATCGAGTTTCTATTTCTATAAATACTGTTGTAGTCCATGCCAATGGGCACTTCAGCTTAATAATAATACTTATATTTCTATTTTACGTAAGTACAAGGCTGCTTAGTGGGAGGGCACATGGCTGCTCTACCCGTTTTCTCTCTCCTTTCTTTTTGTTCTCCATCATAATGTCTGTGCAAATCAGCTAAAGCTATGTTAACAAAGCCTCCAAAGCTCCTTGTCCAACTCCTAAAAAGATCACCTTTTCCCATTAGAAATTAACTAGAGTATGTTGATCTTTGAAAATCCTAGCATTCCTTTGGAGCCAAATACACCAAAGAATTGCAATCTTCACTGTGGAGAATAACATCAAAACATCTTTCCCCTTTCCTACGCCATGGAACTTGATTAAAAGGATATCCTCGATCGATTTTGGGCCAACACACATTTCGCCGAAAGTGGAATTCCCCTTAGTTAAGTTTGCCTATAACAATTCGATCAACAGAACTACTAGCAAAAGTACCTTTCAGATTGTGCATGGATATTTGCCCTGTACCCCAACGGACCTTGCTCTACTTCCTCCCACTGCTCATAATTCACCTTCTACCGAAACATTTGGTAAACATATCAATGATTTGCATGCTAAGATTAGGCTGCAGATTGCCGCAAATAATGTTAATTATAAACTTGTTGGTATTCACCATTGAGCTAAGGATTTTAATATAGGTGACTATATGGTTCGCATCCGCTCGGAACTCTGCCAAGAAATGCTTACAAAAAGCCAAATGTCCGTTCTCTTAGACCCTACCAAAGTTTTAGCAAACTAGGAGCTAATGCATATTTTCTGGAGTTGTCTAATCACTTGAACGCTAGTCCTACTTTCAATGTGGAAGATCTAACCCCTTATCAAGGCACCTTTTAACCTCTGTACTATTTTGCTAATATTTCTGCAGGTTCTCGCGAGCCTAGGCTTCCACCATTCAAGCAAGTTCCCAAAGAGATTGTGAATGTGCTAGATTTTGAGATCATTTAGTCTTCTAGGCGTGGTTATTGTTGGTATCTTGCTCGCTAAAAGGATTGCCCTTCCCAAAATGCCACTTGGATCACTGAGGCTGAGTTTCTTGCTATTGAACCCGATCTTCGTGATTCCTATCTTGAGTCTAACTCGTCGAAGTCAAGTTCTCTCCCACGGGGGGAATGATGCAACACTGCTTTATGCCATTTCCAGCATTAAAGATTAACATTGTGTGGAAGAAGAAAGTTCAAGCAGTTATTAGTTTTTGAAAGTTTCTCTGCTTTTGGGAAATTATTTATGTTTAGGAAGTTTCCCTATTTTGAGACTTTGAATATTTTAACAAGTACTCAAATTTTTGGGATTTTGAATATTTTAGCAAGTTACCATATTCATAGGTTAACTCAGTTTCCTAATTTTTGCTCTAAGGATGCCTATATAAACTATATACTCATTATTGACAAGACAAAACAGAGTTACATATACTTTACCTAGGCCCCTTCTTCCCTCTCGCAGTTTTCTTTGCTACTCTCCATTCCCTCTAATTCTCCTCTCATTCTGTCTGTTCTCTCTTCCCCTTCCCTTGTCCTACATCATCAAGTTAATAATTGCTCCGTTTTTTGGGGTAGGTAGTGAGAAATGAGAAATAGGGCAAGATAAGAATCGCATACCACGCTCTGAGAATTATGGCGGCACCTCCCAGCACAGTAGTCAAATACGCTTGCATAAGTACCTGCCAGAAGTACAAACATCATTACCACAACAATGGGAATCGCAAACTGAACATTATCGTGCACAAGCCACCTCAAGGACCAGTACTAACTATATCTATTGCAGGATACACAAGTTACTTTAGAGGCAGTACCAGGGGTTGACAGGAATCGATAAATTAATCATCATATCAATTCAATGTAAGGGCTTATACAAATGAAATCAACCTGGGGCTTGCTACGTATATTTCCTTATTCATCCCACTGCAACTTATTTTCCCCAAAAACTTTAAAACCCCCTTGTCCTATCACATCAATTACTTGAATATTGGTATGACACTTTATCACTTTAAATTAGGCCAAGAACATAGAAAGATCTTAGAAAATAGCCGAGCATGACCCCTTGACACATATTTATGTCCATATCTCATACCTGAATCAAGGTAAGATAGACGCACATGCATGCAAGTGTGCAGGCAGACACATAACATGTACTCGCCTGGTATACCTGCAGTTAGTGTCTTGGCTATTTTGACCTGCAGTGCCAACTCCTTTTCAGTCTGCAATAGAAAAGCAAGAGACATAGTGAACGTAGATGGCCATGTATACCAGTTTGTCTTAAAATCAACTGCATTGGTATCAGGAAGGGAAAGCAATACCTGTGATGGATGCAGGCAGCATGAAACACAAAATTCGTAAGAGTTGCAACACTGAGAAACAAGATTGCATCCACTGTTTGTAAAGTCAATTAGTTGTCAACTAGCTCAGTATTCATACCAAACATAAAACTCATGAAAAAGAAACTCACTGACGTAGCACGATCAAAGCGTTTCGGGAAGTACTACACAAGAAGAATTTATGATTAATTACGAGTCTTTTCTATTTAATTTTATTAGGAGTCTTTTAGTTTCAAATTCAAATTGGTTGGAGTTTATTTAGATTAGAGTTTCTAATTAGAATAGGATTTTAATTTCTTTATTCTAGTTAGGTTATGAGTATACTTCTTTATCTTTTCTGGTTCAAGGTTCCTACTCTATAAATAGGACCCTTATGTACTTTATTCTAGTTAGGTTATGAGTATACTTCTTTATCTTTTCTTTATCTTTTCTTTATCACTGATGTAGTACTTTGAAGGTTCTCTTGCAAGCTTGAAGGGAATACTAGAAAGCTCCCTACGGTTGTGGAAAAGGTATAAGTTTCTTACATTGAAAACTTGTGCTAATTTTTGTGTGGTCTAAGTCCACAAATTTCACTAGGTCCTTTATATTTAATTTTTGTTTTAGAAAAAAAAAAATTATGTGATCTTCCGTGTGTGACCTAAACAATAACCAACGTTAAGCATCTACAGTTTTACTTGAAAGTTCAAATTGCTAGTTTATTTTCAAATAAATACCTGTGGTAATTTCATTAACCTCAGCACTGAAAGCACGTATTCATGGGCCTGTCTAGGAATCATGATAAACAAGTTGAGTCTACTCCACATGAAGGATCTGTGTCACCCAATGACTTTCATGAACTTAAACAAAGCTTGTGCGCACTAAGAGAAATTGTTGAACATCATGAATTTGAAAATTCTCGCACTAGAGCACAAATTAGAGAGATTCTTGCTTTGCTGCATAAGAACAAAAATCTATTGAGTAATAATGATGATGCACCCCAAAACGAGAACCCTACATCTCCTCGGTCTTTCGAGTAGACACATGGTCAATTTGTTTCGTCCAACCTAGTTCCGGGTAACCCCTCCAACTCTCACCATCCTAGGAATAACCCTAGACCTAACCCTAGATACCATGACTATGATCGTCCCAGGGATGGTCAAGTTAGGCCTCAGCATGCCATACACGAAAGAGGTTCTCTTTCTCCACGACACGGTCATGAGGATCGTGTTGACATAACTAGGAGAGTCAAGGTGGATGTTCCCACCTTTGATGGGAAGTTGGACCCTATAGTCTTTTCTGATTGGGTAGACTCCATGGAAGGCTATTTTGATTGGTACAATATGGATGATATAGAGCGAGTCCGTTTTGCTAGGATGAAGCTAGTAGGTTTTGCAAAAAAATACCGGCAAACTGTCATGCGCAACATCGAGAGACTTCGTGAGGCCCCTACTAATCAATGGGAGGTCATGAAAGCAAAATTGAAAGAAAAGTACATACCTAGCTTCCATAGAACCCAACTTGTAGATCAAATGCTCAACCTTAGGCAGTCACCTCTTAGTGTCACTAAGTATATGGATCGTTTTGAGGAAGTTTTGCTTAGGTGTGGCGTAGATGAGGACCCACTTATGACCTTGACTAGGTTCGTAAATGGTCTTAACCTAGACATTAAGAAAGAAGTTAGTCTTTATGCCCCTACGACTTTAGAGGAGGCTTACCAAAAGGCCCTTGAGTTTGAAAAATATTCTAGAACCCAATCTACTCGTCGTTTCACCAATTCGGGGAGTAATTTGCGATCATATCATCCCTCATCCAATGCCCCTTTCAAGGGAAAAGAGTCCTCTATTATTAGGTCCCATACTGTAGGATCTCCCACCCCTAACCCTACGCGTCCTAGTGGCCCTATGTCTCGTTCTGGTGGAACAACTAGTACTTTCCGCTCTTCTGGCTCATCTTCTATTAAGTGTTTCCATTGTCAACAATTAGGCCACATTGCTTCACAATGTCCTTATCGTAATCTCGTCAGAAATCAAGAGATTGACCAACCAAATCTAGATGAAGAACAAATTGTTGAAGCTGAGCCCTATTCTGGGGATGAGAATGAGAATAATATAACTTTAGATAATTCCATAGAGAGAGTGAATGTGGTTAGATGTGTCTTGACAAATGCAACCAAAGATGATTCTTGGAAACGCACTTCAATTTTTCATGTTGTTGTTAGGAGCGGCCCGCGATCCGCTAAACTTGTTATTGATAGTGGTAGTTGCATGAATATCATTTCCAAAGAAGCTTTAAGTCGTTTGAACCTTAAGCGTGAGCCAAACCCACGACCCTTTAAGGTTTCTGAGGTTAACAAAACGAGCCTCCCTGTTACCCAGAGATGTCGCGTTCCCATTCGCCTAGGAGATTATGAGGATAGCGTTTTCTGTGAAGTTCTACCGATGGATGTAGCCCACATACTTCTAGGTCGTCCTTGGCTATTTGATCTTGATGAGATTAACCATGGTCGAGAGAACACTTATTCCTTTAGGCACAAGGGTAAGGTCATCACCTTGAAACCTTGCAACCCTTCGGATTTTTCTCCTAAGATGAACTCCCCTTCTTCCCCAACTCCAGTAAAGAGTTGTCTACACTTAGTTAACCAATCCAGTTTTGAAGAAACTTGTGAGGAAAATGGTTTTTACTTGGCTATTGTGGCTAAAGAGACCCCTTTAGTTCCTTCCCATCTTTTAGCTCCACCTGAACTAAGTGCTTTACTAGAAGATTTTCAAGATGTCCTTCCTGAGGACTTACCTGACAAGTTACCGCCACTTAGGGATATTCAGCATGCCATAGATTTTATTCCCAGATCTCAATTGCCTAACCTTCCGCACTATAGGATGAACCCAGTAGAGCGTGCTGAGCTTAGTCGACAGGTTGAGAGTTTGATTACTAAAGGTTTTGTTCGGCATAGCATGAGTCCTTGTGCAGTTCCATCACTTCTTACACCTAAGAAAGATGGTTCCATGAGGATGTGTGTTGATAGTCGAGCCATCAACAAAATCACCATCAAATACCACTTTCTTATCCCTAGACTTGAGGACATGCTTGACCTTTTAGCTGGTTCTCGTTGGTTTTCAAAGCTTGATTTAAGGAGTGGGTACCATCAGGTTCGTATTAGGCCAGTAGATGAATGGAAAACTGCTTTTAAGACTCAAGATGGTTTGTTTGAATGGTTGGTCATGCCTTTTGGGTTGTCAAATGCCCCCAGCACTTTCATGCAACTCATGACACATACTTTACAATCCTTTATTGGAAAGTTTCTTGTGGTGTTTTTTGATGACATTTTGGTTTTTAGCAAATCCTATGAGGACCACCTTAACCACCTTCACCTTCTATTTACTGCACTTAGGGAAGCCAAACTTTATGCTAACTTAAAGAAGTGTCTTTTCTTACAACAAGAAGTCCTGTTCCTAGGTTTCGTTGTTTCCTCTCACGATATTTCTGCTAATCCTGAAAAGGTTAAAGCTATTAAAGAGTGGCCTGAACCTAAGACAATTTCCGAGATTAGAAGTTTTCATGGTCTAGCCTCTTTTTATAGAAAGTTCATTCGCAATTTTAGTTCTATCATGGCTCCCATCATAGATTGTCTTAAGAAAGGAGACCATAAATGGACTCGTGCTGCTACTAAGGCTTTTGAAGAAATTAAGCAAAAAATGTCTAGTGCCCCACTCCTTTGACACCCTGATTTTGATAAAGTTTTTGAGGTTTCCTGTGATGCTTCTGGGGTTGGAATTGGTGGTGTGTTGAGTCAAGAAGGACATCCCATTGCCTTTTTTAGTGAGAAATTGAATGAGTCTAGGCAACGACGATATGACACCTATGAGAAAGAGTTTTATGCGATGGTTCAATGTCTCCATCATTGGAGATATTACTTATTACCTAAGGATTTTGTCTTATTTAGTGATCATTTGTCTCTAAAGTTTCTTATGTCCCAACCTAAGTTAAACCCTAAACATGCGCGTTGGATCGAGTTTATCAATGAGTACTCATTTGTCCTCAGGCAATCTGGAAAAGAAAATAGAGTAGCTAATGCACTTAGTCGTGTAGTAGCCTTACTTCATGTTATGAAGGCAGAAGTCATGGGTTTTGATATAATGAAGGATGAGTACCCTTCTTGCCCTGATTTTGGTGTCATATTTACTGAGATCATGGACGGCAATCGTCGAGACCATGTTGATTTTGTCATTCATGATGGTTATTTATTTCGAGGATCTAGACTTTGCATTCCCCGCACATCATTCCGAGAATTCCTTATTGGGGAGATGCATGCTGGTGGGCTGGGTGGTCATCTAGGAAAAGACAAAACCATCTCCCTCGCTTCTGATAGATTTTACTGGCCTTCACTTAAGCAAGATTGTGCTAAGATTGTGTCTGAATGTCGTACATGTCAATTGGTTAAGGTGAGAAAGCATAATACCGGCCTTTATACTCCACTTCCTATCCCTCACGAACCCTGGAAAGACATTAGCATGGATTATGTTTTAGGGTTACCTAAGACATCTCGTGGTCATGAATCAATTCTAGTAGTGGTCGATAGGTGTTCTAAAATGGCTCACTTTATACCATGTACTAAGACTACTGATGCCTCCTATGTTGCCAAATCTGTCTTTCGTGAGGTCGTTAAATTGCATGGGCTTCCCACATCTATTGTGTCTGATCGTGATGTTAAGTTCATTAGCCATTTTTGGAGGACACTATGGAGAATTTGTCGTACAAACTTGAAATTTTCTGCAGCTTTTCACCCACAAACTGATGGACAGACCGAGGTTGTTAACCGCAGTCTAGGGGATTTACTTAGATGTGTCGTCGGTGATAGACCGGGCAATTAGGATTTGAATTTGCCTTTAGTTGAGTTTGCATACAATAATTCTGTAAATCGCACTACTGGTAAAAGCCCTTTCGAAATCGTTCATGGTTACAAGCCTCGTACTCCGGTTAACTTGGCTCCCCTGCCCCCTTCCTCTTATGTGTCTCTTCCTGCCAAGCTATTTGCTCAACATATTCGTGACTTACATACCGAGGTGAGAAGAAAAATTGCTACACGTAATATTGAATATAAACTCGCAGCTGATGTTCATTGTAGGGCCAAAGATTTTAATGTAGGTGATTATGTTGTGGCTCGCATTCACTCAGATCGCTTGCCTAAAAATTCGTTCAAAAAACTTCATGCACATGGTTTTGGGCCTTTTCGAATTTCTAAGAAACTTGGACCTAATGCTTATTTTTTGGAATTACCTGATCACATGAATATTAGTCCAATTTTTAATGTAGAAGACTTAACCCTTGACCGCGGTACCATCGAGCGGCCTGGCTGTTCTTCTCCTGACATTGCAGGTGGCCCAACGCCAAAGGTCCCAACTTTGAAACCTCAAGACGTGATTAATGATGTATTAACTAATGAGGTCGTGTGTACTTCCGGTGGTGGGAATCATCGTTTTCTTGTCCAATGGAAAGGTTGCCCTACTAGTGAAGCTACTTGGATAACAAAGGAAGAGTTCCAATCATTGGATGCTGATCTACTTGATGATTATTTGCAAACAAACTCAACGGAGTCGAATCCTTCTCAATCGCGGGGGAATGACGTAGTATGATCGAAGCGTTTCGGGAAGTACTACACAAGAAGAATTTATGATTAATTACGAGTATTTTCTATTTAATTTTATTAGAAGTCTTTTAGTTTTAAATTCAAATAAGTCAAGAGTTATTTAATTAAAAGTCTTTTAGTTTTAAATTCAAATTGGTTGGAGTTTATTTAGATTAGAGTTTCTAATTAGAATAGGATTTTAATTTCTTTATTCTAGTTAAGTTATGAGTATACTTCTTTATCTTTTCTGGTTCAGGGTTCCTACTCTATAAATAGGACCCTCATGTACTCTATTGAGATATCTTTTGAATGAATAAAAATCCAGAAATTGAGAGTTGAGTTTGAAATCTTTTATTTTTCCTTTTGTGCTACATCACTCACTGACAAGAATACTGCTCTCCTTTCCTAGGGCAGCAGCGTGACTCTGGATCCACTGATAATGCATCGCATACATAGCCTGCAAAAAAAAAAAAAAATAAAAAAATAAAAAAAAAATCAAAAGGCAAGAAACAGGAAATCAAAGCGCTTAACAGCAGACAAGTGACTCAACGCCGTTGGCTAAAAAAAATCCTCATCATAAGGTTCTGTATCATTTTGATATGAACACAAGATTCAGTATTTTAACCTCTGACGCTCATTGGTTATGGAAACTTCAAGTCTGGATTGTGAGTGAACAAACCAGCCAAAGGAAGATGGTCATCCAAAAAGGTGGCAAGCATGTTCAGAAAGTATTCTTTAACTGCCATATTTCAGTTGGAAAACAACATATCATTGACGTCATAAAGCAATCCCACATTAAGACGACTGTAAGTCCAAATGGGTCAGGACTTACTGAAGACATTATCATCAATCCCATGGCACAAAACTTCCTAAGAAGCAGATATAAGAATCAAAAATAAACTCCCACAAGTTTGTCCACATTTTAGTTTCCTATTACTTCTCCAGCACACTTATGTTTCCCATGCATGTCTGTCTACCCTTATGAAACTTATAGTAGATCTTACTCACATGGAGTAGCAAGGATCACTCTTTGAGTCCCTGTCCAGTGGTAAGGTGATGTAGCACAACTCGCTACTCAAAAACTCAAACTCAATTTTATTTCTCCAAAACTTCAAACTAATGAATTACGAAACTCTATTTATAGAAAAACTAGACACTATTGGATAATTAAAGTGATAAATAAGAAAATGAACTAAATTATCCTACTAACTAAAACAATACTAAAATATCTTATTGACTTTAAAGATATAATCTAATTTAAACCTATCAATTAATCTATCAAAATCTGATAAAAGATCAAAACCTCTGTGTTCAGCAAATCTCTTCTTTTGTGTTGCATTATTAGGGCTATAATTCTTCTTCAGACATAGAAAGGCATACTAAAGTAGTCATGCCCTGGTTGGCAAAACTTCACATTATCCGATACAAAACTCCGATGAAATGTCAATGCATAAATGTTAAAAGATTCCAAATAGAAAGCTCGTGTCCCAACTCACAATGCTTTTGCACCGGACCACCGAGCTACAACAGTTTTATCATTAAATTCCAGTCGACAATCACAGTACGTGCATAAGGTACCCTGTTTACTGAACCAAAACAATCATCTCATATCAACCAGTCTTCATTTATCAAATACAAATGAATTTCTTCACATTCAATTCGCAAGGCACAAGGAAGCATGAAGTCATAAGCATCCCAATTGCATGTGATATGCCAAGTAATCACAATTACGAGTCGTAAAACAAGGGAAAGCAGTGCTCCTAACAATCATTAATTTGTATCATTTGACATTCAGAATAGCATCGATAGACAATGGAAATCAGAAAGGGCAAATACATACCACTGTCATCAGTTAATAGATATCTTCCTTGAACTGTATTTCTGCAATTACTTAGGTGATGACCAACATCCTTCCTACAAAGGGAATAGGACGCATTACGTCATTCCAATAAGGCCTTAGTTTAGTGGTAAACACATTACCAAAGTTGAGGCTAACTGACACAAGGTCTCACTTCAACTCTCCCTCCTATAAAAAAAGCAGTGCAACAATATCATCAAAGGGGGAATCAATACCGGATAAATCATGTTTCCGGTATCTCAGGTGAATTTATTTTCTTAGGCCACATTCACTAACATCTGTTCGGCAACGAAGGGTACGTTAAAATGCATTTTTGGCATGCTTCATGGAGCTATGGATGGAAGTTCGTTCAGTGCAGAGACTATGATGTCTCTGTTACCCCAGTTAATCAGATAAATCCATCTATCTGCATTTGGGAATTCAACAAACAAATCCTTCCCTCCCACACAATTTGTCTAGCTGGAACTTGCACAGATATAACAGAATTAGCGTCAGAAAACCTACATTACACAGGGCTAACTGGTGTGCCACATTCCTCTACACCACGTGAAATCCTGCCTTACTAGCAGATCTATTGGGGAAATTACTTTCAAATGTTATGGAATCCTGATATGGATGTGGGAGCAATATGCATCCCAAAATGATGTCTTCATACTTCGAAGTATTTACTACAAGACCAAGGCTATCCATATTTCATTACAATTAATTAGCACCTTATGCTTGGAGCTTGGCAGCAATCCAAGTGCATGTATCAAAAGCATCTTATGTTGTGGAGACAGGAACCATTATACCTAAGCTAACCACTTACGCCAAACAAAAAAGTGAAAAGAGGGCTTTTTCACTAAACCACATAGTAACACAATGGGGAGCATAGTTCTTAGTAGATCATGGGAGTTATTTACACGTTGGTCCATAATGTTCGTAAGTTTATTCAAATTAGTCCCTTGTCCTTCATTTGTTTAAATTAGTCCCTAATTTTTGTAAATTTTTCAAAATTGATCCCTTATCTGTTTTCTTGTTTAAAACAGGCCCTTTATGTTCTATTTCATGAAAACATTAGTCCCTAATCTTTCTATTTTTACATAGTGTTCGTCACCAAACAGGGAACTAATTTTATCATTAAATAAAACCAATTATTTTTAACAGAAAAGAGATGAGGACCAACACGAAAAAACTTACATGATATTAGCAATTATTTTGAACAAAGAAAAAAAATAGGGAACCAACTTAAACAAACTTATAAACCTTAGGAACCAACAACATAAATATCATACACGAACCAATGAACAATAATGGAACTCAATGTACACAGTTATAGTAAGCGTAAAGTAACATCCTCAGGAAGAGCTTAAGCTCCTCTATTTCCATCCATTAAAACAAAATTGAGCATCATTTTTCCTAGGACAAATGTAACTAATTTAGAGCAGCCACTAAATATAATCTCAACCTCTTTGTGCAATACCATTTTCAAGAAACAATAAAGTACTATAAACTACAATATGAGAACAGTAGAATTCTGTACAAGTACTCCAATACAAACTGGTGAATTCTAACACTGAAGCAATTTTATATAAGACCCAAATGTTAAGGAACCAACTCCTCAAAAACTTAAGCGAATGGGTGAAGATTCAAGAATTGTTTTATGCGTTAACATGCCCTTTTATGCAACTGTCAATTGTATTTGAAGTGTGAATATTGTAAGAACCGCCTTTTTTTTTTTGTGCTTAAATTATGTTAAATTAAAAGTGGGGGCTACTATGATTCCAAATTATAATATGTTTGTCAATAACACTCTAATACCATTATTAAGGAATTAACTCTCCCAAAAGTTCAAGCAAATGGTAAAGACTGAAATTGCTTTATACTCTAACGCCAAAATCAACATAATCAAAGTTTCAGAAAAGAAGAGCCATATCATGGACAACTTAATCAATACCCAACAACATACGAAAAATCTTTGGGAGCCTTGAAAAAGTTCTTTAAAGGGAATAAAGGGAAAACAAAAAAAAAGAGGAAGTTAATTCCATAAAATTGCTGCAAAGGTAACAAATTGAGGGGTAAACTAGTAATAGAAATTAAAAATCAAACCTGATTGCAAGTGCCGTGGACAGGAAGTGAATGAGAAGGAGGGAAGGGAGTGACAACAAGAGAGGAGCCACTGCACGCATCGCCGTTTCGCCGGCGACTTAATATTTTCGCGGTGTTTCGGTCTTTGAGATGGTCTGTGTGTTTTGATAGTGTGATTGTTTGTTTGTTTTTTATTTTTTGGAGTATTGATGCAACGCATCTCCTAATGATTTTCTAGTGTCATACTAGTTGGATTTTTTTCACATGCTATCAAATTATTTATATGGGATTAAGAGTAATTGAATAATTTAATTTAATATATTGGATAAAATATAGTTAGATCCTCTGAACTTTACAATTAGTCCTAACACGTTCTATGTATTTTTAATTTCATAAAATAGCCACCTAAACTTTGCGATTAAACATAACACAACCTCTAAACTTTTAATTTTATAAAATAGCTTCTTAAACTTTGCAATTAAATATAACACATTCCCTGCACTTTCAATTTTATAAAATAACCTCCTGAACTTTATAATAAAACACAATACACTCCTATACTTTCAATTTCATAAAATAACCCTCTAAACTTTATTATTACGCACAACTCACCCCCCAGAACTTTGTTAATAAACAGAACTCACATATTCAACATTAGTAAATTTAAAATTAAAAAATATACAAAATTTTAAATTTTAAAACAAATTATTAGAAAATATAATACTATTTTTTAACTTTAACAAAAATTAGAATAATAATTTTAAAATTAAAATTCTATCATATTAAAAATCATAAATTTTCTAGTTTTATACACATTATAGGAATTTATAGTAAATTTAAGAGCTTCATACTTCTAGGTAAAAGATAAGAAGATTTTCTGATATTTACATAAAATAATTATTTTAACTAATTATCGTAAGAACATTATAAATTTAAAAGATAATAAAATATTTTTTAATTTGCATAAAAAAAATACTACAAGATAAAATATAATAATTCTTTTAAAAAATAAATTCTAAAATCAGATTAAAAATTTAAAACTAAAAAATATATGAAATTAAAAATTTAAAACTAAAAAATACTATGAAATTAGAAATTTTAAAATAAATACTAAAAAAATAATTTTAAAAAACATTGAAAAATAAAATTTAAAAATATTATTATATTTTTTCAAGTTTTTTCCAAGAAAATATCTTTCCATAATTTGTTTCAAATTTTTTAATTTCATATTTTTTTTTTAATTTAAAATTTATTAATGCTTAAAGGATGTGTTATGTTTAGTAAGAAAGTTTGAGGGGGTGAGTTTTGTGTAATAATAAAATTCAGAGGGCTATTTTATGAAATTAAAAGTGCAAGGGGTGTGTTATATTTAATTTCAAAGTTCAGGGGCTATTTTTTAAAGTTAAAAGTGCAAGGGGTGTGTTGTATTTAATTACAAAGTTCAGGGGGGCTATTTTGTGAAATTGAAAGTACAGGGGGTGTGTTGTGGTTAATTATAAAGTTTAAGGGGTCTAACTATATTTTGCCCCAAAAAATATAGCAGGGCCCAACTTAGAGAGGACGGCAAAAGATTTTCATTGATTATCTTATTACAGTTGATTCTTTATATATAGATTTTAGAGTTAAAGTTTCTTTTTTGTTACTATCATTCAAGTCAAATTTTAAAAGATTACGTCACTCAACTTTTAATAAAAGTCTATTTTAGTCATTCAAGTGTTTAAAATGGACAAGTTGGCTAGCCAAGTCAAATTTTAGAATACTTAATCACCCAACTTCTAATAAAAGACTCATTTAGTCACTCAAGTGGTTTAGAATGGACAAGTTAATCATCCAAATAATAATTTGAAAAACTTTATCATCCAATATCAAATAAAAAAACTCCTTTTGGTCACAGAAATGATTTAAAAATAATAAAATTCATCATCAATATAAAAAATAACAAATTTAATTATGTTTTTGATTTATTTATTTCATTGGTCCTCATATTTTTTTTCGAGGTCTTTCATGTTTTATATGCAATAAATTGGTCCTTGTCTAGTTATTATTAACATGGGGAAAAAATTATAAACTAATTTTGACATTATATAAAATTTTATAAAATATTCAAAAAAATGAGAATTCAAGGAATACTTAAAAAAAAATGTCACGATCCTTGACCGTGACCTTGCCCTACATTCCAACACATCGAGACGCCTATTAATATTTTATTGTAATTTTTATGTTTTAATTTTATCCGAAATATTCTAGAATGCTCTAGAGGCTTCTTGAATAGTCCTTATATGTTAAAAAATAGCTAAGTAGTAGAACTACTCATGGGATGTTAATCCTTGTCCTAGGCCCGGCCCAATTCTTGCCATGGACTCGTCGAGACTTTGTCAAGGCCCTTGCCAACGCCCATCTAGGCCCGCGCCGCAAGGCCCAGGCGCTGCTCCCAGCCGGCCCAATTCTCTTGTCTTGGCCTATTTTGGATCACAGGGTTTCTTGGCCAATAACCACATGTTAGATTCTA
Source organism: Simmondsia chinensis (assembly GCA_018398585.1). Lineage (NCBI taxonomy): Eukaryota > Viridiplantae > Streptophyta > Magnoliopsida > Caryophyllales > Simmondsiaceae > Simmondsia > Simmondsia chinensis. Next base: position 13,863,341 of record JAGTTD010000013.1, read on the forward strand.
GAATATTACTTAAGATATTTCAAAGGGTAGTTGAAGGGTTTTCCCTCCAATTCTTCCCTCTCTTGCTTCATCCACAAGGAGTCGGTTTGGGGAAGTGTTTTGTCATTAAATAGGTTCATGAACTAAGCTTATGTATTAGTTGCTATATATATGTGTGTAAGCTCTAAGTTGTAAGCATCTAAAAATTATGTGAAAAAATTCTCTATCCTTCTCATCTTAAACTCTTCTTCTCTTCTCATCTTAATATTTCTATTTCCTTCTCATCCCAAACTCTAATTCTAATTCTCTCACTCATCTAAATTCTATCTATTTCTCTTCTCATCTAAACTCTGTTTCACCTTCACGAACTTAGGTCCGTGAATATCTCGTCCCTAACCCTTCGGGTTCGTGACAAAATGGTATCAAAAAAAAAAAAATCCGCTGCAAATATTTATTTCCCTTGAAGGTCTCAAATTGAAACAAAAACAAAAAAGAAAATTCAGATGATTCTAATGGCCACGCTCTTTGTTACAATCTCCGAAACTCTCTATCCCATCACCGAGGAGGTTCTCCACGGAACCTTCTCCCCCTTTGGTTGTAACAAGAAAATCAAGTACACATTAGTGACTTCCTTAAGGGTCGAAGTTTTAATAACTTACACCTCGAGGAGAGATGCAGAAAATGCTCATAGGCACTTGGATGGAAGGAACCTCTTCACATATTGTTGTAGGATGGACATCCTAATATCCATGCCACCTAAGCAAGACGCACCAAGGGGCCTACCGGAGGTCCTATGGAAGGCCAACCTTGACAAGGTTAATGCTAGCATTGACCAAGTCATAAACCGCATTGACAAAGCAAGGGCCAACATCAGATCACTAACCGAGACTATCAATCACTTTGTGGAAAGCCAAGAGAAGAAACCGAAGGTGCTACCCAAGGTCCTACCAAAGGTCCCACCCAAGGTCCTACCGAAGGTCATGCCGACGGTTTTACCAAAGGTTATACCAGAGGTCTCACCGGAAGTCTTGCCAAAGGAGATACCGATTGCTTCGCTTGAGGTTGTCCAAGATGATGTCACGCAAGGTGATGAGAGTGGAACCAACAACCATGACCAAGCAGAAAGTTGGGCTTTTGCCAAGCCCGCCACGCCCCCTTGAGCCAAACACCCCTTCCATGCCAAACCGCACACTAGGGGCACGGGATGACAACCAAGGCCAAGGCAACCGGGACAATGACAACCGAGCCCATGACAACCGAACCATGTCCAACACCCCGCAGCTTGAGTTGCTTAGTTCTGAAGGAACCCAACCGAGGGTTGAGAACATAAGGTGTTTCAAGGACTCTGGTTGGTACCAAGCTCCGGTGGAGGTCGCATCCCGCTACATCAACAACTTCGGGAACCTTTGGAACCGAGCACTCGAACTAAGGCTTCAAAGAGGACCAATCAAGGAACGTGTTATGAGGTTCGAGGAGTTGAAGAGTTGGATGTCAATCTATCATCCAACAAAGGGTGAGGCCTACTTAGCCCCGAGCCAAGACGACGGACACGAGCCCATCAAGACCCTTGTCAAGGCCAATCGGACCAAGGACCACAAGAGCACTAAGGAAGGCATCCACTTAAACTTAAAAGGGAAGCTTGATCCTTTCACCGCTAGAACATTCCGAGCTTCAATCCTTGAGGACAAGGATTGTTTGAAAGGGAAGGGATTATCATGAATCATATCTTGGGCCATTCCAGGTTTGCAAACTGAAGAACTTGGGCCTTGTCAAAGCCCACGCCTCATTTGGAACATACCTTGGACCACACCTTCCTTTGGACTTGTAGTGAACCTTGCCTCTCCAAGCATGGGCCTCACCTTGGGCCTAACCTCCAACCGGTCTCCCACTTGGGCCACGCACCCTCCCAACCAATGCCATGGCCCATAACCTAACAGTGCCTTAGTCCTTCCCATAACCCATACCAAGGCCCATGTGGCCCTTACCTTTAATGGGCCCAACTCCCTTAACAGCCCAACCTACTTAGGAGGTCCAAAGAACCACTAGGCCCAATTCGTATATCCAAGGCCAAGCCCAATCCTCTCCATTGGACCATGCCGTGGCTTGCCTTGGGCCCATGTCACCACTTCCCCTCTTTGGATAGTGTTCCCCTTTGTCCAAGCCGGCCCAACACCCCCCTTACCTTGGCCCATCTTGACCCATGGCTTCCCTTGCCCACACTAAGAAATATCTTGAGGAATATTCCTTTATGGCACCTTGAAACTCCCACACGGCTCTTGGGACTTGCCACTCAACCTTGGAAGCTTGAGATGATTAATTTAGTTCATGCATCTTATTTAATATTAGTAATTCAATTAAATGTTAGTAGTTATCATCTTGCCCTATATACGTGCGCTAATGTAAGTGTAAGAGATCATTCAAAATTATATGAATGAAATTCTATCTTTCTCATCTTAAAAATTTTTCTCTTCTCATCTTGATATTTCACTTCTTTTCTCTTCTCATATTCTAATTTCTTTCTCATCCCATATTCCAAGTCTATTTCTCTTTCTCATCTAACCTCTATTTCACCATCATGAGCCTAGGTTCGTGAATATCATGTCACTAACTCTTCGGGTTCGCGAGGTACATTAACAATTAGGATTGCACATCGGTCCGAGACCGGACCGGACCGGATTGAGGACCAAATAACACTAAAATAATGGACCATTGATCGAACTGATTTTAATCGAGTTGGTCCAGTCCAAGACTGGTTTAAAACTGAGCTAGACCATTCTGACCCGATTATGGTATGAATTGAAAAAAATTTATTTAAATATGTTGAACTTGAAAATCATATCAACCGTACACTAAATTAAATTAACCATTTAAAAAAAATTTTAATTTATTTCATGGCTGTAATTTTTACTACCCCATCTCCCAGCCACACACCACAATGACCACATGCAAGTTAGAGTTTAATTAATGCATTTCAATGTACATTGTAATTCTAAGTTAATAAAGGTATTAATACATAGCATGCTAGCGGCACACTATAATGACCACATGCAAGTAAAATAATTAAGTATAGCACGCAAATGTAGTTAATGTAATGTTGGAACAAGAAAATTAGGATTAAAATTTAAATTGAAAGTAATATTAATTTATTAAATATTATTATCAAATAACCCAAAAAAAAATATTTTTATCACATAACCAAAATAAATATTTTTATTGTAAATATTTTTTCGGCCTTCAGTCCAGTCCTCAGATTTTTCGGTTTTGGAGCAGATTGGACCAAAGACCGAATATTTACTAAAATGTGGACCATGGACCAACCGGACTGAGAAACACCCGGCCCGATCCAATTCATCGGTCCGAACTGATTTTTGTTCACCCCTATTAACAGTGATGAAGATTAATTTGGTTATAAAAATAATATATTTTTTAAAATATTTCATAGGTTCTCATTTTTTAAATATTTTCTCATATTTAAAGCACTTGGAATTCCTTGATTCTTATTTTGTAATATTTTCTCATGTTTTATTTAGGAAAATTATTAATTAGGTACCTAAGGTTTGATGATTTATTATCTAGGTACCCTAATATTTTAATATATACAATGGAATACTTTGAGGTTTACATATTTTACCACTTAGATACCATAAAATTTTTAAAATTTTATAAATCAAACATCCTTTTGTCGAAATTCTATAGAACTTTGTTGGAAAACACTAAAATACAACATGATTTCGATAATATGGCATGTTTATTTGAATTTGATATTCTTTGCTAAAAAAAATAAAAATACTAACATGACATATGATTGCGGCAAGATTTAAGTAGTTTGCATCAACATTTGATAAATTTTTATAGTAATTTGCCTAATTTTTCACTAAAAATAAATATTGACATTACTTATATGTATTTTTATTAATTAATATATTATCATCTTCTGTAATAAATCAATCAGATTCTTACAAAATTCATCAAAATTTGACACAGAGTACTTAAGTGACAAAATATTCAAACCATAGGTATCTCATTGTATATGTTGTACAGGTACATAAACAATAAATGCTCAATTTTCAAGGTACCTGAGTGATAATTTTCCTTTTATTTAATATCAAACTAGTGGATTCCCGAGTGATGTACGGACGGTTCTTATATTTTGGATAATAATATTTTTATATGATAATCATTTGATCAAAATTATACCAAAATATGGTTCACATATGTACATTATCAGTTATATTAGTAATAAAAAAATTTTATATTTTGTTACTAAATATTTTAGTAGGATGATTTATAAAATATTATTTTAGTATGATACACCATAATTCATTACGTAGCAATAGTGAATCACAATAACCCCAAAAATAGAGCATTGCATTAAGTGAAATAAAGGATAAAAATTTGAGAAACCTTGAATTGTCAAAAGTGTGTAGGAAATTTTGATGGAATGAGGATCCCGGGCCTCTTCAACAATGTCCTTATGCAAAATGGTAACGGTGACACTTCCTTGAAAAACAATTATATGCACTTTGGACCATTAATTTTTGTAAAGTAAACACATATTCGAAACAAATATATTGTACTATTTACATTTTGTGTAATTAGCTTAGCATATAAATTGTGCAAATAATGGATATATTGCTTACCTGAGTAGCGTAACAAATCAGAGGAAATGAAACTTGATGTAGAGGGAAGTTTTGATGAGTTTTGAAGGTAAATTGAAGAAATTAGTTTTTTAAAATCTGTAAGAAATGAGAGAAATAGAGAGGGTGGGGGGACGGTTAAAAATTAGAGGAATTGAGGGTTTCACATATATATTTCTTTTTTTGCATTTTATTAAAAATCATTGAAGTAAATATAGATTTTTAGAAAGTTTTTGTTAAAAATTACAATAAATTGGAAAAAAATTGTAAAAGCAGGAAAAAGGAGCAGCAAGCATGTTTAGAAATTCAATAACAAAATATTTTTAAGGCACGTGTTTAAACAATTCTACTTAAATAATAGATATAAAAGATATAGATGTAGATTATTTTAGTATGCTGCACTATAGATTCATTATGTAGTAATAGCAAATCACAATAACCCAAAATGATCTACAACGACACTTCCCTGGAATACAATTACATGAACTATTGTATAATTAAATTATGAAGAATCATATTTAATTATTGAAAAATTATTTGTCACGATCCTTGACCATGACCTTGTCATGACAACATATAGATGCCTATTAGAATTTTACCATATGCTAAGTAAAATATCTATGTAATTAATTGTAAGGGGGATAACCGTGGAGGCCTAATAAATCAGCCGCCCATAATTTTTCCCTCCAAAATATCCCTTAATTACAAAGCATGCTATGAAAACATGCTATGTAGTTAATGCCTCTCATTTTCCCAACCGGTGGCTTCATAAGCAAGGCTAAGAGAGGACTTCTAGAGTGTTCTATGCCATTTTCTATAAATTGATGTATTGGCACTTAGCCAAATCATCCAATCAAATTATCAATGAAAAAATCTCTATTTTCTCATCTTAAAAAAAAAAAAAAATCAATGAAATAAAATGTCATTTTCTCTCTTCCCTTATCTTTATCGATTCTACCGAATTATCTTTCTCATCTCTATTATTCTTCTTCTTCCTCATCTAAAACTCTCATTTCTTTATCTCATCTAAAATCTAACTCTATTTCTCTTCTCATCTAAACTCTATTTCACGATTACGACCCTAGGTTCGTAAATATCTAGTCACGAATCTTAGGTTCGTGACAAAGTGGTATCAGAGCTATCTTGCGATCAAGAGGCTCATTCTATCAAGAAAGGTATTTTCCGCTGCTATCATTTTTGAAATTTAAAAAAAAAAAAATCCGCTGCAAAATTCTCTTCTAAAAAAAATAAAAAATTACTGCATTCTTACTGCTTAAAAAAAATAATTCCGCTGCCCTAAATTTACTAAGCTGGCCAAAACAAAAAAGTTCCTGCTCTGCTATGAGTATGTCCTCAACAGAAAACACTGAGTCCAACGAGTGGGTTGGCACTATTGAAGGCCAATTGGACCGTTTGGAGAGCTTAGCCGAACGACAAAACCGAACCAACATTGAGATGAAGAAAACCGTGGAAAACAAGAAAGCCACGGTGGAAAACTTGGGAGCCAAAGTGGACAACATAGGATTGGAAATCCGGACCCTAACTAAAGCTATCAACCAGTTAGTGAGGGTCCAAGAGAAGGAACCGGTTAAGCCACACATTGAAGAGGTCTCCCATGGGTCATTAGTTGAGGCAACAAGGGAACCCTTGAAACTTCAAGAGTACATGGACAGCCAAGAAGAGAGGCTAGAACTGCCACTGCCACCCGCAAGAATGGTGTTGCGATACTTTGGGAAATGAGGTTGTGAGACCCCATGTTGAAGAACCACAAGAAGGGGGAGTTATGAACAAACTGGTTGAGACAACCATTGGGGGAGAACCCCAGCCAGAGGCTTGAGTAACAATGGCACCTCAAGAATTCCATAGCGCTACCATGGCTCATGAAACGCAGCAGCAGCGTGGTGAGCTTCATGTCAACCTAATCATTAATGAGAAGGAAACCGCACTACGATTGTATATGGGTCCACAAAGGAGAACACCTCCGGGTAGGACATCCGCAACTTTTTTCAAACCTGAGGTCACACGGAAGGGCATCGTTGTGAAGATCAAGGTCAAGGCGCAAGTATGGCAACATTTTCCAAGAACAGGGGTTGGCACTAAACGCTCAATCCACGGACACCGATTTTGGCACATGGTCATTAGGGACAAGAATTATCCCTATGACCCGAGAGGTTCCACATCCTTGAGGACAAGGATACTTTCAAGGGGAAGGGTTTGTCATGATCCTTGACCGTGACCTTGTCATGACAACATATAGATGCCTATTAGTATTTTTACCATATACTAAGTAAAATATCTATGTAATTAATTGTAAGGAGGATAACCGTGGGGGCCTAATAAATCAGCCGCCCATAATTTTTCCCTCCAAAATATCCCTTAATTACAAAGCATGCTATGGAAACATGCTATGTAGTTAATGCCTCTCCTTTTCCCAACCGGTGGCTTCATGGGCAAGGCTAAGAGAGGACTTCTAGAGTGTTCTATGCCCTTGTCTATAAATTGATGTATTGGCACTTAGCCAAATCATCCAATCAAATTATCAATGAAAAAAATCTCTATTTTCTCATCTTAAAATTCTCTCTCTTTCTCATCTAAATTCTCTATCTTTCTCATCTTAATCTCCCTTCTTCTCATCTCAATACTTCTCTTCTTTTCTCAATCTAAACTCTATTTCTTTCTCATCTCATACTCTATTTCTAATTCTCTCTCTCTCTCCTAACTCCTATTTCACCATCACGAACTACTGTCCGTGAATATCCCATTACTAACCTTTGGGTTCGTGACATTATTATACTATTTACATTTTCTGTAATTAGTTTAGCATATAGTTTGTGCAAACAATGGATGTATTACTTAGTTGAAACGTGTCCAGAACTAGAGTGACGTAACAATTAGGGCGGAAAATGAAACATGATGTAGAGGGAATTTTTGATTAGTTTTTGAAGATGAATTAAAGAAATTAGTTTTTTAGCAACCAAGAGAAATGGGTGGGGGGACGGTTACAATTCGAAGGAAGTGGAATTTTGACAGTCTTTTTTTTGGCATTTTATTAAATTTTAAAAGTATTCAAGTAAATATAGGTTTTTGGAATAAATTAAGAGAAAAATTATGGACGCAGCAAAAGGGCACCAAGCATGTTCAGGGATTTAATCTATATCTATTATTTAAGAAGTGGAGTGGTTACACACTTCTAATTAAGTAATAGATATAGATAAGTTTTTAGTCCTTTGACTTTTACCAAATGCTAATAACCAGATGTGGATAAATTTGGTTACAAATAAAACACAAGTGCATGTTAAGAGCCAGATCGCATTAATCCTGGAGGATGACCGCCGATAATACTGTGTGCGTCAGAGTAGCAGCAAAATCATCTTTTAGGATAGTGGCTCTTACCACGGCGCCATAACTTCAATTTTGTAAAATATCTCTTTTACTTCTCGTCGTTGTTGTGCTTGATTATTCATTCACGTTAGTCATTTTTTAACCTTCTAAAAGACGATTTTCGGATATCTAAAGTAGTTTAGTACAAGTTATTAGAACACGATAAAGTGGTTAGACCTGGAGAATATTGATTATTTTTCATGAGATTTTTGGTACATTGTAATATTAGACTTCTAATGTGTATAAGACAAAATTAAAAAGCAATTAACTACAGAATTGAGAGAAGTTCAAATAGTACAATAACAAAAAGAAAAGGCTGGAAAACACAGTTGAAAGAACGCAATATTCCACCATAGCCGTGGTGGCCTAATCGTGTGGTGTCATGGCGGGTGTTCAACACTAGAAATGGTGGATGGGGTTCAAGAAAAAGGTAGAAAAGAACCCTATGTTAATAAGTGTCACTATCTCACTGTAATGGTCGTGGTGGTGGATTGGAGTTGACAGCCATCAAGAATCACCTCGAAGGCCGTTAAGCAACGATCTAGTGGTGATTCTCGATATCTCGACAACCGGCTCTGGTGGTGAACGGTGGCGTTGCCTTATCGATTCTCTTAATGGTTGATCGGATGTGCGGGAAGTCAAGAAAAATGTTGTGGTGTTAGCGGCATTGAAACGTGCATGACTCCGATGCTCTGATAGTGGTGATACTCGCGGCGACTTCGGTGCTCTGTGGCCAGTCAGTTTGGGGGCTGGTCATGGGGAATAGGGAGAGACACTTGGGATGGGCTAGGATTCATTAAAGCATCTCTTTGAAATTAGAAAAATATAATAATAATAATAATAATAATAATAATAATAATAATAATAATAATAATAATAATAATAATAATAATAATAATAATAATAATAATAATAAAAGAAGTGGAAAGAGGGCTCTCATGAGCAAGGTTGTCAGAATTTGGATTCTACACAGGATTGGTTAGGCATCTTCAGGATCGGGATCGCAGAATCAGATCGAGAATCGTAAGATTCTACTTTATGTGTAAAAGAACAACTTGTATCCATAAAATCGCATTACAAGCCTCAAATACATAATAAAGAACATCAAAAAGTACAAAAACACATAGTTTCATAATACATTAGAACCCATAAGTACGAAATTAATTGAGTTACATCAACAATTCAAAACAAAAGTTCAAATGGGTACTTAGATAAACAAAGTAAAACTTTTTTAAACAAAAATTAGAAATTAAACAAAGCAAAATAAAACCAAGCTTAAAATAAACAAAATGAAGATCAAAACAATTTTCCAAGTAACTCAATATACTAGATGAATAAAAAATTAAACAAATATTAGTGATTTACCCATAAAGAAAATGAGCTATGGTTGTGTGTGGCCCGTTGGTTGGTGTCGGAACTTGGCGGGTGACTGAGGCAGTCAGTCGGTGGCTAGCTATCTAGGGCTGCCGATGAAGAGTGTGAGAGAAGGATTAGGATTAGATTAGGGAAAGAGGAAGATGAAGGTCCGAAGGGTAAGGGGAACGAGAAGGGGAACGGGAGGGGAGGGGTGAACCATGTAAGAATTGAGAAAAGGGAAGGACTAAGGAGAGAGAAAGGGGGGGTTGAAAAAAAAAGTAAATTTAGAAAAATTTTAATTTTTTAGATTTTATACTTAATTAATTTTTATCTTTTTCACTCGATAGAATCGACGATCCTACCGATTCTACTGATCTTAGAGTTTGCTGTGAGTCTACTTTTTTACAATTTTTTACACGATCCGCGTAGGTAGGGCAAAGTGGGATGATAGGATCATATGATCCTTTGATCCGACTCGCGATTTTGATAACCATGCTCATGAGTTACCTAGGAAAGTGAAGCCCAATTAGGCATATTGAATTAAAACTATTACTAGTCCAAAAACTGAAAAAAAAAAAAAAAAGGAGTACTATTTTAGGGCTTTAAAATATGTTTGAAATTGAGTAGACCTACATTTTGATAATACATACTTTAACATTTGTATTGATGCATGTCGGCCCTAAAGCCACTTATATTATAATTTTGATGATAACAACCATTTAGTGAGTCATAGTATTTAAATTGTTAATCTTGTTTCTAAGCGACTCATAAGAAAACTAGAAAAATTAAGATTAATCATGTTGATACGAAGCTTTCTAAGATGATGAATTAAGAAGAAAAGAGATCAAAGCTGAATAGAAGATTCATCCAAATTGAATAGAACGTGATCCAAGTCCAAGCGCCTTAAAGTTATCTATTTTTATTATCTAGGACTTAGAATTGGGATATATCAATTAAGTCCAAGTCTCGATGATGCTCTAACAAAAATATTTTTAAAAATTGATTTTCAAATTTTATTTGAAAAATATTCAAGTCAAAATTAAACCAATCTAGCTTATCAATTAAAATATTTTTTCAAGGTTGGTATTTTAAAAAAGCATGAACAACTCAATTAAGATAAAATTTAAATGGGTGATAATTTAGCTTGATTTAATCAATCATACATGATCAAGGCAAACTAGGAAATTGATTCAATTAATCAATCATGATCAAGGCAAACTAGGAAATTAATTCAAAAATTCACCTAATATGAAAATGAATTAATTAATCAATTTATGACAATTCATCCTACCAATAAAGCTAATTGATAAAAAACGTATAAATCCACCTAGGCAGATTGAGTGTTGACACACAGAAGGTGTGTGTAGATACACAGGCTTACAGTAGCCACCGAGAGCTGCTATACAGAGGCTGTGTGTCGACACACAAACTAAAAAAGCTCAAAACGGATACTTTTGACTTGATTTCTTTCCTAATCTTTTTTCCAACCTTTTGAACGCCCCCTTGGCCTTCATTTGTCTATAAAGAGGGCTTGAATGCTTTGGTTCAAATTATCCAACACTCTCTAAACATTCTTTGATAAAGGTTCTTTTGCATTCTTGCGCTTTAACGATTTGATTTTAAGTTTTGTTTAAAGTTTTTATTTGAGCATCACTTGTTCTCTTATTATTGATCATTAAGCTTAATTGACATATCTTTGGCTTTGGCTTAGCTTGATCAAGCGTCAATTCACTCTTGATCAAGTTTAGTTAAAGGCTCAAGTGACACAAGGTAATTACTTGAGAAGTGGACTAGCTTCCGGTTTGGAAGTGAACTACTATAAAAATCTTTGTGTATTATTTTTATTCTTGCCTTTATCTTTTTCATTTCATATTTATTTTTAACTTTTACTTAAATTTTTGGTTCATAAATTTAAAAATTTATTTATCACTAAAGAACCTAGTTCACCTCCTCTTAGGTTGCTCTTTGGACCTTCAATGCAAATTATTGCCGGTACTTCTTATGCTTACATAGTTCTGTTTCTTGACCCATGGCATACTCGCTCAGTACATATAAATATCGACTCTATTAAATGACTTAAGAAATTGATTTTGATCCCTAATTTTAGTAGTACCGACATTACTAAATGCGAAGTATGTGTGAAAGCTAAAACATGCTAAAAGTGTCCTTTAAATCGATTGAGAGACAAACTGAACTTCTTAAGCTAGTTCACAGTGACTTAGGGGACTTCAAAAATCAAATGAGTAAAAGTGGAAAAAGACACCTATAGATTATAATTCTAGATACACCATATTATATCTCCTAAGCTGAATATTAAAAAAAAAAAAAAAAGGTTCCCAAAGGACAAAGCTGAAGTTGAAATTCAATCAGGCTTAGGTTCGATAGAGGAGGTGAATATGATCTAAAAATTCTTAAAAGTTTTATAAGAAAAAGAAAAAATATTGGAATTGCTTGAACTTCCTGATAATAGGTGAGAAGGGCAATTTTATTTGCTTTTTATGTACTTTTTGAGGTCCTTATAAAAACCCCATACTAAAAGGTCACAATCCTAACCTAAAATTCTTTAAAATGTGGGGGTGTGGGATAAGGTTAGACTATCTGATTTCAAAAGAAACAAAATAAAAGATGATTATTTCATTTTCATTGGATATGCTTATCATAGTGCTTCATACCGCTTTCCTATCAAAGGTGATATTGACATTCATGCATATGGTGGTATTGTGCGGTCAAGAGATATCGATTTTTATGTGCATATGTCTCTCATGAAATCTAATACCACTCGTATTACACAACTATTCCTTTGTCTTTATGCTATGTGCTTTCTAGCTTGTATTAATGATATAGACATAACTAAAATTAGAGGGAGCAAATGGGCTAGGAAAGTAACTACCGTTGGACCTTAACTCAAGAAAATAAATGAAGAAATTTTGTATGCCTACGTGATAGAAGAAGACACCAAAACCCATGATAAGGCCATTATCAATGAACTAGAGTCAATCATCAATAATCACACATGAAAATTGGTAGACATTCTTAAAGGTTGTAAACTGATTGGTTGGAAGTGGGTATTCAAAAAGGAGTTGGAAGTTGACGACTCTAAAGATATGTTCAAGGCAAGATTAATGGCCTAGGGATACACTTAAAAACATGAAATTGATCTCCCTCGTTGACACTTATCCAACCATGACTGAGATTTCCACCGTTAGAGTTTTGATAGCTCTTGTTTCTTTTAGAAATCTATTAGTGCATCAAATGGGTGTCAAACTTGCATTTTGACTTAAAAGAGTGCATCAAAAAAAAAAAAAAAAAAAAGAAGAGAGAGAGAGAGATAAGTGTTGCTTACACATGAATTTGTGTACTCTAATTATGATGAGAATGAGTGTGACATAATTGTTTATATGATATGCTTAATTTTGGCACGAATTTGAAAGGTTAGTATGCTACAAAGTCTTTTAATCTTACGCTTTGACATTAAGGACTTTGGTGAAGTTTATCTGCAAAGATCATTAAACCACCTAAGGTTTTTCACTCTTGATTTTGTGGAGAAAAGGTACTTAAAGAGTTTTGTCATTTTGATGACATGCTAATTAAGATTCTATATGATCCTAGTGTTTACTTATAGAGGTACAAAGTTGACTGTGAACCGCCCGGCAATGTATTTGATAGCGTAATGTTTTTAATGAACTACACTCAGCCTAATATAACATAAGCCGTTAGTAGACCCAATTCCACATGATGAGCATGGAGTGCTCTAAGTTAACTATTGAGGCAATAACGAAGTACTTGGATTAGGGCCTACGTTGTAGTAAACCTATCGTTGTGTTGTGGGATGTTGTGATGCTAGTTGGATATCTAATATTGATAAAAATTACTCTACTAATGACAATTAATTTAGGCTTATGAATGTTGTCGAATCTTAGGACCCCCTCTCAAACCTGCACTATTGAATTGACCTTGGAGTCTTAGGGCCTATTTGGAATTACTGTGAAAAAACTGCTTATTTCAAAAGCACTTATGTGAAAAGTGTGTTTTGAAGAAGCAGTTTGTGTTTGGCTCAACCAGTCAGAAGCACTTATTTTATTATTGTTAATGTTTAGCCAGTATTTAAGAAAAGTGTTTTTTTTGTCAAACCGAAAAGGACCAAATTGGTTGGATAGAGGATTAGGGTTTTGAAAGATGATAGGGTATGATGTAATTTTAATGTTTGAGTAGGGGTATTTTTGTCCTAAAAATTTTAAGTTTTTTATTATGTTTCTGCTTATAATCAGAAGCACCAAATTTCTACTTCTGCTTATAAGCAGAAAAACAGCTTCTACTTTTAATAAAAAGAACTTTTTGATGTTTGTCAAACACCTTCTAGAGTCCAGAAAAGTATTTTTTCCAAAAAAAAAGCACTTATTTCCCCAGATAAGCAATCCCAAAAGCACTTATTTCAAGGAATGCATTGTAGTTTATTTTTCCTCTCTATGATGTCGGCAGCGTTATGGGTCCATAGCCATGTATTTGGTAGTGTGAGTAAGCTTGCACTTGATGGATACCATCGAAATGCTGCAAAGGGGGTTAGGTTGTGATCTAGCTCTTAATGGACCCATAGCCATATGTTTGGTGGTGTGCGGTAATACACACTAGATGAGATCCACCTATGTAGGTGTGAGAGCATGGCCACTCCCTATGAAGGTTGAAGGCTTGCCTTCTAGTGCACCTATGAAAATCCATGATGGGTCCATGGCATAGAAAACATGCCAAATCACAGGAGTTGCCGAGATTTGAAGCTTGGTGCATGTCCAGGTGGCAGACTATACAACCACTTATGAGGTTCAAGAGGAAAGTTACTTCACAAGCTATTGGCCAAAATACGAGGAAATTTTAAAGTATTTAAATGAATCTAAGTTGTTTTAGGTGAACTTTTTATAAATATTAACTTTTTTAATTAGGCTTGTGAGCTCACGAGCTCGAGCATTATTAGGTTCAGGCTCAGCTCGTTTAGCTTAATGAGCTGGCTCGGCTCAGCTTGGGCTTGTCACAAGCCGAGCTATATGAGCTTTATACCGAGCTAGCTTGCAAGCACTCGTGAGCCGGCTCAGCTAATTTACACCCCTATCTGGGCCAACACACAAGCGGTCCAAAGAGCAAGATGCCACTTTTCAGAAACTAGTTCTTTTGGTTTTTTTTTTAATTTCTTATTTTTAAGTTTTCTTTTTCATAATTAAAGATAAAGATACAGAAATAATTTTATAATATAACAGCCTTCTTCATGGTGTAGAACCTTATCATTCAAGGCTTATCATAAAGTTTGACATGCTCGATTCATTATGGGCTTGGTTTGAGACTAGGGAAGTTCATAAAAATTCTAAGTATAAAAATTGTTAAAAAGTATAGCGTTTAGTATTTTAATTGGACAAAGAACTAAAAACAAATCTTTTTTTAATCAAAAACACTATTTTACTATTTGATCATTCAAAGAGTAATTTACACTGTTATTCCTAATATTTTTAAATTTGTTTCAAATTGGTCCCTCTTTTTTTCTTTTGTTTAAAATAGAGGTAAATTACAGAAAACCCTCCTATCATTTGCTTCAATAACAGAAAACCCCTCTCACAAATAAAATCACACACTAAAACTAGGGGTGAACAAAAATCGGTCCGGACCAGTGGACCAGACCGAACCGGCCTTTTCGGTCAAGGACCGGACCGGACCAGACTGATCATATATTGGTCCGGTCCTCGGTCCTAGTATATATGCTTAATCGGTCTTCAGTCCAATCCGGTCCAAGACCAAAAAAATTCGAAGACCGGACCGAAGACCGATCAACATCAATTACGCATTAAATATTTTGGGTAAATAATTTTAATATATAATTAATATATAATGTATGTATCTAAAAATATTAAATCTTAAAAATTAAATACTTATTTTTTTTACTGTTTAATAATTATATAAATATCTTGTATAACTAACCTTAAATTATATATATATATTGTGTAAATAATACTATTACCGTTATTCTCTAATTTTTAACTTTAGTATAAAAATATTTTTCTTCTTATAAATGCAATTGGTAGATAAAAATCTGTCCAAATCAGGCCGGTCAGGTCCAGACCGGTTTCTAATCGGTCTTGGACTAGACCAACCCGGTTTTGATTAGTCCGGTCCTCGGTCTCATGATTTGACGTACTTCGGTCTTCGGTCCAGTCCGGTCCGATTCGGTCTGGTCATGAACCGATGTGCACCCCTAACTAAAACCCCCTCACTTCTAAAAATCAAACATTTTGCCTCCAATCAACTTTTTTTGACCATTCTTCCCCTCCAAATATAAAAGGTTAAGTGTTTGATTTTATTTCTAGGTGGGAGTTTTATGTTTTTAGCAAAACAATAAGGAGTTTTTATATTTTTATAAAAAAGGGGGTTTTCTATATTTATAAAAATTATCACTTTACACCTTTAGTTCTTTCTTTCCTTATACCATTTTGTATTATTGGGGATTTAAATGAACTTATTTCCCCAAACGAAAAATAAGGAAGCGTACTTGTTAAGATTTCCCGTGTTGATAGACTGAATTCCATTTGTTTAAAGGCCAATTGATTGGAAAAATAAGGAAGCGTACTTGTTAAGATTTCCCGTGTTGATAGACTGAATTCCATTTGTTTAAAGGCCAATTGATTGGATATTCCTTTTGTGGGCCTTCTTTTACTTGGAAATTTAATCTATTGAATTCTATGGCGTTGGAAAGACTGGATAAATGCTTGGTTAGTAGGATGTGGTTTGACAATCATCCTGAGGCGGTAGTAAGTATCGTCCACTTCTTAGCGTTAAATCATGTACCGCTCTAGTTAGACACAAAGGCGTGGAGAGGTAATAAAAGTAAACCCTTTAGATTTGATGCAGCGTGGGTAGGTGACTCGAAAGTTAAAGATTTAGTTTTGAACAAGTGGAATAGAAAACTTAAAGGCTTTAGACTCTTTTATATAACTCAAATATTGAAAATGGTAAAACACCATCTTAAGCCGTGGAAGTATAAGGAGAACCATCATATTAGTTCAGCAACTTCATATTAATCAGGTCAAAATTCAAAATACTCGGAAGAGTTTGGTTAATAACCCTAGATCGGAGAAGGAGAGGAGGAGGTTGTATCAACTATAGAAACAACGTGAAAACCTGCTTCTATTTAATAAGAACTTTTGGGGCCAATTCCATAAAAAGGAATGGCTGATTAATGGTGATCACAATTCTAGACTTTCCATCTCAATGCAACCCACTGTAAAAATAAGAAAACTATTACTCGAATTAAGGATAGAATAGGGTTATGGATTCATAACCGTGAGGACATTGAAGCTCAATTTTTACTAAAGTTTAAAAGAAGATTTTAAAATGATATTTCTGCCCCCAATCATCTTGTACTAGAAGAGATTAATACGGTAATGTTAGATGATATTTATAGGGATCTACTAAAGTGGCTACCTTAGAGGAAGTTAGACAAGTAGTATTCTAAATGAATCCTCGTAAAGCCCCCAGACCAGATGGATTTGAAGCAGTTTTTTACAACAATTCTGGGAAATTACGGGGTGCCCCCTGACTAGAGCAATTAATGCATTTTTTCATAGTGGCCGTTTGCTAACAGAAGTTAACCATACGTTTATTACCCTTATTCCCAAATGTAGCAATTCGGAATTCCCATCCCATTTTCATCCAATATGCTTATGCAACACAATTTATAAGATTGTAGAAAAGGCGCTAGCTAATAGGATAAAGCCCCTTCTAGGAAATCTAATCCATCTGGCCCAAGGAACGTTTTCCCCTAGAAGATCTATTCATGACACTATTTAATTGCCCTTGAGATAATGAATGGGTTTAGGTAAAAGAGAGGCAAATCAAGTTATTATGTAATGCGTTATTATAGTAGTATATTCGCTAATCATTAACGATAAACTCACAGGATGTTTCAAACCTTGTAGAGGTTTACGACAAGGATACTCGCTATCACGATACTGATTCACATTATGCATTGATGTTCTTATTAGGAGAATTCATGCAGGGATTGATGAAGGGAATAGAGGTTTTGGGAATAAGATAGCTAGATCTGCTCCAACCATTCCATGCTTGATGCTTATAGACAATAGTCTCCTGTTATGCAAGGTGTCTATGGAGGTTTGTAACAACTTTAACTGATTCTTGATTCTCTCTCTAAGGACTTAGGTCAGTTAGTTAACTACCATAAATCTTCTTTAATTTTCTCTAAGAATGTTTCCATGGATTTAAGAAGTAGAATTTGCAGCCTATTTGGTATTAGATCTACCGCTGGAATAGGAATCGATTTATATTGTCCATTGGATAGAAGAGACCCAAAAAAGAGGATTTTATAGGAATTAGAGACATCATACTCTAGAAGGTAGCTCCCTGGAAATCTCATATGCTTTCTAAGGCAGGAAGAGGTGTATTAATACAATCTCATATGGAAAGTATTACAGCCCATACCACGTAATGTTTCCAAATCCCATCTTCAGTAATGAGTTAAGTTGATAAGGCATGTTGGGATTTCTTTTGGAAAAGAAGTAATGGACCAAAGGCGATCCCAATGATAGGTTGGGGGGGGGGGGGGGGGGGGTGAGGACGACTTGGCCTCAGGAGGTCGGCAACTATAAATTTTGAAGTAAGACGGGATGTAAAGTTTTTTTCTAGTCCCAAAAATCTTTTAGTTCAGGTTGTGAAAAATAAGTATTTAACCCAATCCAATTTATTTAGAATATAAGACTAAGCTGAGTGACTCATGGGGCTGGCAAAGTAATATCCTGAATAGAGATTTGATAAAGAAGAGGATTAAATGGCTTCTAGGTGACGGATGTAATATCTCCTTTTGGTTCAACCAATAGTGTATATATATGCAAAAATCGTTGGCCACTGCTTGCTAATATAGTGCACAGTGCGGAGGTGTTAAGGACATATACCTTAAGGTGGCAGAGTTCATAAGGGATGGTTAGTGGGATGTTCTAAAATTAAGGTCGGTCTTGAATCTACTCTTCCTTCATTCTTAGCTATACCAACAAAAGGACAAGTTTTGTTGGGGGTACACAGTAGATGGGAAATTTTCAGTTAAATTAGCTACTTGGTTGGCTCAAGGTCTTAATTGGAATGACAGAAATATATGGCCCTTCAAATGGATCTGGATGCTCGATGTAGCCCCTAAAGTTAAGGTATTCCTTTGGCAACTTCTTCATAATTTGTTATCCATAGGTAAATAATTGAGTAGGAGGGGGATTATTGAGTTGGATCAGTGCCCATGGTGCAATTTGGAGGTAGAAGATATAAACCACCTTTTTATTAATTGCTAATTCACTAAGGCTCTATTTAGAACATGAAATTGGAATTGGATTATGGAATTGCAATTTCAATTCCAATTCTAGTGGAAATTAGAATATTGATAGAATGAAATTCCATTGTTTAGTTCGTTAAAGGAATTGGAGGCTGGAATTATAATTTCATAATGATCCAAGTCATCACGTGCTTTCGGTAAATCGAGTTCGAGTATTTCTAATTTAAAATCAACTACGATCAAATTTTGGTCGGAGCGGTTTGCATTGCGTTCGGGTTAATATCGCCGGAGCAATTCACTTTGAGTTTGAATTATTTGAGTTTCAAGTCAAGTCGGGTTCGCATTGCAACTAGTGTCCAGGTTATCTCGGATTAGGTCTATTCGAGATTCAGACTAGAATCAGTAGGGTTTTAGTTGATTTAGGTCATTTCGAGTTCGAATCATCTTAGTTTTTGGACAAACAAATTGCATCATTTCAAATTTTGAGTCCTCTTAGGCTGAGTTTAATATGGGTTGGGTTATTTTGAGTTTGTTTCTATTAAGTTTTGGGTCAATTTGGTCGAGTCATTTCCACTTCAGCTCAACTTGTTTACATCACATTCAAGTCAAGTAGTTTCATTTTCTAGATTTGAGTCATCTCAAGTTTTGGGTCAATCGAGTTGGGTCACTTGGGACTTTGAGTTAAGTTGGTTTCAGTCATTTTGAGTTCAAGTCATTCGAGTTGGGCGATTTCAAGGTTCGGGTCAAATTTTATGTTATGTCTAAGTCTTTCGATTTTAAGTTATCTTGGATTTGAGTTAATCAAGTGGGGTCATTTTAGGTTTCAGGTCAATGGAGTATGTATGGAATGGCAATTCAGTACCTCCATCCCAAGAAATTGGAAAGTATAATTTCAGTTAAAATCCAATTCCATGGAATTAATTCCATGGAATTGAGTAGTAGAATTGCAATTCCAATTCCAACAGAAAAACCAAACAACAGAATTGGAATTCCGAGTACCAATTCCAACCTCAATCCCAATTCCAGGCTCTAAACATGACCTAAGCAATGTTGGAATTATGTAGTCTCTATAGGCTTGGTGGATTGACAATTTTTCATTGCTAATCTTGTGGAAGAAATTCAAGTTTTAGGGGCTAATTAGAAATCAATAGAAACTAAATGAATCTCTAAATGGTTTTACCTTCTATGGTCCATAAGGAAATGTTGGAATGTGAGATTTTTTTTTTGGGGGGGGGGGGGTCGGGGGGGGGGGGGGGGGGGGGTCAACAAGTGAATGCTAAGAAGGTAATTCTTTTGGCTAAAGTTAAGGCTATGGAATGATTGACTCATAATAAAAATAAAGAGAATCAACCGCTCATATAGCATTACAAGAGAAAGATGACCAGATGGGCGAAACCAGAAAAGTGAGAATTAAACTTAACTTTGATGGTGCTTAAAAAGGTAGGAAATCTGCAAGGGGTTATGTTATTTGAGATGACACTAGCAAATTGATTGATCATGAGCAGGGTTGTCAAAATCAGGATTCTACGTAGCATCGACTAGGGGTGAGAATGGCGAGAATCGTAAGATTCTATTTTATATGTAAATAAATTATTTATATTGACCAAATTAGTATAACTATTCTCAAATATCTCCTTCAACAGATCTCTCCTTTATTTTGTTTTTGGCTCTCTCTCAGGTCAGATCTCTTCTTCGTGTTTCTGCATAGAGGTCCTGCTGTTGGGTATTATTTTGATTTGCTCCTTTCTCCTCATGAATATTTGTGAACTACGTTGATTTTGATTATTATTAACTGCAATTTATTGTTGTGTTTTTGCTGTGGTTAATGCGCGTTTATGTTCTGTGATATGCTTCATGTTTTATGCTAGCTTACCCGTGATAGTGACAGTTAGTTGATGAGCGTTATTAGTTATGGAACTCAGAACTTGAGGCCATCTGCAAAGGGGTTAGAGAGGGGGAGGGCGAAGCAAAAGGTGGTGGGAAACTTGGCACTTGGGACACTAAATGTCGAAATATTAACAAAGAAGAGTTTAGAGGTGGCCCAAATGATGACGAAGAGAAAGATCAACATCCTGTATTTGTAAGAGACCAAATGGCTAAGCCAGGGATGTGTTGGGATATAAGTTGTGGTATGCGGGCAAGGTCAGAGGCAGGAATGGAGTTGGCATCATCGTGGATAGCACCCTTAAGGATAAAGTAGTTAGAGTGTCTAGGACTGGGGATAGGATCATATGTTAGGAAAAACATATGAATTTTGTTGAAAAATAAACTCTGATGCCGACTATTGGGTTCACAGTTCTCAACTATGGTTACAACAATAGGCACCTATTAGAGCACGTAGAGTAGGAGACTCTTCTCTCTACTTAAGCCCCCGGTCGGAGAGTCACGCTTCGTGACACCTCACGTGCGAGAGTTCCTGAGAATAGATTTATCTCTATAAATCCTTTGCCCTAATATTGGCTGTTGGGATGACTTTCAAAAATTCTCCTTGACGTTTACGCAGTGAAACTGTTTATAGTTCATAACTCTAAACCTAGGATCGATTTAAAATTCCTAATTTTAAATCTACTGGCTTAAATTCATAATTTAAATCAATGGATCTAAATTCTTAATTTAGATTTACAGGCCTTTTACTCTAATACATTTATAATAATACATAAACTTAATCTGGTATAATAACGAATATTGTAAATAAATAGAAAAGTGAAAACTAAAAGAGAAGGAAAGAAAGGACATACCTGAAATAGCTCCAATAAAAGAAAAACCAGAAAGACAATAATATTCTCCAAAATCGAGACCTCGAGACCTTTTACGCAATGACCTCGAACTGTTAGGAGGGTGGGCTCCAAAAAATATTAAACTGAGAAAAGAATAATTTCAACGAAAATTTTCTCTCCAATTGGGTCTCCGAAACAATTCCAGAAACCCTAAAAAAATATTTTAACTTGAATGCCAAACCTCGAAATAAGCCCCTCTATTTATAGGAATATACCGGAGAGAAAAAATCCAATTTTTCGATGTGGGAACCGCCCAGTTAAAAACAAAACGCAGCGTATCGTTTAAACAAACAACCAACACGCTGCGTTTCATTGACGAAAAAAGCGTCCGTTTTAGTATAAACCACGTGACACGTGGCGGCGTCCCATTAGTCTGCACCCGTGCACTCGGATAGCCAGAGTGCTGATCCCGTGCGCAACACATGTCGCGCGCTGGTTTATCGGATCTGGAGAGCACGGATCGTCATTGTTAATCAACGTGTTTTTTTTTTTGCTTTGTTTCCCACATGTAAAAATACAACCTATGAATTTTAATTTTTCAAAAATTATTTTATTTTATAATTTTTAAATTTTATTAATCTCATGAATAATATTTGGCAAAATTAATTTACCCATCTTATGGATAAATAATTCATTTCATGAATTCTTTAATATTTTTCTAATGGCAATAAAATATAGAGGTTTGAGCAGGGATCTTAAGGGTAATTTAAATATAGCTCCAAATGGGTTAAATTAAATCATCTCATGATATTAATTTAATTACCATTTAATGAGACTTAATTCCGCTAAATAAATCTCACTGCACTCCAGACTTAAATTATTTATTCGATATCTCCCTAATAGACTATAATGATGACAACAATCCCTCCACTAGATGTCCATGACACAGAATAAATATAACCACTACCATTATCCTTCTCACAGCTTCTCTATTAGTTACCGACTCGCCCTTCACTGAATAATTCATTTATACTTGAACATATTCACAGTATAAATTCCAAATGTCAAACACTTAGAATACTTTGGCCAAAGTTTTTGAACTATTCAAATATTACGAATTAACTAAGGGGACATCTGTATCTCATAAGAGACTGTAGATTCCCTATTGAATACCTGATCCTTGTCACACTTCACGCCGCTACCGAGTGTACATGGGATTTCAGTCATTCGTTTAGAGATTACTTATAGTACACCAAAGTAACTAACGCTCGATGCACAAATCCAGAATATCCTCAGGATTTAGAGTCCTCGTTCAAACAGTACAACGTGAATCACTCATCTCCGATAGTAGTCTAGAAATAAGTAATCCACATGATCCAACTCAGTGTGTCAAACTCACTAACCTAATACTTTTGGATCTCCATCCACATGACCAAGACAAGTCATCTAAAGTGTCACGTTATAGTCTTAACATACAAGTGGTCCAGACTCGTCTTCGACTACGAGTCTTTCAAACTACAATCCATACCATTTGTTCCAAGTCTATCTGTGGCTTAGTCTCATAAACCACTTAGAATAAACATGTAAATTGTAGTCTGAGGACTACACCTATCTCATGGATGTCTCCCAAAAGAAAATCACATGCAGTATAAATGCTCACATACATAAATTTAACTAGGAAACGATTGGAACTTCAATTTTATTTATTAATTAAAATAATATATCCTGAATAAATCTAGATTTCAAGATACTATTCCTAAAAATCTCCCACTTGTCTTAAATCTAATTTATGACAAAGTCCATACTCACTCCCTTTAAGTTTGAACCAAAAATCTGCTGAGCCTAACCCTTAGTGAGCACAATTACTCTATTGTGAAGTCGGCAATACAATACTGCTTGACATTCCCCTCATTAATGGCTCCCACTCCAAGGGTAAAGACATTCTTAGACGTCGGGCATCTATTATTTTAATATGACTGGAAGTCTCAAATCAGTATAGCCAACTGGAACCAGCTCGTCACTTTGAAAGATCAACATAGGAGCTCTAGTTCTTCTAAAGAACTAGAGAAAACACTTCACTGCCACCTAGTCCATTGGACCCGTGTTAGACTAACACCTGCTTACTATACCATAGCATAGCAGACATCAAGTCTAGTGCATAAAATGGCATACCTGAGGCTCCCACTACCAAAGCATATGGAATATTCCTCAATTGCTCCTCTTCTTGAGGTGTCCTAGAACACTACTCAAAAAGAGAGGGACTCCATGCTATACCTTGACAACGTCTTGTCAATATAAGTGGCTAGGGAAAGACCCAACATCCTACTCTTACGACCTCGCAAAAGCTTAATCCTAAGAGTAAAGCTGGCTTCTCCTATGTCTTTCATATTGAGCCATCATGACAATCAAGTCTTTACAGCTAATGACACCCCTACATCATTCTCAATGAGTAGTATATCGTTGACATATAAAACTAAGAAAGTCACTACTTTCTCTTAATATCATTTGTACACACATGATTTGAGCAACCGATTGCACAAAGTTAGAAGGCTTAATTGCTTCATTGTGGCTAAAAGGGCCAGATTCAATGCCACGGTCAACCACCAAGGCTCCCGCTATGAACCTGTCAAGTGTCCTGACAATCCTCCCACCACATCTAAGCTCTCATGTACCTGGAACATTCTCATTCCTATCAGTAGGTGCATCTAATGCATCCAGTATATCTTAAGCTGTGTCTAGCTGTTCAGAATTATTGTCATTTTCCTTTAATACCATTTTGTTTTTGTTTTTTTAGCTTACTTGAAAAATGCTTCTCTAAGTATTTTGCATTGTATTTACAAAAAATCTTTTGAATAAAAAACCTGTTGAAAAAACCGTCCTTGTTCCTTTTATTTGCAACATCATTTTGCTGCAGTGTAACCTGAGCAGAAAGCTGAGATCTTATCTCATTTTGCAGTTTGGAAATCCAGAAATTCACCCTAAAAATATTCACCACCTCGATCTGATCGAAGTGACTTAATTTATTTACCTAATAGCTTTTAGAATTCAGCTTTGTACTCTTTGAACTTTTCAAAAGAGTCTGACTAATGTCTAATTAGGTAAACATATACATATCGTGAGTAATCATCACTAAACGTGAATAAGTACTCATACCCACCTCTTGCCTGAACATGTACTGGTCCACATACATCTATGTGAACCAGCTCAAGCAAGCCACCAACTCTGTTGCCTTTATTCTTAAATACAGACTTGGTCACCTTTCTTTCTATGCAGGGTTTGCATACTGGTAATGACCTCAAGTCCAAAACCTCTATCAGTCCATCTTTTACCAGTCTTTGGATCCTGTTCGAATTAATATGACCTAAACGTTGGTGCCATGTGTAGGCATTATCCCTTTCAAGGTGTTTTCTTTTAGAAGATTGAACAAGTGAACTTATGTTAAATTCATTTAAACAATTACCATAGTTTTGATAAGGAAATAACATGAATAAACAATTTATTCATGTACATGTGCAAATAAACGATTTATTTCTCATATTAAAATTTTCATCATCAAAATCAACTGAATAACAATTATTCATAAAACGAGATACAGAAATCAAATTCCTATGCAGAGTAGCTACAAATAAACAATCTTTTAAAACAAAACTCTATTATTAAAGTCTAAGCTAACATCTCCTACACTTAAGACCACTATTATTGTATTGTCCCTGACCATCAGGTACAACACCCATTGTGTAGCCTTTAGCCTAGCCTAAGCTCCTGTAACATATTACAGATATGGTCAGTTGAACCTGAGTCCACCCACCAGGAAACCGGTGGACTCTCAACTGCTCATGACTCAACTAAGTGAGATATCAACATACCTTCACCAGATGGCTTAGCAGTCTTTGTAGGAAGAGTAGCTATGTACTTAGTGTAGTTACTCCTCCAGTGGCCTAGTTTTCTTACAAAAGAAATACTTTTCTTTTGTTGACTTTCTCATGGACTTGGTTGCTATAATAACAACCTTGCCCTTTCCTATCTTTCTAGTAGGTCCCTTGTGAGTAATAATCAAGTCTAACTTATTTTTCAAGGCAAAGTAATTTGGTTTAGTGAGTACATTATGTATTCGAAATCAAGTGAAGTTCACCAGCAGTATCCATATCAAAAACACTGTAAATGCAAACAATCGTGTAACTACCTTAAGTGAGTCATGTATAATGCAGTGATATATATTCTTTCAATTTAGCATACACAATAAGTCAGATATCCACTAAACTGTACTATCATGCATACAATGATGACCCAAACACACCACTCCTTACTCCCCGGCGGCGGGGTCGCACGAAGCTAGTTCAGGTGAGAACTATTCTCAATTAGCCTGTTTTCTTGTAACTCTTACTAAACATAATTAACTCACCACTTTACCTTAGTCTCTAACATGACACAACAGAGCTCCTCGGGGAGGCTAATGTATCACGCTAGTCAAGTGTAAACCATTACCTAAACCTCCATACAAATACATGAAATACTCCACGGCAGCGTGGTCACATCGCTTCTTTGCACTTCGTTTTTCCTAAAAGAAGTCTAATCCTGTAATCCGAAAACCGACATCCTTTGCAGGGAGGTCTATCTATCTACTATACTGCTAGACCGGTAATGGAGATCGTGATGTTATAAAAATTGAAACCTCGCTCCCACTTGATTTTTATAACCAGTGATTTTTAATTAACTTGCATTTACAACCTAGATTATCTCATAATCCCCTTTAGAATCTCATTCTAAGATTAATCAAAATTAATTAATTGATTTATTTAAAATACTTATCATTTTACAGTATAGATTATCTCATAATCTCTCATTAGAATCTCATTCTAAAACCAATCAATAAAATTAATTAATTAATTTTAATTAAAACAATACCAACATGTAATTTAGATTATCGCATAATCTACCTTAAAAATTCTGATTTCAAAATTAAATTAAAAATAATTTTATTTAAAATCACTAGCAATTTTGTGCTAAGACTGTCCCATAGTCTATTTCAGAATCTTATTCTAAAAAAATATTAAATAAATTTTATTTAAAATACACTGATTCACAACTTAGATTATCACATCACCTAAATTTAGAATCTCATTCTAAAAGAAAATTAATTAATAAAGCAATTAATTTATAATTATTATGTAAATCAGTATTGACGCCTAAAAATTTTTTTTAAGTATGACGTCAGACGTTAGATACCAAATTTTTTAAAATATTTAATTGTAAAATAAATTGAATTTAATCTCATTAAATCAATTTTATCTGATTTCGTATAAGATAATTGAATCTAATCTCATTAGATCAACTTTATCCATTATTAAAAAAAGTATTTAAATCTAATCTTATTAGATCAATTTTGTCTGATTTCGTAAATCATGACTGAGAATGCACAATCTTATCATACGAACAACATAATCGCAAATTTATGGGTTGTTCCGAATTAACAATTAATTCTTTAACAATTTAAATAATTTAAATCATCATCATAAAAAGCCTAGTTAACTGTTAACTCTTTTGACCAATTTAAACAATTTAAATTGTTACTTTAAAACAATCTAATTAACAATTAATTACTATAATGATTCAAACAATCGTCTGAATTTAATAATTGATTTAAACAATTTAAATCGAACCGTCAAATTAAACTAACTTTCCTTCTTAATAAAATCTCTATTTTATTATTTCGCAAATCTATTTATTTTAATCTTATTATAACTAGTCATGTATATTATGAATGTAATCAGAGGCTGGCTCTGATACCAATTGTTGGGAAAAACATATGAATTTTGTTGAAAAATAAACTCTGATGCCGACTATTGGTTCACAGTTCTTAACTATGGTCACAACAATAGGCACCTATTAGAGCACTTAGAGTAGGAGACTCTTCTCTCTACCTAAACCCCCGGTTGGAGAGTCACGCTTCGTGACACCTCACGTGCGAGAGTTCCCGGGAATAGGTTTATCTCTATAAACCCTTTGCCCTAATACCGGTTGTTGGGATGAATTTCAAAAATTCTCCCTGAAGTTTACGCAGCGGAACCGGTTTAGAGTTCATAACACTAAACCTAGAATCGATTTAAAATTTCTAGTTTCAAATCTACTGACTTAAATTCATAATTTAAATCAATGGATCTAAATTTTTAATTTAGATCTACAGACCTTTTACTCTAATACATTCATAACAATACATAAACTTAAACAAGTTTAATAACTAATACTGTAAATAAATAGAAAAGTGAAAACTAAAAGAGAAGGAAAGAAAGGACATATCTGAAATAGCTTCAATAAAAGAAAAACTAGAAAGACAATAATATTCTCTAAAATCGAGACCTCGAGACCTTCTACGCAATGACCTCGATCTGCTCGGAGGATGGGCTCCAAAAAATATTAAACTGAGGAAAGAATAATTTCAACGGAAATTTTTCTCTCCAATTGGTTCTCCGAAACAATTCCAGAAACCCTAAAAAAATATTTTAACTTGAATGCCAAACCTCGAAATAAGCCCCTCTATTTATAGGAATATACTGGAGAGAAAAAATCCAATTTTCCGATGTGGGAACCACCCAGTTAAAAAAAAACGCAGCCTATCGTTTAAATAAACAACCAACAAGCTACGTTTCATTGACCAAAAAAGCATCCGTTTTAGTATAAACCGCGTGACATGTGGCGGCGTCCCATTGGTCCGCACCTGTGCACGTGGATAGCCAGAGTGCTGTCGCGCGCTGCTTCGCCGGATCCCGAGCGCACAGATCGTCATTGTTAATCAACGCGTTTTTTTTTTTTCGTTTTGTTTCCCACATGTAAAAATTCATCCTATGAATTTTAATTTTTCAAAAATTATTTTATTTTATAATTTTTAAATTTTATTCATCTCATGAATAATATTTGACAAAATTAATGTACCCATCTTATGGATAAATAATTCATCTCATGAATTCTTTAATATTTTTCTAATGGCAATAAAATACAGAGGCTTGTGCAGGGACCTCAGGGACAATTTAAATCTAGCTCCAAATGGATTAAATTAAATCATCTTATAATATTAATTTAATTACCATTTAATGAGACTTAATTCCACTAAATAAATCTCACTGCACTCCAGACTTAAATTATTTATTGAATATCTCCCTAATAGACTGTAATGATGACAACAACCCCTCCACTAGATGTCCATAACAAAGGATAAATATAACCACTACCATTATCCTTCTCACAGCTTCTCCATTAGTTACCGACTCGCTCTTCACTGAATAATTCATTTATACTTGAACATATTCACAGTATAAATTTCAAATGTTAAACACTTAGAATACTTTGGCCAAAGTTTCCGAACTATTCAAATATTTGCGAATCAACTAAGGGGACATCTGTATATCATAAGAGACTGTAGATCCCCTGTTGAATACCTGATCCTTGTCACACTTCACGCTGCTACCCAGTGTACATGGGATTTCAGTCATTCGTTTAGACCTTACTTATAGTACACCAGAGTAAATAACGCTCGATGCACAAATTCAGAATATCCTCAGGATTTAGAGTCATCATTCAAACAGTACAACGTGAATCACTCATCTCCGATAGTAGTCTAGGAATAAGTAATCCACATGATCCAACTCAGTGTGTCAAACACACTAACCTAATACTTTTGGATCTCCATCCACATGACCAAGACAAGTCATCTAAAGTGTTACGTTATAGTCTTAACATACAAGTGGTTTGTTAAGATCGAGATTGGATCTTGATCTTAACCTAAGGGAAAGAGAGTAAGGGATGAGAAAGAATTGAGAGGAGTTGAGGAAATAGAGAGAGAATAAGATGAGAAGAAAAGTTTATCTCATAGAGATGAGTAATTTTCATTGAATACCACAAAAATACACAAGATCAACCTATTTAAAGGGAATTTGAAACAAACAATCAAATTCCTAACACAAAGCCAAGTTCCCTCCCAAAAGCTAACAACCGGACCTAAGGCTAACTAATTCTGGCGCCAAAAGCAATTCAAACCAATACAAGCCATACACGATTTATTACAACAAAAATATTCAAGGAAAACGTAACAATCCCCTCCCCTTACAACATTCTTGTCCTCAAGAATGAAAAGAAGGAAATTGACTCAACAAAAACTTCCTTTCCTCCCAAGTGGTGAAAGCTTCATCCAAGTTGCTCCAAGTAACCCGCAGTTGCTGAACTTTGTCACCTGCTGCTGCTGCTGACCCTTCTTCGACTACTGCAGCAGGTTGTAACTTCATAAGACCATTGAAACCTACATTTGGCGGTGCTAAGGATGGTTGGTGACCAGCTTGAACCTGCCTTTTAAGAAGGGAACATGAAAAACTGGGTGTATGTTGGAGTCAGTTGGCAGCTCTAATTTATAAGCGACCTTGCCAATTCTTTCCAACACCTTGTAAGGACCAAAAAACCTGGCACATAGCTTGACATTCTTCCTTACTGCTGCTGTGGATTGCCTATAAGGCTGCAATTTCAGATATACCATGTCCCCTACCTCAAAATTTCGATCAATTCTTTTCTTATCGGCATACCACTTCATCCGGGCCTGAGATTCTGTAAGATTGAGCTTCAACTGGTGCAAAACATGTTCCCTTTGCTGCAACATATCAGATACTTCACTCCAATTAGACCCAAATCCCTTGCAATCCAAAAGGAGAAGGAGGATCATAACCAAACAAGGCCTTGAAGGGCGAAATGCCCAAAGAAGTATGAAAATGAGTATTATACCAATACTCTGCCAAAGAAAGCCACCTTCCCCACACCTTAGGATGATTAAATACCATGCTCCTGAGGTATTGTTCAATGCATTGATTAACCCTCTCCGTCTGACCATCGGTTTGAGGGTGGTATGAAGAACTCATAGCCAAGGTCGTTCCTAAGAGCCCAAACAACTCCTTCCAAAAGCGACTTGTGAAGAGTTTATCCCTATCTGAAACTATGGATTGAGGCAATCCATGAAGCTTGTAGATGTTGTCCAAGAACACACGAGCCAATTTTTCTGCAGTGACAGGTCGAGCCAAAGCAATGAAATGTCCGGATTTGGTGAACCGATCCACAACTACCCAAATCACCTCTTTCCCTTCTAACTTAGGTAATCCTTCGATGAAATCCATGCTTATGTGTTGCCATATGCCCTCAGGAATAAGAAGGGGCTGGAGCAGCCCTTGGTATCTATGATTACCAAGTTTGGTTTGTTGACAAACCTCACAACTTTGCACAAAACTAATCACTTCCCGCTTCATCCCGGGCCAGCTAAAATGAAGTCTCAGTCTCTGATAGGTCCCCTCCATACCTGAGTGACCTCCCCATGAAGAATCGTGTGCAGAATTGATGATCTGATGCCTGAGATCAGTAGAGCTACCTACATACACTTTCCCCTGAATTCTGATAATTCCTCGGGTAACAGATGTACCAGCAACCAGATTACCAGTCTTGCCCATACTAGTAGCAGCTATACATTCCTAAGCAAATGGATCATTCTCATAGGACTGATGTAACTCTTCCATCCAAGCAGGAGAAATCAAAGAAATAGCTCTAAGGGAACCCTGCTCATGGCCCTCAAACCTGCGTGACAGAGCATCCGCAGCCCAATTCTCTCTGCCTTTTCTGTACTCAATATCATAATTTAGCCCCAACATCTTCAATAGCCCTTTCCTTTGTATCCTTGTGACAATCTTTTGCTCTAATAAGTGTTTAAGACTTTGATGATCAGTCTTAATGATGAAGTGATGCCCATCTAAGTAATGCCTCCACTTATCAACTGCAAGCAAAATGGCAAGGTGCTCTTTCTCATATATGGAAAGAGCTTGATGTTTTGCACTCAAGGCTTGGCTGAGGTAAGCTATAGGTCTCCCTTCTTGAGACAGTACTGCTCCAATACCACCGCCACTAGCATCTGTCTCCAAAATGAAGCTTGAAGAGAAATCCGGCATAGCCAAAACTGGTGCTTGGCACATTGCAGATTTGAGAACATCAAAAGCCTTTTGCGCCTCTTCCGACCATTTGAAGGAGTCTTTCTTAAGCAAATCTATTAGGGGCTTGGCTAAGGCACCTTAGTTAGCTATGAACTTGCGGTAATAGCCAGTTAACCCCAAAAACCCCCTCAATTGCTTCAATGAGACCGGAATAGCCTAGTCCTTCATAGCTTGGACTTTTGAAGGATCGGTTGCAACTCCCTCACAAGAGATCACATGACCGAGATATTCCAGATGTGTTTGAGCAAATGAACACTTGGCCAACTTAGCAAACAATTTTATGCTTACGCATGATCAAAAATACCTCCCTCAGATGCTTCAAGTGCTCCTCAAAAGTTGCACTGTAAATGAGGATGTCGTCGAAGAAAACCAATACAAATTTCCTAAGAAATTGTTTGAAGACATCATTCATGAGAGCCTGGAATGTTGCAGGTGCGTTGGTCAAGCCAAAAGGCATAACCACAAATTCAAAGTGTCCATGATGCTTCCGGAATGCAGTCTTATACACATCAGGCTCACTCACTCTGATCTGATGATACCCTTGCCGAAGGTCCAGCTTGGAAAAAACTTGTGCCCCATATAATTCGTCCAACAAATCATCTATAACTGGTATAGGAAACTTATCCTTCACAGTCATAGAGTTAAGTTGCCTATAATCAATACACATACGTGCCGTGCCATCTTTCTTCTTGACAAGAATGACCGGAGAAGCAAAGGGACTATGACTAACTTGTATGAAGTTAGTCTTAAGCAATTCATCCACTTGCTTCTCTATCTTGGTTCTGTGAGCATGAGGATTTCTATAGGATCTGATCTTGACCAGTTCTGCACCCTCCTTGAGAGGAATCTCATGATCAAAACACCTCTTAGGAGGTAATGACTTAGACACTTCGAACACATCTTCGAACTTAGCTACTAAATTTTCACCTCTGGCTCGGTTATGTCAATCAATTCTGCTGAGGAAACAGCAAAAAATTGGCCCACCCATTGGTAAGCGCAACCTTGAAGGCCCTTCTTAAGCTTACTACCCTTAATGACTTGCAAATGAGCCAGCTCAGCTATCCCCTGCTGTGTGACTTTGGACCCATGTACATCAAATGACACCGATAGATTTTCATAATCAAACAATACCGGACTATAGGATCTCATCCAATCCACACCAAGTACCATGTCACACCCTCCCAAAAGAAGAATTCTAAAGTTGTAGCTGAACTTGCGGTCTTGCATTAACCAAGAGAAACCTTGGCATTTGTTCTGCGTGGTAACTGTCTTCCCATCAGCCACAGTGACTGCAAGCGGATGAGTATTGATCACCTAATGGCCCACTTTCTTGACAACTTTAGGATCTATGAAGCTATGAGTACTCCCACTATCAATGAGAATGATAATGGACCTCTTACCAGCTGTTCCTTTAATCCGGATTGTGCTATGGGCTCCATTACAGGTAAGAGCCTTAACTGAAATCTCTATCGCAGCATCTTCTAAGCTGAGCACACTTTCCTAATCAGACTCAATGTCCTCATCCGCAATTTCCTCTTCATCAAGGTGTTCATCAGCATTAGTACCTTCCACAGCCATGAGGAACTTGGGATTGCACTTGTGACCAAATTGGTAAGGCTGATTACAACGAAAGCACAACTTCTGCCAAGGATCAGGTGGCCTATCTAACTGACCAGCACTAACTCTTTGATTTCTGAAGGCTTGTTCCATTCCTGATGTCCGGCCTTCTGCTATTTCAGTCCAGTTTGGAGGTCGAGGTCGATCATGCTCACTGTGTTCATGTCTTTCAGAATTAGCTGCTTCTTGAGTCCTAACTGGAACTCCATCTTCACAATTTAATGTTTCAGCTCTCAATGAGGAACCAGCTTGAAGCACACTAACTGGTATCAAAGGATCCGGAACCAATGGAGGATTAGGCCTCCTGAATTGCTCACGAATTTCTGCTAATTTCACATCCAATTGTTGCAATTCTCTATCAAACCTCATTGCAATCTTCTCCTCCAACTCTTATGCCTGTCGTGTGAGCTGATCAGAGAAATTTAGTTCGACCTGCTGAGATCTTTATTCCAGTTTCTCCTCCCATTGCTGCTGCAACATCTGAACTGACTCCACTTGTGACACCTTGAGTCGATCAATCATGTACTCACTCCAAGCCTTAAATTGATTCTCCAAAACATTCTTTGTGACAACCTCCTGACTTGCACGATCATTGCCGCCAATTGCTTCAGCAATCGAAGGTCTGGTAGCTGCTCTGGCTGCAGCCGATCTGGTGGTTACACCACTTGCCAATGCTACCTCGGATGACATTGCTATTGTATCTGAATTTGGGAAGCCACGAGGCTCTGATACCAATTGTTAAGATCGAGATTGGATCTTGATCTTAACCTAAGGGAAAGAGAGTAAGGGATGAGAAAGAATTGAAAGGAGATGAGGAAATAAAGAGAGAATAAGATGAGAAGAGAAGTTTATCTCATAGAGATGAGTAATTTTCATTAAATACCACAACAATACACAAGATCAACCTATTTAAAGGGAATTTGAAACAAACAATCAAATTCCTAACACAAAGCCAAGTTCCCGCCCAAAAGCTAACAACCGGACCTAAGGCTAACTAATTCTGGCTCCAAAAGCAATTCAAACCAATACAAGCCATACGCGATTTATTACATCAAAAATATTAAAGGAAAATGTAACATGGTCCAGACTTGTCTTCGACTACGAGTCTTTCAAACAATAATCCATGCCATTTATTCCAAGTCTATCTGTGGCTTAGTCTCATAAACCACTTAGAACAAACCTGTAAATTGTAGTCTAAGGACTACACTCATCTCATGGATGTCTCCCAAAAGAAAATCACATGCAATATAAATGCTCACATACACAAATTTAACTAGGAAACGATTGGAACTTCAATTTTATTTATTAATTAAAATAATATATCTAGAATAAATCTGGATTTCAGGACACTGTTCCTAACATCATAAGCATCAAGATGGTCCTAGATGGGGAAGTATTGAATGTCATCAGTGCCTACGCACCTAAGATTGGACTAACAGAGCATGAGAAGGCAACATTCTGGGAAGACTTAGACATAATGATGCAAGGTACACCCCAAACCGAACAAGTGGTGATTGGCAGGGATTTCAATGGGCATGTTGGCACGGACGAGGATGGTTATGCATCAAATCGTGGAGTGTGTGATTTTGGAACTAGGAATGCGGAGGGCAAAGCACTCCTAGACTTTGTGGTCACTTATGAGCTAACGGTTGCCAACACCTTCTTCAGAAAGCTTGATAAACACATCATCACATATCAAAGCAGTGGGACAAGGACCAAGATTAACTACATTCTATTCTGCAGGGATTGTAAGGTTGTCCTAGGAGAAGACCTTTCTACATAACACAGAGTGTTGTGTGCTAATGTAAAGGCCAAGAAGAGGGGCAAAAGAACCTGGAAACCCGCGCAGACACATACTCGCTGGAGGGATTTTAAGGGGGACAACTATAAAGTTTATAAGGAAAGAACGAAGTCTGAGCTTGAGTGGGATTTGGAGGAGATATAAACCACATGTGAAATCAACTAGCCCAAAAGAGGACTGGCACACGAAGTTCTGGGCGTGTCAAAGGGCAGGACACCAAGCAATAGAGAGTCCAGGTGGTGGTGCGAGGAGGTCCAAGAGAAGATTAAGGCCAAAAGAGACTGTTTCAAGGAGTGAGATCGTAGTGGAGATGAGGACAAGCGACATCAGTATCAGCAAGCCAAGAAAGAAGCAAAGAAGGCAGTCAGAGAAGCACAATCAAAACCCTATGAGGACTTCTACAAAAGGCTGGAAAGCGAAGACGGAGCTAGGGATATTTATAAAATCGCTAAAGTGAGAGGAAGGAGGACGAGGGACTTGGAATCGAGTAAAGTGCATAAAAGGGGAAGATGGACAGGTGCTCATGGACGGGCATCTAATTAAAGCTAGGTGGAAAGCCTACTTCCACGATATGTTCAACGAACAGGGGGATACAGAGATATCCCTAGGTGATCTCCAAACATCTGAGGAGCACTAAAACTACTTTTACTGTGGGTGAATTAGATTTCAAGGAAGTCAAGGAAGCCCTGAAATATATGGGAAGGGGTAAAATAGTGGGCCCCGTGGGAATACCCATAAGGACTAAACTATTGAACCAAATCCTTCTGGGGAAGAAGATGCCTGATGAATGGAGGAAGAGCACATTGATCCCAATCTATAAGAACAAAGGCGACATCCCGAGTTGTTCCAACTATCGGGGTATCAAACTAATGTGCCACACTCTGAAGTTGTGGGAGCGGGTCATAGAGAGGAGGTTACAGCAATAGACAGAGGTGTCTGAGAACCAATTCGGATTTATGCCCAGGAGCTCAATGATAGAAGCCATCCATCTCCTAAGGCGGACAATCGAGCACTCCAGGGGGAGACAAAAGGATCCCTACATGGTTTTCATTAATTTGGAGAAGGCATATAATAGAAGAGAGGTCCTATGGAGGGTTTTGGAGAGGAAAGGCATCCCTGTGCCCTATATCCGGGCCATTAGAGACATGTATGAAGATGCACAAACTAATGTACAAACAGTGGAAGGGGAAATAGATATTTGGGTTTCATGGTACAGCAGAACAACGAAGTTGATGAGGATGCCAACAACCGGATTAAAGTAGGTTGGCATAAATGGAGGATGGCCTCCACGGTACTTTGCGATAGAAAGCTCCCGTTAAAGCTATAAGGAAAATACTATAAGACGGTAGTGAGACTGGCCATGTCATATGGGGTGGAGTGTCAGCCATTGAAACAATATCATACTCAGAAGATGAAGGTGGCGGAGATGAGGATGTTGCGGTAGATGTGTGGACACACAAGGATGGATAGGATCAGGAATGACGCTATAAGAGGCAAATTGAACGTGGCCTCGGTCAAGAATAAATTAAAGGAGCAACGTTTGAGGTGGTTTGGCCATGTTAGGAGGAGACCGACCATTACTCCAGTCAGGAGATGTGAACAGCTCCATACTATGCTAGGCAGGAGAGAAAAAGGCAGGCCAAAGAAGAGATGGTTGGAGACGATCTGACAAGACCTCACTCACTTAAACCTACCGGAGGAGATGACTTTGGATAAAGCTCGGTGGAGGGTTATCATAGGGGTAGCTGATATAGTGGCTTAGAGG
The DNA here is from genome assembly GCA_018398585.1 of Simmondsia chinensis. Classification (NCBI taxonomy): domain Eukaryota; kingdom Viridiplantae; phylum Streptophyta; class Magnoliopsida; order Caryophyllales; family Simmondsiaceae; genus Simmondsia; species Simmondsia chinensis. Next base: position 13,899,911 of record JAGTTD010000013.1, read on the forward strand.
AGTGCTGCTTAATATTGCTGACACTAGTGTTTCTAGGCGTATATGTCTTCCTCTTTGGGTGCACTTAATTGCTTATTTGCATAGTTGCCTACTATTTTCCTTGCAGTTGCCTTCCATAGAGTTTTGCTTCGTAATGCTTGCCTTGTGCTTTGTCCCGCTCTTATACTTTGTTACTCTCATGCTTCCATGCTGCCACGCTTCTCAAGGTTGGGGGTTCTCAGACACAGCCTCCCTTCGGGGTAGCACCCTGAAGGGAGAAGGCTGCGTACATCCATTCCCCCCCCCCCCCCTCCTCCCCCGGACCCTATTTAGGCGGGAGCCCTTAGGATACTAGATTGCTGTTGTTGTTGTCGTGTTCTCAAATATATGATAGAGAACGTCAAAATTACGTTAGCCGCCATATAAACTACAATAACAAATTAAATAAAAATTTTTCAAGTATATCACAATTGAATAAAAAAAACCCAAATGTATAAATCTTAAATGTATAAATTGAATATATGTATGACATATGGAAAAATCTATGAATTAAGACTAAAATTGCACTAGAAGCACTCTCAATCTCATTACTAAAAGAGTAAAATCTCCTAAAAATGTACAGTTCACAGTAGATTTTTAATTCAATAGTTAATAGAAAATATAAAATCTTTTTTTTTTGGACAAAGAAAATATAAAATAAAAATTAGATCAATAGTGAAAGTTAGAGCTTAATATAGTATACAACAATTTAGAAAAACACATTAAAATCCAAATTTTTTGAGTTTTGGCATTGAAACTAACCTTTTAATGAGAGAAACGAGAAAGGATGTCAGGCGAAGAGCACAAACGAGTGTTGATACCACGGTGGCTAAAAAAGATAGTGGCGGACTTGGCGGTGTGTCCGAATGACAGTGGCGGAGAGTGTGGTGGTTGGACGAGTGGAAAGCCAGATCGCGATGGTTGGACGGTGACGGAGACAGAGTCGGAGGAGGGAGCGCTGGGCAGTGAATGGTAGGAATATGAAGGAGAATCGAAGGTAGGAGGAGACTTAGAGGAGAGAGAGGGGGTGTTTAACTCAGGGTTTTTTTTGTTTGACTTTTTTATATTGTATTTTACGAAGCAGCACTTGAGTAAAAGCTGAATCGGTGGAATTGGTACTAAAATCGCGATTTTTTACGATTCTGAGCAATTTACCAATTTTGACCCAATTCTACTTGAGTGCGATTTTATAAGCGATTTGGATCGATAGGTTAATGTAGGATCATAGAATCGTGTGATTCTATGATTTGAATCACAATTTTAACAACCATGATCATGAGTGGAGATACCTGGGAGACGCCCCAATGTTGGTTGTCAAGGCGTTGGCGGCCCAAGATGGAATCTGGCACTGCATCAATGAAGGTTTTAGGCATATTCATGTGAAAGGTAATGATATAGTAGTCATAACGGTTATTCGTAAAGAATATTTATGTCCTTGGCAAATAAATTTGAATATAGAAGATATTTGGTCCCGATTGGATTAATGCAATTGTTGGCAAATAACTCATATTTGTTGGGAATGTAATAGAGCAGCATACAGGGTGACAACCAAAGGAGTTATAGAAAATAAAAAATACTAGAAGTTTGGAGATTTTAGTAATGAATTAAGTAAGATTATTGTTAAGGCCTCAATTGGCTACTACATGAATTAAATTCCTGAGGGAAGTTGTATTTTTGGGAATTTAATTTCTGTGTCAACTTTCCAAGAAATAGATAAAAAATATTTGGTTGCCATGATAGAAAATAGAACTTTCTTGCAGAGAATAGTTAAAAAATGAATAAATTAGAACTTACCTGGAGCTGGGGGGCTAGGTAAGTTACTTTTTGCGTTTTGAAAGAATTGGAATCCACTTCCTCCATACTGCCTACTTTCTTCCAACTAAATAAGAGTTAAAACCCATACTTTCCATTAAGGCTCCGTTTGTTTAAGGGGAAAACCACATTGTAGGAAGTGGTTTTCCCCTTTTCCATTGTTTGAAACGTATGTTGCTTACGGAAAAGGTTTTCTGACGAAAAACCTTTTCCCTCAAATGAGAGAAAATGACTTCCCTTTTAAAACAAGGGAAGTCATGATTTTAAGTGGCCCAAAAATCTTCGCGGTAATCATCATCCTAATCTAGATTAAATCGAAATAAACTAGACTAGATTATAAACATTTAACGTCACAACATTAGACAAGAATTAGACCGAATAATTAAAAACAGCTTGGATGTTACTTTATTATAGTTGCAACAAAATAATTTTAATCAAGTTGAATTGTTATATAATATTATGCAAGAAAATTATCTAGGTGCCCTAATATTTTAGCATTTATTACATAGATACTATGATATTTAGGTAATATATAATAATGTACCCTAAAGTTTAAAAATTTTATTATGACTCAGGTATCTTTTGCTAAAATTTAGTAGATTTTAATGAAAACAACAATTTATAAGTATCATATATCATAATGCGATAATTTCTTTTGTCTGAATATGCTGACATGACACATTTTTTTTTGATAATATTATGTAATTTTTGTTAGAATGTGGACAACCTTTTGTAATATGATCATAGTTTATACTACATCAGTTTTTTGGCAGAAATTAGCCGAATTTTAATGAAACTTCACTACATTTTAACACAGTATATACACAGTGATAAAATTTTTTATCTCAGGGCATCTTATTGTATATATTAAAAAAAATGATATTTGGATGATACATGCTTAAATTTTAAAATTCCTAAGAAAAAATTTTCTTAATTTATACAATTTTGATAGTTAACTTTTTTTTGTTTTTGTTACTTTATATATGTTATATTGTCATTTATATTATCCTATAACAAGATATAAAATAAAGGAACATACCTAGTGCCTCAAGGGCTCCCGCTTACGCAGGGTCTGCGGGGGCGGATGTACGCAACCTTCCCCCTTTAGGGTGTTAACCTGAAGAGATGTTGTTTCCCAGTGCCCCCAACCTGATGGTGAGGACTTCCCAGGAGGTCACCCATCCTGGTACTACTCTCGTCCAAGCACGCTTAACTTCGGAGTTCTAATGGGATCCGTTAACGGCGTGTTGGTGCCCTCTAACGAGATATAATTGATGAAAAATATTTTTTTCTTAAAACATAACAAGACATCGCAATGGGAATTAAGTTTTCCTTTGAAACAAATAATGGAAAACCCCACTCGGAATCTATATTTCCTTGAAAAATCTTTTCCGAAGGAAAATTAATTCATAGATTCTACTTTTCTGTCAAAATAAACGGAGCCTAAATTGTACTTCCTACGTTTACTTACTGCATACCAAACGACTCTTAAATTTAATTAGGTAGCTAAATCTTACCAAAATATTAACAAATTATATCCTAATCAAATATCACCCAAATCTTACCAATATCTAGTTTTTAAGCAATAATAACATCCCATCACTATTGTAGCGCCCTAGATAATATAGCAAAAGGCTTATATAAGAAAGACACTATATGGCCGTACTATCATGAATCCCCTCATCATAGCATGAAGCCCGAAAATTTCCGATACATAGTTTTGTAATTTCCATAAAATGTAATAGGTCGAATCCCAATTGACATCGAAACTAACAATTAAAGCTAGTAGTACAAAAGTCGAGTTACAATATATCAAATTGTCCATAACACCGCGCTATGGAATTTATTTAATATTTAAGTCTACCAAACTAAAATAATGCTTGAAATAGGATGGTGCTCTGCCTTTCTCATCCCTTTGGTACTACCACAAATTATTAATATGGAAAATAAAGGAAAAGAAGTGAATAAACAACATGTTCAACAAGTACACCACACACTCTACCCAGACCTGGCATAGTATTTAAAATCTTGCAAAATCTTGAAAGGGTGTTTTTACTGAAAACCACCTACATTTTAGGCGCGGTTTCAAAAAATCACCTAATTTGTCTAATTTTTCAAAGTCAGACCTAAACTTTTCAAAAAAAAATTTCAATTTCATGCTTAATGTTGAGACTGTGGACTTTATGTCAAATGAAATGTTGCATTTTGGGGTATAAATACATCCAAACACCAAATTTAACTTAATTTAATTAGATTATATTACCTAATGTGTTTTGCAAATGACGAAATTACCCTTCACCTCTGAATTTATAAAATTGTTAAAGGTTTTGCGCGTTGCTACTGTATTTTACCTCCAAAAAAATTAGAAGTGTTTTTTATTTGTAAAATTGTTTACAATTCATTGATAAAAAAAAAGTTTTATTAGGGGTAGTTTGGTAATTTTGTATTTATTTTAACGAAAAGTTAATGATGTCAACATTAGGTGTAATATTGAAATTTTTTTGAAAAGTTTACGTGTGACTTTGAAAAATTAGAAAAGTTAAGTGGTTTTTTAATACCATACTTAAATAATGTAGGTGGTTTTCAATTAAAAAACCGTCTTGAAATCCAATGTAAACAAGAAAATACAATATATCCTCAATGATCATATAACAAGAGGAATAAAACATTACTTTATATTATGATTTATTCCACATAAGTTTCTCGATTTAACTCATAGATCAATCAGAAACTACGGTTGGTATTCTATCCCGTAACAGGGCCACATATCAGCTTTTGCATAATTCATATACGAATCGATATCACATTCACTTTATCGGCCATAGAAGCTCTTTTAGGTCACATTTTAGACCCCTTGGGGTCTATGTAGTATCTGTGATCTCTTTCCATATGAACTTAGGTAACAAGTTTTCAATAATTCCATCTATAATATCACAAGTACAAATTCTTTCGAAAATCATATATTCTATCATCGAATTAATGAATAAATCAATGTAATATCAAATCATAAGAATAGTAATCATATAATCAATCAAACACATATGCCCGACCCTCTTTTAATAAAATAATAAATAGCTCAATTGTAAGTTTTATATATCAAATCATATAAAACAATATTCATATTCCGTAAATAAGTAGGGGGAGTGGAATACTTAGCTCCAGTATTTTCTAATTCAATATCCAAACCTCTATTACATATCTAGCTTTGAAAACCTATAAAGGGAGAGGGATTGGAAATGACGGTTGGTGCTCGTATAGAGAGAGAGAGACGGTTGGAAGGGGAAAGATAGGAGAAATTATGGTTAAAACCTCCTTTTTTTATATATATATATACTTATATAACTCTAGTTTTACTAATGAGCCCTTTCTAAAATTAGTCCATTATTTTCTTTATGGACCAATTGAAATAATATTGATTTCTAATTGTATTGTAATACCTAGCCCAATTTAATTGGACTGGGTATTACAGCTATTTTTACCCAATATATCGAACCCTAATGTTGTAGTTTATTGAAATTGATCCCTCACCTTTTTAATTAAAAATAGTCATTTATGTTTTACTTTGTAACCAAATTAACAAGAATATGGACAAAGCTAAAAATCAAAAGACAATAGACCAATTTATTTCTATTAAAAAAATATTAGAATTTGAATAAACTTATAAGCTATTTGCTCTTCCGCTTCCCCCGGAAAATCTCATTAATTATTGACGATATTAGGAGTTTTGTTAGTTTGTTTCATTCATGTACGTTTTCTTGGATCTAGAGATGTTGTAATGTGGTGGCTCACTAGGTCACTTGAAACCATCTTGGCCTATGTTGTAACCATGATTGATGGATGAGTACCCCCTTGAACTCTTATCCATAGTTCGTGCGGATTTAAATGTTATGTAGTCCTGCCTTCGGGTTTTCTAGTGTTTAAAAAAAAAAAATCAAAAGACAATAGACCAATTATTTCTATTAAAAAAATATTAAATTTGTACAAACTTATAAATATTAGAAACTAATAGAGTAAATAACTCCAACACATAAGTACTCACTCTCACCATCATTTACTTAAAAAAAAAAAAGAAAGTGAAATTATGTTAAATTTCACTAAACTTTTACCTAATCACGTGAGTCTAAGTGAAGTATTATCCTAAAATTAATTTTATCAGTCATAATAACATAAAATTCAACTACACTCATTCACATATAAAAGGAACATACCCAATGCTTCAAGAGCTCCTGCCTATTCAGGGTCGGGGGGGGGGAGTACGCAACCTTCCCTCTTCAGGGTGTTAACCTGAAGAGAGGCTGTTTTCCAGTGCCCCCAACCTGAGGGTGAGGACTTGCTAGAAGGTCACCCATCCTGGTATTACTCTCGCCCAAGCGCACTTAACTTTAAAATTCTAATGGGATCCAGTGATGACGTATGGGTGCCCTCTTTGGTCACTCATTCACATATAGAATCCTTAATAATAAATCGAAAAGGATAGAAGAGAAAGAGAGTACAGTCGCAGTTTCCCGTCCCGCTCATTTCACAAGAGAGAGAGAGTAGTTAGGGTGTAATAGAGTGAGCTCCTCCGCCGTGCTCGACGGCCATGGCACCCAGGGACCCTAAAAAATCCACCATAAACACCGCCTTTCTTTCCCTCCTCTTCATCTCTCTCCTTTGTGCCGTTTCTCTCCTCCTCCTCGTCCCCTTGTCTCTCTTCAGTTCCTCCCCGCCACCCCCAACGGACGCCGTTCTCGAACTGAAGAAACACACCTCATCGGAGCACTGTGACTACGCCGACGGCGCGTGGATCTACCAGCCGACGGCCGGATCGGCTCCTAGATATGATGAGACTTGCAAGGGGATATTCAAGGGGTGGAATTGTATGTTGAACCACAAAAGTAATGCTTTGGAGATCTCTAAGTGGCGGTGGAAGCCCAAAAGGTGTGATCTTTCGCCGTTTGATCCTGTCAGGTTTCTCCACCAGTTTAGGGACACTAGCATTGGTACTCTCTCTCCTTCTATCTCTCAATTCCTCAATTTATTGTACAAATTAAGGATTTTTTTTTGAGGCTAATGTGGCATTAATCTAACTTTTCAAATAAAAATGTTTTTTGTACTTTCCTTTCATGAAGCCCTGGATTGTTGTTTTTATTTTATACTTATCTTGTAGTTTTCAATGTGTAAAGTTTATGAATCAAGTTTGTTTTCTACTGTTGAAAATATCGTTTGTTGGACATGCATGTTATTCGACCAAGCTATAAATGTGTAGAGTAATTCAAATACTTTTCTCACTGGTTTCATTCTTATGTATAACTGATTTGAGTTGTTTCCCTACTATTGATGTAATTCTCATCGGCAATTGTTTTTGAAAATACTTGAAATTGTTCCTTGAATCAGTCTAGGTGACATATAGGCAAATAAAATGATATAGTCATATTGGGTGGTTTAAAATACTTGGAAGTTTAAAAGACCTACACTAAAATTGTTCAAAATTGGGTTCGGAGAGTTTTCGGGAGGGGAACTTCTCTATATTATATAATATAGAGAGAATATCACGTATGTGAGTGTCGTTACTGTTTATCTTGTGCTTCACTACTTAAAATTCTGGATCCCTGGTCTTCAATTGATTCTGGTGCCAGAAATTTTGAATTTAAACTATGGAGTTGCATTTCCCCACACAGGTAGTGCAATCAGGTTTTTCCTTTTGCGCTGTAGGAACCAAATAGAAACAGCTGTGCACTTATCCCTTCTTTTCGTTGTTTTGAATTTTGTTTACTCTTGCTACTGATTATGTGATTGCCAGTCTGTAAGAGGTGTTTGTACTGTAAGAAAATGGGAAGGGGTTGGAAGTTAGGCTAACTCCTTTGACATTCATATATGCTCTACAGAGTGGGCGGTAGTGCAAGCTTGGGCTAACTACGAGTAGTACAAGCTAAGGATGTTGCTTCCATTGAATTAGACTGATCCTGCATCTATGTCGTGGGAGTAAATGCAGGAAGAATAGTGGGAGAGAGAAGTGAAGTGGAACATGATCTAGTCCAAAAGTGGATTGATCTAGCATACACAAAAGCCCGAGAAAAGTAAAGAAAACTAGCTCTAGAAATGAGTTTTGATATGTATACTATACAAAGTAATGTGTTCATACAAATGAAAGATGGTGAGAGGCATAATGTCACATTATATTGTTTTTTTTCCTCACAGTTTTTTGTACTAAGTAATGTTAGATGCTTAGAAAAGTTGTTGGAGGACATTTTCCTCTGTGGCATGCTATTTCAAGCAGGGAGGGATTGAAATAGCAAATAAACAACCGAAGGATGACTACGAAATGTCCTTCACTTTCTATTAGCGTAGTCAGCTAAAATAATATCTCTTTTATATCACTGCTAAAATAATACTTATACTGATGGTTTAAAGTTGTTCTGGTTTGGTTTTATTTTCTTTTTCATTATGTTTAGCGAATTAGTTCCATATAGGTTATTTATCAGCGTTGTTTCAAAAAGCTTGGTTTAAAGTAAGTATTGAAACAAAATCTTGGTTTAGTGTCTTTTAGGGATACTGTATATGTAGGCTAGCATCTGGGATGACATCAAATTCCATTATGCTTTTTCTTTTGGAGTAGTTTTGTTTGTTACTTTTTCATAGAACAATGGCCAATATTTGTCCAAGTTTTGTTTGTTACTTGATGTATTGTTAATGGGATAAAGATGATGTGTGAGTAATCATCTAGGGAGATGGAAGTCTGTTGGCTTAAGGTTTAAGGGCTATGAGGTTATAGTGCTTCATTTTAGGAAGATGGGACGGCCAAAGAAAGCACTAGGCAAAATCTTTTGATGGCTTCTTTTTAACCAAGTTTCTAGTAGTCTGGTGATTAACGGTAACCATAGATGGCGAGAAAGTTGGAGAGAGAGATTGCACATTAATAGTGGATATTGCTATTTGACTGTGTCGGGAGCACTCAAACTTCTTTTGCAATTTCCTAAATCTCAGATCACCTACTTTGCCCAGATTGGCATGTTGTTCAAATTTGATAGTAAGAACATACCAAAGGATTGAAGAGCTTCACTTGTTTCAGTATGAGACTAACTGGATTGCAAAGAGGAGGAAGAAATTTGCATAATGTTTTGGAAGTTTGCATTCGAAGTCTGCAATCTATTGTTTATTTCAATTCCAAGTCCAAAATCAACGTTTTTTAAGCATTCCAAACATTGGCTTTGTGGGAAAAGTTAAGAATTGGCCAATGTGGCCTTGGGCGAGTGGTAAAACATTATCAAGGTTTAAGCCATAGGATATATGATATAGGATACAGGGATGCTTTTCTTCTCCAAGACCCTCCATATGACCTCTCTTGGCAAGCATATAGAGTGCCAAGAGAGGTCCTATGAAGGGTCTTGGAGAAGAAAGGCCCCCCTGTATCCCACATCCGAACTATTAAAGACATGTATGAGGATGTATTGACCAATGTGAGGACAATGGAAGGGAGACAAATGCTTTCCCAATTACGGTTGGAGTGCATCAAGGATCAGCCTTGAGCCTCTTCCTGTTTATTTTGATTATGGACGAGCTCACTAGGCACATTCAAGGGGGTGTGCCTTGGTGCATGCTTTTTGTGGATGATATAGTCCTGGTGGACGAGTCTAGAGAAGAGCTGAATGAAAAGCTGGAATTCTGGAGAAGGGCCCTGGAATCAAAAGGCTTACGGCTCAGTAGATCCAAAATCGAGTATATGGAATTTAAGTTCTGTACCTCAACTAGACCAAACATAGAAGATGTGAAGATTGGGACGGAGTGCATACCAAAAAAAGAAATTTTCAAATATTTGGGATCCATAGTGCAATAGGACGGCAGAGCTGACGAGGATGTTAGCAACGGGATTAAAGTAGGATTGCTTAAATGGAAGATAGCTTCGGCGGTACTATGCAATAGAAAGTTTCTGCTAAAGTTGAAGGGAAAATACATATGTTATACATAGTTGCAAGAAACTCCTAAAATGTTAATGCTTCACGCTTCGGAAACGCGATTCTGTGTTTTAGAGTCAGATTTGCGTTTCCAATGCGTATCAAACTCGACGGAAACATTTTCGAACAATCATGAAAGCATTTTGATAAGAAAATACTTATTAAATGATTTGTTGGTTAACTATATTATTCGATTTTAAAGAATCATTGAATTGTATAGACATGTTGGAATCAATTTTTTTAGATCTTATTCATTGGAGTACGTAATTTTCTTGGTTATTGCTTAATATTGACTTTGTTTTGATATTTATGCTTTTACTGCTTAATTGATAACATTTTATTACTTTTTCTTGTATATCTAATATAAGTAATATAAGTGCTCCCTTAATGCTTCCAACCTTAGAAACTTTTATGATTGCCCACTCCCCCGTTCCCATTCCTGCTCCCGCTTCGTGCAACTATAATGTTATATGGTACGGAGTGTTAGCCAATTAAACAGCAACACATGTAGAAGTTGAAGGTGGCGGAGATGAGGATGTTGCGTTGGATGTGTGGACACACAAGGAAGGCAAGATTAGAAATGATGTTATAAGATGAGGGAGCAACGTCTGCGATGGTTTGAGCATGTTAAGAGGAGACCATCCACTGCTCCTTTCAGGAGATGCAAACAACTCTATACTATGCATGCGAGGAGAGGGAGAGGTAGGCAAAAGAAGAGTTGGATGGAGAAGATTAAACATGACCTCACCCACCTAAATCTAAATGAGGAGATGGCCTTAGATAGAGCTGAGTGGGGGATTAGAATAGGGTTAGCCCACATAGCGGCCTAGGATAGAGAAGCACAACAAAGCTAGCCCATAGCTCCCCTAGGCTTACATGTGCTATTGTTGCTTGTTGGTTGCTTGTGGCTTGTTGCAAGTTCCTCATGCGTTTTATTAATGCTCCTTTGTTGCTCTGTGCTTTGCTGCTAGTTGCTTTGTTGCTTCATTGTTGCTCTATTGATTTGTTTGTCGTTTGCTTTTGTGCTTTTTAGGTTGGAGGTTCTCGGACACAGCCTTTCTTTAGCGTAGCACCCTGAAGGGGTCAAGCTGCTGCATCCCACCCCTCCTAGACCCTGTTATGGCGGGAGCCCTTGTGGCATTGGGATTGTTGTTGTTGTAAGCCATAGGATAAGAGGTTCTGTGTTCAAATCCTCAATCCCGCTATGAAGAAAGAAAATGAATATGAATATCAAATTCTAGTTCCTGTATACTTCATGAGAGAAGTTGTAGTTATTGTTGTATACAACTTCACTTTAGAGGGGTAAGGCTGTGTATATCCCCCTCTTGCCGGTGACCCTGTTCAGGCAGGAGCCTTGGGGCACTGGGTTTGTTGTTATTGTGTATACTTCATGAGAGAAGTGTTATTATATCTAATATGACAGGGTAAATAATTGGCAACTTGAAGTTTCAAATTACATGGGGTTTATGTAAAATTCAATTCATCATCTGTTAAACATCCTAAACATTGAGTTTGTGTTGAATAAAGAACTTGAAATGCAATTATTGTTCCTAAACATGGTGTGAGAGGGCATCTGTCCTCTTTGCCGAATACTCTTGTTTTGTTCAATATGTCCATTTCTAGGATGGCATCATGGAGGCTTCGGATGTGATGGAGATTAGATTATTTGTTGGAGAAGTTTGGGAATAAGAAGAAATTTCTTGATTTCTTGAGCTCACTGGATCCATACAGCCGCAAGGACTAGAAAATTTAGCAATAATGGGACATTGTATTTCATGGCATAAGTCCAAGTACATCAGTTGAACATCGTATCTGTTGACGACATCAATAACAAAAATGCAATGTAAGATTTAGTTTGTAATTACGTAAAGATAGGACTGAATAGTGATGAAATTTGATCCTATCAGTCTGATTAAAAAAAGAAAAAAATGATCCTAGCAGAATGGAATATCGAAAAGGCCGTTCTCCTCTCGGTTGCAACTTGCAACCAACTCAGTGCTGGGTTTTGATCCAGTGGCTGGCTCAACTGCCCTTTAATAAAATTTTTTTCCACATGCCTCAACTGCCAGGTCATCAATTGGTCGCAGGCTCAGCTCTCCTCCTCCTTTTGTGATCCCTGGCAGATTGTAGCCTTGATGTTTCGCATTTCTTCTTTATATGTCTTTATTTTCTGTTTTGTGTATTCATTGGATCCAAAGCCTGAATGACTTTTCCTTTGCCCCATTGTTTTGAGACCTGCTGAATTCTTTAAATGCGTGGCTTTTTGCTTGTTTAGTATTGGGATCTTTGTTTAAACAGGCAGTGATGATATGTTGGGTGTGTTTGGTATTGTGGTTGAATAGCTTTCGAGAAAAGTTGTAATAGTTTCTCTTTTTGGTGTTTGGGCGTGTGGCTGAAACTGTGGTTGGAAAAGTGATAGAGATAGAGGAGAGAAAAATGAGATATACGTTGAAGATATTTGAAAATAAATTATATTGTTGTAAATTTTATATTTTGGAACTTTTAATTAGGTTAGAGATTAGGATAGATTTTGCAGATTAGAGAGTGTATCATGTTAGTTTTAGATTAGCTTGTTATTATCTTTAAAAGAGTTCCTTTTCCTTTAAGAATCTAGTTTTATAGTTCTATAAATAAGGATGTAAACTGAGCCTTAATAGCAGATCATTATACTATTGAATAAAATTCAGTTTCTTTCTATTTTCTTAAGCACAGGGTTGCTTAAAGCTAAGTACATGGATACTTAGTTGGTTGGGCACAGGGCTGTTCATCAGTCTGCCTATGCTTAGGAACCCCTTTATTAGGCATAGGGATGCTTAATCTCTATCAAAGAGTGCTTTTCTAACAGCAGAAAGTTAGGCGAAGGAATACACTTCTTGAAAACCACTTTTACAATAAAGAGACAAATTTATCCTTTTATATATATATACATACATATATACATATATATAGATACATACATATATACATACATATATACATACATACATATATGTATGTATGTGTATATGTATATGTATGTATGTATGTATATATATATATATATATCCCAAATTACAATCTACAACATAATGAAACAACCAACATGTATTTGTAAACTAGGAATGAGCAACTCATATGAAAACAATTATGGTTTGTTAAAATAATTTGATGAACGTTTTAGAAAAATTTGGTCATAAGTTTTATCTCATTTAACGTAAAAAAATATACATTCTCATATAATTTGAAACTAAAACTCATTTTATATTATTTAGTCAAAATTTTTTTTGGATCAACAGTCAAACTTATTGAATTAATTTTAATTAATAATAAATTATTATAAGTATTTACAATAAATTATGTCCTAGACCATGCTCAGGTGGGATCCCTTGGGCACTGAGTTTGTTGTTGTTGTATTTACAATAAATTATGTATATATTCATATACAAATATACTATAAAATAATTAACTGTAAGCAATATTGTTGTAGTCCAAAATGGTTATTTTCGTTTCCCATTGCATTTTTCAACGGCAACTTTGAAAAATAGTTACCAAACACTTCAATTGTTTTTCCCTATAGCAAACACTTCTACAGCTAAATCCACAACACATTGTTTTTCTTTATAGCAAACACTTCTACAGCTAAATCCACAACACTTGAGAACAATGCCACGTGAGCAGTTATTGAATAGGGGATTGAATAAGATTCATAGTTTGGATAGTGTGGGGGATATCTGATGTCATATCTATCTTAACTATGCATCCAATCATTTTTGTTTGAGCCCATATCTATTCTGGTTCAGTGATTGCGGTGTATCTTTCTTCCATATTCTAATTGTTCAGTGGTTTCTATTGTGTCTAAACGTTTGGGCTTTGACAATATTGATATGGATTAATTGACAGTGCAGGATTTATTGGTGATTCTTTGAACAGAAATATGTTCGTCTCTCTCTTTTGTACTCTGAAGCGAGTATCTAGTGATGTAAAGAAGTGGCGTCCAGTAAAGGCTGACCGTGGATTTACATTTCTTCAGTATAATCTTACGCTTGCATATCATAGGACCAATCTGTTGGCACGATATGGTAGGTAAGCCATGTTTCCTGTGCTGTTTTCTAGTTGTTATATATCTGAAGGAATCATACTGTTATCACTTATCTCTTTATATCCTTTCATGCCTTTGCATGATATTTCTCTTTTTCTTTTGGGAAAGAGTGGTAGGGGTGGGTTAAGTGGCAGAATGGCAGGTAAAGAGTTGACAGAACTTTCTAAACATGGCTAAGTGGGTTGTGGATCAGTATGCCTGACATGTTGGACTAGCAAGGGGATAAAGAAGTAGAAGAACATAGAATATGATGTGGTGATGAAGCTTTTCGGTGTGGATAGAAGGTTCTATGGTGCATTTATATATATAGTCAGTTGCCGCTATTGTTTTCTGTGTGCTTTTTAGCTTTATTGCAATCTCATAAAATTTGGTTGTAATGCTTCCTTGTGTATTCCTAATTGTTTCATATTTTTGAAAATAACTTGAAATTACAATTTTCTGTGGTTCTACTGATGCTTATTTGACCCTTTATGTTTGAGATCTTTAACTTGGGTTTTTTGAGTTTGGACCTTACAAGCGTCTGTTCAACTGACTTGTAATATGTACGCTGTCAAACAGTTTGTGGGCATGCTAGATTTTTTTTCCTTCCTTCTTTGTTGTGCTCAGTGGTGGATCTACATTGGGCTTAGTGGGGTGCATGGACCCCGTAGCTTTACAACCCAACCTTTAAAGTTATGCATGTGTCGGTGTAGAAACTTTATTTTTAAATATATATAATATGGGGTGACCCCGCAGCCTCAGTATAATGTTAGCCTAGTGGTTGCGCGCCTCTTATATTTCAGGTGGGTCACTGTATTGAATCCCAGAGCAGCACCTTATATATGTCTCAGTTTCCACTGTTTTTTCTTTGCATAAATAAAAAAGTTTGGTCTCTCTCAAGTGGTGTCCCTCGTTGTTAATTATTATAACTTTATTGTGCATATATATATATATATATATATATATATATAGGGTGGTATTCTTATGAGAGGGTGAGAGCGTGAGAGGAGAGAATCCTGGCCCTCCGTTGTAATGGACGGCCAAGATTTGTTGGACATTATAAAAAAATAACAATTTACAACCAAGATTTGTTGAGTATTGAAAAAAAAAAAAAAAAAACCAATTTCCCTCACATACCCCTTCTTTTTTTTGCCCCATGAAGGGGTATGGGCCGTAAATTGTTATTTTTTTTAATGTTCAATAAATCTTGGATGTCCATTACAATGGAGGGTCAGGATTCGCCCCTCTCACGCTCTCACCCTTTCATAAGAACGCCACCTTATATATATATGCACACACATACACACACACACTTATATATTTATATTTATCATTATTTAAATTAGTCAATTATATGTTTTAGGATTATTTATATCAAATTCTTTGTATTTTTAGCACTATGTTGGCCTATTTTTTAGTTGTGTTAATTTAGTTCTTGTATGGTTTACCTTTGCTACAATTTAATCATATGGTGAAATTAATATTAAGTTAATGACATATTTTTTAACAGCTCAGTCATATCGGATGGAAGTAATCAAATACAAACTCACCCGTTGATCAATCTAAAGCCAACCATGACGCAAACATTATGAATTCTGGTGCTAATCTATCATCAAGTTTATTTCAAAACTAAATTAACATAATATAAGTTGTCAAGGATTGACAAAAGTAAAAGTATTAAATAGATATAGTACATAAAATATAGTGACTTGTGACAAAATATTCAATTATTAGTTATTTATTTATTTTTTACTTTTTATTATAAGATGGACCCCTCATTGATGAATTATTGGATCCGCAACTGGTTGTGCTCTAAGGAAATGTCTTCTCAGGCAGCCTTTTAAAATTATACCGTTGGACAGGTGTATGGAAAACCTGGAATCAGGTATCTTAGTTGGGTGTTTTTTGAAGGTTGTTCTCGAGGCCCCGCTTTTTGGAAAATGTGGAACTGGGTGCTCTTTTTTTTTTCCCTTCTGAGTATTTGAATGCTTGTTGATGGGGATAATCTATTCCCTTCTCACTCAGGGGACGAAGTCAATCATTTTGATACCTGCCTGCTAACCTGCACCATGCAAGGCAAGTAGTGGAGCAATACGTAAGTTGGTGCATTTGGCAGGGCTGTGTAAGTTACTAATAGTTACTTATTTGAGAGATAGTATTGTGTACTATGAAGTGTTGGATACCATATCTTACAGTGACAGATAAAGGCTGATGATATCCTCTTTTTGTCCATCAAGGCTGAATTGTAGGAGTATTTTCCTGCCTGTTATCTACCCCTGACCCGATATTTTGTATTCTTATTCCATCTCAAGGGCTTAATAAAAATTGTCTCTTCAACTTGTTGCTCATACTTGGATAAAAGGAAATGCCTATCTTGGCATGAAATGAAGAGTCTGAGGAATATGCTTGAACTATTTTTCCTTTTCAACTTCTGATCATATTGGTGCTATTGAGGAAGAAATGACTCATCTTTTGCAGCTGCTAAGGGCTTCATTTGGCGGTAACACTACCAGAGTTGACGCCCCAGGATATATTGCCCTAGGTTCAAATCTCCCTACCTCACCGTAATAAAAGGATTCATCTTTTCCTCTGGCGGTAACACTACCAGAGTTGAACTCTTCTCTCTCCTCTCTACTGACTCTCTTTTTTACTGATGCACGTCATCCTCCATCCCCTCAACGGCTAGCTAGCCGGGCTTCACACCTGCCGTCGGTCACCTCGCCGACCGTCTGACCTCCACACCATCGGCGGCACCAAGACGGTGCGACCGCAGCACCGGCCAGCTCGCCCCACCGCACGCAGCCGCCCCCCCGCCATCTACACCCCCCATCCTCCCTCTCTCCCCCTCCCCGGCCTTTGCCTTGCCACCACCGGCCACCACCACCACCACGCCACCACTTTCACCCCACCTTCAACTAGACCCACCACCAACCCGATGCAACCCCCCCCCCGCGACTGCTGAACACCCCCGCACACACCACCGCCTCTCACCCCACCTGACCTCCTTACTGCCATATCCTACCCCGCACCGCTCCATCAGCAACCCCACCACCAAAAACCCCTCCTCCGACCCACCAACCCACCCCACCCCCACCACCGAACACCCACAACACTTATAGCACTGACCACCCCTCCTCCGTACACCTCGCCCCACCCCACCATCGAACACCCCACCCCTCCTCCGTACACTCCGTCCCGCCCCACCACCGAACACCCACAACACCCACAGCACCATCAACACTTCTCACCACCACTACCATCACCTCTCTTCCTCCACCTCAAGGCAGCCCTGCCCGCCACCTCCCCAAGACAAAACTGTAGCCAGCCGACCGGCCCAGGTAAGTAAAACTGGTCGGCCCCAGGTTCGAATCCCTGACCTTTTCTTTATTCGGTGCTCCTCATTATTGTTCCTATTACTTGTGCTGGGTTTGGTATATCGTTGTCTCGGGTGATTGTATGCGTGAATAATCATGACTAGGGACAGGTAGTTTCTGAACTTTACCAACAATGGAGCTCAAAACGTGAGGCCATCTCTAAATGGGCTAGGAACGAGACGGAAAAGTTCATGAGGTGAGGGGATACTGCGAATTGGGACATTAAATGTTAGCAAGCTAACCAGGAAAAGCTTTGAAGTGGCCCAAATGATGGTTAGGAGAAAGATCAACATCCTGTGCATCCAAGAGACTAGGTGGGTGGGCACAAAAGCAAGGGATGTGTTAGGTTACAAGTTATGGTATTCTAGCCAAGTAAGGGGGAGAAATGGGGTGGGTATTATGGTGAATAGCTCCCTTAGGGACGAAGTAGTAGGGGTCACTAGGACTAGCGATAGGATTATTAGCATGAAGTTAGTTTTAGGTGGGGAGATGTTGAACATTATAAGTGCATACGCCCCACAGATAGGACATACACAGTAGGAGAAGGCCAGTTTTTGGGAGGTTTTAGACCTAACAATGCAAGGGATACCCCAGAGCGAACAAGTTGTGATTGGAGGAGTCTTTAATGGGCACGTGGGAGCGACCAAAGAAGGTTATGCATCCCACCGTGGAGGATTTGGTTATGGAAGGAGAAATGATAAGGGCAAGGCTCTGTTAGACTTTGCCGTCACTTATGAGTTAACAGTGGCCAACACCTTCTTCAAAAAGCGTGAGGACCACATCATCACCTATCGGAGTGGTGGAGCAAAGACCCAGATTGACTACATATTACTAAGAAAGAGGATTCAAAAAGATTGCAAGGATTGCAAGGTTATCCCTGGGGAGGACCTCTCAACACAAAACAGGGTAGTGTGTGCTGAGGTTAGGGTCAAGAGAAGGAACAAGAAAGCCATCAAAACATCACAGCCACGCACGCGATGGAGGGAGCTGAAGGGGGAAAACTCTCAAGTCTTTAAGGAAAGAGTTGAGGCTGAGCTTGGAGAGAATTGTGAGGGAGATTTAAACCACCTGTGTAACCAAGTAGCCCAAAAGATTAGAGATGTGGCACAGGAAGTCCTAGGCGTATCAAAAGGCGGGGCACCAAACAATAAAGAGACCTGGTGGTGGTGCAGGGAGGTCCAAGAGAAGATTAAGGCGAAACGAGACTGCTTCAAGGAGTGGGATCGAAGTGGAGATGAAGACAAGAGATAACAATATAAACAGGCTAAGAAGGAAGCAAGGATAGTAGTAAGAGACGCACAATCCAAAGCCTTTGAGGAGTTCTATAAAAGGCTGGATACAGATGAGGGGGCTAGAGACCTCTATAGAATTGCAAAGGCAAGAGAAAGGAGGACTAGAGACCTGGACCAAGTAAGGTGCATAAAGGGGCCAGCCAGACAAGTGCTCGTGGACGAGCAACAAATCAAAGATAGGTGGAAATCCTACTTCCATGATCTCTTCAATGAGAAGGGAGATACAGTTACACCCCCAGAAGTTTTACAAGCACCAGCAGAGCACGAGTCCCACGACCATTGCACCAGAATTAGACCCGAGGAAGTTAGGGAAGCATTGAAGAAGATAAGCAGGGGTAAAGCAGTTGACCGTGACGGTATACGCATTAAGGCATGGAAATGTACTGGAGAAGCGGGTATCAGATGGTTGACTAAATTATTCAACCAAATTCTCCAGGGGAAAAAGATGCCTGATGATTGGCGGAAGAGCACACTAGTCCCCGTCTATAAGAACAAAGGCAACATTCAGAGTTGTGCCAACTACAGAGGAATCAAACTAATGAGCCACACTCTGAAGCTTTGGGAGCGGGTCATAGAAGGAAGGCTTCGCCATCAAGCAGGAGTCTCAAAGAACCAATTTGGATTTATGCCACGTAGATCAACGATAGAAGCCATCCATGTCCTGAGGAGGTCCATAGAGTACTCCAGAGATAGACAAAAGGACCTCGATATGGTTTTCATTGATTTGGAGAAGGCATATGATAGAGTACCGAGAGAGGTTCTATGGAGGGTCCTGGAGAGGAAAGGCATCCATGAGTCCTACATACGAGTCATCAAGGACATGTACGAAGACGCTCAAACTAGTGTGCACACTATGGAAGGGGAGACAGACGCTTTTCCGATTACAGTAGGGGTACACCAAGGATCAGCCTTGAGTCCCTTTCTGTTCATTTTGGTGATGGAAGAGCTCACTAGGCACGTCCAAGGGGATGTACCTTGGTGCATGCTTTTCGCGGACGATATAGTTCTAGTGGGAGAGTCTAGAGTGGAGGTGAATGAAAAACTAGAACTTTGGGGGCTGGCCCTGGAATCGAAAGGTCTAAGGCTTAGTAGATCTAAGACAGAATATAGGGAACTTAAGTTCAGCACCTCTACCACGCCAAGCGCAGCAGTCGTACGGATTGGATCAAAGTACATACCTCAGAGAGCATGCTTTAAATACCTGGGTTCCATGGTGCAGAAAGATGGCGAAGTGGACGCAAATGTCAACAATAGGATTAAAGTGGGTTGGCAGAAATGGAGAATGGCCGCGACGATATTGTGTGATAGGAAGTTCCCTCTAAAATTAAAGGGTAAATACTATAAGACCGTAGTGAGGCCAGTTATGTCTTACGGGGCAGAGTGCTGGCCTGTAAAGTGTCACCAAACACAAAAGATGAGGGTGGCGGAGATAAGGGTGCCGAGGGGGATGTGCGGACACACAAGGAGGGACAAGATTCGAAATGATGTCATAAGAAGTAAATTAGGTGTCGCCCCGATAGAAGATAAGTTGAGGGAGCAACAACTGTGGTGGTTTATGCATGTTAGAAGGAGACCCACCACTGGCCCTGTCAGGAGATGCGAACAACTCCACATAACAGACGGGAAGAGAGGGAGAGGACGGCCAAAGAAGAGTTGGATGGAGACAATTCGACGGGATCTCACCTATCTCAACCTAAATGAAGAGATGGCTCTAGATAGAGCTCCGTGGAGGACTAGGATAGGTGTACCCGATGTAGCGGGGTAGGAGCATCTGACCACTCGTAAGCTCAATCTAGTGCTACGACTTTACGGAATGCCTGTTCCATAATTTGGTGACTAGTGTTCCCCGGGGCGGTCATCTGGGATGTGGTAAGAGGCATAGTGGGGCGTGGCCTTGATAGAAGATAAAATGAAGAAGCAATGTTTGAAGTGGTTTAGGCACGTTAGGAAGAGACCAACCACTGCTCCAGTCAGGAGATGCGATCAACTCCGTACCATGCTAGGCAGGAGAGGAAGAAGTAGGCTCAAGAAGGGATGACTGCATTCGATACGGTAGGACCTCACCCACCTAAACCCACGGGAGGAGATGGCCTTAGATAGAGCTCGATAGAGATAGAGCTCGATGGAGGACTAGCATAGGGGTAGCAGATGTAGTGGCCTCACACCGCTGCTTATTCTGCTATACTTGTGTTCCTAGGCGTATAGGCCTATTAAGGTGCACCTATCTACCTATCCGCCTATCTGTTTACTATTTACATAATGTTTACTATCTGTTTATTTACTTATTTTGCTGCCTTGAGGGATATGGTTTTGCCTTGAAGTCTCCTCTAGGGCGTTATGCTTTGTATTACTCACTTTATGCTATGGCTTACTTTTATGCATTGATGCCCTATTGCTCATAGGTTGCCATGTTGTGATGACGACATGTCTCTCAGGTTGGGGGTCCTCGGAACCAGCCTCTTTTCAGGTTAACACCCTGAAGGGGGAAGGCTGCGTACATCAACCCCACCCCCCCCCAAAAGACCCCGCTTTTGCCGGAGCCCTTGAGGCACTGGGATTGTTGTTGTTGTTGTTGTTGTATCTTTTCCTCCAGCGGGTGTTAGAAATAGAGCGAGACCCCGCATCTGTGCAAAATTCTTGGTCATTTAAGAAAATGTTACAGAAAAGTGGGTATAGGAACAAGATTTATTACTGCTCTGATTATCACGATATGTTCTTAGTAGTCTATTTAAGTGTTGTGTAGGCACACTGAGATAAGTGAGTCTTTCCTTTTGTTTCATTTAGCTGTCGTGACGATATTTTTTAATGGATTCTTTTATCCTTAGAGAACCCTTCTGATTTGTGCTTCCCTAACTTCTTTGCTTTGTCCTTATTCTACGATTTATCTTCGCGGCGGAGATTTGTTAGGATCAACTATTGTACTTGGCTGCTATCTTGTAAAGCAAAAGCAAAGCAACATTCCCAGTGCCCCAAAGGCTCCCGCCTAAGCAGGGTCTGGGGGGGATGGATGTACGCAGCCTTCCCCCTTCAGGGTGAATGGAGGCTGTTTCCGAGAACCCCAGATCTGAGGGGTGCAGCACGAGGACTTCCCAGGAGGTCATTCATCTTGGTACTATTCTCGCCCAAGCACGCTTAACTTTGGAGTTCTAATGGGATCCGGTGCTTGTGTATTGGTACCCATCTTGGTACTATTGGGCGGCTATCTCGTATGTGCCCAAATTGTGAAGCAATCTGCTAGTATGGATGATAGAAGCTTTATCCTATAGTAATTCAGGAGCAGTTACTGTTGAAGTACGGTGGACTGGTCTATAGCACTACATTGGGGGCGGTTAGCTATGCTAAAGAGAGTAATGACTTAGGTTCTATCTATGGAATTAAGTTGTATCGGACTATTTATGGGACAGAAGTTAGTTTAAGACTTATGTTTGTAAAAATTTGAATCAATACTGCACCAGTACGTTTATTAAATCAAATAGAACTTATATGCATTGTGAAGGCCATTACGGAAGTATGTAACATAACAACCAATGGCTTAGCACCAAGCTCAGATTTCGTCGAGTAACTGGCTGTTACATTCCTGTTCTCTATTTGGTTACAAGATTCTATTTGAGACTAAAGGTCTCCTATGGTAGCTTCTCATGTTGTGGCATAACGATGACACAAGAGTTTAAAAACGAGGTATGTAGGTGTATTTGCTGGAATGTTTGTTGTTCACTCTGTGAGCTGTTGGTCTTTTGTGATGTAATACCTGCTTCTTGTTGGGCTGGTAGCTTGTTCTTTATGTTTTGCCTAGTCCAAGTCTCAACTTGTATATAGATGCAATGGGGCTTATATATTTGTTGACGTATTTGAGGCTGTATGCATTTGAATTAGTGAAATGCTGTAGAACCCTCTTCTCCACTTTCTAGATCTGAGCAGTTTGGGTTTTTGTCAGCAATACCTCGGACTTAAAGAAAGATCTTACTTCCATGCATCTATGCATCTATGGTTTCCCAACTGATCGGTTTTGAAGTTGTTCTAGCTTGTCCTCTACTAGCCAGATCTAGATTGAACAGATCCAGGTTTGACAACTATTAGGGACTGCGGCACAATAGGATATTGGGCTCAGCCCTAGAAAAGTATAAAGGCCTTTAATGGGCAAGATGTATGCTTGGACTCAAATTTTACTGTTTATACAGGCTGTCATTTGAACTTTGGATTGTTCGAAGAAGTTGACCTCTAAATGCTTTGCGGTGCTGTAAAAAATTGGATTATGTATCTCATAAACCGCATTTCAATAAAGGCTTACATCTTTCCTTCTATTTTTCATATAGGTGGTCGCCTAATGCTAATAGTGGGGTGCTTGAATCTCTTGGATACAAAGATGGTTACAGGGTCGATGTTGACATCCCCGATAGCTCATGGGCAGAGGCTCCTAGTTTCCATGATATTATTATCCTAAATACTGGTCATTGGTAAGTTTCATATGCTTCTTTTGACTTCTCTGTGATTTTGGTATCGGGTTCTTGAAATAAGTCGTAATTTTGTCTAGTTATGGTGGTCTATTGAGCACAAAAGAGGAAGAGACCTGCCGCGTTGGTCAGCCTGTACTAGAGAGAGAGTAACTAGGAGGGGCGTGTTCAATTCATGGAACATTTTATATTTAAAATTTCACACGATAACCGTGTTTTTTTGCAGAAAATGCCTTCGTAAGTACATACTTTTCAAGTTCCCAGTGAAATATGGTTTTTCATTTTCTTCTCTTTGCACAAAGAGCTGGATAACTGCCTTTTTTTCCATGTTTTCTGTATGAAAGATGTTTGTTTTCACGTGTCTTACGTTGTCCATATGTTCTCTAAGTTTTAGCTTTTTACAGGAAATACTTGGAAAAGTAGAGGTAGAAAACTTAAAAAAAAGAGATTCGGGAACTGAACATGCCTTGCTGACACTTCTGGTGTTTACAGGTGGTGGGCTCCTGCAAAATTTGACCCGGTAAAATCACCGATGCTGTTCTTTGAGAACGGATTACCTGTACTGCCTCCAAGATCTCCAGATGCTGGCCTTGATATGGTTCTGAAACACATGGTAGGACATTAACCTCTTGCTGTTAGGAGGTTTGATAACAGTAATTATGCTCCCACGTCAGCTTCTTCTATTTTGATGTTAGACAACCGTTGTACAATTAGAGCTGGGGGTGTTCATTGGTCCAAACCCGGACCGGACCGGACCAGAATGAAGGCCGAAACCGGCCTCTTTTGAAGACCGAAGACCGGACCGAATTTATCGAGGCTGGTTACTTCATGGACCGGACCGGACTGGACCGATTTGGACCGATTATCATTTCTTTCTTTACTAATATAAGTTCAATGCACATTTTGTCAATTTTGGACAGCTTTAAAAGCATTTAATAGGAAAAAAAGAATAAAAAATAAACAATAGAAATAATAGAAATTATAGAAATATTAAATGATTATCCCTCAAATACAACGGCTCATAACAAATTATATTTTCTAAACCCGACCCCGATAATTTGACCCTTTAGATTTGATTCACATTTCTCGATTCTTCACTAATGACCAACGAAGTTTTTCATAAATTAACTAAAAATAGTTATGCATATAAGTCGTAATAATATGCATAATACAATATTTTATCATTAAAAGAAACAAGATAAGTTAATATAGGTGTTTATGGGCTTTTTTTTTGGGTCCAAGTTTATGGACTATTTTTAAACTAACTTTAGGCCCAAATTTTATAAGTCTAGGTAGTTTAATTAGAATCTAATAAAAGGAATAGGAGGCCTAACAACATAATTCGGGTTTTCGGTCCGGTCTTGGGATTTTCGGGTTTGGACCGGACTGACCAAAACCCGAAATAAGGTCAACATGAAGACCGAGGACCGGACCGAAATTGAATTGGTCTGGCCCGGTTCGGTTTTTCGGTCCGGACCGGTATTTGAACACCACCAAAGAGGGCACCAACACGCCGTCACCGGATCCCATTAGAACTCCGAAGTTAAGCGTGCTTGGGCGAGAGTAGTACCAGGATGGGTGACCTCCTGGGAAGTCCTCACCCTCAGGTTGGAGGCACTGGGAAACAGCCTCTCTTCAGGTTAACACCCTGAAGGGGGAAGGCTGCGTACATCCGCCCCCCCCAGACCCCGCGTAGGCGGGAGCCCTTGAGGCACTGGGTATGTTCCTTACCGGTATTTGAACACCCCTAATCAGAGGTACTTTCTAAAGAAGACTGCGGAGGGCCTCTGTTTATTAAGAGAAGAATTTTCAGAAAGCTTTTAGAAAGTGTAGAGTAGACTATGATGCAACAACAGGCTTTCAAAATTTCCTGAAAGTGTAGTCCACTTGCCATAGTGCCAGATCTCCAAGAAAGTCCCATTAGCTAGTGATAGGGAAGTATCCATAATGGGACCCAAGATTACATTTGGAAAGCCCATGTAATTTGCATTGTAGAATTGAATATCTTTTGAAGTGGGACCTGCAGTAAGAGATTATATAAAGTGATTTAAGTGGCCAAGTTTACATTTCAGAGAATGTAAAATAGGAAGGCCATTGTGGATACTCTAAAATTAAAACAACAATAGTAAATTTGGTGTTAACTTTTGTAGCATCTGGGCCATTATTATTTTCCCTACTATGTTTTGACGGGCTTTGTTGGTGTCCAGTTGCGTTCTCCACGTCGAGGATGATAGAATTGTTCCATTCACTATGAGCCATTGAATCAGATGTGAGGAAAGTTTTTCATAACTTCATTGACCTATAAGATAGGAAAAAGGCTCTGAAAACTTGGGTAGGTCAAAAGAATTGCAGGTTTTCATGTTTTTATCCGCATGGTCGTGAGACTTGTGACTCATGTTAAACCATTGAGTCGCGGTTCACTGTTGTAGTGTTATGAAACCGGGGTGTTGCGAATGTTATGCTATAGGTCGTATCAGTTGCATTCAATTTATTGAGGAAACATAAGTTACTTTACTTCCTATGTTTTAAAAAATTTTAGTAATATCAATCCTTTTTGAAAGCTATTAATATGCAAATGCTTTTGTAAGTATATGTTTCAATTATTGCACATATTATAGGTGCATTATCGGAAATAGCCTCTCTTTAGGGGTAATACCCTCAAGGGGGAAGGCTGCGTACATTCACACCCCTAGACCCTGCTTAGGCGGGAGCCCTTGGGGCGCTGGATATGTTGCTGTATTATAGGTGCATTATGGTGGCAGTTCGGAAAGCATATCCTGTGATAGGTAGCTCAAGATTCGTATGGAATGGCCATTTCATAACGTATTGCAACAACAAATGCAGTACCTGAAATTTCGTAAGATAATGACATTTGATTGATCTATGTTTGAGACTAATGTTTAATACTCTCTGCCCTTTTATGCGTTCTAGTCATTCCATTGATTTGTTATTTTTACTTTGGTGTTAGATATCATTTGTGGAGAGCCGTATGAAACCTGGTGCAATTAAGGTTTTCCGCACACAATCTCCCAGACACTTTGAAGGTGGTGATTGGGACGAAGGTGGCTCTTGCCAGCGCCTGCAGCCCCTGTTGCCAGATCAAGTAGGTGTTGCAGTTTGATTTTTCCACCTTTTGTTTTAGGTAATATCGTGGAACGAATAGTGAATTTGTCATCCCTATGAGATGAAAGAGTTACACAAAAAAATATTACTTCGAATGGGTGAGTGATTGTAGAGGGAATTACACAGTTCAAAATTTTCTGATCCATGTTACCATGGAATCAAATTGCGGTTCCCGATCCTATGTAACTGGACGCGACAATCTTGTTGATCTTTCAGGGGAATATCATTTGCTTTTAAATCTTGCCTTTGCATAAATTTGAGTGGATAAGATACAATCTTTAATTTTTATACCTTTTCGATAGTTTGATATGGAAATGCTTTTATATATATCCAACAACAGTTCCAGTGTCTCAAAGGCTCCCACATACACAGGGTCTGGGGGGGTGGATGTATGCAACCTTCCTCCTTCAGGGTGCTACCCTGAAGGGAGTCTGAAATGCTTTAATATGTATGTTTTAATTAATGAAATATGATGCATATGCATTATGCAAGCAGTTATAGAAGTACTGCTATATAATGATCACAAGGCTAATAACCTTGAGGGCGCGGGTTCAAATCGTGTCTTTGCAAGATTTTGTCAAAAAAATTAGGTTCAATTGCCTATGACCAGCTCAAAACCTGCTATGTAAGGATCGTTACATTACGTATCGTATTTTTTTTATTTGTTTGCATGCATGTAACCAACTCAACTGAGTGAGCGAAAGGCTAAGATTGTTGGTTTGGTTGTATCTTTGTGTTGAGGTTGAAGAACTCTTTTCCACAAAGCGCAACGGAACAAATGTGGAAGCACGATTGGTGAATGGTCATCTGTACAAGGCTCTCAAAGGATCAAGTTTCAGCATCCTGGACATAACCCACATGAGTGAGTTCAGGGCAGATGCTCATCCATCCAAAGCTGGTGGAAAGAAACATGATGATTGCATGCACTGGTGTTTGCCTGGACTCCCAGATACTTGGAATGATCTTCTCGTTGCTTATTTGGATAGCGCCAGAGTTCAAATCTGAAGAGAAATGTAGCGGACGCACTCATTTTTTCACGTAAGTCGAGTATACATTATATATGGCTTTAACTCATTGGATTATAGGAAGACAAATCTCAAAATGATGTTCTTATGTTTATTGCTTCTTCTTTGGGTTAAGTTCCTTATGTCATGAAAGATCGGAGTAGGGAGCACTAAATGTGGAAAAAAAAACCCTTCACAGATTGATTAGAAGAAGAGGAATTGGAATTGAGGCTTGACTCGTTTGTATTATGCTCAGCTCGGCTCGAAGTTTGCTGAAATTGGAAACTTGAAGCTCGAGCTCAGCCATTCAAAGGCTCGGGATCGGCTCGGTTCTCGGTTGAGCTCTAACTTAACTTGGCAAGCTCTGAACTAATATTGCAGTATTTAGGCTCATTAAGCTCAATCTAGGCTCATTTGAGCTCGTGCTAGCGCGGACTCGACTCACTTACATTCAAACTTGGCTAGGTTGGGCTTATTTAAGCTAATATATTATAATTATATAAAGATAGGCTCACTTAGGCTTGTTTAGGCTCGTAATCCTACGAGATTGAGCCTAGCGAGGCTTGAGCTCAGTTGGGCTCAAGCTAAAAACAAGTGAGCCTTCGAGTTTTATAATGAGCCGGCACGCGAGGGGTTGTGAGGCAACTTAACTCATTTACTCCCCTAAATTGTATAATTTGGTACTATGTGTCAGGGAGAGTTCGCTAAGTCGTTAACTTCTCAAGTGTTCGATTGTGTTAAGGCCAAACATCTCAACAAAATGGAAGATCTTGTGATGGGTGCACTTCATGTAACTACATATGAAATACGTCTTTGACGAATCGTGAGTTTTGACTTGAACATGTATGAACAAAGCTCCTAAATTTGAGCTTGGTTCTTTCTTGCTTGTCCCTATTTGCTGCCTTTATAGAATTTTTGGGCTGTGTACGAGTACTTCCACATGCTCAACCCATGTTCATTCTTTGGGTCGGATTCTTGAATTCGTTGAGCTATCAACAACAACTACTCAATGCTTCAAAGTCGAAGAGATTCTTGCTAAGGCAGGGTCTGGTGCTACCTTGAAGAAAGGTCGTTACCGGATCCATTGAACCATCCTTTGGTACAATAATTGCATTTGATAATTGAGGTTCCTGAAAAATGCAGAGAGTGCAAGGAGATCTGAATTCAACAAAAAAGCAAAAGACATCTTTGGCTTCGGTCAGTGGCCTCAGGAATCAAGGTTAAGATCTGTTACCAAATAGTGATATCCTAACAGTCTAGCCTTAGGAAAGTAAAAGGAGAAGAAGGAAGAAGGAAGAAGGAAGGAAGAAGTGAGTTTTAAAGGAAGACGGAAGGAAGAATTGAGTTTTAGACTATGGTGAGGAGAGTATTAATGGAGTAAGAAGCAAAATGCAATGTATGATCTTATTGTATATACTTAGAATGATGTTTATATGTACAACTGAATCAAAAAAGGACTGCTAATGTACACTGTAAACAAAAATCAAGAATAACGGCTAGTAGCCCTTGGCGGCAACGACGGAAGCTAGCTGGAGAAAAACCTAATATATGAATAAATACAAATTTGGCACAAACAAATACTTAGCTTGCTTTAAAACACCACTTAGGCTGTGTTTGGAGCATGGAAATGGAGGTTGGAATTGAAGTTGAGGCTGGAATTGGAGTTCATAATTCTAATTTTGTTTGGTTCACTTACCAAAGAGGGCACCAACACGCCGTCACCGGATCTCATGAGAACTCTGAAGTTAAGCGTGCTTGGGCGAGAGTAGTACTAGGCGGGAGCCCTTGAGGCACTGGGTATGTTCCTTTTTTTTTGTTTGGTTTACTTGCTATAATTGGAATTATAATTCTATTGTTCAATTCCATGGAATTGGATTTTAACTGAAAATTATACTTTCCAATTCCTAGAGATGGGGGTAACTTAGAAATTGCAATTTCATATTAACTCCATTGACCTAAAATCTGAATTGATTAACACAAATCCAAGATTACTCAAATGCAAAGACTTAAACACAACCTGAAATTTGACTCGAACATCGAAATCGTCCAACTCGAATGACTTGAACTTGAAATTACCGAAATCATCTTAGCTCATAGTCAAAGTGATCCAACCCAATTGACTCGAAACTCGAGATGACTAAGGACTTGTTTGGAATTGTTGTGAAAAAATTACTTATTTCAAAAGCACTTTAAAAGCACTTATGTGAAAAGTGCTGTTTTGAAGAAGCAGTTTGTATTTGGCTTAACCAGTCAAAAGTGTTTATTTTATTATTGTTAGTGTTTGGCCAGTGTTTAAGAAAAGTGCTTTTTTGGGTCAATTATCGAAAAGGACCAAATTGGTTGGGTAGAAGGCTAGGGTCTTGAAAGATGATAGGGTATGATGTAATTTTAATATTTGAGTAGGGGTATTTTTATCCTAAAAATTTTAAGTTTTTGATTCTGCTTTAACTTATAATCAGAATCACCAAATTTCTGCTTCTGCTTATAAGCTGAAAAAATAGCTTCTGCGTTTAATAAAAAGCGCTTTTTGATGTTTGCCAAACATCGTCCATATTCTAGAAAAGTGCTTTTTTCAGAAAAAAAAAGCACTTATTTTCTCAAAATAAATAATCCCAATCAGGCCCTAAATCAAGAAAATGAAACTACTTGACTTAAATGTGAAGCAAACAAGCTGGGCCGAAGTAGAAATGATCCGACCAAATTAACTCAAAACGTAATACGACATATACTCAAAATGACCTGATCCTTCTCAAACTCAGCCTAAGATAACTTGCAATTTTAAATGATACAATTCATTTGTACCAAAACCAAAATGACTTGACTAAATGAACTCATACCTGG
Source organism: Simmondsia chinensis (assembly GCA_018398585.1). NCBI lineage: Eukaryota > Viridiplantae > Streptophyta > Magnoliopsida > Caryophyllales > Simmondsiaceae > Simmondsia > Simmondsia chinensis. The sequence goes on from JAGTTD010000013.1 coordinate 13,929,817, forward strand.
CCATAACTAGCCTGAATCCTAAAAACACCTAACCCAATTAATTGAAAATTTGAGGTAATTTGAACATCAAATGGTCCGACACGATACTCGACCTCATTTGACTCCAATATCGAATAACTTGAACGCAATGTGAACCGCTCTAACTAAAATTCAATCATAGTTGATTTAGAAATTGAAATACTCCAACTCAATTGACCGAAAACCTTTGATGATTCGAATTATTATGTAATTATAATTCCGACCTCTTAGTTCTTTGATGAACCAAATAATGAAATTTTAATTTCAGCATAATTGGAATTAGAATTGCAATTCCACAGTCCAATTTTAATTTCATGTGCCAAACAGAGCCTTAGAAAAGTCACGGAAATTTACATCTGCGTAGGAGTCCTGCATCAAATGCGATTGCTCGTCCTCTGTTTTCGTTTCATCCTCGTGAAGAGTACAAAAAAGGGTTAAATTTGATCCATCTTCGTTCGATCAATCAAATGGGCTTTGACAACAATATGTTGAAGGGATTTTTTTTTTTTTTGCTTCCCCTGCATAAGCTTTGATAGTTAATCCTTAATATTCATGCTGTTATCATAAAAGATAAATCTAACATCCAGAAAATTAGGATTGCTCAATTGGTAAGACATTTGAATTCCACCATTTCATGCAAACAACTTGGGCCTACTCATTAGGTACATTGGCTGAAATTTACCCCATTCCACACGAGAAAACTCTTTAATAGACAGTGCATACAACTTTACTAGTCGATATACGCTTATACTAGCCTGAGTACCCCGAATTTTTGTAATAAAATCATGAAAATCATATAATTAGACCTCTTTTCTAAGTAAATTAGAGAGAGAATTTGAACTTAATACGAGTTAGAACATCCCTAATAGGTGACGACAAATACTTCTTAAGCTATTGATGCCCAAAAATGGCCTCATTGGTTATGGATTTGGCAACTTTGTAAGGGATGATCATTTTTGGCCGCCCACTATGTGTCAAACAACTGTAGTTGCAACCCAGTGCCTCAAAGAGGCTCTCGCCAAGGCAGGATTTGGGAAGAGCAAGATATCCGTAGCCTTATCTCTATAAGGTAGCACCCTGAAAGACCTCCAACTCCTAAAAAGAAGTCACCCACTATGTCTCTTTTTTTGTTTTGTTTTTTTTCTTTCCCTTTTTTTTTGCAATGAAAAATGTCATTCTGCAAATTATACATTTGAGCGCTGGGGGGAAGCAAATTGTATGCTTGATAGTCTGTATCTGCCTTGTCCTTTCTTACTCTCTAAATATTAAAAATAAGAATCTCTCTAGCAAGTTGCTTTGGGCTTAAAGAGTCTTGGGGTTGTACTGTACCACTAATATATCATTCTACTTTCATTATAATTTTTTACAAAATTAAATTTTTTATTATATATTTATTTTAATTTTTATTATAGTTTATTTTATTTTAAATCATCTAATGAGTTCTATAACTATATTTTACCCATCTATTTGATTGACAACTAATACAGAAAATTAAATTTTTTTTTTTAATAAAAGTAATAAAATATTCGGATATAAAACCTCCTCTTAGAGTTGACTAGAGAATCCAATATCAAATTCCATTTGATTTTCGAAATACTTCAAATTTCGAATTGAAACTCAGAAATATCTTCCATTAGAAATGCTCTTATCATGAGCAGGATCTCACTTGCCATAGCAGTTTCACTGGACCAAATGCAAATCAGGTCCCACGCCATGTTATCAACCGATTGAAACTCAAAATCACTTTCTTTTATCTCATGTCCCCTCTTTAGGGTCCGTTTGTTTAAACAGTAGTATTAGTATTTCTTTGCATAAATGCATAGCAACAACCACAATACGGAGAACATTTTCCTCCATTAAGGAGAAATTTTAGTGTTCCTTTCGTAGTAATCCCATGTCATTTGCTTTTTATTAATCTTATACCGATCAAGCTTGAAACTCATATAAATTTGTAGAATAAAATAATTTGGTTTAGCTAGAGAGACAACAATTTTTAAGAAAAAATATTTTTAATTCAAATTGTTTTGTGGAAAAATTTTCCATTGAACCAAAGTTTTGTATGAGATCACTGGAGCAAATAACACATAAATATCCAAATTTTTATTCATTAGTATTTGGTCTCGTTCACACATATGAAAGATCACAGCATATTCAAGTAATCTATGAATAAAGCTCCTTCGCGCAGCAAGTGTGTCATGGATGATGAAAAGCACATACAAGTAAATGACTTTTCATTAGGCTAAATGCCTTAAAAGATGCAAACTTTGGCAAAAGGAACGAGATGGGCTTTATGTTGTACAAATACCTGATAATGACAACATGTTTTGGAAAATGAACGTGCAAGGCATTGACGTGGATGTGGGTTGTTGAAGACTAAATGGGATACTAGAAGCCAAATCTATCGCTTGTATAGACTTCATATAAGCATTTATAATAATGCTATATTAATTTTCTGAGGTAATATGATGTCTATATAAGCGACATAGTATATTTTCCAGTGTCTTAGTTGTTGTTTTGAAGGTTCATAGTTGCATCAATACCTTTCTTGTGTCCAAACATGATGTCCTTATCAGATACTTATAAACCATACTGTCTTCCTTTCTTTTAAAGGTATTCGGGCCCATATCATTCCTCCATATGCTCTCCAAGTGAGAAAGCATCTTCCTTAAACTCTTCATCAATACCCTCATGCCCATCAAATTCATTGAGGCCCAACATAGTTTCAATTGGAACTTCTTTCCAAGTAAATTCATCATCCATGAACTCCGCAATGGTACCAACTGTATACATGGGTCGCTTTCTCTTTGCTTCTTTGACATCGAAATCCAGAAGGGGTGGCAGCATATCCAAGAAACGTACAGCCGATTTACCACCAAATCTCAAGCCGTTACGAGACCCATGTTTAAGTTTCATTGATCCAAACACAGAATATGTAGTAGAGTTACCAAACTGCAAATGAGCAGGCTTGTTCTTTCTTCTAGAAGGGTTCTTGTGCAATCCATGTTTAAAGTCGACTATCTTCGATACATGGACAAAACTTCGCTTGTATCCTGGCTTAGACACTGATTTCCTACCGTTGCATCTTAATTTGACAGAAGTTCGCGGTTCAGCATTGATGCCTCCTTTGGCCTTGCGAGGCGATAAACAAAGAAAATCCCAAGTGAGACTTGAATCATACCTCTGATCTAGTGGCCAAAAGAGTGGATCATCCAAGCCCATTTCATCCCAAGCTGTGGATTCTGAAAGAAGATCAGAAGATAAAGATCTTTGATGCCTTGATTTTGTTGGTGAGAATGATTCTTCAAAATGCTTCTCCAGGATCGGAGGGAACCTTCTCATGAACCGTTTGGATCGTTTACCCACTGATTGTGTTGATTTGAACCTCCTTGCAATGCCATTCTTGCAGGATCCACGTTTAAACTCGGACATTTTGGATGCTTTTAACTGGGATACAAATACAAAACTTCTCCTGTATCTTTCCTTTAAATTATCCTTTCTATTAGCTTGGGACTTACAGTTTGCATTTTGTTTGTCCTTGCGCGGTGACACGGAGAAACAATCCCACTTCAGATTCCAGTTGGAATTCTCATTAAAAGGCCAAAAGAGCGGTTCGTCAGGGTTCATCTCCCAATCAATGGATTCAGAGAGCAGTTCAGAAGATAATTCACTATAAGAATTCTCTAGCGTTGATCCAGCAGAGGAAGACAAGCCAATATTAGAAGAGCAAACTTGAGAATCGCGATTAGTTTCAAAAGTGGGGCTAGGAAAATCTGATCTTAGATCATCCCACTCCGAATCTACATCTGAAATCCACTTAGAATCCTCCCCACTGAGATTAATTAGAGAGACCCATATGCCAGTTCTGTCAAAATCCCAAAATGGAGAAGAGTTGATGTATTTGCTCAAAGTATTTGAGTTGTTTTGAGAATCAACCACAGATGAACCAGTGAACCCAGTTTTAGCAATTTCTACAAAGCAGTTGTTTAAAACTCGCTCTTCAATAGATGAGCCTCCCTCAAGTGTCAACGTTGCCTCTTCTATAGGATTCAACAGTGAACCATCAAAGAATTTGATTTCTTTTCCTTTGAATAAACTAAAATTTACTGACTTCAAACTCAAAGGAAGAAACCGTCTATCGACAAAAGGATCCCAAGTGCTCATGATTCCAAAATCACGCGGAGAGGCGTTGCTCGATGACAGCCAAAAGCAGGCATCTTGATTCACCTTCCCTTCATTCTCTAACTGTTTATCAAAGTTAATGTCAAAATCTGCATGACCCTTTTTTCTCCTCTTGTAGATGGGACCCATCTCCCTAATTCCAGACTTGAACAAGGCGTTTTTGCTCCTTGATCCCTTCTCCATATAGTGTTTGTCATCCTTTTTATCACTCTTACTAGTTTTCTTCCCCTTTCTTGGAGAAAATGATGAAGTCCCATTTGAGGAAAAGGAGCTTGATCTTCCAAAAATCACCATTTTTTTTTTTCTTCTTTTTCCTTTCTTTTTTTCTTTTCTTTTCTTTTCTTTTCTTTTTTTTCCCTTTTGTGTGCAAAACACTGAAAATCAGAAGCTTAAGAAAACTAACAAGATCCTCCAAGGAGCAAATCACTGATTTATGAGCATCAAAATAAGCATCCTTTCAATATCACTGGTAAAACAACATCAAAATGTTACCTGGTCTCAAGAATGAATAGCATCAATATGCAAGCTCTGTTCAGAACAAACAATACGTCGCCACCAGCATGCGTTTCCTTCACCTTATCTGCTGTTTTCTGCAATTTTCACTGTAAAAAAGAGTCTTCTTTTTGAATGCAAGAAAACTGGAATTTCACATTCAAACTGAATTTAGATTGATATAATTTGGTAGATTTCAGATAGCTTAAAGGATAGAGATAATGTGAAACCCAAGGAGGGCATTTCCATAAGGAAAGGGTTTTACATTGGAGCCATTGTGAAGGGACGCCCACTCTGAACCATCATTACATTATATGCTTATAAATACTAATAGTGCCTTGGAAATTTTGCGTTGACTTTTTAAATCTGAGCTATGAAATGATCAAAGTAGCTTACTTTACTTCATATTACCACGTCCACATCCAAGGAAAGTGACAACATGATACCTTAAGTTTATGCAGAATTCTAAATCAAAATAGCAAACTCAAATAAAGGGATTGGGAAAATATTTAAACCCTAGAATTTACGTGGTTCAGTCGAATCCTACGTCCATAGAGGGGAGCACAATATTCAATGTAGGAATTGAGGTACTACATTATTATTTACATTCACACTCTTTCCCACTATTTTTGATCTCCATGCAATCCTTGCTTTCCGCTTGCTAGTACTAGGCACAAGAGGACCCTGTTTATAGACCTCTAAATCTATAACTCGGGTTAGCCCAAAAGTCACCTCATTTTAGAACTATAAGCCCATCTCAGTATAATTATTAGCTTAAATATTCTCAATCAAGCCTAATATCAAAAAATATTCTCAGTCTAGCCTGATTTGAGCTTAAATAAGTCGCGCTTGGGCCTAAATAAGCCGAGATCGAGCTTAAATTAGCTTGAATAAGGAAAGTTAAGTTTGGAACTTGCTAATTTGGGTTTGGACTCAGCTGTTCCAAGCCAAGCCGGAGCTTATGACAAGCCAAGTTTTGAACTGACCCTAACCTGAGCTAAATGTAGGTGAGCATAGCTTTAGCTTGGCTCATATACACCCCCTATTTTTGTGATCGTTAATTTAAATATGAATTTTAGAATTTTGAACCCTCTAAAGACATTTATAATTATATATTTTCATAAATAAAATATATCACATAAACATTATAAAAACACTCGCAAAAGTATCATTACCTAACAACTACTCCAAAAGCTGTTGCGTGACCATATTTATTTGGCTCCACGTCTAGAACTATAAGAAAGCAATTAGGTCAACAAAAGAATTTTTAACATATTAGAAAAGCTTTGGCATCTTGATAAATTAAGGAATACGCGGCAGCTTAATTTGGACTTTATAAAAAGACACAGGAAATGGACAGAAAATAACTCCTTTAGCTACTTTATTCAGGTCTGCTTCAAATGTATAATATAAAATGCTCTAGTTTATGATTTAACCAGCCAACATAGTTGTCGATGAACTATCTGTCCCAAAAGTTTAGACTAATGGGTGAGGGCTCCATAAAGATTTTATACTCTAATGACCTATCATGCTAATGCCATCGCATTTGAAGTGTGGTTACTGCACAACTAGCTCATATATGTTAATATTTTGAAAGTGGGGGTTATTGGATTTGAACTCGTGATTTCTCAGTCAACAGGACTTTGTTATCATGCCAAATAACCAACTAAACTTTTGGAGTAGTCAGTTCCCTAACAACGGTGACTGTCATCATCAAAATAGAATCAAATAATATGATAAAGGTTATTAAATTCTAGTTGCCCGAGCAGAAAACGACATCCACTAAGCATTTAAATCAATTCATTTGAAAGTTCAAAAATGGTGACCACGTTCTTGAACATGTTTACAACTGATGAAGTATTGCATATGATTTCCAGAGATCCATATAAACATGATTGTGGACAATTAGACCAGGAAGTAACCTTTCTAACCCGGAAAAAGTTGTCAGAAAGTGGAAGTGGGAACGCGGGGAGTCAGTAGTTATAGAAATTTCTAAGGTTGGGATTGCGGAGAGAGCATTTATATTGCTATATATTTGAGATACAAGAAAAACTAATAAAGTTATTAATTGAACCGTTGAAGCATAACACATCAAAACTAAGTCAACGTTAAGAAATAATCAAGAAATTGAGTGCTCCAACGAATAAGATCAAGAAAATTGACTTCTTTATATTCATAGGATCCAATCATTCTTTGAATCAAGTGTTATAATTGGCTAGCAAATCATCTGATATATATCTTCTTATCAAAGAAATTAAGCCATGTTTGCGTTTGCATTGAGTTGGATACGTGTTTAAAATGCAAATCCAGCTTTGAAAGATTGTATTGTGTTTTTAAGCAAGAAACCATAGCATTTTAGAAGCTTCCTCCAACCACTATGTGAAAACCGTAGTAGATATCAAGGAATCATCTGTTCTAAAAGATTAAACTGATGGGTGAAGGCCCAAGAATAGTTTTATACTCTAACATGCCCCCTTACGCAAATATCAATTGGGCTTTGAAGCATGGATATTTAAGCTTAAGTTATGTTAATATTAAAAGTGGGGCTAGTTGAGATTCGAACTAGTTGTGAATTAGGAGGAAAGCAATATTATTCATAGATAATATGAGGAGTACATACGATTCCTATTTATAGGCAAACATAGTAAATACAAAAGGCAATCTTACCCCTAGGGTTTACAATACTAGGAGGACAGAATAGTAAATGTATGAAAATCCTAGTGCTAGGAATATTAAAGAAACTATTTTAATAGGCCTCCTCAATCTGAGCAGGAGAAAAAGGAGGGGGGGGGGGGGGGGGGGGGGGGGGCGCACGTGAAGATTGGCCTTTTGAAGAAATTGATTTGTAGATAATCCCTTGGTGAGGATGTCAGCAACTTGTCGGGTAGTGGGAGTGTAGCGAACTTGTAAGTTAGCCTTTAGTACCTTCTCACGCGCATAATGAAAATCAACATCAACATGCATGCTTCTTTCATAGGATTGGCAGCAAGGTAAGAGGCAGAGACGTTGTCACATTATATAGTTGTTGGTCTTGGGTGACGAAGCCCAAGATCATGCATGAGGTAGCAAATCCAGTCACTTTTAGCTACAACTTGAGCAACATCGCGGTATTCAGACTCAGTTGTGGATTTGGACACCGTAGCTTACACCGTAGCTTGTTTCTTAGCCCTCCACAAGATGAGATTAGGCCCAAGGTATATGGCATATCCTGTGGTAGAGTGACGGGTGTTAGGGCAGCCACCCCAGTCAGCATCGGCAAACAATGTAACTGTAGGGGAGGAAGCGGGTTTGGTGGCGAGACCATGGTTGGGGGTGGACTTGAGATACCTAAGTATGTGCTTAACAACCTGCCAATGGTGGGTGCGGGATGCGTGTATGAACTGAGATACCAAGTTATCAATATAGTAGATGTCAGGACGAGTCATGGTCAAATATTGGAGGGCACCAACCGCACTCCGATACTTAGTAGGATCTTCAAGAGGCTTGCCTTCACTCATAGACAGATGTGCCCGGGTGGGTAGGGGGTTTTAAGAGGTTTGGCTTCATGAAGGTCATGTTTGGTGAGAAGGTTGACTATGTACTTATGTTGGGAAGGAAGAGGCCTTTATGGTCATGTTTTACCTCAATACCTAAGAAGAAGTATAAGGGACCAAGGTCTTTCATGGCAAATTGGGTAGAAAGAGACCAAACCAGAGTTGTGAGGTGTGTGGAATCGGTGCCAGTAAGGATGATATAATCCACATATAAAAGCAAGCATATAAGATGTGAGGCATTTTTGTGGATAAAGAGAGAAGGGTAAGCTTGACAGCACTGAAAACCAAGACTAACTAAAAATGTACCAAACCGTTGGAACCATGTTTGAGGAGCTTCTTTGAGTCCATACAAGGCCTTCTTGAGGCGACACACATAATTTGGGAATTTTGGACGTATGGATCCCTGAGGTTGTCTCATATGAAATTCTTCCTGCAGGTGATCGTATAAGAAGGCGTTTTTGACATCCAACTATTGTATGGGCCAGTTGTATGTGTTCGCAAGGCTGAGTATAAAGCGTATGGTGGAAGGTTTGACAACTCGGCTAAAAGTTTCCTTGTAATCAAGGCCTTCCCATTGATGGAAGCCCTAAGCCACAAGGCAAGCCTTAAAGCGCTCAACAAAACCATTCGCTTTATATTTAATCTTGTAACCATGGGTCATACGGGACTAAGTCCCAAGTGTAATTGGTAATGAGAGCATTAAATTCATCCGCCATGGCTTACTTCCATTTAGGATTTTTCACAACCTGTGAGTAGCACATAGATTCCTAAATGACAACGATGGACGAGAGGGAGAGGGGATACTTGGGTTTGCGAATACCCGATTTAAGGCTAGTCTACATGAGATTTGTGTTGAGACTTATAGAAGTGGAGGAAGACTCCAAGGAGGAACTCGAGGTAGTGGCCGTAGTGACAGGTGGCTCACTGACCCGGGGAGACGGTTGGGTGGTGTCGGGTGAAGGACTAGGCTAAGGTACGTGCTAGTTCGGTTCCTAACTAGATGAAGGTTCGGTGCAATGGGCTGAATCCGGTCCCATTGCAGGAACTGATCGTTCAATCAGAAGTGGTGGCTCGGCTGTGTCACGTCGCCGGTGTTTGGTGCCATCGATGGCAGAGCAGGGGAGGCCAGGGATGGGACAACCTATGGGGAACGGGATTGAAGTACTAGAGGTGAGGGAGTCGAGGCATCAGACGTAGACATTTGAGTAGACTTTAATTCATGATAGGGAAAACACGATTCATCAAATACTAAATGCTGACTTGCATACATTCGATTTGTCACGGGATCAAAACACCTATATACTTTATATTGAGCTGCATAGCCTAAGAAATGCATTGTGTTGAGCGCGAGGCAAGCTTATGATTCGTATGAGATGTGAGGTTGAGATAACAAGCATACCCAAAGATGCGAAAACGGTTATAGTCTGCATTAGTTTTGAAACGTTTTTCAAAAGGTGATGCATTTGAAAGTAGTGGAGTAGGGAGACGATTTATAGTAAAACATGCAGTACAAAAGGAATGGTCCCAAAATTCGTAAGGAGGTTTTGAATGAGGAGCGTTCGTGCCATTTTAGATAAATGTCGATGCTTGCATTCTGCCACCCCATTTTGTTCTGAGGTATCAGGACATGAGAGGCGGAAGTGAATTCCAAACTCGTGGCATAAAGCATTCATGCCCCGATGATCGAATTCACCTCCAACTCCGCTTTGAAACATTTTAATTTTCGTATTAAATTGATTTTCATAAGAGTTCTAAAATGGGTGAGAATTTCATAAACCTTTGACTTGCGTTGCATCGGATAGAGCCATGTGAATCATGAAAAATCGTCAATAAAAAGGACATAGTATTTATAATGCGATGTAGAAAAAACTGGTGACTGCCAAACTTCTGAATGTATCAACTGAAGCGGCATAATATTATTATGTTGCACACATTCAAAAGGTAATTTTCGAGGCTTATCTGAGCAAAAAGAGGAACATTTATTCAAAAACTTAACAATTGGAAGCAAGTGTTTCTTACATAAAAAATCAAGAATAGAACTACCTAAATGTCTTAATCGCTGATGCCACAGATCCCCATGTTTGACTTGAGCTACGAGGCCAACGTCGTGCAGTGACAAACTACAGAGAGGACCGTTGCTAGGTACTCATAGAGGCGGCTTCACCGTAGTTTTGTCCTTGACACAGAAAGAATGGGAGTCAAATTCAACCCTATAGTTATTATCGTGACATAGTTGTTTAATAGAAAGTAAGTTATGACTGAGTTTAGGGACGAGCATGACACTAGGTAACATTAGGGGTTTTGTATACGTAGTAATAGAGGACGACCCAACATGCGTGACAGGCAACAATGCTCCATTACCAACAAGAACATTTTTATGACCATAATAGGGAAGAAGGTTAGCGATAATACCTGGATGAGGCGTCATGTGGTTAGCTCATGAGTCAGGATACTAGTTGTAGTCATGTGGTTCTCCAATAGTCATGGTAGCCAATGAGTGAGACGAGTCAGGGAATGCAGTGCTATTAAAGTGATGTGGACAGGCAGCAACAGTGTGGCCAGTTTGAGAGCAGATCTAGCCACATTGAGGTCCAGGCCTGAGCACACCTGCATAAGAGTTAGAAGAGAACCCAAAAGAAGGTCGAACGGAGGAAGGAACAGTGGGGTGATGCGTGTCACCTGTAGTGGCGGTCAGGGTGGGTGAACTCTGTTGGTTGTAGCATCCATTGCCACCACCACGCTTGTGTCGTTCACATCCGCGTCCACCGCGTCCCCAATGATTGGAATTGGCACCAGGATTAGGTTGATTGGAGGCAATGAGAGCATGACCTGGAGTAGGCAGGGCTTGGCCAGAATATCGGGTTAGGGAAGCTTCCTCTTTCAGGAGAGTAGTTTTGAGCTCCTCATAGGTATATTGTTTTGATGTATGACAAGTGAAAGTAGCAAAAGCGTCATACTCGGGGCGTAAGCCATAAAGTACATAATGTTGAAATTCTATGCCAGACACAGGGAAGTCAATGGTAGCTAAGTCATCAGTAATTGCTTTTAATTCAGAGAGGTAAACGTCCATTGATTTGCCATCTTTATGATGATTCATGAGTTGGGTTCTGAGATCATACTCTTTGGCCATAGAGTGATCCTAAAAATGCTTAGCTAAGGCATCCCACATGGCTTTGGAGGTTGGGTGACAGACAATGTCGTTGATTAGGGAGCGAGAGAGTGTGGCAGCAATGCAGGATCGAATACTTTGATCCGTGCGAAGCCACGTTAGGTAATCAGGGTTAGGATAGGTCAATCTGTTTGGTTGTGTGATTTGGGTAGGGCGACAGGGATAAGAGCCATCAATAAACCTTGCAATTGGTAAGTGAGTAAAAGCATATTAAATTGTTCATGCCAAGCAGGGTAGTTGATAAGTCTAATTTAGTATATAATTATTTATGTCATTTTGATATATATTTTTAACCATTTTACATCAAAATTTTATCGCTTTTGCTTGGTTCTACTCGTTTTCAACTATATTGATATTTTTTTGCAAACATACTCATTTTATGTTAAATCTTGCTAGGTTTTATTATTAACATCAACAAGTAAAAGCAAGATACATCAAATAAAAGTAAAAAAAAAATAGCAAAAACACCCAAAACCACACGGTTCAATGAAGAATCACATAAAATAACATTTTTTTTTTATCAACTTGCATGGGCGGCAAGTTCTTTTCACATAAAATAATAAGGTATATTGTATAAAACTTAAACTGCATTACATAATCTGATTTGTGTGCAGATTTTGGGCGGTGCAGCAGCTAAAAGAGCATAAAATATTGCAAATCTTAACAAGTTGCAGAAGAACCGCAAGTTCTAGCAAATGAGATGCAAATTTGATGAATTTTTCTCCATATTTTTATCACATGAAATGTAGTATAAATAGGGGAGATTGGGATGAGCTTAAATCATCCTTCACCAGCAAAAAAAAAAAAAAAAAAAAAAAAAAAAATCACAAAAAGAAGTAGAAGATAGTAGGTAGAAATCGGGTGTCGGAAAAGAAGAAGAAGGAAGTTCTGTTTGCAATTTTGTATTTTTAAATCTTTCTATCCTTTTTCTTCAATAAGTTCATGAATTTTTTTTTATGCCTTATATTAAGTTTATAATGAACTAATTTTGTTATTCCAAGACTACGATGTAGCTTAAGTTGTAATATACGCTCTTCTCTAATTCAACGTATTCAATGTTTTGTTATTGCATTGTTGAAGTGTTTATTATTGTTTTTCATGAGTTTTAAATGCTTGATCACCATTTAAGACTTATAATAATTCATAATGAGTCCGAGAGGAGATTTATGATGATTGCTAAGGTGATAAGCACCACAAATTGAGCGAATGCTCGAGAGAGATTAACTCGATTTGTGTGGTTTTTAAGTGAACATCATAGATATTTAAAAACTCTTTTCTTATTTAAATTTATGCACGAGAGTGATGGGTTAATATGTTAAAGAGCATGTTAAATGTTGCTTGACAGAGAATATTTAGTAAATTAGGATTTTTAACCATCAACACGTAATAACAACTTGAATATCGAGAATAGAAAGGCGTATTGATGCAATTAGGTGAAATCGGATGCCTTGGATCTTATTAATCATAAAAACCACAAAAAAAAAAAAAAAAAATCAATACACTTTTTATACAAATCAAAAAACATTTTAGTTCTTTTTATTTTGGTTTGTTTCATTTCAAAAACTCTAATTTTCGGTATTTCAAATAGTGCTAAAACTACCAATTTCGGTGCTCGTTCAAAAACAATCCTCATGGGAACGATACTCTACTTACTACTTTATTACTTGATACAACTAGTGCACTTGCTAAAGCATACGCCAAGTAAGCATCAGTAGTCAGTGGTTGTTTCTAATTTAATAGCAGCGATGCTGACCGGGAGGGGGGGGGGGGGGGTATGTATTAGGGTTTATAAAATTAGAGTCGCGAAAAGTATTTTGAATAGGGGGAATAAAGGGACCAGTGGCACATCACCACTAGGGTGATAACTGGCATTGTGATAGTCGGTATGCAGATGGGAGAAGGGGATGCCCAAGCCAAGTGCCGGGGTCACTGTAGACCTCTCAATTGGTGGCGGAGTACCGAAGATGGAGACGCTAGTATAAACTGACCGAGGGCGGGTGTTACAAACAGTGGTGTGACCGACAAAGGCAGTGTCTGACACCATTAGTAGCAAAGGGGGGGAACAACAAGCCGGGTGGAGTACCGACACAGTCTCCACCTGGTCACAGCATTCATCGGCGGTGAGAGGGGGAGGGGAGGATAGGGCACTAGCGTATGAACGACCAAGGTTAGATGCCATTGCTCAATAAGAATTAAATTAGAAGGAAAACTAGTGGACAATGTCAACACAATAAAAAAAATGAATAAAATCAGAGGGGAAGAGATGGTCGTCAGACGAGAAGGAGGAGCGGCAGTGATGTGGGACACTGGATGATGGACCACGAGCATTGTGTCGCTGGCAAGAGAGGGCGGTGACTGAGTGGCCGGGGGGTCAAGGTTGCAGGTAGTGGCGACAAGTGTGTAGCGCCGGTGAGGAGGGATGGCGGCGGCTAGTTGTCTTTCGGTCTCTCTCTCTCTCAGGCGGCTAGGGTTTGGGGGGAAGCTCAGGTTTAGGGAATTATGGCTCTGATACCATGTGAATTAGGAGGAAAGCAATATTATTCGTAGATAATATGAGGAATACATATGATACCTATTTATAGACAAACGTAGTAAATACAGAAGGCAAACTTACCCCTAGGGTTTACAATACTAGGAGGATAGAATAGTAAATGTATGAAAACCCTAGTGCTAAGAACATTCTAGAGATTATTCTAATACTACTGACCTCTTGGTTAACAAGGCTCTGATGCCATATTTGTCCCAAAAGCGTAAATTGATGGGTGAATGTCCACAAATAGTTTTATACTCTAACAGTAGATGTAAAAGAACTGCATCAGAAGCAAAGAATTAAAATATTATTTAATCATTCTGCTACAAACCACTGGTCAACTCGCATGAATACCGAACCGAGTCAAGTCCTGAGCTCATCTGCCACCTCAGCCCTAAAAGACACATCACCATAACTAACCCCTTACTAGTATAAATAAGTAGAGATTCCAATAGGGAGGGATATTGCTAAATGTAATTTGTGTGTTAACACAGTCTCTCTCCCTCAGTTTCTCTAGTCTTCTCCCCCCTTCTTCTACATCTCCCTGCTTTTCTCTCTATACTTGTAATAGCTTTATTATATACAAATATACATAAAAGAGATATCAATCTAGCTATCCTGTAGCCTTTTGTCTCAATATTGTGCTTGGATCGTGTTTCTCTTGATTGGATTTGCTTGGTTGGGTTTGGTTTGAATCAGTTGGCGTCAGAGCATACGTTCCTTGGCTTGCTCATTGTTGATCGGATCAAACCATACACAGGAGACTTATACAAGAGAAGAAAGGGCTATTAAAGGTGCAATTCAAGCTTTGCACATAAGGTGTTCGATTAAATGCCTCATATGATTTTTGAAAGCAAACACTCTTTGGCTGGTTGCAATCAGCCTCGATTGATGTCAATGGTTGATGGCGCCAAGCATTGGGTGTCGGTGAGGGATCGGGAAGAAAAAGTTGATTGGCGGCGGAATGACCTGGATAGATCCAAGGCAAGAATGAGGCAGGTGATGAGTGGCCTCTCGTTACGGATGGGTACCGTTGCTGGTAGTGTGAGTAGACGCCAAACTCAACCACCAGTTCACTCTCCACGTAGCACCAGTCGCCAATGTATGTCATCAGGACCTAAAGGCGTCCAACATCAAGGTACTCACCAACTTGCTACTAGACTTACTAAGATCGCGTTTCCGAGGTGTAATGGGCATGATGTCATGAACTGGTTGTGTGAATGTGATAGATATTTTCTGTTTGATCAAACCCTTGAGGATTCAAAGTTAACACTAGCTAGCATTGCCCTTGAAAGTGATGCCCGGAATGGCATAGCGCCTACCTGAGATCATGGCCCTATGGAGTTGCTGTCCCTTGGTATATATACTAGGTTGAAATTAAGGGGCGTTTCTTTTATAACGCATGAAACTCCCTTACCGAGTTGGCTAATTGAAACAAACCAGGAGTGTGGGTGAGTTCCTAGGCATCTTTGAGTCTTTGGTATGCTGCCTTGGGCTGAATGAGAAACAAAAGCTAGGTGCCTTCATGGGCGGATTATATGATGAATTGGCGGTATCGCTTAAATTATTTAAGCCATATACACTAAAGGAAGCCATTAGTCTAGCTAAATTACATGAGAAGATTGTGCCTGCATTGAGCAAGTGCCGGGAAAAAATCCCGCCAAAATAGCTCCACTGTTACAGTTACCGAGTAATGCGGCTATGGTGGTCGTTAATCCGTCAACAAAGATACCGCCAAGTAGTCTACTGGCGTTTCCGGGACAAAATCCCGCCAAAACAGAGCCACTTCTACTGCTATTGAATAATTCCGCCAAGATACCCGCTAATCTGTCAACAAGAATGCCGCGAAATAGACTATTGGCATTGCTGGCCCTGCCTATTGCTTGTCCTACATTAGAATTGTCTTCCACTAACTTTGATGATCTGTGCGCACGAAATCTATGTTCCTATTGTCGCGATCCATCCACGCCAGGTCATGCGCGTCCAATGCGCCGTCAAGTGCAGGTGTTCTGGATTGAGGCTTTAGATGATGACGTACGGAATAAATCAGTGGAACCAGAGCCAGATCCACAATTAGGGAATGAATCAGTGTAACTTGAACCAGATGCACCCCTCGATCGTCACATTCCCATTCATGCTCTCTGGGAATTGGATCAGTATTTGACAGTGCAAGTCAAACTACTCAAGTTGCCATCTGGGATTTTCTCTTCAAGCACCAGCTCCACTTTCCACACCTTGACCCTTGTGGGCAAGGGTCAAGTCCTGGAGGAGGTATTGTTACAAACCGCGGGTCTACCCACCTGAATAGCGAACCAGGGTCAAGTCATGAGCTCATCCGCCACCTCAGCCCTAAAAGACACCTCACCATAACTACCCCTTACTAGTATAAATAAGTAGAGATTCCGTTAGGGAGGGGTATGCTAAATGTAATGTGTGTGTTAACACTCTCTCTCCCCCTCAATTTCTCTAGTCTTCTCCCCCCTTCTTCTACATCTCCCCCTTTTTTCTCTATACTTGTAATAGCTTTATTATATACAAATATACACAAAAGGGATGGCAATCTACCTATCCCGTAGCCTTTTGTCTCAATATCGTGCTTGCATTGTGTTTCTCTTGAGTGGCTTTGCTTGGTTGGGTTTGGTTTGTATCACATTCCGCCAAGGGAAGACTACTAGTAAGAATTGCAGATTACAGGAAATCATAGCATGATATACTTACCCACATGCACCAAACAAATTTCATCTTTCTACCCATATGTTGGCAATAAAACAAGATGTCAATGTCAAAGGCCTCTTCAAATCCAGATAGAGAGAGATTGGAGGATGCAAGGAAGAACCAAACGTATAAAATGTAAGAAGTAAAAGTTTGAAGGAAGAACCAAACGGAAGCACTTTTTCTCACCCTTGTTCTTTGATAAATATAGGTGTATTGATGATTACACAAAGATGTTATGTCTATAATACTGGTTTCCTTTTCTGGAGGGCTTTTTTATGTGAATATAAGATCAAGACATGAATATTGTATTCAATATCCTAATTTAAATTCTTGATTTATTATCAACGAATCAACCATCCCAAAAGCTAAAGCTGATGGATGATGGCCCATCAATGGTTTTGTACTTTGTTGAATTCTATATGTGCATAATTGTATTTGTTTTGTTTTAATTGTATTTGTTTTGATGTAATAGAATAAATTAGATTTAGAATTAAATTATGGTAGTAAATTTTGGTCTTTATTCCCCCCTTGGTTTCCTCTTGTAATCGGCAATTGTGGTGTTATTGACCCCATGAATGCCTTCTTCAATTCTTTATTTTTCTAGATCTAGAATTGCATTGATGTAATTAGCCTAGGATTCTTTTTAGTCTTGCACCTTTTCATTTGCCTTGATGTAAATTAAAAATAGGCTAGTATTGTTGTTAATTCAATCATCAAATATTATTCTCTTATTCCAAGTGTTCTTCATCGTTCAAGTTATATTACTTGTTATTTTTCTACATGATATCAGAGCAGGATTAGATCCAGGTCATCGCTCGTGTTGTTTAGCCGGGCCTCACTGTAAGCCAAACATCTGGAATTTTCATAGTTCTTGTTTTATTCGTGTTATTTTACGCATCTTAAAATGAATAACGAAAATTCGAGTGAAGTTTCTAACCAAACCGTTGCGTCGGTTCAAGTTTCAGGGGGAGTTCCCGATGTGAACTTACCCTATTATCTTCACCCCTCGGATCATCGGGGGCTTGTTTTCGTGCAAGATATTTTAACCGGCTCAAATTTCCCAGCTTGGAGGTGCTCTATTTTTAAGGTCTTTAAGGCCAAACGTAGAATTGGTTTTCTTGATGGTAGTATCAAGAAACTGGAGGAAGATTCTCCGAATTTTGAAAATTGGAGTGCCTGTGATTCGATGTTTTCTTCTTGGCTATCCAATTCAGTTTCTAAAGAAATCAATGCAAGTATTGCGTATTTTGAATTTGCGCGTGACATTTGGCTAGACTTGAATGAACGTTTTTTCCAAGGAAATGTACTGCGGGTTTATAAAATTAAGCGTGAGATTTCATACTTAAGACAAGATAATATGTCGATGTTTGACTATTTCACCAAGTTGAGGTCCCTATGGGACGAACTTTACACTCTTGTGGCTATTCCCCCTTGTACTTGTGGCTCAGGGCAAGCCTTCACTGCCATAAGAGACATGGAATGGTTGCTTGATTTGTTGATGGGTTTGGACCCTTCCTTTTCTACCATAAGTTCTCAACTTATGAACACCAAGCCACTTCCCATTGTGTCTAATGCTTATGCTACCTTGTGTCAGGAAGAGAAGTAACAGAGTGTTGCCTCAGGTAGCGTTGTTAACCCTGAAGCTACGGCTCTCGTAGTGAAAGTGAATGTTGGAGCGACTGGGGGAGATTTGCCCAATTTTAATGGGCATACTCCGAAGCGCAATAATTGGTTGTCTTGTTCTCATTGCAAAAGACAGGGCCACACAAAGGATCATTGCTAAGAGCTTATAGGTTACCCGGCAGGATGGAAGAACCGGCGACAAAACGGCGCAACAGCCCAGCTGGCAGTGTGCCACCAACAACCTCTGTTGCTGCCGGCGACGGCTGGTCCAGCAGCCCTTCCGTAGTACGACAGCCCAGTTGTGGGGTTGTTGGTGTCTCAGCATCAGCAGCTATTGTGTCTACTAAGTGCCAAGGGAAGTTCTCCTTGTGTCAACATGTCAGGTCAGGTTTTGTTTAAATCCTTTTGGATCACTGATACGGGTGCCTCCGACCATATGGTTTGTTCAGATTTTGTCTTAGATAGTGTTCAAGTTAACACCAAAGTCAAGCCGGTTAGACTTCCAAATGGGAATTCTTTGTCAGTTTCGCACATAGGGTGTGCCACCGTTTCTAGCAACCTCACTCTTATGAATGTTTTGTGCATTCTCGGTTTTAAGTGCAATCTCCTTTCAGTTAGCAAGTTGACTAGAGATAGGAATTGCGCATTGACTTTTTATTCAAATTGTTGTGTCATACAGGACCTACCTTCGAGGAAGCTGATTGGAGTGGGTAGACAATGAGATGGGCTATACCTTTTGGAGGGATCGGTGGCACCTTCGGTTACGCACGTGATGGTTCCTGCAGAAAGGTCTTTGTTATGGCATCGTAGAATGGGGCATGTCCATTTTAATAAATTGTCAAAAGTTTTGAATTTGGATTTTCGTACTTCCTTTGATGTTGTTTGTGATTCTTGCCATTGGGCAAAACAGACTCGTTTACCTTTTCCTCTTTCTGTTAGCAAGACTGGGCAATGCTTTGAATTGATTCATTGTGATATTTGGGGTCCTTATCGTACTTCGTCCATGACTGGTGCTCGTTTCTTTCTTACCATCATTGATGATTATAGCAGGTGTACTTGGGTTTATTTGATGAGAGACAAGTCTCAATCTCATAGAATTCTTATGGATTTTTGCCAAGTTGTACAAACTCAGTACAACAAGTACGTAAAGCAAGTAAGGAGTGATAATGGTGCGGAGTTTCTTTTTGGTCGTTTACTCAGTTTCTATGCAGGGAAAGGGATTCAAGTACAAAATTCATGCACCAATACACCGCAACAAAATAGGGTTGTAGAAAGAAAACATAGGCATCTTCTTGAGGTGGCTCGGGCTCTTTGGTTTGAACCGGGTCTTCCTATTAAATTTTGGGGAGAATGTGTCCTAACGGCGGCCTATTTGATTAATCTCATGCCAACACAACAATTAGAAAACCGGAGTCCCTATGAGGTATTACTTGGAAAAGCACCCTCTTTTGGTCATTTACGTGTTTTTGGGTCTTTATGCTATGTCCATCATGAGGATCGTAAAAAGGATAAATTTGGTAATCTTGCAAACAAATGTGTTTTCATTGGGTATCCACATGGGAAGAGAGGGTATAAGGTTTTTGATTTAGATAACAAGAAAATGATTGTTTCATGTGATGTAATTTTCTATGAAGACATATTTCCTTATCTTGAGAAGCACGAGCAAAGGAATGATGATGATGAAATTGATTTAATACGGTAGGTGGATGACAAAGTGCGTGGGAGGACATAGGTACAGGAGGCACCGGTGGTGACCGAACCACCACCGGATGCAATAGACCTGTCGGTGCCGACAGGGACTGGTGCTGCAACACCAGAACCAGGTGCTGTAGCACCAGGACAGGGGGCTGATAGCCCCCAGCAGAGCATGCAGGAGGATGGCTCGGGAAGGCCTGGTCGGGTTCGCTCAATGCCGCCAAAGGACCAAGATTATATAGTGGATGTTCCTTCATCTATAGCCCATCCTCGTGCTACCACTTCTTCAGCCTACTCAGGTATGGTTTATCCTTTGTCAAATTTTGTGTCTAATGCGCGATTCTCTAACTCACATTCATCTTTGCTTAAAGCCATCACCTCGGGTGATGAACCACGAAATTTTTCTCAGGCAGTTGAGCATAAACATTGGAGAGAGGCTATGGAGAAGGAGATTTCGACACTAGAGCATAATAAAACATGGACATTGGAGGAGTTACCCCCCTGGAAGCGAGCCATAGACTCCAAGTGGGTCTACAAGATAAAGTACAAGTCAGATGGTACCATTGAGCGTCACAAGGCACGGTTGGTTGCCAAGGGTTATACTCAAGTCGAAGGTATCAATTATCATGACACTTTTGCTCCCGTTGCTAAACTTGTCACAGTTAGATGTGTTCTTACAGTTGCAGCCGCTTGGGATTGGGTTATACATCAGTTGGATGTAAACAATGCCTTTTTACATGGTGACTTAGATGAGGAAGTCTATATGAAACTTCCTCAAGGGTTTGAAAAGCAACATCAGGGTAAAGTCTGTCGGTTACGCAAATCCCTTTATGGCCTAAACAAGCTTCTCGTAACTGGAATCAAAAGTTTGTGTCATTCTTGGTTGCCATTGGTTTTAAACAATCCATGTCGGATTACTCTTTGTTTACATATGTTCGTGGGTCGGTCTTCACTAGTGTATTGGTGTATGTTGATGATGTCATCAGAACTAGAAATAATGTAAATCATATAGAAGAGGTCAAGTCCAAACTCGATAAACAGTTTGGAATAAAAAACTTAGGGCCAGTTAAATATTTTCTTGGAATAGAGGTTGCTCGTACTAAAGATGGAATAGATTTGAGTCAAAGAAAATATGCCCTTGACATTTTGAGTGAGGTGAGCCTTTTAGGTGCAAAACCTACTTCCACTCCTATAGTTCAAAACCATCGTTTGGTTGATGGGGAAGGGGACCGTGTAAAGGATCTGGGACAGTATCGTCGATTAGTAGGGAGACTCCTTTACCTAACCATTACTCGACCCGACATTTGTTATGCAGTTAAAATCCTTAGTCAGTTTATGCATGATCCCCGAGTATTGCATTTAGAAGTGGCCTACCGTGTTCTTCTCTATGTTAAGGGAACACCGGGTCAGGGTACTTTTCTACCTCATGCGTGTGATTTATCTCTTTGTGCTTATTGTGATGCTGACTGGGCAGGTTGCCCTACTTCTAGACGTTCCACTACAGGTTTTGTGGTATTTTTGGGTGATTCCCTGGTATCATGGCATTCTAAGAAGCAGTCCGTTGTTTCCCATTCTTCCGTTGAAGCAGAGTATCGAGCCATGGCTACGGTTACTAGTGAGTTAGTATGGTTGAGGCGCATATTACGTGATCTCCAAGTTTGCACTAACCACCCTGCCATATTATTTTGTGATAATCAGGTGGCTCTTCATATCGCCTCTAACCGGGTGTTTCATGAGAGAACGAAGCACATAGAGATTGATTGTTATTTTGTTCGTGAAAAGTTGTTAGCAAAAGAAATTTCCACTTCTTTTGTTAGGACTGCAGGTCAAGTGGCGGATGTCTTCACAAAGGCACTTGGTTTATCCACGTTCTCCGCTCTTCTCTGCAAGTTGGGCATTGTTAACCTCCATGCTCTAACTTGAGGGGGAGTGTTGAATTCTATATGTGCATAATTGTATTTGTTTTATTTTAATTGTATTTGTTTTAATGCAATAGAATAAGTTAGATCTAGAATTAAATTAGGGTAGCAAATTTTGGTCTTTATTCCGCCCTTGGTTTCCTCTTGTAACCGGCCATGGTGATGTTATTGACCCCATGGATGCCTTCCTCAATTCTTTATTTTTCTAGATCTGGAATTGCATTGATGTAATTAGCCCAGGATTCTTTTTAGTCTTGCGCCTTTTCATTTGCCTTGATGTAAATTATAAAAAGGCTAGTATTTTTGTTAATTCAATCATCAAATATTATTCTCTTATTCCAAGTGTTCTTCATTGTTCAAGTTATATTACTTGTTATTTTTCTACATACTTTGATATGTTCCCTCATGCAAATGTCCATTGGGTTTGAAGCATGGATATTACACACATTCACTTCATAAAATGTGCTAATTAATTAATATAGAGAGTGCGGACTGTTAGGATTTGAATTATTAATTTTTTGGTCAACAGAACTCTCATATCAGGTTAAAAAACTATATCAAAAGTTTAAGTTAATGGGTGGAGGCTTTGAAAAAATTTTATACTCTAATATTTGTAAATCAACTTTCTTAAGTGACCCTCGATACTTTTGAGCTAATTGAAGAACGTGTGGCATTGCCATAGAACAATCTTAAAGCAGCACTAAGAGCATAAGAAAGAGGACCAGAAGGAAAGATCAAGAGTAAACTAAAAGGAAGCACCACACCTAGAAAGGTAAAATATTGAAGTAGGCCAAAATAGAACTAAATACTAGAAGGGTTTTATGTTTGGTAAGTATGTGAACTTATAACATGCTTTGGAAATCGAATAACAAAGATGTTAACGTGAAAATTGGTTATTTAACGACTGATGGGAAGGTTGAAAAGCTAGCCTATCAACATTGTTATAATTTTTGGGTAAATTACACATTGGTATTCTGAAGTTCGATGTTTAAATTTTTTTATTCTACAAACTTTGTTTTTTTTTCGATAATTAGCGACAAACTTTTTGAAATAATATTTAGTCCAAAAGTCATATGTATTTTAATAAAAATAGTCCAAACAACGGTGTATAAGGACGTAAAGTAGGTCTAACATGCATCCAGCTCTTCATTATTATTAGTGTCACAACATTGCTATAGGATGAGGGAAAGAGGCCGTGCAGATCAGATTGGCTTTGCCGTAAGCAAGCCAATGTCACTTAAAACGTTAAGGACGTATTTTATTTGATTCAACAAGATTCCACTTGATGAATGAGCTACTTAAACCCCTAGGAAATATTTCACTGATCCTAGATCCTGAATTCCAAATTGTTGATTAAGAACCTTCTTCGCATTCATTATGTTATCAAGATGATTTCCCGTAATAAGAATATCATTAAAATAAATTAAAAATGCCATATAAACATTTCCACTTTCTAGAGTGAATAGAGAATAATCAGACTTAGACTTTTTAAACCTAGATTTGATAGGAGTTGAAATAAACTTGTGATTCCAGTTTCGAGATGCCTACTTATGTCCATAAAGGGACTTTTGTAGGCAACAAAATTGACCTTTTGTTGGTATTCAAAACCTTGTTGCAATGTCACACACCTCTTCACTCAAATCCCAATGGAGGAAAGCATTGTTCACATCTAACTAATGAACAATTCAATTTTGAGCAGTTGTAACAGCAAGCACACATCTAGCTATGACAAATTTAGCTACAGGAGAAAAAGGTATCATGATAATCCACCCCTTCTACATGAGTATACCCCTTGGCCACCAAACCGGCTTTCGAACCCTCTCTCGACCCATATGATTTGTATTTTACTTTGTATACCAATTTTGAATCTATAGCCATTTTTTGAGGAGGCAAAACTTTATGAGTCCAAGTTCGGTTTTGTTCGAGAGCCTCGATTTCTTTTGTAATAGCTTCCCTCTAATATTCATATTGCATAGCCTGTGTAAAAGAACTTGCCTCATTGTTAGATGTGATGGCACCGAGAAATGCCGATTGAGAATTTGAAAAACGTGCATAAGACAAAACAATGTGAGATATGATACTTATTCTTGAGGAAGCTGAGGCAGTAGTAGTACGAATATGGGATATAGAGGGCAGCACATCACACGCATAGTCTAGATACTTCACAGGCATGCGCAAGGGAGCCCCTCTTCCCACCTCTCGATCCTCGGCCATCGCGCAGGTATTGGGGGTCTTTCCCCACCAGCTTCGTGCTGGTGCATTTCGCCATTAGTGATACCCTTCATTGCCTCCAGGCTAGCCAGTGCCATGGTCGATCCATGACCACGAGCTACTCTGTAATCTATTTCTAAGACAATTTTCTCATCAAAGAAACCCAAATTCTGAAAATTATTCTTGAAATTCGATTTTGAATTTTCCTTCTCAAGATAAGGAAAACTATTCTATTAGAAAATAACATCCCGTGATATATAATTTGTCTACTTTCAAGACTATAAACCTTGAATCCTTTCGTACCATGAGGATATTCAACGAAGATGCAACGATTAGCCTGACCTTCCATTTTATTATTTGTTTTGGCTTTTCACATGCACAAAACATAAACAACCAAACACTCTTAAATGACCACAACTCAAAACTTTTCCAAACAACGTTTCAAAAGGACTCTTGTTTTGAAGGAAAAGAGAAGGTGTGAAATTAATAAGATACGCTGTCGTTAAAACACATTAACCCCAAAAATGCACAAGAAGACCCGGCTCGAATCACAAGGTGTGTGCTATATTTGATTGCTATTTAGTGTGATGTGGTCGCCGTAAATACAAATGTAAACAAACATGCAAAAAGGACTTACCGAGACTAGACAGTGAGATTAACTTTGGACCATAGGTCTTTGACCTCAACCACTCACCGTTTTCGGAGAAAAGGAGGTGATGTTATGGTGTATATAACTTCAGTTAATAGTTTGGCTTATGCTCTAATTAAGGTGACTTTTTATTATTTATTTCTAGATTTTTTGATATATAATATGAAAGAAAATTAAAGGGATATGGACCTAACTTAAGTGGCAATTACAGTGATGGAGCAAGGCCCACAGTCATCTTTCCTCGTACACTTAAAAGTCAGGACACCTAAGAGCTCAGTGCTCCACTTATAAGCCCAAGTTAATCAGATTTTTAGGCATTGTACCCTTGACTTATAATAACTCGAATGAGTTAGAGTTTGACAAGATTTAGATGGAACAAACTGTATTTGGGTCATTGGATGAGAACCAATGCAATCAAAATCAAGCCTTGGCCATCAAAGCCCTTAAATAATGGTGCAAGCCTAAGTTCACCTGACTTATTAAGCAGTGACAATAGTGTTTAAACCTATACAATCATGGTCAAGCCTTGACCGTCAAAGCCTTAAACTAAATCCTCAATTTTTAACTTGTCGATTTTAGAAACAGATTAAAATGAGAAGTTCATACTTGAAGCCCGAAGTACTGCATTACTGAAGAAGCAAGTATAGGGAGATTTACACTACGCCAAGATAAGTTAGGTTACGCTACTCTTAGGTGAAAAGCACAAGTGTAGCATTTTCTTTCAACATAGGCCATCCAGTTCCATTGGTGCAGGAATGATTAAAGAACAAGCCCCTGATTTTGTGTGCTCAAGAATATTTCTTGAAACCCACTTTCACTTTTTCAGCTGGTGTCTCTTCTAGATGCTCCACTTTCTCTTGGATAAAAGCTTGCTGCCCATACATCTGAAATTACGTTCCAAGTAACTATCTCGAGCTTAGAAACCATCTGTCTTACATCCTTCTTGGAAGTTGTTATGATCCAAGCTCAACTTGAATTATAACCTAGGGTTTGGATAAAGATTTACACTTAGAAAGTGAAATCAAGATAAGAACTAAGAGAATTAGATGAGATAATAGAAGATTTCAAGAAGAATTAGGGATGAGAAGTAGAAAAGAGAGAGAGAGCATTCAAGCTCAAAGAGAGAGATTGTTACAAATTAATAAATTTCACTTGTAATACATTTAATTTCTTAGTATTACTTTGTATTAGAGTCTATATGATGTAACACATCTTAAAATAGCACCGGTTATTATAATTGTAAGCAAAATATCAGTACAAATATCTGCCGTGCACACCCAAAGCACTGTGCTGAATTTGTTACTGATTTTTGGCGGGAATGGTAGTTACAAAGCAGGGAATGGGCGGGTCCTTCAGCTGGAATTTTTTGAGCTAATTCCTTGTATAAATTGAAAGCTTAGTGTGTATTTTTGATCATCCAATTAAATGAAATCTTATTCCTAAGGGAAATTCTCTAATTCTCATCTCCTTTCTCTATTTTCTCATCCCCTTCCCTTCTTTTCTCACCTCAAACTCTCTTCTACAAGGTTAGATTTCTAAATTAATTTTGGGAAGCTAACAATTGGTATCGGAGCTGGTCTAACAATCCCTTAATTGATTAAGCTAGCAAAAATCAGAAAACAACAACAAAAAAAAAAAAAAAAAAATCATGGCTGATGGAATTCGGACCAGATCAGGAGCTGGTGGTTCGAATTCGGATACTTCTAATGAACTTGGTGATCAAATAAAACACATGGAAGCCAAGTTTGATCAACAATTTGCTAAAAATCAAAGCCAAATCGAAGGGATTCAGCAAATCCTGAAGATGTTGGTGGAGAAAGATGAAAAAAGAGATGATCAGCTACAGAAATTGGAGGAACGACTTGAGAATTTGCAAGATCAAATGAACAAGCAAAGAGAATCAAGTGTTGAAGCCATCCTTAAACCAGCAAGCCAGATTCACCAAGCAGCTGAAGCCGATCAGCAGCACGCAAGTGCAGAACCGTAGCAAGTCAGCACAGACAGATCTCATGATGGAATGCACACCCGAGGTAAATCTCCTATGTTGCAACCTGGTGTAGGACCATCAATTAACATTAGATCAGCTGCAAATCAACCTATTCGACGTGAAATTAATATAGAAAATCAAGATCGAGCTTCTGGACCTGTTAACTACCGAACCTATGCTGAAAATTCAGAACAGAACAACATGCCATATTTCTGTGTTATGCACCAAAATGTTGCAGCCGATGTGTTCGATCATATTGATAGACCACCTGATCAACCATATCAACATAGAATCGTGACCAATGACAATACAATTGGGGGTAGGAGTGGTTCTTACAGGCAGCCAAGGGTAGAAATCGATCCATTTGATAGAAAGCAATCGGAATCTTGGCTTAGGAGGTGTGATCGATACTTTTTATATTACAATATACCTGAGGAAGAGAAGCTCCAGCTAGCCGCAGTCCATCTTCATGGTGATCATGAGATTTGGCACTATAGTTTGTTGAAAAGCAAACCACATCTTTCTTGGGGCCAATTCGTAGAAGAGATGTGTGAACGGTATGGAGAAGGAGAATCAACGGATGTTGTGGAAAACTTCAACAAGTTGGTCCAAACATCAAGTGTGAGAGAATACATGCTTAGATTTGAGAATTTGAGAGCAAATTTGATGTCAGTTCTGGCCATTGCTCCCGAGGATGCCGAATCCTACTATGTTTCTTGCTTTGTGAGTGGCCTTAAGCCTAGGATCAAAAACATGGTGAAAGCCATTAGTCCTAAGACTTTGTCAAGCGCTTACAACAAGGCAAAGTTGATAGAAGCAACTCAAGTCCCTTCATATGACAAAGGGAAGCACCAAATCAGCAACAAACCGAGACAGTTGCAGCAGAACAAGAACTTTGGCAGTAAAAGCAGTGACAGAATTTCAGCAAGACTTTGTTTTCGTTGCAACCAACCGTATCAGCCTGGGCATAGGTGCAAATCACAAGCACTTATGTATGTAAAAGGTAGCAGTGTTCCGGATGAAGCTGACAGTACCGAATCTGATGCAGATTTGGAGGAGACCGAATGTAATTTACAAGGCAGCTCAAGTGATGACGAGGTCGAGATCTCCATGAAGGCTCTAACCGGAAGTGGGGCTCATAACACAATCAAAATCAAAGGACGGGCGGGAAAACACTCCGTTATTATCGTCATTGATAGTGGAAGCACTCACAGTTTCGTTGCCCCGAAGTTGATTAAGAAAGTCAAACATGAAGTGACGAAAACTCATCCTTTGGCAGTCATGGTAGCTGATGGGAACTCTTTGACAACACAAAACAAGTGCATTGCCTTCCCTTGGTCTATGCAAGGCCATCATTTCACTTTCAATTTTCGAGTGAATCCCTTGGGTGGTTGCGATATGGTGCTCGGAGTAGATTGGATGAGGACCTTCAACCCGGTTGTCTATGATTTTGATAAAATGACCGTGGCCTTTGAAGTTCATGGCACCAAGGTGTCCTTGCAAAGCATGTCCGAAGAAGCTCAGCTCAAATTGATCGAGGCAAAGGATGTGCAAGGTGGAATTAAAAAGAAGGCGATTCAATGGATTGGGCACTTGTTCATGGTTAGTTCGGTTATACAGCAGCCGGACCCTCCTCCTGATGTACAGTGCTTGATTAACGAGTTCGGGGACATCTTTGAGGAGCCTAAAAGTCTCCCTTCTCAAAGGAGTGTGGATCATGCCATACTCTTATGAGGAAATGGCGATCCGTTCAAAATTAGGCCATACCGGTACCCTCATGGCCAAAAGGCCGAAATAGAGAGACAAGTGGACGAGCTTCTTCGGTTAAGCTTCATTAAACCGAGTTGAAGTCCTTTTGCTTCACCCGTGATCCTTGTGAAGAAAAAGGATGGGACAACCCGAATGTGCATAGATTATTGTCGGTTGAATACTTTAACCGTGAAAGACAAGTTCCCGATTCCGGTCATAGATGACTTGCTTGACGAACTTCATGGGGCGTGCTTCTTTTCCAAGCTGGATTTAAGGCAAGGGTACCATCAAATGCGAGTCCTCGAATCAGATATTTACAAAACCGCTTTTCAAACTCATCATGGCCATTTCGAGTTCGTTGTTATGCCTTTCGGTTTAACAAATGCTCCGGCCACCTTCCAAGCGGCTATGAACGATGTCTTCAAGCCTTATCTGAGGAAGTCGATGCTGGCATTCTTCGATGACATACTGATCTATAGCTCCACATATGAAGCTCACCTCACACACCTTCGACAAGTGTTTGTCTTGATGCGACAACACCGGTTTTTTGCAAAATTGTCCAAGTGTTCGTTTGCTCAAAGGAGGCTCGAATATTTGGGACATATCATCTCATCAGAGGGAGTGGCTACTGATCCTAACAAGATCTGAGCAATGCAAGAATGGCCAATCCCGATCACCTTGAAGCAATTACGAGGATTCTTGGGGTTGACCGGATATTACCGAAAATTCATTAAAGGTTATGGTTCCATTGCCAAACCTTTAACGGAGCTCTTGAAGAAGGATGATTTTGGGTGGAACGAGAAGTCTCAAGCTGCTTTTGAAGCTCTCAAAACCGCTATGTGTGCAGCACCAGTTTTGACAATGCCGAATTTCACCGAAAGCTTCATTTTGGAGACCGACGCAAGTGGGACTAGTATTGGGGGTGTTCTCTCTCAAAGAGGAAGGCCTATGACTTATTTAAGTCAGGCTTTAAGTACCAAACATCAGGCGATGTCGACATATGAAAAGGAGTACCTTGCGATTCTCTTAGCCGTGGAGAAATGGAGGCATTATTTGGAGGGTCACAAATTCGCCATTCGGACGGATCACCAAAGCCTCAAACATCTCCTTGAATAGAAGATCGTGTCAAGAATTTAAAAAAAAAAAGGCTTGATGAAAATGTTAGGCCTTGATTACGACATCGAGTATAGAAGTGGCAAAGAAAACGCAGCTGCAGATGCACTGTCAAGGCGTTTCGAGGACACTGTTTCAGGCTCATGCTCAGCCGTCTCGGTGGTAATTCCTTCTTGGGTTGAAGAGCTACATAAGTCCTATGAGGAAGATCCATTTGCTCGTGAAAAGCTGGCTGTTGCAGTGCTCCAGACCGACTCAAAATTTGCCGCAGAAAACAGTGATCTGATCGTTAAGAACGGGCTGTTGCGTGTCCAAGGCAAACTTAATGTCGGTTCTGCTACTGACTTGACAAAACAGGTCATCCAAGCCTCACACGACGCTGCTTGGGGAGGTCACGAGGGTGTGGAAGGCACTTATCAACGAATGAAAGCATATTTTACTTGGCCGAGCATGAAAAAAGATGTGAACGACTATGTGAAGTCTTGTGAAGTATGTCAACAAACGAAATTGGGAGATCCTCGATACAAGAGACTTCTTCAACCTCTCTCTATTCCGGACGGAGCTTGGGTTCATATTAGCATGGACTTCATCGAGGGACTACCGAAGTCCGAAGGCAAGGAGGTCATATGGGTCGTGGTGGATCGTTTCACCAAATATAGTAATTTTATTGCCCTTGCTTGTCCTGTTACTGCTGAAAATTTGGCAAGGCTCTTCCTTGACAACATTTATAAGCTACATGGGTTGCCTCAATCCATCGTGTCGGACCGAGACAAAATCTTCACAAGCACTTTTTGGAGAGAATTGTTCAAGATAATGGGAACCACGTTGGCTCTTAGTTCTTCCTATCATCCTCAAACGGATGGACAAACAGAACGAGTCAACCAATGTTTGGAGCAATATCTTCGGAGTATGGTCTTCTTGAAGCCCAAAGAGTGGAACCGTTGGCTTTCCTTAGCCGAATTTTGGTTCAATACACATTTCCACACAACCATTGGCACTACACCCTTCTGAGCATTATATGGATACTCTCCACCTTCCCCTATGATGATACAACAACCAAGGGTTGCTGATTCTGCAGCAACCGAATTGGTGCAGCAAAGGAGACAGACCGTGCAATCTCTTAAGGACAATCTCCAACAAGGCCAGGCTCGAATGAAGCATTATGCGGATAAGAAGAGGGTAGACAAGAACTATCAAGTCGGGGACATGGTCTACCTCAAATTGCAACCCTATAGGCAATCAACTGTGGCTGTCCGACGCAACGTCAAATTGTGTGCTCGTTACTTCGGTCCTTACAAAATTCTGGAGAAAATTGGCAATGTGGCGTACATGCTCGACTTGCCATCGCATTCTTACATTCACCCCATGTTTCATGTGTCCCTTCTTAAAAAACAGGTTAAAAGAAATGCCGATATGACTCAAAAGCCGCCCATAGCTGAAGCAAATGGCGTTCTACTACAGCAACCGAAATCTGTCAAGTCTGAACGGGTGCTGCAGCTGAACAACAGGAAGATTCACCAAGTCCAAGTCACTTGGAGCAACTTAAACGAGCACTTTACAACATGAGAAGACTACAACTTCTTGAAGAGCCTATTTCCAAGCTTCACTTCTTGAGGATAAGAAGCTTCTCAAGAGGCAGGGAATGTTACAAATTAATAAATTTCACTTATAATACATTTAATTTCTTAGTATTACTTTGTATTAGAGTCCATATGATGTAACACATCTTAAAATAGCACCGGTTATTATAATTGTAAGCAAAATATCAGCACAAATATCTGCAGGGCACACGCAAAGCACTGTGCTGAATTTGTTACTGATTTTTGGCGGGAATGGCAGTTACAAAGCAGGGAATGGGCGGGTCCTTCAGCTGGAATTTTCTGAGCTAATTCCTTGTATAAATTGAAAGCTTAATGTGTATTTTTGATCATCCAATTAAATGAAATCTTATTCCTAAGAGAAATTCTCTAATTCTCATCTCCTTTCTCTATTTTCTCATCCCTTTCCCTTCTTTTCTCACCTCAAACTCTCTTCTACAAGGTTAGATTTCCAAATTAATTTTGGGAAGCTAACAGAGATTAGACTTCATTCATCATATATATGAACATTACATGAGAAGTACCCCTACTTATACTAAGTATCACTAATGATGGCTAATATGAAATACATTGAACCTAGACACATGACTTAACTGACTAACACAAGCATAGCCGCCACTCTTGACCTCATATGACTAACACATTGACCAAGATCAACTAACTAACCACCAAAATCAAGTACTAAAGCAACTAAAGCTATTACACGCAAAAGTACTAAATTGACTTATTACTAATTACTTCCCTCTATCTAGAATCATAACAATACGCCCCTCTTTAAAGATTTTAAGAATCTAAGAGAAAAGTATAGCTTTATGACCTTATTCACTCTAATGACAACTTCAACTAATTATTCTCGCACTTCAACAGCGAATTCCAATGCCAAACAGCAACTTCTCAGTAGAACCATCAAATTTTGCACATGTCTTCCCATTTAAGAAGTTGATGGATGTAATGGCCAATGTTCTTGAACATAAAGTTGCTGCCGCAACTCCGAAATGCAGCTGAAGAGGAGCCTGTTATGCTGAAGTAACAGCTGAAATTGCATCAGGAATGAACTCTTGCTATTGCCAAAGTGTTGCGGGTGCAGATGTTATCTTGAATAGGATCTGAATGAAGCAGCACAAGTTCCTACAGTAGTGTGAACTGGATATGCACTTCAAGAACCTTTATGCAATTGAAATCCAAGCTATGTCCTCCAACAATGCAGCAGTATGAATTCAGCCCTATGCATTCCCATTTAAACAACACACCATTGATACTTAAGTTCAAATTTATCAATTGTGACACCCAACCACTTGTATTCTCCTAATAAACCTGCTAATTGAACACCAGGTCCAAGCTTAAGATGTGGTTTCACATTTGCTCGCAATTGTGGAGAATGTCTCTTGTGTTGATTTTGCAATTTCTTCACCAGAATTTGAACATTAACTTGCATGGGAGAGGGAACCGATTGTGTGGGTGCTAACTTTGTAGAGCCTGCTTGTAATAAACACCTCATCAGCTCTTGAATCCAATTGTAGGTAATGTTTGCCGCCTTGAGGAACTTTAGTGCTTTGCTCTTCAAAAGCCACTTTACACATAGTTTGCTTAGATTCTTGGTCAGCAACAATTGGATGTAATTGATGAATTTCACTGCTTTGTAAGACCTGATTGTGCTGTTCTTCAATTTCTTTTGCTGCACCCTTTGAATTATCAGCTTGAACTTGTTCATAATGTTGATAATTCTCACCTTCTTGTGCAATTCGAGGTTGAGATTGAGAAGAACTCTGAAACGTATTCAAATCTTAC
This sequence comes from Simmondsia chinensis, assembly GCA_018398585.1. NCBI lineage: Eukaryota > Viridiplantae > Streptophyta > Magnoliopsida > Caryophyllales > Simmondsiaceae > Simmondsia > Simmondsia chinensis. The sequence continues at coordinate 13,962,785 of JAGTTD010000013.1, forward strand.
TTCATGACCATTAGAAGTTGCACAACATGATCACAACACCTCAAAAGTTCTTCCATTTTGATATCAATTAGCTAATACTTCTGACAATTTAGCACATTTTCTTTGATCATCACGTCCAGAACAGACTTGATATGATTAGCAAGCTTAATCGCAGCAGCAAAGGATTCAATCCTAGCTTCACCTCTTGATCAATGCCTAGATTTCTTAGCCGTTGTTCTAAATCAAGGCTCAAAAAATGCTGATCCAAATCAGGAGTAAAACTACAGCACTTAAGCTTCGATCAACTATTTGGAATCAACATCAGCACTGTTTGATTCAGTACCGCACTGGCTCCAATTCTTGATCTGCTTAAGTCGAAACAGAATTCTGCACAAGCTCAAGTTCTGAACACGCAGCACCAAAAAACCGAATCTGATCAATGAATCAGTGCAGTACTTGATCTATGCAACGCACTCAGCTTCAACATTTCAATGTTACCGCAACAACTAAATCATTACTAAACATTAGGCACAAAATTCTTGATCACTTTGATAATATCAGCAACCGCAACTGAATTTTTTCTTTGACAGTTTGCACTCAATTTTCTTGATCAAACACAACTTCATCATGAATTGGCATCAATTAACTTGATTTGGAAGCAAATCAAGGCTCTGATACCAATTGTTATGATCCAAGCTCAACTTGAATCATAACCTAGGGTTTGGATAAGGATTTACACTTAGAAAGTAAATCAAGATAAGAACTAAGAGAATTAGATGAGATAATAGAAGATTTCTAGAAGAATTAGGGATGAGAAGTAGAAAAGAGATAGAGAGCATTCAAGCTCAAAGAGAGAGATTAGACTTCATTCATCATTCATCATATACATGAACATTACATGAGAAGTACCCCTACTTATACTAAGTATCACTAATGATGGCTAAGATGAAATACATTGAACCTAGACACATGACTTAACCGACTAACACAAGCATAGCCGCCACTCTTGACCTCATATGACTAACACATTGACCGAGATCAACTAACTAACCACCAAGAGCAAGTACTAAAGCAACTAAAGCTATTAGACGGCTACAAAAGTACTAAATTGACTTACTACTAATTACTTGCCTATATCTAGAATCATAACAGTCCCTTGAGCTCGAGCTCCTTTTACCCTTCAACCATCTTGAGCCTCGAGTGGCTAATACCCTTGTTGGGGTGTTAAACTTCTCAAGCAGTTAAGCTCTAGACATCGTTATCTCAGCACCTAGAGGCATGACTTCCCTTAAGGAGAACCTCATGTGATGTTCTGCTCAAAACAGCGTCATCCTAAGCCTCTCAAATTTAGGGTGTAAACAAATTCCCTCCTTTTAGCTGGTGGTAAATTCAAATTTACAACGGGTATAAAATTTGATTGATTTGACCCTCAATGGCTACAGGGAGCTCGAGAGAGCACTGTTTGATGTTTGACCTTTGTTCCTATGTGTCTATAAATTTGATAGTTAGGGCTTCACCTTCACTTTTCTGCTCTTGTGCTCTCCATTCGTCGTGATCAAGTGTTCAAAAACACTTGCTCTCTGTTCTTGAATCTTTATTTTGTGTTACTATTTAGCTCCTTACTTCTTTGTGATTCTCCAAACCAAGTAACAATGGCTCAAATCTGTCCTTGTCTCCATCCCTCAGGCTGATAGCCCTTTTGAGCAGTTAGCATGTTTGGTCCAATCAGATGTTTCAATGGTCTCTGATAGGCTTTAGAGCGCTATTAATTGTGGTGACATCAAGGAGGATCTTTCTTGGATGTTTGAAACTAGCAAACCAAGCACCTTCAGGTTCAGCATCCATTTTAATACTAAAACCCTTCTTACACGTTTTGGCGTCTGCATTTGTGGCCTCTTCAAAGTGCCACATGCCAGCAGAGATTTTTCTTTGTGTGAATTGGGTGGACAACCCTCCATGGCACATGAATCGAGTGCACTACCTTTCAATACCTCTAGTGTGGGCAGCATTTCTGCTCACTAATTGCAGTGACTGTTTTCCCTGCTATCGTGTTAATGCACAACAGGTCCGTTTGGTAGCGTAAGCCCACACCGGTGCTTTACAAGACATTCATGGGCAATTCTGCTCAAAGCTAAGAGAACCTACCTGCCTGATCATACATCCTGCCCTTTTCGATTTTAAGAGAATTTCTTAAGAAATCTAACACAGGCTCGGAGTAAAATCGTGTATTCTCTTAAGGACCTATAAGCATCAAAAGTCTCATTCTCACGACTTGTCAAGAATCCCTTTAATGAGGTAAGCAAGCCTTTTCCCCCATATCTGGGCGTAATTTTTGAACCTTAAGGGAATGCTAATGTTACTCTGTTTCCCTTACATTTCTTAGGAATTCCATGAACTTCAAAACAAGAGGATCTGGTCTGGAAACAACGAGAGCTTTGGGATCCTTTCCAAGAGAGGCCAGCTTCTTTGACCGCCAGAGGAATGTGGCAACCAGCCAATCATTGGGCATTTGTTGAAAAAGTCCTTACTCAGGCTTAGGACTCTGTTTTACTTGATGTTGTATAGAAGCTTTTTTAGCCATACAAGTCACTTGTATTATTTTTCTATAAACCAAGTACTCCTCAAAATTATTAATGAAATACGTATTTTGTTGAATAGCTCCCTTTGTTTTATTTTTCTAACTCAAGGAACATTGAGTTAATCCTCAAGACACTAATATTGAAACTAGGCCCAATTTAGGGAATCTAAATTTAAAGACTTCCTCATTAGAATCCTAAGTTGATGGCACATATTTTTTATGGAACCTTCCATTAACGGCCCTTGGGTTAGTTCTCCCATCTAGGCCTTGGAATAAGTAAGCGTTTCTTCCAAATACCTCTATGCCTCTGAATGGGCCCTCCTAATTTGGGGACCATTTTCCAAAGACGTGATCTTTCTGGCCATTGGGTAGAACCACTTTCTAGACTAAGTCCCCCAAGTTAAAGGACTTAGGTTTGACCTTTTTGTTATAGGCTTTATCCATCTTCTTGTTTTGTTTTTATAGTTTATGAAGGGCATCAAGCCTAACTTAGTCCAAACTATTAGCTCGTCCATCATAGCTTGCTCATACTGGAGTTCAGAAAACCTCCCTTGATGAGCCAACCTAATAGACTGAAGTATGACTTCCACTGGGAGTACAACATTAAGGCCGTACATTAACTGGAAGGGGGTTGTCCTAGTTGCATCACATTTGGACATTCTATAAGCCCAAAGGGCATCAAGTAGCAGGGCATGCCACTTTCTAGGATTATCCTCAATCACTTTCCTAATACTGGCCTTTAGAATCTTATTAGTAGACTCTGCTTTGCCATTAGCTTAAGCTTTATATGGGGTTGAGTTCAAAATTTCAATGTTTAAACTCTTAGTGAACTCTTTAAACCCAGCTCCATTGAACACCTGAGCTTGGTCCGCAACAATGGTTTCTAAGATTCCAAACCTACATAGGATATACTCTTTGATAAAATCAATCATATGTTACTGATTGATATTCCTATATGGTTTAGCATCCACCCACTTTGTGAAGTAATTTGTGGCCACAAGAATGTAGGATTGCTGCCAGCTAGAAAGAGGGTTAATCTCCCCTATGATATCCATTGTCCATCCTCGAAAGGGCCATGGTTTGACAATAGCATGCATATCAACTATAGGGACTCTTTGTACATGACCATGTATTTGGCATACTTAATATAGTCATCCATCATTGATGGCCAGTAGTATCAATAATGTCTGATGAACCAGTGCATCTTATGGCCAGCTAAATGGGATCCACAGATGCCCTCATGGGCTCCTACCATTACAAATGACCAACTGTGAACCCCCTTTTATGATAACATTAGGGACTTGCATTTCTGGGGGAGTCTATAGGCCTATGATTAATGCCTCATACTCTGCCATATTGTTGGAGCACTTGCCAACTAAGGTGACAACTAACTTGGTGATAATCCTAGCAGGGGATTCAATCACAATTTCGACTCTAGCACTTGAATTGGTCCTCGATCCATTAAAGTATAGCTTTTAAGGGACCATCTCTACCACTAGGAGCTGGTCTAGCTCATAGTCTAAGTAAGTACAAATGTTTGGATGGTTAGCTAAGAAGTCTGACAAGCCTTGGCCTTTGACTGACTTTTGTGGGACATAAACCAATTAAAACTGAAGTAGAGCAATACTCCATTTGTTCAATCTTTTTATCATAAGAGGTCTATCCAGCATGTATTTAAGGACATCCCTTTGAGAAACCATATATATGGTAAATGCTAAGAAGTAATATCGCAATTTTACAAATTGATCGAACAAATATAGACACAATTTCTCAATAGAGGAGTATTTTATTTCACATTCATTCAAACAACGGCTTAGGTAGAACACACCTTGTTCAAACCCTTGCTTATTGTCTTGTACAAGTAAACGATCAATTGATTCATCAAAAGTAGAGACATAAATCTTCAGCAGTTTGCCTACTTTGGTGGAATCAACAATGGTGGCCAGATCAAGTATTCCTTGATGGCCTCAAAAGCTGTTTGATGTGACTCCACCTACTTGGAAGTCTTTCTCAAACTTGAATCTCAGCAGTGGAGACAAGACTTTGGTCTTTCCTACGACATTTGAAATGAAACGTCTTAGGAAATTAATCTGCCCGAAGAAGCATTGGAGCTCCTTTTTGATTGAAGGAAGTTTGGCCTCTTGAATGGCCTTGGTCTTATTTATGTCCACCTCAATGCCCCTCTGATGTACCAAAAAATCAAGGAAGCTTCCAGCGCATATGCTAAAGGCATATTTTAATGGGTTAATCTTGAGGTTATGGCTCCTCATTCCAAGGAACGCTCCTCTCAAGTCCTTCAAGTGTTTGACTTGGAACTTTGATTTGACCATGATGTAATCTATATAGACTTCTATGATCTTGCCAATGAGATCGTGAAAGATCATGTTCATGGCTTTCTGGTAGGTGGCACTAGCATTTTTCAAGCCACATGGCATAGTCGCCCACTCAAAGGTCCCTATTGATCTAGGACATCTAAATTCCATTTTTTTTGGGTATTCTATGAAGCAATCATAATTGGTAGTACCCAAGTAGCCATCCATAATGGATAAAACCTCATACCTTGAGACTGAATCAATGAGAACATCAGCTATTGGCATTGGGATTCATCCTGCGGGGTGGCTGCATTTAGATCTCTGAAATCAATACAAACTCTAATTTTTCCATTCTTTTTGATAGAAGGAACAATATTTGCCAACTATTTAATGTACCTGGCAGTCCTAATGAATTTGACCTTTATCGTCTCTCAATCTCCTCTTTGACCAAATCCATTACTTCTTGGGACATTCTTCTCTAGGCCCAGATTATGGGCCTCGAGGCTGGCTTGATAGGAAGCCTATTCTCAACCACTTTTTTATCTTGGCCAGGCATTTCATGATGATCCCAAGAAAAGTAGTCCTTGAGCTCAAGAAGCAAGGTCAAATACTGCTTCTTTTGCTCTTCAGAAAGATGAGATAGGTAGGGCTGGGGTCCTCTGTTGTGCCTAAGTTAACCTCGAGGAGGCGTTCTTGAACTTCAGCCCTTAAATCCTCCATCTTAGCTGGTGCCATTGTTAAGTTAGATAGCTCTAGCTCTTTCTCTTGTATCACTTGGACCTCGAGGCCATTTTTAACAAATGGCTGCTCAGCCCATAGTTGATCCTCAGCACGCCAAGCCACTAGCTTTGCGATGGTTGAGGAAACAGCCCTCTAGGTCGTTATAGGAGGTCATGGCTCGTCAACGTAAGGCTTTTGGTATGCCTTAAAGGTCCCCTTCATTTAGGAGGGCTCTCATGCATCCCAAGAAGTTAGAGTCTTCTGAATCCACATCCACTTGATCAAAGTCAGCTTTGGTAAGCGGGCTGTCATGGATGGCTATCATTTCCTGATGTTGCGTAGGCTGAGGAGTGGTCCTTTTTACATCCAATGGTCCCACACCGTCTTCTTTACATCAACATAATTAGTGCAAGCCATGAATGGCTTGTTATTTGCTATAACAACCTCATATTTGTCATATTTCTAAAAGATTAACAACTGGTGAAGCAAAGAAGGGTTACAGTAATTGGCATGTAGCCAATCTCTCTGAAGCAAAGCATTATAGCTTGAGCTAGTATCCACTACAAAGAAAGCTGATAGCTTGCTTTAGCTGCCAATAGTTCACTCAGTTGGCATGACCCCTTCAGACTTAGTGGTAGCGCTAAAAAAGCCACAGATTCCACATCTGAAGTTATTAGGTCATCTTGAGATTTACCACTGACCCCAAGGTATATGAAGGCAAGACATTGATGGCAGTGCCATTATCCACCAAGACTCTATTCACCAGAGTTCCATCAAATTTTGCCTTAATGTATAGAGGCTTGATGTGTTTATTGGCGTTATTAGGCCCATCAAACATCATCTTCACTATGTCAGGGTATCATTAGTTGACTTAGATGTTGGGGTTTTAACTTTAAAAGACAAAGGATTAGGATTACCTTTGGTAGCTGCCACTTCAGCTACAAGTTCAACCTGGGGATCTTCATCTGATGCTGTATGTAGAGCAGGACAGTTCTAACATCAACCATCTCAGGGGGCGATCCAAACTGTATTTGGACCCCTTGATTTGTTTCTTTTGTAGAACTACCATTAGTTGGCATATCTTGATCTTGATCCTAAGGACGACCATTAGTTAGCATGTCCTGGTCAAGAGGTTGGTCCTTCAGCTCAACCTCTAGAGTATGAGATTCCTCCATAGGTTGGGGGGAAATCTTCTTCATGGAAGTTGTTCTCTATGTCAGATCTTGTTGGCTCAACACGGTCCAAAGGTTCCACCGAATTGATGCTGTGGGGACTGTGCACTTCATCATCCAATGCTCTTCCAACCAACGGATTCTTGGCAAGGTGAACCCACAAAGGTTCCTTACCCTCAGAAGATGAGAGACTAGCCCATCTCTCAAGCTTCTTACGTGGCTCACCTTTACCAATGGTGGTAAAAGATCTAGATTCAGTTGGATCCTCGAGATCCATGAACTTAGTGCACCTGTCCTTGCAGACCCTGTCCTCTTCCTCAGAGAGACTAGTCAAGTGAGTGTCAAGCAGAGCTCTTCATTGTGCTGCTTTCTTTCGTAGCTGCCCTATTTTCTAAGTTCGTGTAAGGTTGGAGGGACCTGCATGCTCTTGTTCGACGTGAAATTTTCTCCAAACATTACCGAAATGGACCCCTGAAAGCTGTTGTCCTTATTGTCGTGGTCCCCGATAGGTGTCCACATTGAGCAGGTGGTATTTTTGATTTCTCTTTGGGATCCTAGTCCTCATGATGATTTGGGCTTTGGAAAGTGAGTTCTCGAGAGGATCCAATCGTTGAAAGATTCTTAGAGGGAGCTAGCATTTTTCTTGGGTAAAGGCTCAACTTTTTCATTTCAGACGCCAACTTGTGACCATAGCCCCCCCGCAAAGGTCACGAGTGAGACGCATGAGCTTCCTCGATGCTTCCTTATTAGTGGCAAAGATAGTTTGCCAATGGTCACTCGTGGATATTCCCATGGCTAACTCTTCTTCTCTAGAGAGAAAAAATAGCTCCTTCCTCTAGTTGCTTTCTTAATAACCTGCTAAAGGTGGCATAGTCACGCGTCGAATGTTCAGCAGTAATGTGCCACTTGCAGTAATCACTTGTTAATTCTATTGAGGTTCAAGGAACCTGAGTTCCCCTCTCTCCAGCAGCCTTTCAAACAAAGTGTTGGCCACTATCAAAGTCTCATTTGTATTCGCTTATCCTGCATAGAGACCTGCCAATGGTTTGGCTATCACGAATACTAGAGGTTTTATTTCCTTAATTATATTAACTTGGACAGGACTAGGGAAGGGGTCTTTATCAACACCCATCTGTCCATCTCTAGGGAAGATTAATTCCCTTACTTTAATGGCATCTTGGACCATGTTTCCAAAGATCATGAGTTCCTCGTTGAATGAGTCAACGAATCATAACATTTACAGTATACCTTTCCCTTTGTTGAATTGGGGTCAGTTTTTTTTTTTTTTTGTGTTTTCCCCTAATCTTGGGTTTATTATTTGCCTCAAGCTAATCAAATATGATATCAGCTCCTAAGAGGTCAAATGAGTATTTTCTAAAGTCTTGGAATTGATATCCTTCTTGACCAAAGGGTTACAAACCATAGGAGGTCCTTTGACATACTCAGCAACGTCAATTTCATATAGAGGATCTTCATCCTTGTCAATCAAGTGGTGTACATACGTCCCATACACACTCTTTTTCTTGAGGATTTCCTCTTTCAAGACAGTCTCGTATCTGGTAGCACATTCTGCAAACTGTAGAAGCGTCGCGAAGTTTGAACCTTCAAATTTTTTCTGAAATTCCATACCCAAGCCATTCAAGATTAGCTTGGCATATTAGCCTTTAAGAAGAGCTGCTATGCATTTCAACCTGGCTTTGATGAATCGGTCGATGTAATCCTCCACGGATTCACCTGGATTTTATTTCATTTGAGCCAAGTCAAACATGGAAATTCCTAGCTCCTTCTTTGGGAATTGGGCCTAGAATTTCCTGGCCATGTCATCCCAACAGTAGATGAAATTAGGTGGCAGGCTAGTGTACAATTGAAAGGCAGTCCTTGCTAAGGAACTAGGGAACTGTTTGAGTTTGAGGTACTTATCATTAGCTGCTTCCTTGCACTGGCAATTAAACCATGCAAAATGCTCCAGAGCAAACATGCTTCCTTCTCCAGAGAAAAAGATAAATTCAGGGATTTCTGTATCATCGAGGAAAAGGGTAATAACTTGTCAATATAGTCTGGGTATGGTAAACTATACATGGGTCTATTGGCCCTCGTGAGGCCTGGCTTGTTTACACCCTAGATTTGAGAGAGCTAGAACGACGCCGTTTTAGTCAATGTTCCACATGCTTATCACGTGAGGTCCTCCTCAAGGAAATTTGGACCTCTAGGTATTGAGATAATGGTGTCATGAGCCCAGCGTCTTAAGAAATTTATCACCCTAACTAGGGTATTGGCCACTCGAGGCTTGAGACTGTTGAATGGTAAAGGGAACTCAAGCTAAAGGGACTGTGAAGAAGGTTGCAAGAAAGGTGGTTTCCAAGCTCGAGAAGATTACTTAGAGCGTAATTTTAGATGTGTGGGCACCAAGCTTATCCAAGAGGACTTGAGGCATCTAGACGAGACTTCAGTTGCAAAAGCGAACGTGGGCTTCAAGAGATATACTAGAGCACCTTATATCAAGGGCACGTTCACTGATCATTCACACGCTTACGGAGCTTGATGGTCTGATGTGGGAAGAAAATGTAGCGAAAATAGGGGGTAATTGTTATTTAGTTTTTGCTATAAATAAGAAACCATATTGTAGTCTAAGATAGTTCGACACTCATACAAAACTTCTTCAAGTTTTTTTTATAGCACACTTGTGTTTTTACCTAAGAGTAGCGTAACTTACCTTAGCTTAGCATAGCATAGTGTAGATGTTGTTGTACTTGCTTTTTTAGTAATACAATACTTTGGGCTTCAGGTATGAACTTCTCATTTTAATATGTTCCCAAAATTTACAAGCTAAGAAATCAGGCTTTAGTTTAAGACTTTGATAGCCAAGGCTGGACCTTGATTGCGTTGGCCTTAAAACTACTGTCACTACTTAAAAAGTCAGGTGAACTTAAGTGTACGCTATTGTTTAAGGGCTTTGACGGCGAAGGCTTGACCTTAATTGCGTTGGTCCTTATCCAGTGACCCAAATACAGTTTGCTCCATCTAAATTTTGTCATATTCTAACTCATTCAAGTTATTATAAGTCAAGGGTGCCTGGCCTAAAAATCTAAAGACTCGGGCTTATAAGTGGACTGCTAAGCTCTTGGGTTTGTCTCCACCCCAATTCTAGAATTTTAAGTGTACGAGGAAAAGTGTCCGTGGGCCTTGTTCCGTCACTGCAATTGCCACTTGAGTAAGTTCCATATCCCTTTGATTTTCTTTCAAAAATATATATGAAAAAATCCATGAAAAAATATTAAAAAAAGTCTTCTTAATTGAAGCATAAGTAGAACTCACGTATTAACCGAAGTTAGATACATAGAAATATCACCTCTTTCTCTCCGAAATGGTGAGTGGTTAAGGTCAAAGATGTGCGGTCTAAATTTCGGCTCAGTCCTTAGTTGCGGTGAGTCCCTTTTGCACATTTGTTTACATTTGTATTTACAACGACCATATCACACTAATAAATAAACAAATATAGCAAACACACCTTTTAGTGACCACAGTGGGAGACTTAACACAAGACTTCATTGTCTTCAACCCAACATGGATTAACAAAATGTTATCGCAGAGCATTCACATTTGGTCAGAACCAAGAGGTCCAGTGCTCTTGAGCAAGAGGAACCTGAAGGCTCAGCCTTGATTGGTTCCCCACTTGAGCACCCTCTTGAACAAAGCCTTGTATCACGAGGGGATGAAACAAGTCATTACTGCGGCAATGAAAGCGGTGGTGATGAAGACATCCCAGAAGATGAGCATATTAGGCTTGATGGCTATTTTTGAAAGAGTTTCATGGTCATGCTCAAACATCGTTTCGAAATAATGGACCAAAGGGTTTAACAAGCTATGAAAGAGGCCTTTGAGAAGCAATATGCTGAAACAGAATGCACTCCGCATGAAAACTCTGCTACCATGAGAGCTGTGATCAATGATGTTGGAACCTCAATGAATGAACGGCTTCATAGAGAAACTGATAGAGCCTTAGCTGAGATGAACTCAACCTTGTCTTCTACTGCTAGCCTTATTGCTAAGGACGTGGTAAGGCAGACAGTAACTAAAGTCAAGCTTATCTTAGTTAGGTAGGCTGAGGCTCATAATGGCTTATTCCAAGCCATTAGAGAGGATATTAGTTAACTCAAGCTAGTGCCTCCCCTATCAATCCTAACTGGATATCCATATGACGCTCCCTTGAGCTCACTGTTACCGGTTGTTCAGGTTGACCACAGAGTCCCTGAGAAAATGGAAAACCCAGCTATGGCTAACTTAAGTGTTACACACTTGGAACCCAGCCATAGGATTGACAATGTGACCCTTAGAGTTGCAAGCCCTTCGAATAAGGGATTTTCTCTAGCTTTAATGGATCTCAACTTCACTCTGCAAATGTCACCTGTCCTTGAGACAAGAGGTGTAACTGTTCGTACCCTCCTCGTGTTGGAGAGGTTGCCTTGGGGCCCACTCAAGGCCTTAGAGTAGGTACGCAAGGACTGGTACCTAATTCTAGGAACCACACCTTTCCTCCCAGACCTCTTCAGGCCTATGAAACCGCGGGGGGGGGGGGGGGGGGGGGGGGGGGGGGGGTGGCGGTGTTTGGGGGCACGTTTGCTGGGATGGATTTTTAAAAGTTTTCTCCAATTTAATAAAATTAACGCGAAAACTTATAAGCTATAGGCCTCAATTATAATACATTCATAACAATGACATAAACTTAAAAAAGGAATAATAAAAAAATTATAAATAAATAGAAAAGCGAAAACTTAAAAGGGAAGGAAAGAAAGACATACCTGGAATTGCTCCAAATAAAGAAAATCAGAATGAATAATAAAATACTCCGAGAAAAGTTGAGAAAACCAAGACCCTGCGGTTTTTTGTGCAATGAAATCGAAACCGGCTAGAGAGTAGGCCCCGAAAAATATTAAACTAAGGGGAGAAAAATTTAAACGGAAAATTTTCTCTCCAATTAGGTCCTCGAAAGTTAACACTTTCTAAAAACCTTAATTTAGAACTGATACCAAATCTTGAAATAGGTACCACTATTTATAGTAGTATACCAAAGCGGAAAAAAAACCTGATTTTTCTGATGTGGGATGCGCAGGCTTAACAACAAAACGCCGCGTATCGTGTGAAAATAAGATTAAAATGTTTAAATTTTCTACGCGTGCCACGTGGCTGGCAGTGATTGGCCTATGCATACGCACGCGGATTCCCCCCTGTCGCGCACTGGTTGGTCCATCCGTGTATGCACGGATCGAACCCTGTGTTTGAAATTTTGCTGTTTTTTTAATTTTTTTTGTTTTGCTTTGTTTTCACATGTAAAAATTCATCTTATAAACTTTAATTTTCAAAAATTATTTTATTTATAATTTTAATTTTTTTTAATTCATCTCACGGATAATGTTTTGCAAAATTAAATTTACTCATCTCATGAATAAATAATTTATCTTATGAATTCTTTAATATTTTTCGATGGCAATAAAATATAGAGGCTTGCACAGGGACCTCAGGGACAATTTAAATCTTGCTCCAAATGGTTTAAATTAATTACTATCTCATGATAAAATTTAATTACCATTTAATGAGACTTAAGTCCACTAAACAAATCCCACTGGACTCTAAACTTAAACCATTTATTCAATATTTACCAAATGGATTGTATTGATTATAACAACCCCTCCATTAGATGTCCATGACAAAGAGTAATTATAACTACTACTGTTATCATTCTCATAGCTTCTCCATTAGTTACCGACTTGCCTTTCATTTAATAATTCATTTATACTTGAATATTTATAATATAAATTCCAAATGTCAAACCCTTGGAACACTTCTGCCAAATATTCTGAATCATTCAAATACTTGCGAATCAACTAAGGGGACATCTGTATCTCATAAGAGACTATAGATTCCGTATTGAATGTCTAATCCTTGTCACACTTTACGTTGCTACCCAGTGTACGTGGGAATTCTGTCATTTGTCTAGACTTTACTTATAGTACACCAAAGTAACTAACGTTCCATGCACAAGTTTAGAATACTCTCAGGATTTAAAGTCGTCTTTCAAACGATGCAACATGAATCACTCCTCCAATAGTAGTCTAGAAACAAGCAACTCACATGATCCAACTCAGTGTGTCAATCTTATTAAACACACCAACATAACACTCCTAGATCACCATCCACATGACCAAGTTATCTAAAGTGTCACGTTATAGTCTTAGCATACAAGAGGTCCATACTTGTCTTTGACTATGAGTTTTTTAAATAGTAATCCATACCATTTGTTCCAAGTTTATCTGTGGGTTAATCTCATAAACCACTTAGAAAAAAACATGTAAATTATAGTATGAGGACTACACCCATCTCATGAATATTTTCAAAAGAAAATCACACGCAGTATAAATGCTCGCTTACCCAAATTTAACAAGAAAACGACTGGAACTTCAATTTTATTCTTTAATAAAATGACATTTAGAGGGTAAAGTTTGGATTTCTAGGACACTATTCCTAACAATCTCTCACTTGCCCTAAATTAAGTTTATTAAAAATTTTATACCCACCCCCTCTATGTATGATTCAAAGGTCTATTAAGTCACACTGAAGCTGCAACGTATTTAGACTCTATGGTGAAGTCAGCAATACAATATTGATTGACATTCCTCCCACTAATGGCTCCTTTTCCAAGGGTTAAGACATATCCAGACGTCGAACGTCTATCATCTCTATCTGACTGGAAGTTAGAATCAGTATAGCCAACTGGAACCAGCTCGTCATTTTGAAAGATCAACATATAATCTCTAGTTCTTCATATCAAACTGAGTTGACAACCAAATATTTACAGCTGATGACACCCCTACATTATTCCCAATGAGTAGTATATCTTTGACATACAATACTAAGAAAGTCACTACTTTCCCTTGATGTCGTTTATACACGCATGGCTCATCAACCAATTGCTCAAAACCATAAGACTTAATCGCTTCATTGAATCTAATATTCGATGAGCATGATGCTTGCTTTTGTCCATATATTGACTTATTCAGTTTGCATACCATATGCTCCTGATTTTTGCTAATGAAACTGTCTGGTTGTATCATATAGGTGTCTTCTTCAAAATGACCATACAAGAGGGCCGTTCTGACTTCCATTTTCCAAATCTCATAATGAGTTGCAATGGATAGGAGCATCCTTATTGACTTTAGCATGGTTACAAGTAAGAAGGTCTCATCATAATTGATTCCTTCCTTTTGGGTAAAACCCTTAGCAACCAGTCTTGCCATGAAGGTCTTTACCCTTTCGTCCACTCCTCTTTTCATGTTGTAGACCCATTCATAACCGATGGGCTTAATGCCAATAGGTGCTTCTACAAGATATCGAACCTGATTAGAATACATATATCCTATCTCAAATTTCATTGCTAAGACCCATTGGTCAGCATCCTTGTCTTTAATTACCATTGTAGATGAGAGGATCAGATTTAATGTCACAGTTAACCATTAAGGCTCCTACCATGAACTTGTCAGGTGCGCTGACAATCCTCCCACTACACCTAGGCGCTCGTGTACTAAGAACATTATCAATCCTAACAGTAGGTTCATCTAATGCATCCACTATATCCTGAGTTGTGTCTAGCTGATCAGAATTAGCGTCATTTTCTTTTAACTCTTCTAACACTAGTTTGTTTTTGCTTTTGTAGTCTATTATAAAATCCTCCTTTAAAAAATTTCACATTTATATTTACAACAACCTTTTGATTAGAAGGACTGTAGAAAAGACCACCTTTGTTCCTTTGGGATTACCCCAAAAAGATATTGGTAAGGTCGCATGACTCATTATGGACCTTACCATTTCTAACAACATCTTATTCCTTCTTTCTGCAACACTATTCTATTGCGGTGTACCCAGAGCCAAAAGCTAAGATCTTATCCAATTTGTAGTTTACAAAATCCAGAAATGCACCCGAAAGATATTCTCTACTTCGATCTGATCAAAGTGACTTAACTTGTTTACCTATTGCTTTTCAACTTCAGCTTTGTACTCTTGGAACTATTAAAAAAAGTCTGACTTATGTCCCATTAGGTAAACATATCCATACTTTGAGTAATCATCAGTGAATGTGATGAAGTACTCATACCCACCTCTTTCTTGAACGTTCATTGGTCCACATACATCCATGTGAACCAGCTCAAGCAAGTCACCAACCCTGTTGCCTTTACTCTTAAAGACAAACTTGGTCATCTTTCATTCTATGCAGGATACGCAGACTGGTAATGACTTCAAGTCCAAAGCCTTTATCAGTCCATCTTTCACCAATCCTTAGATCCTGTTCGAATTAATATGACTTAAACATTGGTGCCATGTGAAGGCATTATCCCTTTCAGGTTGTTTTTTTTAGGAGATTGAACAAGTGAGCTTGTGTTAGATTCATTTAAACAAATATTAGTTTTGATAAGGAAATCACATAAATAATCTATCAACACATGTACCTTTGCAAATAATCAATTTATTTTTCATAATAACCGGTTCACAACCAAAATTAACTGAATAACAGTTATCCAATAAACGAGACACATAAATCAAATTCCTGCGTAGTGTAGGTACAAATAAATAATCCCTTAAAAACAAAGCTCAACCACTAAAGCCTAAGCTAACATCTCCTACTCCTAAGACTGCTACTCTTGTACCATCTCCAACTGTCAGGTACAGCTCTCCATCATTTAGCCTCCTGGTTAGCCTGAGCCTCTGTAATATATTACAGATATGGTTAGTTGAACCTAAGTCCACACACTAGGATCCTAGTGGACTCTCAACTACACATGACTCAACTAAGTGAGATATAAACATACCTTCACCAGATGGCTTAGCAGTCTTTGCAGGAAGAGCAGCTAAGTCCTTAGTGTAGTCACCTTTCCAGTGGTCCATTTCTCTGCAAAGGAAACACCTTCCTTTGACCTGCTGACTGTTGCTCATCCCCAATTCCTGGGCACTCCTCATGCAACACATCATGTCTTCTATTGTTTACAGCTCTTTCATTGGTTCAGGTAGAGAATAGTTTTTATTGTTCATGTAAAATTTAGCCTAAACTGAGTGAATGAGCCGGACAAAGAACTCAGGATGATATCCTGTTTAGTTTGACTATCAAACTCAGCTCGGAGGATTTCTAGTTCAGAAAAACACGCCATCAAATTCATGATGTGTTCCTCAACTAGTATTCCTTCGGACATCCTCATGTTGAGCAACTTCTTTGTGGGTTCTTTCCTCACTACTTTGTATTGCTCCTTGAATGTTTCTCGCAAATGTTCAATTATCTCAGCTGTTGTTTGTTTCTTAAGCATCTGACGCACGAGTACTTCTAACATTGAGGTCAATATATAGCACCTGGCTAACTCATTAGCCCCTTGCCTACGTTTGTTATGCTCTTTTTTAGCAGCTGTGCAATTAGTAAATGGCATTGGTGGACAAGCTTCAGTGAGAACAAACTCAAGACCCTTATGAGTAATAACTAAGTCTAACTTGTTTTTCCAGGCAAAGTAATTTGGTTCATTGAGTACATTATGCATTAGAATCTAGTGAAGTTCACTAGCTGTATCTATTTTAAAAACACTATAAATGCAAATAATCGGGTAACTATCTTATATGAGTCTTGCATAATGCAGTGATATCTAGTCTTTAATTTTAGCAAACACAATAAGTTAGGTATCCACTAAACAGTACTATCATGCATGCAATGATGACCCAAATACACCACTCCTTACTCTCCGGCAGCGGGGTCGCACGAAATTAGTTTGGGTGAAAACTATTCTCAATTAACATGTTTTCTTATAACTCTTACTAAACATGATTAACTCACTACCTTAGTCTCTAATATAATACAACAGAGCTCCTTGGGGAGGGTAATGTATCATGCTAGTCAAGTGTAAACCATTATCATACCTCCATATAAATATATGTAATACTCCTCGGCAGCATGGTCGCATTGCTTCTTTGCACTTTGGTTTATTCTAATAGAAGTCTAACCCTGTAATCTGCAAACCGACATCCTGCAGGAAGGTCTGTACTGCTAGACCGGTAATGGAGACCGTGAGGTTTCAACAATTGAACCTTGCTTCCACTTAATTTTTATAAACTAGTGGATTTTGATTAACTTGCATTTACAACTTAGATTATTTGAAAATCTCCTTTAGAATCTCATTCTAAAATTAAATTAACTAATAAAATTAATTAATTAATTATTATCTAAGATTATCTAATAATCGTCTTACTACTTGGATTATCTCATAATCTACTTTAGAATCTAATTCTAAAAATTAATTAATTAATTTTTTAATTTAAAATAATTTTGTTTTACTACTTAGATTATCTCATAATATACTTTAGAATCTCATTCTAAAAAATTAACTAATAAAATTAATTAATTAATTATTTTTATTTAAAATAGTATTGATCTACAGCTTAGATTATCTCATAATCTATTTTAAAATTTCATTCCAAAATTAAATTGGGCAATAAACTTAATTAATGAATTTTTATTTAAAAATAGCATCGACTTTAGATTATATCATAATCTACTTAGAATTATATTCTAAAAATTAAATAAGTCAATAAAAAATAATTTTTAATTATTATATAAATCAGTACTGATGTCTACACGTCCCAAAAATTTTTTTAATAAAAACACTGCTGACGTTAGCGCTGACTACTAATCTCATTAGCGCCAGATTTTTTTTATTAAAAATTTAAAAAATTAATTGAATCTAATTTCATTAGATCAATTTTATCTGATTTCGTAAATCAAGATCAAATATGCATAATCTCATCATAGGAATAACATAATTGCAAATTAATGAAGTGATAGATCTAATTTAGCTATTAATTCATTAACGATTTAAACAATTTAAACTGATATCTTAAACAATCTTTCTGTCTTAATAAAATCTATATTTTATTAAATCACAAGCCTATTTATTTTGGACTTATTATACTTATTCATATATATTCTGAATGTAATCAGAACCTGGCTCTGATACCAATTGTTGGGACAAATTTTAAAAATATTTCCTAGTTTAATAATGTTAATGTAGCAGAAGGGTTTAAAATTCTTAATTTTAAACCTAATATTGATTTAAAATTCTAAATTTTAAATTTACATATTTAAATTTCTAATTTAAATCTACATGTCTTGAGCCTAATACATTTATAACAATGACATAAACTTAAAACATGCATAATAAAAAAAACTATAAATAAATCAAAAAGCAAAAACTTAAAAGGGAAGCAAAGAAACATACTTGGAATTACTCTAAATAAAGAAAACCAAAATGAATAATAAAATACTCCGAGAAAGCTGAGAAAACCGAGACCCAACGGCCTTCTGCGCAATGACCTCGAAACCACCCGGAGAGTGGGTTTCCAAAATTATTAAACTAAGGAAAAAAAAATTTCAACGGAAAATTTTCTCTTCAATTTTGTCCTTGAAAGTCAACACTTTCTGAAACCTTTAATTTAGAACTAATACCAACCCTCTATTTATGGTAGCACAACAAAGTGGAAAAAATCTAATTTTTCCGATGTGGAATGTACACGCTTAACCACAAAAAGCAGCATATCGTGTGAAAATAAGATCAAAACACAACATTTCATACAGCTCAAAAATCGTGTGACCTTTAAATTTTCTCTACGTGCCACGTGGCAGGTAGCGAATGGCCCATGTATGCAGGCTAATCGCCCCCCCTTAGGCGGCCCAGTCCATCCTGGTATACGCGGATCAACCCCTGTGTTTGAAATTTTGCGATTTTTTAATTTTTTTTGTTTTGCTTTGTTTCCCACATGTAAAAATTCACCTTATAAATTTTAATTTTCGAAAATTATTTTATTTATAAGTTTAAAAGTTTTTTAATTCATCTCATTAATAATGTTTGGCAAAATTAAATTTACTCATCTCATAAATAAATAATTCGTCTAATGGATTCTTTAATTTTTTTCAGTGGCTATAAAATTGCATAGGGACCTCATGGACAATTTAAATCTAGCTCCAAATTTGTTAAATAAATTACCATCTCATGATAAAATTTAATTACCATTTAATGAGACTTAATTCCACTAAATAAATCCCAGTGCTCTCTAGAGATAAACCATTTATTTCGATATTTCCCAAATAGGCTGTATAGATGACGACAACCCCTCTACTACATGCCCATGACAAAGAATAATTATGACAACTACCATTATCCTTCTCACAGCTTCTCCATTAGTTACCGACTCGGCCTCACTGAATAATTTATTTATACTTGAACATATTCATAGTGTAAATTTCAAATGTCAAACACTGGGAACAGTTTGGCCAATGATTCTGAATCATTCAAATACTTGTGAATCATTTAATGGGACATCTGTTGGGAAAAAAAGATATGAATTTTGTAGGAAAGTAAACTCTGATGCCGACTATTGGGTTCACAGTTCTCAACTATGGTCACAACAATAGGCACCTATTAGAGCACTTAGAGTAAGAGACTCTTCCTCTACCTAAGTCCCGCGGTCGGAGAGTCACACTTCATGACACCTCACGTGCTAGAGTTCTCGGGAATAGGTTTATCTCTATAAACCCTATGCCTTAATACCGGTTGTAGGGATGAATTTCAAAAATTCTCCATAAAATTTACTCAGCAGAATAGGTTTAGAATTCATAACTCTAAACTTAGGGTCTATTTAAAATTCATAATTTAAATTGACAGATCTAAATTCAAAATTTAGATCTATAGGCCTTTTACTCTAATACATTAATAACAATATATAAACTTAAACAGACATAATAACGAATACAATAAATAAATAGAAAAGCAAAAACTAAAAGAAGAAAGAAAGAAGAACATACCCGGAATTGCTCCAATTATAAAGAATACCAAGAAAATCGAGACCCCGCGATCTTCTACGCAATGACATCAAACTGCCCGGAGGATGGGCTCCGAAAAATATTAAACTGAGGAAAGAAAAATTTCAATAGAAAATTTTCTCTCCAATTAGGTCGTTGAAAGAATTTCAGAAACCCAAAAATAGTTGTTTCAACAGAATGCCAAACCTCTGGAATAGGTACCTCTATTTATAGAAGTATACCAGAGCGAAAAAATCCAATTAATTCGATGTGGGATTCGCAGTTAACAAGTTAAATGCAGCGTATAGTCCAAAAACAATTCAAAACGCTGCGTTTGACTATCAAAGAAAAAATGCGTGAGATTCTGTCGCGTGACATGTGGAAGCCCCGCACTCACGTGGATACACGAAGGACCAGCTAGCGCACGACATGGTTCATCCGGGAAGGTGCGGATTGATCCCTTCTAAACGTGATTTTTTGTTTTTTTTTTATTATTATTTTTTGCTTTGTCTTCCGCATGTAAAAATTCATATAATGAATTTAAAATTTTAAAATTATTTTATTTTATAATTTTTAATTTTATTCATCTCATGAATAATATTTGGCAAAATTAATTTACCCATCTTATGGGTAAATAATTCATCTCATGAATTCTTTAATATTTTTCCAATGGCAATGAATACAGAGGATTACGTAGGAACCTCAGGGATAATTTAAATCTAGCTCCAAATGGGTTAAATTAATCATCTCATAAAATAATTTAATTACCAGTTAATGAGACTTAATTCCACTAAATAAATCTCATTACACTTTAGATTATTTATTCAATATTTTCCTAATAGACTGTATTGATGACAACAACCCCTCCACTAGATGTCCATGATAAAGGATAAATATAACCACTACCATTATCCTACTCACAGCTTCTCCATTAGTTACCGGTTCGCCCTTCACCGAATAATTCATTTATACTTGAACATATTCACAGTATAAATTTCAAATGTCAAACACTTGGAATACTTTGGTCAAAGTTTCTGAACTATTCAAATATTCGCGAATCAACTAAGGGGACATCTGTATCTTATAAGAGACTGTAGATTCCCTATTGAATACCTGATCCTTGTCACACTTCACGCCACTACCCAGTGTACGTGGGATTTCAGTCATTCGTTTAGACCTTACTTATAGTACACCAAAGTAACTAACGCTCCATGCACAAGTCCAGAATACCCTCAGGATTTAGAGTCGTCATTCAAACAGTACAATATGAATCACTCATCTCCGATAGTAGTCTAGAAATAAGTAATCCACATGGTCCAACTCAGTGTGTCAATCTTATCAAACACCCTAACCTAACACTTTTGGATCTTCATCCATGTGACTAAGACAAGTTATCTAAAGTATGACGTTATAGTCTTAACATACAAGTGGTCCAAACTTGTCTTTGACTACGAGTCTTTCAAACAACAATTCATACCATTTGGTCCAAGTCTATCTGTGGCTTAGTCTCATAAAACACTTAGAACAAACATGTACATTATAGTCTGAGGAGTACACCTATCTCATGGATGTTTCCAAAAAGAAAATCACATGCAGTATAAATGCTCGCTTACACAAATTTAACTAAGAAATGACCGGGACTTCAATCTTATTTATTAATTAAAATAATATATCTAAAATAAATCTAAATTTCAGGACACTGTTCATAACAATCTCCCACTTGTCCTAAATCCAATTTATGACAATGTCCACACTCACCCCTTTTAAGTTTGTCCGAAAGGTCTACTGACCCTAACCCTTAATGATCTCAATTACTCTATTGTGAAGTCAACAATACAATACTGCTTGACATTCGTCTCACTAATGGCTCCCACTCCAAGGGTAAAGACATGCTTAGACGTCAAATGTCTATAATTTTAATTTGACTGGAAGTCTTAAAACAATATATCCAACTGGAACCAGCTAGACACTTTGAAAAATTAGCATGTGACTTCTCGTCCTTCTTAAGTACTAAAGAAGACGCTTCATTGTCACCTAGTGCATCGGACCCGAGTTAGACTGACACCTCCTTACTATACCATAGCATAGCAAATATCTGGTCTTGTGCACAACATGGCATACCTAAGGCTCCCACTGCCAAAGCATGTGGAATATTCCTTAACTGCTCCTTCTCTTGAGGTGCCTTAGGACACTACTCAAAAGAGAGGGGGACTCCATGCTACACCTTGACAACGTCTTGTTAATATAAGTGGCTGGAGAGAGATCCAATATCCTACTCTTACGACCTCGCAGAAGCTTAATCTTAAGAGTAGAGTTGGCTTCTCCTACGTCTTTCATATTGAGCTATCATGACAATCAAGTTTTTTTTTACAGCTAATGACACCCCTACATCATTCTCAATAAGTAGTATATTGTTGACATATAACACTAAGAAGGTCACTACTTTTTCTTAATGTCATCTATACACGCATGGTTCGAGCAGCCGATTACACAAAACTAGAAGACTTAATTGCTTCATTATGGCTAAAAAGATCAGATTCAATGCCACAGTCAACCACTAAGGCTCCCGCTATGAACTTGTCAGGTGTCCTGATAATCCTCCCACCACACTTAAGCTCTCGTGTACCTGGAACATTCTCATTCCTATCAGTAGGTGCATCTAATGCATCCACTATGTCTGAAGTTATGTCCAGCTGTTCAGAATTATTGTCATTTTCCTTTAATACTATTTTGTTTTTATTTTTGTAGCTTACTTGCAAGATCCTTCTCTAAGTGTTTTGCGTTGTATTAAAAAAAAAACTTTTTGATCAAAAGAACTGTAGAAAAGATCGTCTTTGATCCTTTTATCTGCAACAGCATTCTATTGCGGTCTACCCAAAGTGGAAAGCTGAGATCTTATCTCATTTGCAATTAGGAACTCTAAAGACTCACTTGAAAAATATTCACCACCTCGATCTAATCGAAGTGATTTAACTTGTTTACCTAATTTCTTTCCAACTTCAGCTTTGTACTCTTTAAACTTTTCAAAAAAGTCCGACTAATATTTAATTAGGTAAACATATACATATCTTGAGTAATCATCACAAAACGTGAATAAGTACTCATACCCACCTCTTGCCTGAACACGTATTGGTCCACATATATCTATGTGAATGAGCTCAAACAAGCCACCAATCTAGTTGCCTTTACTCTTAATGACAGAATTGGTACATTTCATTCTATGCATAATTCGCAAACTGGTAATGATCTCAAGTCCAAAACCTCTATCAGTCCATCCTTCACCAGGCTTTGGATCCTGTTCAGATTAGTATGACTTAAACGTTGGTGCCATGTGTAGGCAATATCCCTTTCAAGGTGTTTTTCTTTTAGAAGATTGAACAAGTGAACTTATGTTAGATTCATTCAAACAATTACCTTAATTTTGATAAGGAAATATCATGAATAAACTGTTTATTCATGTACATGTGCAAATAAATAATTTATTTCTCATATTATAATTTTTATTATCAAAACCAAATGAATAAAAATTATCCATTAACTGAAATACATAAATCAAATTCCTATACAGCGAAGGTTTAAATAATCAATTCTTCAAAACAAAACTTTATCACTAAAGTGTAAGCTAACGTCTCCTACACTTAAGAGCACTATTATTGTATAGTCCCTGACCATCAGGTACAACACCCATCGTGTAGCCGTTAGTCTAGCCTGAGCTCCTGTAACATATTACAGATAAGGTTAGTTGAACCTGAGTCCACCCACCAAGAAACTGGTGGACTCTCAACTGCGCATGACTCAACTAAGTAAGGCATAAACATACCTTCACCAGATGGCTTAGCAGTCTTTGTTGGAAGAGTAGCTATGTACTTAGTGTAGTTTCTTCTCCAGTGGCCTAGTTTTCTTGCAAAAGAAACACTTTTCTTTTGCTGACTTCCTTATGGACTTGGATGCTACAATAGCAACCTTGCCCTTTCCTTTCTTTGTAATAGGAACCCTTTGTGAGTACTGAGTAGGTCTAACTTAATTTTTCAAGGCAAAGTGATTTGGTCCAATGTGTACATTATGTATTTAAAATCAAGCAAAGTCCGCCAACCCTATCCATATAAAATACTGTAAATTCAAACGTTTGTGTAACTGTCTAATAAGAGTCATGTATAATGTAGTGATATATATTCTTTCAATTTAGCATACGCAATAAGTCAGATATCCACCAAACTGTACTATCATGCATACAATGATGACCCAAACACACCACTCCCTACTCCCCAGCAGCAGGGTCGCACGAAGCTAGTTCAGGTGAGAATTATTCTCAATTAGCCTATTTTCTTGTAACTCTTACTAAACATGATTAACTCGCCCTTTTACCTTAGTCTCTAACATGACACAATAGAGCTCCTCGGGGAGGCTAATGCACCACGCTAGTCAAGTGTAAACCATTACCTAAACCTCCATACAAATACACGAAATACTCCACGGCAGCGTGGTCGCATCGCTTCTTTGCACTTCGGTTTATCCCAATAGAAGTCTAACCCTGTAATTTGTGAACCGACATCCTCTGCAGGGAGGTCTATCGATCTACTATACTGCTAGACCAGTAATAGAGGCTGTGAGGTCACAACAATTGAAACCTCGCTTCCACTTGATTTTTATAACAAGTGGTTTTTAATTAACTTGCATTTACAACCTGGATTATCTCATAATCCCATTTATAATCTCACTCTAAAATTAACCATAATTAATTAATTAATTTATTTGAAAACACTATCATTTTTAAGCATGGATTATCTCATAATCTTACTCTAGAATCTCATTCTAAATTTATTAAATAGAATTAATTAATTAATTTCAATTAAAATAATACCGATATCTAATTTAGATTATCACATAATCTACTTTTCAAAATCTAATTCAAAAATTAAATTAAAATAATTTTATTTAAAATTAATAGCGATTTTGCGCTTAGACTATCCCGTATTCTATTTTTAGGATCTCATTCTAAAATCATACAAGCTTAAACTATCCAATAGTCTAGTTTAGAATCTTATTTAAAAATTTAATTAATAAAATTTCACTTTTATTTTGAAAAATAAAGTTAACTTAGACTATCATATAGTCCATTTCAGAATCTTATTCTAAAATAATTTAAAATAACTTTTATTTAAAATTAATAATGATTTATAACTTAGATTATCTCATAATCTAATTTAGAATTTCAATCTAAAAGAAAATTAATTAATAAAATAATTAATTTACAGTTATTATGTAAATCAATACTGACGTCTACACGTCCCAAAGATAAAATAAAAATTTTAAAATTTTTTTTAATTGCTGATGTTAGCATGACGTCAGCGCTGACGTCAATTGTCGGATGTCAGCAGCATGCTTACGTCGGCGTCTGCTGACAATTTTTTTTTAATTTTTAAAATTAGAATATTTAATTTTAAAATAAATTGAATCTAATCTCATTAGATCAATTTTATTCGATTTAGTAAAAAAATAATTGAATCTAATCTCATTAGATCAACTTTATCCAATTTTATAAAAATTAATTGAATCTAATCTCATTAGATCAATTTTATCCATTATTAAAAATATTTGAATCTAATCTTATTAGATCAATTTTGTCCGATTTCGTAAATCATGACAAAGAACGTACAATCACATTATACGAACAACATAATCGCAAATTTATGGGTTGTTCCGAATTAACAATTAATTAATTAACGATTTAAACAATTTAAATCATTACTATAAACAACCAAGTTAACTATTAAATTTTTTAACCGATTTAAACAATTTAAATTGATACTTAAAAACAATCTAATTAACAAATTAATTACTTTGATGATTCAAATTAAATCACAAACTAACCAATCATCTGAATCAATCATTAATTCATTATCGATTTAAACAATTTAAATCGATAGGTCAAATTAAACTAATTTTTCTTCTTAATAAAATCTCTATTTTAATAATTTGTAAATCTATTTATTTCGATCTTATTATACCTATTCATATATATTATGAATGTAATCAGAGGCTAGATCTGATACCAATTGTTGGGAAAAAAAATATGAGTTTTGTTGGAAAATAAACTCTGATGTCGACTATTGGGTTCACAGTTCTCAACTATGGTCACAAGGATAGGCACCTATTAGAGCACTCAGAGCATGAGACTCTTCTCTCCACCTAAGCCCCCAGTCGGAGAGTCACGCTTCATGACACCTCACGTGCGAGAGTTACCGGGAATAGGTTTATCTTTATAAACCCTTTGCCCTAATATCGGTTGTAGGGATGAATTTCAAAAATTCTTCCTAAAGTTTACGCAGCGGAACAGGTTTAGAATTCATCACTCTAAACTTAGGGTCGATTTAAAATTCTTAATTTTAAATCTACTAACTTAAATTCATAATTTAAATTGTCGGATCTAAATTCTTAATTTAGATCTATAGGCCTTTTACTCTAATACATTCATAACAATACATAAACTTAAATAGGCATAATAACGAATACTATAAATAAATAGAAAAGCGAAAACTAAAAGAAGATGGAAAGATGAACATACCTAGAATTGCTCCAATTATAAAGAATACCAAGAAAATCAAGATCCCGTGATCTTTTACGCAATGACCTCAAACTGCCCGGAGGGTGGGCTCCGAAAAATATTAAACAGAGGAAAGAAAAATTTCTACAGAAATTTTTCTCTCCAATTAGATCTCTGAAACATTTTCAGAAACCCAAAAATATTTATTTCAATTGAATGCCAAACCTTTAGAATAGGTACCTCTATTTATAGAAGTAAACCGGAGCGAAAAAATCCAATTAATTCGATGTGGGATTCATAGTTAACAAGAAAAACGCAGTGTATCATCCAAAAATAATTCAAAACGCTGCGTTTCACTCTCAGAGAAAAAATGCGTGAGTTTATGTCGCGTGACGCATGGCAGCCTCGGATTGGTGGCCCCGCGCTCATGTGGATACACGAAGGTCCCGCAAAAGCGCGACACGTGCCGGGCGTTGGTTGGTTCATCCACGAAGGTGCGGATTTATCCCTGATAAACGTGATTTTTTATTTTTATTTTTTTCTTTATCTCCCACATGTAAAAATTCATATAATGAATTTTAATTTTTTTAAATTATTTTATTTTATAACTTTTAATTTTAGTCATCTCATGAATAATATTTGGAAAAATTAATTTACCCATCTTATGGATAAATAATTCATCTCATGATCCTTATCACACTTCATGCCGCTGCCCACTGTACGTGGGATTTCAGTTATTCGTTTAGACCTTACTTATAGTATACCAAAGTAACTAACACTCCATGCACAAGTCCAGAATACCCTCAGGATTTAGAGTCGTCGTTCAAACGGTACAATATGAATCACTCATCTCCGATAGTAGTCTAGAAATAAGTAATCCACATGGTCCAACTCAGTGTGTCAATCTTATTAAACACCCTAACCTAACATTTTTGGATCTCCATCCACATGACCAAGACAAGTCATCTAAAGTATCATATTATAGTCTTAACATACAAGTGGTCCAAACTTGTCTTTGACTACGAGTCTTTCAAACAATAATCCATACCATTTGTTCCAAATGTATCTGTGGCTTAGTCTCATAAACCACTTAGAACAAGCATATAAATTATAGTCTGAGGACTACACCCATCTTATGGATGTTTCCAAAAAGAAAATCACATGTAGTATAAATGCTCGCTTACACAAATTTAACTAGGAAAAGATTGGGACTTCAATCTTATGTATTAGTTAAAATAATATATTTAGAATAAATCTGAATTTCACGACACTATTCTTAACAACATCTGTATCTCAGAAGAGACTGTAGATTTCGTATTGAATGCTTGATCCTTGTCACACTTCACGCAGCTATCCAGTGTATGTGGGAATTCAGTCCTTTGTCTAGACCTTATAGTACATCAAAGTAACTAATGTTCCATGAACAAGTCCAGAATGTTCTCAAGATTTAGGGTTGTCTGTCAAACATTATAACATGAATCACTCATCTCCGATAGTGGTCTAGAAAAAAGCAACTCACATGGTCCAATTCAGAGTGTCAATCTTATTAAACACACCAACCTAAAACTTTTGGATCATCATCCACGTTACCAAGACAAGTCATCTAAAGTGTCATATTATAGTTTTAGCATACAAGTGGTCTAAACTCGCCTTTGTCTATGATTTTTTCAAATAAGAATCCATCCCATTTGTTCCAAGTCTATATGCGGATTAATCTCATAAACCACTTAGAACAAACATGTAAATTGTACTATGAGAATTACACCCACCTCATGGATGTTACCAAAAAAAATAAAAAAATAATCACATGTAGTATAAATTCTCGCTTAAACAAATTTCAAAAGGAAATAACTGAAGCTTCAATTTTATTCTTTAATAAAATAAAATTTAGAGAGTATAGTATGGAATTTTAAGACACCATTCCTAACAAAGCTAACCACCCACGTCCTCATGATCAAAACTAGGGGATTGATCAAGCAAGGATGTACCATCAGCTTGCTAATGTAGGTGTGCCCTCTAACATGCCATATAACTCCAGGTCTATAGGGATATTCTTCATGGCCAATCAAACACATGGCCAAAATGATCAAGGGACCTCGGGTCTGGTAGGCAACAACCGTTCCCACACCGGATTGTAGTGGGAGATAAGGAGTATCCTGCGGATCTCGTCGAGACCGTGTTATGATTTTTAACTAGTTGAAGTATCAGAATTGCTTAGTGTTGGTTCGAATGGCTTAAGCGTGGGAAAGTCTGTTGTTGGTAGTTGGCTAGCTGTTTGCTCAAGTAGGTGGTCAAGTCCATTTTGGCGGCTGTGGTTGTTTGAGTCAGTTAATTAGTTAGTCTAAAGGCATTGTATTTCTTGTTTCTTACTTTAGTAAAAATAAGTGAATATCTTGTATATGGTGGATCATCTATGAAAGTGTTCTTCTCTCTCATCTACCTTTTCTCTCTAAATCTCAACTCTTTCAATTGTTACTCTCATCTAACCTCTTTTCTCCTAGGTTATGAATCAAGATTGATCTTGATTCATAACAAGTGGTATCAGAGCTCTTGATCGGGTCATTGTTCTCGATCCGATTGACATTGTTCCTTTGCAATTAGATTTGCTGGTGTCAAGTCCAATTGATTCGATAATTGTTGGACTAATCACAATCTGGCCATGTGAAGAAAGACAGCTGCAATGGCAGGAGGTGTCACTACGTGAGCCGGAGCTGCCTCTGATGCTGGTCATGCAACCAATAATCCAGCTACCTATGCTGCTGCTGTCATTGGATCAAATTCAGGTAGAAATCAGGAAGATCAGGCAGAGTAGAGGTGGATATAGATTCAAGAACTCCTATTGTTAATGAAGTGAGACATGGATCAGAGATTTGAAGCACAATCTCAGAAATTTGACACACAGGTGTAGTAGTTGATTGGCTTGCAACAATAGGTACAAAGGCAGAACACATATGTTGGAGACAACATCCTTCTCCCTGCTAATCAGCAGTTCAAGACTAACCGAATGATCAGACCTCCTGATCCTGCTCCTCCTGATGTACCGCTTGCCCCTAATCATACAGGACTGGATGACAGTGGAGATAGTTCATCAATTGTGAGGCATAATGCTGTTAGACATCCTAGAGTGGAGCTTGAGCCTTTTGATGGCACAGTCTTGGTTGAGAAAATGTGAGAGGTACTTTTGATTCTACAACATCGCTGAGGTGGAAAAAGTGGAGCTGGCTTATATATATTTGCATGGTGAATTGGAACTTCAGTATTATGGTTTGATACGCAGTAATCCTTTGATTACTTGGACTAAATTTGGGAAAGAACTTTGTGAGAGGTTTGGAGACGAAGATGTGTGTGATGTGGTTGATAACTTCCATAAGGTCACACAAGTGACAACTGTGAAAGAGTATTATGTCGAGATTCGAAAGCTTGCGAGCTAGAATGCTGACCATTTATCCAAAAGCTCCTGAAGACTATTATGTTTCAAGTTTTGTGAATGGAATTAAGCCAAAGATCAAGAATTTGGTTAAGGCTTTTGATCCAACTACACTGTCCTGTGCTTATTCAAAATCAAGGAAGGTGGAAAGCACAGTTTTGGTAGGTTGTGATGTCCTAAGAGTAAAGAGTGTACCAATTGGAATCACTACTTCCAAATCCTCTCAGTCAGGGAATAAGGCTTTGAGTATTGAATAAATGAGGATATAGAAACTGTGTTTTAAATGCAATTAGCGTTACTTCTTTGGTCACAAGTGTGCTCCAAAGTATTTGATGTGCGCTTTTGGTTCTGATCCAATAGAATTTGATGAACTTGAAGGACTTCCTGAAGCTGGAGGAGTGCAGGAAGTTGGAGAACAAAGTGGTGGTGAAAGAAAGGAATTGGATGATGCTGAGGTTGAAATTTTTGTGCAGGCCTTAACTGGCAATGGTTCACATAATACCATTCACATTAGAGGAGAGATTGGACATAGATCCTTGTTGATTCTCATTGACAAAGGAAGCACGCACAGCTTCATAGATCCAAAGGTGGTGAGAATGGTGAGGCATGAGTTGATTACAACCACTCCTTTAACTGTCACCGTGGCAGACGACAATTCAATCTAAACACAAACTAAGTGCAGAAATTTCAAGTGGACGATGCAGGGCCATGGTTTTGAATATGATTTTCGAGTGCTTAAGTTGGGTGGTTGTGACATGGTTTTAGGTGTTGATTGGATGAAAACAATCAGCCCTTTACTCTTTGATTTTGCTCAACTGACTATATCCTTTGAGATGGAAGGGCAGCAGATTCGAGTGCAAGGAATAAAGGAGCAAGTTGCAAATGATGAGTGGGAAGTAGTTATAGGATGTGATTAAGAAGGGGAGTTATCATTGGATCGGACAGTTCCATTCTATCAGTGCTCTTGAAGAAGGACAACAAGAGGTAGTTAACCCTCTTTTGACTTCATTACTTCTAAAATATCAGCAATTATTTGAACAGCCTAAGAAATTGCCTCCTAAGAGAGCTTTGGATCATGCAATTTCGTTAAAAGAAGGATCTAATCCAGTGAAGTTGCGCCCTTACAAGTACCCTCACTCACAAAAGAGTGAGATAGAGAGGTAAGTGGATGAACTACTGAAATCGAACTTCATCAGGCATAGTTATAGCCCCCTTGCTTCGCCTGTTATACTAGTCAGAAAGAAGGATGGCACCTCATGAATGTGTATTGATCATCTCCAATTAAATGATCTAACTGTCAATGATAAATTTCCAATACCGATCATTGATGATTTGTTAGATAAGTTGTTTGGTTCCAAGTACTTCTCTAAGTTGGATCTTAAGCAAGGCTACCATCAGAGCAGGGTGCAGGAGTTTGATGTTCACAAGGCAGCTTTCAGAACACATAATGGGCATTATGAGTTTGTGGTAATGCCTTTTGGTCTGTCAAATGCTCCAACTACCTTCTAGGCTTTGATGAATTTGGTGTTCACGCCCTTCTTGAGGAAGTTTGTTCTTGTGATATTCGACGATATCTTGGTATATAGTCCATCCTTGGAAAGCCATCTGGAACATTTGGAGCTGGTATTTCAGACAATGAGACAACATGAGCTTTATGCCAAGCTTTCCAAATGTGCTTTTACGAAGACTCAAGTCGAGTATTTGGGGCATTTGATCACAGTGGAAGGGGTTGCTACTGTTCCTAGCAAAATCCAAGCGATGGCAGAATGGTCAGTGCCCAGAACTCTCAAACAATTGAGGGGATTTCTTAGTTTGACAGGTTACTATTGCAAGTTCATTACTGGATATGGAATCATTGCCAAGCCTTTGGCTGATTTGCTGAAGAAAGATGCGTTTCACTAGAATAAGGTGGCACATGAAGCATTTGAACGATTGAAGATAACAATGACAACTGCTCTAGTGTTGGTCATGCCAGATTTCACCTTGCCTTTTGTCTCGGAGACTGATGCTTGCAAGACAGGGATTGGAGCAGTGCTATCACAGAATGGCAGACCCTTAGCCATCCTAAGTCAGGCTTTGAGCCCAAAGAATCAAGCTTTGTCTACTTATGAGAAAGAATACATTGAAATATTGATGGCAGTTCAAAGATGGAGGCATTATTTAGAGGGGTATCGCTTAATAATTAGGACTGATCATCAAAGTTTGAAATATTTGTTGGAGCAAAAGATCACTGCCAGAGTTCAAAGAAAGGGACTCATGAAGATGCTAGGTCTCATTACAGAATTGAATACAAAAAGGGAAGGGACAATCAGGCAGGTGATGCTCTTTTGAGAAGATTTGAAGATTTAGAAGAGGCTGGATGTGCTGCAATCTCTGAAGTTGTTTCAACATGGATGAATGAAGTTACCAAGTCTTATGAAGGAGATAAATTTGCTGAAGATTGTACTGCTACACATTGTATTCAGGGCAATCAGAACTTAGATCCAGAAATTGTTGTCATAGATGGTGTAATCGAGATCAAGGGTAAGATTTATATGCGAAGTGGCACTAAATTGAGGAAGCAAATTGTTGAAGCCTCTCATAGCTTAGCCTCGGTAGGGCACTCTGGAATAGAAGGCACTTACCAGAGGTTGAAGTAGTATTTCCAGTGGACTGGGATGAAGAAGGAAGTTACGGTTCTAGTGCAGCAATGTGTGGTCTGTCAAAGAACCAAGAGTGATCGAATGCCTTATCAAGGGTTTTTGCGACCCTTATCCATTCCTGAGACAGCGTGGCAGCATATCAGCATGGATTTTATTGAGGGCCTTCCAAGTTCGGAAGGAAAGGAAGTGATTTGGGTTGTGGTTGATAGATTCACCAAGTTTGCACAACTTGTAGCTCTTAATCATCCTATAACTGCTGAGTGGTTGGCTCAAATCTTCATGGATCAGATTTATAGACTCCATGGGCTGCCACACACCATAGTGTCTGATCGAGATAGATTATTCATCAGTAACTTCTGGCGGGAATTGTTTGCTTTGCTTGGATCTACATTGGCTTTGAGCTCAGCATATCATCCTCAAACGGATGGTCATACTGAAAGAGTTAGTTAGTGACTTGAACAATATTTGAGAAGCATGACTTTTACCAGTCCAAAGGATTTGCATAGATGGTTATCCCTTGCGGAATTTTGGTATGACACTCATTTTCACTCCGCTTTAAAAGTTCCTCCATTTAAAGCTTTGTATGGGTATGATCCACCAGCACCAATCACCATACAAGGAGCCATATCATATGTCACTGAGGTGAATGAGTTGGTAGAACAAAGAGGACATTTCGAACAGCAGCTCAGGGACAATCTACAGGTTGCTCAGTCCCGAATGTAGTTTTTTGCTGACAGGAAGAGGACTGACAAGAATTTTTCAGTTGGTGATTATGTGTTCCTAAAATTACAACATTACAGGTAGACATCAGTTGCTGTGCACAAGAATATCAAGCTTAGTGCTCGATTTTTTGGCCATACAAGGTAATAGAGAAGATTGGGAAGGTAGCTTATAAGCTGGAATTGCCCTTGAAGGAACAATTCATCCAATTTTTCATGTATCCGTGCTCAAGAAGTATGTGGCTCCTAGCTCAAATGCTTCTGCAAAATTACCTGAAGTTTCATCTCAGGGTAGCTTGATTCAACAGCCTCTAGCAATCTTAGAATCCAGATGTGTGCAGAAGCAAGGGAAGCAGGTAGAAGAGGTTTTGATTCAGTGGAGTAATTTGGGCATTGAAAAGATTACTTGGGAGGGTCTACACTTCTTGAAGTCTCAGTTCCCCTCTTTTCATTCTTGAGGCAAGAATGATCTTAAGAAGGGGGCATTGTTATGATTCTTACTGGCTGAAGTATCAAAATTGCTTAGTGCTGGTTTGAATGGCTTGAGCGCGGGAAAGTCTGTTGTTGGTAGTTGGTTAGCTGTTTCCTCAAGTATGTGGTTAAGTCAATTTTGGCAGCTGTGATTGTTTAAGTCAGTTTATTAGTTTGTCTAAATGCATTGTATTTCTTGTTTCTTGCTTTAGTATAAATAAGTGAATATCTTGTATGTGGTGGATCATCTATGAAAATATCTTGAGTGTTCATCTCTCTCATCTACCTTTTCTCTCTAATTCTCAACTCTTTCAATTCTTATTCTCATCTAACCTCTTTTCTCCTAGGTTGACCTTCAGCCACTCGAGCGGCAATGGCAGGCACATAACCGTGTGCCTAACCTACCCTTCCAAGACTAATTGGTTTCCCTTATTAAGCCGATGTATGGGCTTGGCCTCATTAGGGTCAATAGACCCTTGTATAGTAAACCGTACCCTAGCTATATTTACAGGGATTACCCTTTTCCTCGAGGATACAAAATCCCCCGAATTTACCCTTTTCTCAAGAGAAGGAAGTGTATTTGCGCTCGAGCATTTGACAAGGTGTAATTGCCAATGCAGGAAAGTGGTTCACAATCAATATCTCAAACTCAGGTTGTTCTCTAGTTCCTTAATAGGGACTACCTTTCAATGGTACATCAGCCTACCACCTAATTCCATCTACTGTTGGGATGACATGGCTAGGCAATTCTAGGCCTAGTTCCCAAGAATGGAGTTAGGAACCTCCATGTCTAACTTGGCTCGAATGAAACAAAAGCAAAGAGAGTCAGTGAAAGATTACATTAACTGGTAGTAGCTCTTCCTAAGTTGAATATACAAGGCTAGCCTTAAATGGCTTGGATATTAAATTTAGGAAGAAGTTTTAAAGGTTCAAAATTCATGATGCTTCTACTGTTGATAGAATGTGCCACTAGATATGAGGCTGTCTTAAAATAAGAAAGCCTTAAGAAAAACAACGTGTATGGAACCTACGTATATGACTTAATTGACGTTCTCGGGAACTCTCACACGTGAGGTGTCACGATACGTGACTTTCCAACTGGGGGCTTAGGTAGAGAGAGGAGATGAAGAACTTGTTGAGTATGTCCACAGGCCCCTTATTGTTTGTAATTCTTTGGTCAAGAAGGATATCAAAGCCAGGAAGTCATATCAATCCCAAGACTTGAGGAAATACTCATTTGAGCTCTCAAGAGTCGATGCCATATTTGACTAACTTAAGGCAAAGAATAAACTGAAGATCAGAGGCAAACATAGAAAACGTAAGCCCAATTCAACAATGGGGAAGGTCTATTGTGAATGGCATGATTCGTTGACTCACGCAACGAAGAACTACGTGATCTTTAGAAATGTGGTCGAAGATGCCATAGAGGTAAGGGAACTAATCTTCCCTGAAGAAGTACACGTGGTTGTTGATAAAGACCCTTTCTCTAGTCCTTTTCAAGTTATTAGAACTGTTGTTAAAAATGATCGATGTAGTATCCAAACTAATCCTTTCCCCCTTTCAGGAGAGAGATGGTACTGAACGACACTCAAAAAGCAAGGGTGGTGAAAAACCTGTTTCAAAGGTTGGTCGTTGAGGGAATACCGATATTCGCATCACTTGTGTGCATGCTTGACAATGGAATTTACTGTTGGCACATTACTAAGGCCCATCCCAAGAACAAATGTTCGGTTTTCAAGAACCTATTGATCAAACTCCACAAAAAATCAGCCATTAAACTATTAGTGGCTGAAGAGTTAGCTATGGAAATCAGTAGTGATCATGGGCACAATTGACCCTTACAAATCAAGAGAAAATATCTGAATATCTAGAGAAGGTATTCAACAAGGCCTGCCACCATTGTTGCAGGAAAATACAAGGGGCAATAAGGAAACTCAAGTTGCTTCCTCAGTATATTTGCCCCTTCTAATCCTCTTCTAGAATTGAAGATGCCATTTGAGAAGTCCCATATGTATGAGCCTATCGAAGATCCCTCTTCAAAGGCCTAAATCATCAAGAGAACTGGACACCCAAAAACAAATATGAAGTTCCACCTGCTTGATGTGGACGTCAATCAGGGACCACGACAGTCAAAGAAATAGCCTTCAGAGTTCTATTTTTCTAATGTTTGGTGAAGGAATCACCTCAAGCAAGAGGATGCAGGTCCCTCTAACCTTACTCGAACTCAGAAGAGAAGGCAACTATCAAAGAAATCAGCGCAACGAAGAGTTCTTTTTCATGCTTGCTTAACTATGCTCTCTAAAGAAGAGGATATAGTCTGCAAGGGCAGGTGCACTAATTTCATGGATCTTGAGGATCTAGGAGCTGAATCTAGGCCTTATACCACCATTTGTAAAGGTTTGCCACACAAGAAGCTTGAGAGATGGACTAATATTTCATACTCTGAAGGTCAAGAGTCTTGGTGGGATCAGCTTGCCAAGAATTCATTAGCTCGAAGATCATCAGACGATGAGAAGGAGTATAGTCCTCTCAGAATCAATTTAGTGGATCCTCTAGACCATATAAGGAAACATGGTCTTACATAGAGTG
The DNA here is from genome assembly GCA_018398585.1 of Simmondsia chinensis. Lineage (NCBI taxonomy): Eukaryota > Viridiplantae > Streptophyta > Magnoliopsida > Caryophyllales > Simmondsiaceae > Simmondsia > Simmondsia chinensis. Next base: position 13,998,818 of record JAGTTD010000013.1, read on the forward strand.
GTTTCCACGAAGAAAATTTTCGCCAACCTATGGAGGAATCTCAGAAGGAAGTCTACAAGAATAAGATAAAGTCGTGCCAATGGATGGTAGTCCTAAAAGGAAACAAATTAAGGGGTCCAAATACAGTTTGGATCAATTCCTAATAAGGTTGATGTTAGAACTGCCCTGCTCCTTCCCTTGGAGTTTATGGCAACTAATGCTCAAGAAGGCCTTGAGGGATATGTCATAGCATCGGACTAAGATCCCTAGGTGGAGCTTGTAGTTGAAGCAGAAGCTACCAAAGGTAACCCTGATCCTTTGTTTTTTAAAGTTAAAACCCCAACATCCAAGTCTACTGATGACTCTTCTGACATAATAAAGATGATGTTTGATGGGCATAATACTACTAATAAACACATCAGGGATAAATTTAATGGCATTCTGGAGAATAGGGTCTTGGTGGATAATGGACTACCATCAACCTCTTGGCTTCATATTAGTAAATCCCAAGATGGCTTGATTGCTTTAGATGTTGTAATATGTGGCTTTTCTGGGGCCACCACTAAATTGGAAGGGGTCATCCCAATTGAGTTAATTGTTGGCAGCTTAAGAAATGCTTACAGCCTTCTTTGTAGTGGAATCTACCTCAAGCCACAATGCTTTACTTGGAAGAGATTGGCTACATGCCAATTATTGTATCCCTTCTTCACTTTACCAGTTGTTAATCTTGTGGAACCATGACAAATATGAGGTTGTTATGGTAGATAACAAGCCATTCATGGCTTGCTCTAATTATGGTGAGGCAAAGTTCTACGAAGACAGCATGGGACCACTGGATTTTAAGAGGACCATTCCTTAGTCTACCAAACACCAGGAAATGATAGACAGCCCGCTTACCAAAGCTAAGATTGATCAAATCGATGTGGAGTCAGAAGACTCTGACTTTTGCGGGTCCATGAGAGCCCTTCTTTATGAAGGAGACCTTTAAGACACACCGGATGCCTTATGAGAAGGACCCAGGACCTTCCAATAATGAACTAGAGGGCCGTTTCGTCAACCGTAGCAAAGCTCGTGGCTTGGCATGTTGTGGATCTACTCTGGGTTGAACAGCCAGTTGATAAAAGTAGCTTCCAAGTTCAAATGACACAAGAGAAAGAGCTGAAGCTATTTGGCATAGGAGCAGCGTTGGCTAAGATGGAGGGCCTAAGGGTTAAAGTTTAAGATCCCGTCCTCGAGGTCAACTTGGGCACAATAGAGGACCAAAGATCTATCTATCTGAGTGCTTTGCTTTCTGAAGAGTAGGGGAAGCAGTATTTGGCCTTGCCTTATGAGTTCAGGGATTGCGTTGCTTGGTATCATCATGAAATGCCTGGCCTAGAAAGAAATGTGGTTGAGCATAGACTTCTATCAAGACAGGCTTGAGGCCCATGATTTAGGCGCAGAGAAGGATGTCCTAAGAAGTAATTAATTTGGTTAAAGAAGAGATTGAGAGACTGTTAAAGGCCAAATTCATCAGGATTGCTAGATATGTTGAATTGTTGGAGAAGATTGTTCCTACTATCAAAAAGAAAGCAAAATTCAACTATGTATTGATTTTAGAGATCTAAATGCAGCCACCCCAAAGGATGAATGTCCATGGCCTATAGCTGATGTGCTCATTGATTCAACCTCAAGGCATGAGGTCATATTCTTTATGGATGGCTATTGTGGGTACTACTAAGTCATGATTGCTTTGGAGGATACCCACAAAATAGCATTCTGATGTCCTGGATTAATAGAGACCTTTGAGTGGGTGGCTATACATTTTTGCTTGAAAAATGTTGGTGCCACTTACCAAAGTGCCATGGAAATGGTCTTTCATGATCTCATTGGAAATACCATGGAAGTTGACATAGATGACATCATGGTCAAATCAAAGTCCTAAGTTAAATATTTAGAAGACTTAAGGGGAGCGTTCCTCAGAATGAGGAGCCATAACCTCAAGATGAACCCTTTAAAATGTGCCTTTGGCGTGCATGCTGGAAACTTCCTTGGTTTTTTGGTACACTAGAGGGGCATTGAGGTCGACATAAATAACACTAGGGCCATTCAAGAGGCCAAACTGCCTTCGAACAGAAAGGAGCTTTAGCGCTTCTTAAGGCAGGTTAATTTTTGAAGACATATTGTTTCAAATATCGCAGGAAAAACCAAAGTCTTCTCTCCACTGCTGAGACTCAAGTCCGAGAAGGACTTTAGGTGGTTAGGTGGGAAGAGCATCACCATGCACTTTTGAGGCCATCAAGGAGTACTTAATTAGGCTACCAATATTGATTCCACCATAGCAGGGCAAACCTCTAAAGATCTATATCTCTACTTCTGATGAGCCAATTAGTTCTTTGCTTGTACAAGATGAAGAGCAAGGGTTTGAACAAGTTGTGTTCTACCCAAGCCGCTGTTTGAACGAATGTGAAATAAAATATTCCTCTATAGAGAAATTGTGCCTATCTTTATTTTATGCATCTATGAAATTGAGAAATTACTTCTTAGCATTTATCATATAGATGGTTGCTCATACAGATATCTCTAAGTACATGCTGGATAGACCTTCGATGAGAGAAAGATAAAAAAAGTGGAGTATTGCTCTACTTCAGTTTGAATTGGTATGTATGTCACAAAAGTCAGTTAAAGGCTAAGCCTTAGCAGATTTTTTGACCGACCATCCAAATGTTCACACTAGCTTTAACTATGAGTCAAACCTGCTCCTGGTAGTGGAAATGGTCCCTTGGGAGCTTTACTAAGATGGATCAAGGACTAATTCAAGCGCTAGGGTTGGGATTGTGATTGAATCCCCCGCTGGATTCAACACCAAGTTAGCTGTCACTTTAGTTGGTAAGTGCTCTAACAACATCGCAAAGTATAAGGCATTGATCATAAGCCTACAGACTTTTCTAGAAATACAAGTCCCTAATGTTGTCATAAGAGGGGATTCGCAGTTGGTCATTTGCTAAGTAAAAGAGAAATTTTCAGTGTTCCAGCGATAGCTCAAACAAGTACATCTCAATGGTGCAAGAGCCATTGATTTAGTTTGATGGTGTTTAATTTGAACATATACCTCGAGAGCAAAACAATGTAGCAATTGACCTGGCTTAGTTAACCTAAGTGTACAAGCTACCTAGGACTTGGAGTGAAGAAACTATGGTCATTAAGACTAAGGATTTAGACCATGCTATTGAATTCACTAAGTCCTTTAATACTAAGAGCAATGGTTGGATTGCTTTGAAACACATCAATATGTCATAAGTCAACATAAGTATTGGAGGAACCCTTATTGGATTACTTTCAAGAACCCTTAAAATTATGTTAAGGACAAAAAGTGAAATGCGAGCTCATAGATTCCATCTAGATGATGAATATGTTATGATCTTACTGTTGTTGCGATTAGTTAGTGTTTTAGCTTTGGTGAAGTGTTGCGTTGTAATAATTGAATTGTGTAATGTTTGAATTGTTTGTGTTGGCGCCAAGGTCTTAAGGGTTAGTTAAGTCAGTTGTAAGGGTCAAGTAAGGTCAATTGTGGCGGCTAAAGGTCTAGTAATTTGATTTTAGCTTGCCTCTTTACATTGTATCTAGATCTAGAATAAGAATGGGCTTAAGTGCAATCATCATTCCTTCAATGAAAATTAACAAATATCTCAATGAGATATTTTCTCTCAATCTCATTTTACCTTCTATAATCTCTCATCTCAATTCAATTGTATCTTCTCATCTTGATTCTCTAACAATCCTATTCTTCCATAAGGTTAACTTTAAGTCGATCTTGAAGCTTAACATTTGGTATCAAAGCCTGTGCTGGCTGTAAAGTGCTCGTTTGTTGATTGATTCAAGCTGGAAAAATGCAAGAAACAGAATTTTGCTATGCCTGGTGGTGTAACTACTCGATCAAGTGCAAGAGTAGGAAATCTAGCTAATTTTGTTGATCCTAATGTCTCTTATGATGCGGCAGTAGGTGTTAGTGCAGCAAGAGGTGTTCAGTATGTCACTGGTGATTCGTTGAGATCAGAAATGAATGGAATGCTCGATTGATTTAAGCAAATGCAGCAGGAAAGTGATCAACAGAGAGATGAAATGTTCGATCGGTTAAAACAAATGTAGCAAGAGAAAGATCAAAAGAGAGATGAACGAATGCTTCAGATGATGAGGTAAGTGCAGCTTGAGAACAATCAGAATGTTGATGGTCGAATATCTCAGCAATTGCAGCAATTGGAGGAGAGGTTCACTAGTTTGCAAGACCAGGTTAATAGACAAGGTGCGGCATCCGGTGTTGGAATCTTTTTGCCAGCAAGTCAGCAGATGCAACCTCCTAATGTCATTCAATCTCAAGTTTTGAATGTTGTTGTTGAATCTCAAGATAGACCTCGAATGGCTAATGTGGCTGTTAGTTCCCAAAATCGTCCTCAGGTAGCTGATGTTAGACCTCAAGATCGAATATCAGAGGCTGAAGTAACTGCCAGACCTTATGCTCATCCATGTGGTCAAGAGCAATCTTGATCTTCCAGCATGAATCTGGAGCAGAATGATTGCCCTCCCGATCATCTAGATCACCTTAGATCTACTAGTTTTAATGCAGAACAATTGGATCATCCACCTGATTTGAAGCATCAGCAGCAATCACAATGTGACAACACTTCATCCAGCAATAAAAGTTACGGATTCAGGCAGCCAAGAATACAGATTGAACTTTTTAATGGCAAGCAGCCACAGTCTTGGATTAGAAGTTGTGAACGGTACTTCCATTTTTATCACATTACAGATGAAGAAAAGGTTGAACTGGCTGCCGTGTATCTTCAAGGAGATCATGAAGTATGGTTTTACAGTGTATTGAAGACTAATCCAACTCTTTCTTGGACTGGGTTTGTGGAAGAACTTTGCGAGAGATATGGTGATATAGACTCATGTGACATTGTTGATAATTTCAACAAAGTAATTCAAGTAACATCTGTGAAGGAGTATATGACAAGGTTTGAAAACCTTAAAGCAAGGATGATAGCTACATATACTCAAACCACTGAGGCTTATTATGTTTCGAGTTTCATTAGTGGTTTAAAGCCTAAGATCAAGAACCTTGAAAAGACAATTGGTCCTAAAACATTGTCTAAAGCTTATGTTAAAGCTAAGCTCTTTGAGGCCCTAGTTTTGGCCTCTACTGATGGACCCAGGTACAAGAGAGGCAGCTCTAAGCATTAGAAGGGAGTTGATAAGGCTAAAGTCACACGTTCTATTGAGAAGAAAGCTCAAAGGCTTTGTTACAAATGCAATAAGCCCTATCAATTTGGCCATAAATGCAATTCTAAGTTTCTCATGACAGCTAGAGGAGTCAGTGCTGATGAGCAATCTGACAGTGATGGATCTGGGAGTGAAGAGGATAATTCAGGCCTGGAATCACAAGATGAGCTAATTGGTGATGCAGTGGAGATTTCCATAAAAGCCTTGACAGGCAATGGAACTCATAACACTAAAAGGATCAAAGGGAAAGCTGGCAAGAGATCGATCATTGTTTTGGTTGATAGTGGTAGTAAGTGGTAGCACACATAGTTTCATTGATCCAAAGGTGGTGAAGAAGGTGGGACATGAAGTTATTAAGACTCATGCCTTGGCAGTGGCGGTTGCTGATGGGAATTCTATCGTATTTCAGAACAAATGTCAAGAGTTCCAGTGGTCTATGCAAGATCACAAGTGTGTTTATGATTTCAGAATCTTGCCCTTGGGAGGATGCGACATGGTTTTGGGTGCAGACTGGATAAGAACCTTCAGTCCTGTGATCTTTGATTTGCTAAGTTGACAGTATCATTTAAAGTACAAAGATCCAAGGTGACTCTGCAAGGTCTTGCTGATCAAGGTCAATTGCAAGTGATTAATGGAAAGAAGTTGAAATGTGGATTTAAGAAGAATGCTTACTGGTGGGTAGGCCAACTACTTGCCATATCTTCTATGGAGGTAGGTGGCATTCCTCATCCTAAAGTAAGAGCTTTGATTGAAGAGTTTGAGGATTTGTTTGAGCGGCCTAAGGCATTACCTTCTAAGAGGAGTTTGGATCATGCTATTCCTCTTAAGCTTAGTTCTGAGCCTGTAAAGCTTAGGCCTTACAAGTATCCCCATGCTCAGAAGACTGAAATTGAGAAGCAAGTGGATGAATTGCTCAAGACATGTTTTGTGAGGCAGAGCCACATCCCTTTTGCTTCTCCAGTTGTACTTGTCAAGAAGAAGGATGGCACGGCTAGAATGTGTATAGACTATAGGCATCTGAATTCGTTGATAGTGAAGGATAAGTTTCCAATTCCTGTCATAGATGATCTATTGGATGAGCTACATGGAGCTCATATCTTTTCCAAGCTTGATCTGAGGTAGGGATATCATCAATTAGAGTGATGGAGTAAGATGTGTACAAGACTGCTTTAGAACACATCATGGGCATTTTCAGTTTGTAGTTATGCCTTTTAGCTTAACCATTACTCCCGCAACATCCTAAGCAGTAATGAATGATGTCTTTAAGCAGTTCTTGAGAAGATTTGTGTTGGTATTCTTTGATGACATCCTGATTTACAGCTCTTCATTGGAAGACCATTTGGTGCATCTAAAGGAGGTGCTCTTGACCATGCGCAATCACAAGTTAAATGCAATTGGTTAACTGTTCCTTTGCACAAACCTACTTAGAGTATTTAGGCCATGTTATCTCTCATGGTGGAGTTTCTACTTATCCTTTTAAGGTCTAAGCAATGAAAGAATGGCCTGTGCCAGTTACCTTGAAGCATTTGAGAGGATTTTTGGGCTTGACAGGTTATTACAAAAAGTTTGTCGATGGTTATGGAGCCATAGACAAACCTCTAACAAATCTACGAAAGAAAGATGCTTTTATGTGGGTTGATAAAGCTCAAGAAGCATTTGAGGCCTTGAAGTCTACAATGTGTAAAGCTCCAGTTCTTACAATGTCAGATTTTGCTGTGGGCTTCATATTGGCGATAGATGATTGTGGAAGTGGTATTGGGGTTGTTTTGTCTCAAAAAGGAAAGCCTATAGCTTTTCTCAGCCAAGCTTTGAACCCTAAGCACCAGGCACTATCCACTTATGAGAAGGAGTACTTGGCAATTTTGCTTGCTGTTGACAAATGGAGGCATCATTTGGATGGCCACCACTTTACAATCAAGACTGATCGTTAGAGTTTGAAGCATCTTCTTGAGCAAAAAATTGTCAAAAGGATCCAGAAGAAGGGGTTAATGAAGATGTTGGGCTTGATTATGACATTGAGTACAAGAAAGGGAAAGAAAATGTGGCAGCTGATGCAATGTCTCGCAGGTTGGAAGATTATGAGCAGGGATTCTGTGGTGCTGTGTCTATTATACTTCCAGCTTGGGTTGAAGAGGTGTATAAGTCCTATGTAGATGATCCTTTTGCACAAGAATGCATAACAGCTTTTAATATGAGTAGAACAAGCAGCATTACTAATGATGCAAGGGTGTTTGTGGTAAAGGGAGTTATCCGGTTGAATGGCAAGTTGTACATTGGATCTTCCACTGATCTGAGACAAAAAATTAGTAGCGCTTCTCATGATTCATCATGGGTAGGGCATTTAGGTGTTGAAGGGACTTATCAAAGATTCAAAGCTTATTTCAGTTGGACAGGAATGGAGAAAGCAGTAGTTGATTTTGTGCAGGTTTGCGAGGTTTGTCAGTAAACTAAGTTGGGTGATCATAAATATCAAGGCCTTCTCCAACCTTTACCCGTTCCTGAGGGAACTTGGCATAATATTAGCATGGGCTTTGTTGAAGGTTTGCCTAGATCAGAAGGAAAGGAATTATTTGGGTTGTGGTTGATCGGTTCACTAAATTCAGTCACTTCATTGGTTTGGCCAGGCCTATGACAATTGAGAAATTAGCAAGAAGTTTCTTAGACAACATCTACAAGCTACATGGATTGCCCCAGTCTATTGTATACGATCGAGATAGGATCTTCACCAGCCATTTCTGGAAAGAATTGTTCAATCTTTTAGGAACAACATTAGCTCTTAGTTCATCATATCATCCCCAAACCGATGGAAAAACTAAGAGAGTCATTCAGTGTCTTGAGCAGTACCTCAGGAGTATGGTGTTCAATCATCCAAAAGTGTGGAGCAAGTGGTTATCCCTCGTTGAGTTTTGGGACAGTACACATGATCATGCTTCTATTCGGACTATTCCATTCAAAGCTCTTTATGGTTATGATCCTCCAACACCTATGACAATACAAGGGCTTGTGTTATGATCCGAGAATCCAAAGCATGAGCTGTTGGTGTCCTGGTTGCTGTTGTCCTGCTGCTGCTGGTGTTTGCTGCTGTTGGTTACTTGTTTGGCCCAAGTAAATGTAATAAGGTGTTGAATATAGCGTATTGAGTTGTATTAGCTAGTTGTTATTGTAACTAGAATAAGTCTTGATGTAATTAGTTGCATAAGTCCCTTGGTAAGTCATGTAATAAGTGAACTTTAGTGGTATGTAGCTTAGGTGGTCAATGCCGGTCATAGTGGCAGCTACTTAGTTAGTTTTGGTTGAGTCGGTTAGTCCTTGTGTCTGGGATCATTGTATCTCTAGATATTTTTAGTCTTAAGCCATCCTAAGGATTAGTAGTATAAATATGTAGAGTCTCTCTTGAAGAGCTCATAATTTTGATGAATGACAAATTGATATCTTTTGATATCTCTCTCTACTTCTCTTCTCCCTATCACTTCTTATCTCTTCTAAACTCTAATTCTCTCTTCTCATCTCATACTCTCACTATCTCAACCTGGGTTAAGATCTAAGAGTAATTTTTGAATCTTAACAGCTTGTATCATCAGTACCAGAAGTTACTGATCTGATTCAATAGAGGAGACAATTGATGTAAATGTTGAAAAACAATCTTCACCAAGCACAAGCTAGAATGAATTTGTATGCAGACAAAAAACGTGTGGATAGGAGCTTTGAAGTCGGGGACATGGTTTATCTGAAATTACAGCCTTATAGACAAACAACTGCTGCTATAAGGAAGAATGTGAAGCAATGTGCGAGATTCTTTGGTCCTTACAAGGTTTTGGAGAAGATAGGCAAAGTGGCCTATAGGCTTGAGTTACCTTCTAACGCTTACATTCATCCCGTTTTTCATGTATCTTTCCTTACAAAGCAGGTGAAGAAGGGCAAAGAGCATTCTCTACAGCCTCCTGAAGTAGGATCCAGTGGAGCTTTGTTGCTGCAACCAGTTACAGTTCTTGATTCACTAGAGCTGAAGGTTGATGGCAGAAGTAAATCAGAAGTCTTGGTATCCTGGAGCAATTTGGATGCAAAGTTTTCAACTTGTGAAGAGCTTCAATTCTTGAAGAGCCAATTTCCTAGCTTTCATTCTTGAGGACAAGAACATTTTCAAGGAGAGGGGAATGTTATGATCTTGCAGTTATTGTAATTAGTTAGTGTTTTAGCTTTGGTTAAGCGTTGCATTGTAATAATTGATTGTGTATTGTTTGAATTGGTTGTGTTGGCGCCATGGTCTTAAGAGTTAGTTAAGTTGGTTGTAAGGATCAATTAATGTCAATTGTGGCGGCTAAAGGTTTAGTAAGTCGGTTTTAGCTTGTCTCTTTACACTATATCTAGATCTAGTATAAGAATGGGCTTAAGTGTAATCATCATTCATTCAATGAAAACTAACAAACATCTCAATGAGATATTTTCTCTCAATCTCATCTCACCTTCTCTAATCTCCCATCTCAATTCAATTCTACCTTCTTATCTTGATTCTCTAACAATCCTATCCTTCCACAAGATTAACTTCAATTAGATCTTGAAGCTTAACAACAACTCTTCAATTTAGCGCCTCAGCTCCTCATGCTCCACATGAACCATCAAATAATGTGACCTATTTGGCAAGACAGCTGCCGGCATCAAATCAATTTGATATTAGATGTCCCTCAAAGGAAGCAAGGTATTTGGTAACTTCTCCGGAAACACATCAGCAAGCTCCTTCAACCGATACCTCTCTCAGTATCTTTCCTAGCTTTGCCTGACTCTCCTTTCCAATCAATAAAAACACAACCTTGTTCTTGCCAACCTCCATGGCAAACATGGCCCTGGTTTGAAGATACAGATTCTTAGTTACTAACGCACGTAGCGCTTCGTCCTTCTTAGGCAACAAGATAATCTTATGCCCTCAAAGACAAAGCTATACATGCTTTTCCTACCGTCATGGGTGGCACTTCTATTAAATTTCCATGGGCACCCAAGTAATAGATGGCATGCATCCATGGTAACCACATCGCGCCAAACCCCATTCCGATATGTCATCCCAATTGAAAAATTAACCAGACGTCATTTACAAATGGTTACCTGCTTGCACTTCTTAAGCCAAGACAATTTGTAAGGGTTCAGATGCTCTTCCGTCCTCAACCCGAAGTTTTGGACTGCCTCCTGGGAAATAACATTCTCATAACTTCTCAAATTAATCACTAGGCAGCCCACCCTTCTGTCAATAATGCAAGTCGTTTGGACGTTGTTATTCCATAGCCAACTGTCTCCCTTTGCTTCAGTAGACATGCTGCAGACTCGCCTAACCACTAGTAAGCGACCCTTCATTGGCCTCAACGACTTGTTCATCCTCAGGCACCAACTCATCCTGAACCTCTTCCTTAACTACCAAGTCATCCTCAGTAGGGACACCTTCAATGGACAACCCCTTGCTAGGTCTGTCACCCTTTCAACATTGGACGGCATGGTGTCCCATCTCTCCACACTTGAAGTAACAAGTCCTTGAGCTAGCCGCCAAGTCCTGGTTTATCATTTACTAGATATGGCGGCAACCGATTTTACCTATACACCTAATTTGGTTGGCAATCACACCTGATTACACCTAATGTTCTCGGAGTTTCAAGTACCACCAGCATGACGTCGCCTTTACTTCTTCTCGATGTTCATTGAACTTTGACTATCTTTCAAAACCAAAAAGATGTCAAACTTGTTTAATATGTCCAGGATGGACTCCTTCAACCCACAAACATACCAATTAGCCAACTATTCTTCCGATTCCACCAAGTCATTCCTGGTGTCTGGGGTGTAGAATTATGCTGTGTACTCCTCCACTGACTGAGAACCCTGATGTAAGTTTTGTAGGCGTTGGTACATCACTCTGGCGTGATTATGGGGAAGGAAAGCATCCTCCATGTGCTTCTTCATCTTTTCCCATGTTTCGGTGCTCGACTTATCCTACCTAAGCCGGGTATGCTTTAGTTGCTGCCACAAGGAGGCGGCTCTACTGCTCAACCTAGTACCAATCAATGGAACCTGCCTGTGATTCGGAACCTCCTTGAACTCGAGCACTTCTTCCACCACAGCTAGCCAATCCCAGAACTCTTCTAGTTGTCTCCCACCGAAAAACTCTGGAATCTCAATTCGAAGCCTGGATTCCCACCTCCGATCCTCCAAATAATCGAATGAGCCAGTATTTGGTCGAGTCCTCCTCACTTTTTTCCCTTGGTTTTCAACCTTCGGGAACAGATTATGAAAGCTCTTGCTTGTATCATCCTCTCTACCCGCCTCAAGTGAATTTTGAGGCTGAGCCCTTGGTACTTGGTTAGGATTCACCCCCAACTGAACCAAACACAGCTCAATTTTTTTGAAATTTCTCCTCCAACTCGTTGATTCTCCTCTCAGTCCATCGTTTAAAATCGCGCTCATAAACTTCACCAACGGCGGCATACCTCTGTCGCCCACAAGCCATCTCAGAAAATGTTCTGAGCTCTAATACCACTAATGCAGTGCAGATAAGAAAGAAAGTTGGGAACGGAAGGTTCAAAGGTCTTCCCTTAATTTCTTATTGCTAAAACAATTAAGAGAACAAAAAGAAAAGTTTAATCTTAATTCTCACAGTCCGAGAATAAGAGAAAACACAAATGACAAAATAAAATATATGAAAAGTAAATGAATAAAAACCCTAGCCAACTCTCTCTTTATGATACAGCGCATAGTGAAAAATTTAGGGAACAAGAATGTTCGACGACCTTCCCTTTAATTTTATTAATGAACCAACAAAACTTCAAGAGAAAATAAAACCTAATTCTAATAATTTGAGAATAGGGGCTCAAAATAGAGAAAAAAATTTGAAATTTTATGTGAACTACTTGAACCCTAAATCTCCTCTAGTATATATAAAGGAGTAGTTAGAGTACTAATCGAATTCTAAGAGATAAATAAAAATTCAAAATTAAATATGAAAATTAAAACAAAGACTCCTAATCAAACTCTACTTTCCCAGCCTAACTCAGCGTTCCGTTACCTTGCTCCCGCCAAGGTCCTTCGCGCCAAGTATGAGCCTCACGCTAAGACCCACACCAAGACCCCTTAATGGGCTGCATCATCCTCCCCGGGTTGGAGAGAATTCACCTGAGGATTAGCACAATCGTTGTCTCCAAAATAAGGACGGGATGCTTGACGTTGAATATGTATGAAGTCCTCATACTGGGTGGAAGCTGAAGTCGGTAGGCATTGTCATTGATATTCTCTAGTGCAGCCAATGGGCCTATCTTGCCAGCTAGGAGGTTATTGTACTCCAAAGCGGGAAATCGTTCGAGTGTCAAGACTGCCCATACCTTCTCACCAACCTGAAACTATAATGACCTCCGTCGTTTATCTTGAGCCGTCTTGTATTTGGCGGTAGCTTCCAATAATCGAGCCCGTGTTTGTTCATGGATTTTTTGAAGCGAAGAGATGAAGTCATCTGCTTTCTCGCGTGGGCATGTGAGATTAGGCACTGGTGCCAAATCCATTGGAGATTGAGGCACAAACCCGTACACTACCGTGAATGGCGGGAACCTTGTACTCTGGTTGACGGAGTTGTTATAGGCAAACTGGGCCTAATGTAGCTTTATCTCTCATCCTCGGGCATTATTAGAAACAAGGCACCTTTACATGTTCCCCAACGATTAGTTAGTGACCTTCGTTTGTCCATCCGTTTGAGGGTGACGGACGGTGCTGAAGACAAGAGAGGTGTTCCCCATCTTCCATAGTGTCCTCCAAAAGTGATTCACGAGCCTGACATCACGATCGAACACAATACTAGATGGTAGTCCATGCAGCTTGTATACTTCATGAAAGTAAAGCCCCGCAACATATGTGGCGTCAGCAACTTTTTTGCACCCAATGAAATGCGCCATCTTAGAGAAACGATCCACAACGACAAAGATGGAATCGATGCCATCATTTGTTCTCGATAACCCTAGCATAAAGTCCATGCCGACATCTACCCGTGGTTGACTCGGTATCGGTAATGGCAGATAAAGGCCTGCATTGGTCATCCTGCCTTTTGAGACTTGGCAAATATGGAAACGTTGGGCATACCTCTCTACCTCCTTGCGAATCGTAGGCCAATAGTACTTGGCACTGACAAGCTGCAGCATCTTCTCGCTCCTGACATGCCCCGCATTGTGCTTCCTCTCAATAAGTTTGAGCCGCCAACTAGAGTTCCGAATGCAAAGTTGGTATCCTTTAAAACAAAACCCCTCTTGGATTGTGAAACCAGGAACAGAACCTGCCTGTACGTCATGCCAAATCTCCCTAAACGTAGGGCCGTCTTGGTATTGTCTTGCCATCTAATAAAGCTCGGTGACCTCCATCCGACTCTCCGCCATAATAAGGCTCCGCTTGCTTAGTGCATCTACCACCTTATTCATGGCGCTTAACTTGTGTTTTATCACAAAGTGAAAGAGTTGAATGAACCCTGCCCACTTGGAGTGGCGTTCTGAGAGCTTCTCTTGACTGTTGATGTATTTCAAGGAGACGTTGTCCATGTATAGCATGAACTCTCTGTTTGCAAGGTAATACTTCCAATGCCTCAGCTCCTGGACCATCGCGTGAACTCAACATCATACATGGAATAGTTTAGCTTGCTTCTGTCAAGCTTTTCACTAAAGTAGGCGATGGTCCTCCCTTCTTGGCTGAGTTCAACGCCAGTTCCCACCTTGGATGCATCCATGTGCAACTTAAACATCTTTTGGAAGTCTAGAAAAGCTAACACTGGTGCCATAGTGAGCCACCTTTTGATCTCTGTAAAGGCTGTAGCTGCTTCTGGTGTCTAGGTGAAAGCACCCAGCTTCATACAATCTGTTATTGGCACCATCACTATGTTTAAATTAGGCACAAACCTCCTACAGAAAGATGCCAACCCGTGAAAACTCTGAACTTCCCTAATCTTCCTCAGTTGAGAACAATTGCGAACGGGCCACTATATTCCTCTCATTAGCTTAGATTCCATTCTTGGACACAACGAATATAAGGAACGTCACCTGATCCTTCACAAATTCGCACTTCTTCAAAGCAGCAATTAGATGTTGCTCCCTCAAGGTATTCAACACTTCCTTGAGGTGCCTTATGTGCTCAACCAGATCCTAGCTATAAATTAGAATGTCATCAAAGTAGACGATGACAAACCTCCCAATGAATGGCCGAAGGACTTGATTCATGAACCTCATGAAGGTACTAGGCAAGTTGGACAATCACAAAGGCATGACTAGCCACTCGTAAAGACCTTCTCTTGTTTTAAAGGTAGACTTCCACTCATCTCTAGGCGAGATTCGAATATGATGTACCCTCTCTTGAGATCTAGCTTCATGAATACCGAAGAGCTCTAAAGTTGGTCAAGCAAGTCATCCAACCTCGGTACAGGGAATCGGTAGCTTCCTGTGATCTTGTTAATTACTCAGCTGTCGATCCACATCCGCCAACTTCCATCCTTCTTTGGCGTGAGCAGAGCAGGCATGGCACATGGGCTCAGACTCTAACAGAAAAGCCCCTTAGTGAGTATGTCCTCTACCTGGTGCCTCAGCTCTTCGTGCTCTGAAGGACTCATTCGATAATGAGGCCTATTTGGTAAGGAGGCACTCGGCACCAAGTCAATGCGGTGTTGAATGTCCCTTCAAGGTGGTAATGTCTCTGGTAGCTCTTCCGGGAACACGTCATTGTATTCTCTCAGTAAAGCGGCAACTTGACTCGGCACTTCCTCCTAGCTAAACTTGCACTCCTTTCCAATCAACAAAAACACGACCTTGTCGTAGGCAATCTCTTTGGAAAACTACGCTCATCCTTGTATGTTCGGATGTTAGGCTTCCACAACCCATGGCGCCTCCTCCTTCTTGGGGAGCAAGATGGTCTTGGTCCCCCCGAAGATGAAGGTGTAAGTATTTTTCCTCCTGTCATGAATGGCATTCTTATCAAACTACCATGGGCCCCCCAATAGCAAATGACAAGCGTCCATGGTGACAATGTCACACCACACCCCGTCTTTGTACCTTGTCCCAATTGAAAAATTAACCAAGAAAGATTTCGAGACTGTCACCTGATTTCTTTTCTTGAGCCAAGACAACTTGTAGGGGCTACGATGAGCTTTTGTCTTCAATCCCAGCTTGGCTATGGCTTCTTCCAATATAACATTCTCTTAGCTACTCGAGTCGATGACCACGTGGCACACCCTATTGCCAATGGTACATGTGGTCTAGAAAATGTTGTTTTGTAGCCAACCATCCCCCTGCTCTTCTCTAGGTGCGAAACAAGCTTGCCTAATCACCAACAGATGCCCCTCATCACCCGCTATGGCATCCTTTTTCTGACCCGCCAAATCATCTTGGGTCTAATCCTCTGTAATCTCGCCAACTTCATTACGGAGCTCCTCTATGTAAAGGCCCTTTCCAGCCCTGTTACCCTTCCGCACTCAGCAGCTCGATGCCCTACTTCCCCACACTTGAAGCAACGAATCCTTGATGTTCCTGCCAAGTCTTGTGAGTTAGGTTTACCAGCATTGGTGATTGGCGGCCTATTCTGTATGGCCTATGCAAGCTCTACCCTTGCGTTGTCTCTATCGCCAACCTGTGATCCTTAGGTGCCACCAACTTGGCGACGGCTTTGTTGGCGTTTAACATTCACGGCCCTCGGATTTGCTTCTGAGACGGTCAAGATGTCAAACATATTCATCACCTCTTGTATTGACTCCCTCGACCTGCTCATGTATCGATCTGCCAATTGCCCTCAAGCTTCCGCCAAGTCATTCCTTGCGATCAACGAATAGAACTCAACCGTGTACACCTCCACAGACTTCGAGCCCTATCGCAACCCTTGTAGGCACTGGTACATCATTATGGCGTGGTTGTGAGGCAAGAAGGCGCCTCGCATATGTTTCTTCATCTTCTCCTAAGAGTCTATCTTGGCTTTTCCTTGGCGCATCCGAATCTGTTTCAGCTGCGTCCACTAGGTGGCTACCCTACCCCATAACTAAGTAGCAGCAAGCGATGCCTGCTTTGTTTCTTGCGCCTCCCTAAACTCCAAAACCTCCTCGACCGCTATGAGCCAATCTAACAAATCCTCAGGGCATCCTCCATCATTATACCCCGGAATTTCATTCCAGAGGTCAGATTCCCACCTCCGATATTCATAATCATTGGCGTCTCCGGTAAAAGGCCGAGCCCTCTTTTGCCTTCGGTTTGGTAGCTCAACATCTGTGAAAGGATTCTGAAAGCTCTCGTCTACGTCTTCATCCGCACCCGGTGTTAATGAGCGTTGGGGCTGGGTTCTCAGTTCAAGATTGGGATTTGCCCCCAGCTGAATCGAGCAACTCTTAATTCGTCAGAATTTCTCGTCCTACTCCTCAAACTTCATCACGGTCTGCTTTGGAAGTCCCGCTCATAAACATCGTAAATTCCCGTGTTCCTTTGGCAACGACAGGCCATCTCAGAAATTGTTCTATGCTATGATACCAACTGATGCAGCACGTAGTGGAAAATTAAAGGGAACGGGAAGGTTCGACGGCCTTCCCTTTAACTTTATTAATGAACTAACAAAACTTCAAGAGGAAATAAAACCTAATTCTCACAACCTGAGAATAGAGGCTCAAAATAGAGAAAAAAAAAACTAAAAATTTATGTGAACTACTTAAGCCCTAAATCGCCTCTAGTATATATAGAGGAGTACTTAGAGACAATTCAAAATTCAAAATTTAAAATTAAATCTAAAAATTAAAACAAAGACTCCTAATCAAACTCTACTTCCCCAGCCTAGCTTCGGGCTCCTGCTGCCTTGCTCCAGCCAAGGTCCTTTGCGCCAAGTATGTGCCTCACGCCAAGACCCACAGCAAGACCCCTTAACGGGCTGCATCACTTGAAATAGAGGAGCTTTCTTAACTAGACTCAAAATAAATAAAATAAATAAAAATTGAAATAAAATTCCTATCTAAAAATCAACGGTGGATATCAATCATTTTTGTGCTCATTTAGCAATCCGTGTGCTTTTCTTCTTTTTCATTGATTGTTGAGCTTTCCTTCTTAGAATTAAATTCCACAAGCTCATTCGTCTCTTGTTGTGCAACTCGCCATCCCCCAAGCAAGCTATCTCGTCAAGTCGTATATGCCAAACATCCCTCCAATCATAAAGGCACGACTGAATCATTATATATACATGAGAATGGCATAAATGTTTGTACGCCACAACATATTATTATTTTCATAAGTACCATTCTTATGCTTTATTTATACCTTTGCCATTTTTTAGTTGCCTCGATCCAAGCTTGAAATAAGTAACATAATTAGAATTTTAAAAATCAATCAAAAATGAAGACTAGATCGGACCAAAAACTAAAATTCAAAACCTATCTTAATGCTTTTTGTTTGATATAATTCTTGATTCATGATTTGAACCTCGATAAGCCTTTGATCTTTAATTTGATGTAATGTTCAACATGACTAACTGATAAAATATTGGTCTACACGAAGTCTCCTCCATATCGACAAAACCGATGTTTGCTCATTTTGTCCTATGTCATTGCTTTGAGCTTTAGCAATCTTCATCACGATCCTAATTAGGGTTGAAGTAATGAATACATTTTAATTGTAGAGAAATCGAAATCCATATTAATTGTTTTTTGCTTTTGGTCTGTAACTTTTTTTTTTTTTTAAAGTGTACTAATTGTTTTGGGATTTTTTGGTTAGGTTCTAGATGAGAGCGGGGCTCAACCCTCACTTGAGGAAGCAGCTGCTGGCGCGTTTAACCCAGGCGCCCCTGCAAAACAAGCAAGACCGTCAGAGGGACCCACGAGTTTGCCCGCGAGGGACCACTCCGATGCCGGTGAGGTGGGTGGCACATGGAGAGGGGCCTGATAATAATAATAATAATATATGATAAGTAAATAACGTAAAGTAAACAACAATAAATACTTATTGTATATGGAGAGGGGCCTTGGCAGCTGGTGGCCGGAATCCGTACCGGCGAGGTGGGTGGCACATGGCCGGAGTTGCACCGGCAAGGTGACTGGGGTTAAACCGGAGTGAGAGGGGAGAGAGATGGGTGGTTGTATTGTTGGTTTGTTAGGAGAGAGAAAGGGGTCTGTTGGGGAGGATATGAGGCGTGAGGCCCCTGAGAGGGTAGGCCGCGAGGGGTGTGGGGCCCCAGACCGGATGAGAGAGAAGGGTAGCCTGTGGAGATGCCCCGAGGAGCTTGGGTTGAATGAGGGGAATAGGTTGGTATTTATAGAAAAGGCGGAGCTGGTGGTGCTGGACGGTAGAACCGGGCCAGGGGCAGTACCGCCTGGCATTACTTAATGGAGAAGTGAAGGTGAATGACTGGTTGGAAGGGAGGTACTACAGTCTACATGGTGACTGGCTGAGAGGGGCGGTGATGCCGCCTGGGTGGTGATGGCTGTGGTGCCGCCCAGTTGGTACATGAGGTTAGGAGAGTGGGTACCCAGGCTTTCAGGCGATAGCCAAGGCAGGCGGTATTGTGGCCCTCGGGGCGGTAGTAGTACTCAGATTTGATACCTCCTAGGAGTGGTTAAGAGTGGGGCGGTAATAACCCTTGGGTCCCGGTACCTCTAGGAGTGGCCAGGAATGGGGCGGTAGTGAGCCTTGGGACCCGGTACCGCTCGGGAGTGTTAAGGAAGGTGGGCGGTAGCGAGCTAGGCAGTAGCCAGGGTTGACGGCACCAAGGCCTATGACAGGCGGTACCCTATGATAGAGGCAGCAAGCGGTATGGGGAGCCTAGGTGTGGGATAGAGATGAACGGTACCGAGTGCTGGGCACGTTACAGCTTGGTGGAACCACGGCTTACCGTAACTCAGGGAGGGGATGTTCCACCAGGCCTGTTTACCGTGGTTGACTTATTGACCCAGCTCATTTTTTCCTCATCAGTTAGCCCCCCACTCTACGGTCGAATGTGAGTGGGTTTATGTTCAGCTGGAGGCGAATATTAACTTGGTCACTTTTGACCGTGGAGTTTATAACATCAAAGAAGGTGGCGCCTTTCTACTAGCGGTTTGGATTTATTGGCGAGAGCAAGGGGTGACGCCAGGTTTGACAAATAGTTGGCGCCAGGCTTTTCTTGGGAATACACGAGCATTAATGTGACGGCAACACCGAGTGACACGCGTCAGCCTTGTGTCCCATCCGGCAGGTTTTTAACTCAATCTAGGCCATCCTGTCTGAGGCGTTTACGGATCAAACACATTTTATCTGCCCAGGAAGGGCTTATGGTTTAAGTATGTCTTACCTGTCTGAGAAGGACTTGTGGTTATGTTTGAGTACTGCTTGCCTAAGAAGGGCTTGTACTGTAAATGTGGCCTACCTGCCTGAGAAGGGCTTACGGCTATTTCTGAGTACTGCTTGCCTGAGAAAGGCTTATACCGTAAATGTGGCCTACCTGCCTGAAAGGGGCTTACGGTTATGTCTGAGTACTGCTTGCCTGAGAAGGGCTTATAGCGTAAGTATGGCCTACCGGCCTGAGAAGGGCTTACGGTTATGTCTGAGTACTGCTTGCCTTAGAAGGGCTTATAGCGTAAGTGTGTCCTACCGGCCTGAGAAGGGCTTACGGCCTGACTGAATATCATCAACCCCGATGTTAGGTGGGGCACACAATTGCGGGCTCTCAAGCAGGTGAGAGTTTTCCGCCCGCCCCGATGTTAGGTGGGACACATAACCGCCCCCGTGTTAGATGGGGCCAAAAAACCATGGGCTCTTAAGCTGGTGAGAGTTTACTGCCCGTCCCTGATATTAGGTGGGACACATAACCGCCCCCGTGTTAGATGGGGCCAAAAAACCGCGGGCTCTCAAACCGATGAGAGTTCACCGCCTGTCCCGGATGTTAGATGGGACACACAATCGCCCCCGTGTTAGATGGGACCAAAAAACCGCGAGCTCCCAAGCTAGTGAGAGTTTACTGCCCGTCCCTGATGTTAGATGGGACACACAACCGCCCCCGTGTTAGATGGGGCCAAAAAACCGTAGGCTCTCAAACCGGTGAGAGTTTACCGCCCGTCCCTGATGTTAGGTGGGACACACAACTGCCCCCGTGTTAGATGGGGCAAAAAACCGCGTGCTCTCAAACCGGTGAGAGTTTACCGCCCGTCCCTGATGTTAGGTGGGACACACAACGGCCCCCGTGTTAGATGGGGCCCAAAAACTGTGGGCTCTCAAGCCGGTGAGAGTTTATCGCCCGTCCCTGATGTTAGGTGGGACACAAAACTGCCCCCGTGTTAGATGGGGCCCAAAAACCACGGGCTCTCAAACCAGTGAGAGTTTACCGCCCATCCCTGATGTTAGGTGGGACACACAACCGCCCTCGTGTTGGATGGGGCCAAAAAACCGCGGGCTCTCAAACCTGTGAGAGTTTACCGCCCGTCCCTTATGTTAGGTGGGACACACAACAGCCCCCGTGTTAGATGGGGCCCAAAAACCGCGGGCTCTCAAACCGGTGAGAGTTTACCGCCCGTCCCTGATGTTAGGTGGGACACACAACCGCCCCCGTGTTAGATGGGGCCAAAAAACCGCGGGCTCTCAAACCAGTGAGAGTTTACCGCCCGTCCCTGATGTTAGGTGGGACACACAACCGCCCCCGTGTTAGATGGGGACAAAAAACCGTGTGCTCTCAAACCGGTGAGAGTTTACCGCCCGTCCCTGATGTTAGGTGGGACACATAACCGCCCCCGTGTTAGATGGGGCCAAAAAACCGCGGGCTCTCAAACCGGTGAGAGTTTACCGCCCGTCCCTGATGTTAGGTGGGACACACAACCGCCCCCGTGTTAGATGGGGCCCAAAAACCGCGGGCTCTCAGGCTGGTGAGAGTTTACGGCCTGCATGTTCTTTACATTTGGTGAAAGCCAGGCGGTTCCTTCACTTTAGGTGAAGGATGACCGCCCCACCTCTTCTTGCTCTCTTACTTCCATTTGAGCAAGAAAACCGGGCCCCCATTGTTTAAGGGACTTAGCATACCAAAGCCTTCACATTAGGTGAAAGCCAGGCAGTTCTTCCCTTTAGGTGAAGGATGACCGCTCCACCTCTTCTTGCTCTCTTACTTCCATGTGAGCAAGAAAACCAATCCCCCATTGTTCAAGGGACTTAGCAAACCAAAGCCTTCACATTAGGTGAAAGCCAGGCGGTTCCTTAACTTTAGGTGAAGGGTAACCGCCCCACCTCTTCTTGCTCTCTTACTTCCATGTGAGCAAGAAAACCAAGCCCCCATTGTTCAAGGGACTTAGCATATCAAAGCCTTCACATTAGGTGAAAGCCAGGCGGTTCCTTCACTTTAGGTGAAGGGTAACCGCCCCACCTCTTCTTGCTCTCTTACTTCCATTTGAGCAAGAAAACCGAGCCCCCATTGTTTGAGGGACTTAGCATACCAAAGCCTTCACATTAGTTGAAAGCCGGGCGGTTCCTTCACTTTAGGTGAAGGGTAACCGCCCCACCTCTTCTTGCTCTCTTACTCCCATGTGAGCAAGAAAACCAAGCCCCCATTGTTCAAGGGACTTAGCATACCAAAGCCTTCACATTAGGTGAAAGCCAGGCGGTTCCTTCACTTTAGGTGAAGGGTAACCGCCCCACCTCTTCTTGCTCTCTTACTTCCATGTGAGCAAGAAAACCAAACCCCCATTGTTCAAGGGACTTAGCATATCAAAGCCTTCACATTAGGTGAAAGCCAGGCGCTTCCTTCCCTTTAGGTGAAGGATGACCACCCCACCTCTTCTTGCTCTCTTACTTTCATTTGAGCAAGAAGACCGAGCCCCCATTGTTCAAGGGACTTAGAGTATTATGAGCTTCCACGTTAGGTGAAAGCTAACCGCCAGTAATCCTTCACGTCAGGTGAAGAATGATTGCCTGACAATTTCTTGCTCCCTTTTTTCAACCGGAGCAAACAGTGCCGATCCCCCATTGTTAGCGGGACTCTTAGTACTATAGCATACCGTGTTAGGGGAAAGCTAATTACCCGCGGTCGTTCATGTTGGGTGAAGGTTAACACATACGACAATTCCAGCTTCCAATCTCTATTCTGGGTTGAGTTAACACAAACCACGTAAGGGACGTCAAAGCCCTAGCTTGCCGTATAAGAAACATCAAAACCCTAGCCCCCAACAAGGAGCTAGGTGAAACGTAAGGGACGTCAATCACGCAAATCACATCCAGAATGTAAATCATATTGGAAACATAAAGCCCCCATCCCCCGGTTAGGGATTGGGTTGAGTATAAATCACATAAAGAACATAAAAACGTTAAGCTCCCAGCTCCAAGCCCCCAGTTCTGGGACTGGGTTGAGCATAAACCGTATAAGGAGCATTGAATACATAGATCATATTAGGCACGTAATTCACATAAGTCATAAAAAAGGGTTAAGCCCTCAGCCCCCAATATAGGGACTAGGTTGTAACACAAGTAGGTCAATAGTCACCACATGTATACCGTTGCCAATCGTCGTTGGTGAACGGCAAGTTCCGTAGTTGCCAACAGGCAACTCGAGTGGGCGTTCAGTTCGGGTGTATAAAACTATGAATAAGAATGCAATTATGTGTTTGTTAATAAGCAAGCCTTGTATTCTGTGCATGTCTCATAAAACAGTGGCAGACTTCATTAGGTGCCAAGAGGCGCCCTGTAAGTCTAAAGAAAAATGTGGTCCTTGAGTTGTGAAGATAAGGGGTGTTTTGAGACTTTATCCTTAGCTCCAAGAGCGTTAGCCTCTTAATTATAGAATGGATGAACCTAGACGGGTGTCTTGGAGAGTTTACCGTCACCTTTGTGGTGATAACACCTGGGTGAGGGCATTAGTTATAATATTAAGCCAAATTTTTTGGTGGTATTGCTTGGCCAAGCGTGCTTGAGGCTGTTACTAGTCAGACTTTATTGGTAGTACGACATAGCCGTCCTGCTAGGCGGTACATAGCTTACCAAACTTATTAATGGTAAGGCTTAGTCAAATGAACAGACGGTACCGCAAGGCCGACCTTGCTATTGAGTTTGAAGGATTATCACCAAGCTTGTTGGCAATGGCCTTTTATGATATTAGTCCCGCGTTACCCATTTATGAGGTTGACGAGGTGGTCTGGGTAGGCTCGTTAGTAGTTATAGTTGGTCAAGCTTGTGGGTGGCATCGTACATCTAAGTTATTGGTGGTGGCACCCAACTGACCCTGTTAACGACCACACGTTTTTTGGAAGACCCTCCATCAATATTGTTGGTGGGTTGTTGGTGGCCGTTCGTATTTATTGGCATTAAATGCTTTTCACGGTAATTTTAAAGCATTGTTGATTTAAAGTGGTTCACGTACTATTAGTTTTTCCGCCTAGTACCCAAAACTTGGCGGTAACACTTCGCATAGAATTTCTGCTAGGATGGCTGGAGGAATAGCCAAGCTGGTTGGCGGTGGTTCCCAAGCTCATTTGCCTTAGCGTTGTTAGTTATTCACGCTAGCCCACGGCACCATTGATATTGGTTCACTTAGTAGCAATTTCTTCTTTATTCAGGTTAGAAGGTGAGTAGTGATGTTCTTAAAGAGTTTTTGCCAACTTTGTTGGCAGTAGCTCAAGTCTTTAAGGCGTTGAGGATTACGTCTCCGCTAATGGACCCTCTATCATGCTTGTTGGTAGTGCTCCGATTAAACTGGACACCCAAGAGGCAAACTTTGACGGGTTTGGCCTCACGCGTTGTCACTGGCCAAGCCCCCAGCTTTGGGTGGCATCGCTAAAGTAAGGATGGGCTGTCGTCGCTACACATCCGACCCCATGGGCGCTTGCACCTAATCAAGGTAAATAGTGCAAAGCCAATTTATTAGACGAGGCTTTAGCTATAGCCCTGCAGTTGGCTTTAACGAGTCACTCACAATGGCTTTTACCGACAAGATACTCGGTCAAGGAGTTGACGAGGCTATCCGGCCAAGCTCAACGGCGGTGTGGGTAATCAAGCCTATGGGTGCAGCCAAGTTTATTGGCAAGGCGCTCGTTTGACATTGTTAAGTTTACTTCGTGGTGGCTTAAGCCTCCCATCATCAGCGGTAAAGTTTTTATTAACGAGCCTTTACTAATAACGCTAAGTGACATCGGTTGGCTACCGCAACCTTGTTTATAGATTTGTGCATCACAAACTAGCGTTGATGCCATTTTGGCGTTAGCCTAGTTCAAGGACGGCAATATTATTATCTAAGGGAGCCCTTGGAGGGCGTCACCCATATATTAAACGGTTGGCGGTAATCATCTACCTGGCTCAAATTTTACCTTATTCGGATTGCTTTTCGGTTAAGGGTTTTGCCACCTTCACACATAGCAACATTCTAGTTTAATTTAATTGTGGCTAAGGTACGGATTAGCACATTTTGAAATATCGTCTTGGGCACAAATTTAAGCTATGTGAATAGCAAAAATTAAGAAACGAGTATACTCAAACTTAAACATCATGTAATGAATTTTTCGAGGCAATGAAATTTCTCTTATCCCCAATTAAGAACAAAGATTACTTGATAAAAGCTCTTAATGTAGTGGCCCTTACGAACATTAAATTTAATAAAAGTCCAACTCAGCTTTTCTAACTTAATCACATATCTACTCAAGCTTTATGGGTTGGGTTGGACGTAACTTAGAGCAACTTCATCTAAATAAAAAATTTAGCGAGCGATTTCAGGAAAACGGGAGTAACACAATTCGTGTATTGCCGCGAATCTAAGGCAGGAAATTTGATAAAATAATTTACGTGTAATTGAAGCGAGAATATTATGAAAAGCACCCATAACATGCTTTAAAGCTCAAGATATGCAATTAATTGTACTATTAAATTTTAACTAAAAGCTTTCTTAAATTTTCAGAAAAAATATTATGAAACATACCCATAATATAGTTCAAAGCTCATAATGTGCTAAATTTCCAATTTTACTAATAATTTTTGACGTATTAGAAGGCAAATAAGAGAGAAAATTGGAAATCCAAGACTCATAGTTACCAGAGGCCCCCAGTTTTGTGAGGGTCTAGATGTTTTGCAAGGGATACCAGGTTAAACGCTAGCAAGCTATCTTCCCACAGACGGCGCCTATTGTTTCGGGATTTTTTGGTTAGGGTCTAGGTGAGAGCGGGACTCAACCCTCACTTGAGGAAGCAGCTGCTGGCGCGTTTAACCCGGGCTCTCCTACAAAACAAGCAAGACCGTCAGAGGGACTCACGGGTTTGCCCGCGGGAGACCCCTCCGATGCCTAAGTTAGTACAGGCATAATAATAATAATAATAATATATGATAAGAAAATAATGTAAAGTAAACAATAATAAATACTTATCGTATATGGAGAGGGGCCTTGGTAGCTGGTGGCCGAAATCCGTACCGGCGAAGCGGCCGGCGCATGGCCGGAGTTGCACCGGCAAGGTGACTGGGGTTACACCGGAGTGAGAGGAGAGAGAGATGGGTGGTTGTATTGTTGGGTTGTTAGGAGAGAGAAAGGGGTCTCTTGGGGAGGATATGAGGCATGAGGCCCCTGAGAGGTTAGGCCGCGAGGGGCGTGGGGCCCCAGACAGGATGAGAGAGAAGGGTAGCCTGTGGAGATGCCACGAGGAGCTTGGGTTGAATGAGGGGAATAGGTTGGTATTTATAGAAAAGGGGGAGCTGGTTACTGGACGGTAGAGCCGGGCTAGGGGCAGTACCGCCTGGCATTACTTAATGGAGAAGTGAAGGTGAATGACTGGTTGGAAGGGAGGTGCTACAGTCTACATGGCGACTGGTTGAGAGGGGCGGTGATGCCGCCTGGGTGGCGACGGCTGTGGTGCCGCCCAGTTGGTACGTTAGGTTAGGAGAGTGGGTACCCAGGCCTGCAGGCGGTAGCCAAGGCCGGCGACATTGTGGCCCTCGGGGCGGTAGTATTACCCGGATCTGATACTGCCTAGGAGTGGTTAAGAGAGGGGCGGTAACAACCCTTGGGACCCAGTACCGTCTAGGAGTGGCCAGGAATGGGGCGGTAGTGAGCCCTGGGACTTGGTACCGCCCGGGAGTGTTAAGGAAGGTGGGCAGCAGCGCGCTAGGCGGTAGCCAGGGTTGACGGCACCAAGGCCTATGACAGGCGGTACCCTATGATGGAGGCAGCAAGCGGTACGGGGAGCCTAGGTGTGGGATAGAGATGAACGGTACCGAGTGCCGGGCACGTTACAGCTTGGCGGCACCACGGCTTACTGTAACTCAGGGAGGGGATGTTCCACCAGGCCTGTTTACCGTGGTTGACTTATTGACCCAGCTCATTTTTTCCTCATCACTAATATTATTAAATTCTCCTTAATTAAATTTCAACCAAAATCCATATTAATTGCATTCGCCAATGGAACATTTCTAGTAACCAAACTCACATAATAAGTCACAAATGAATCCAAATAAATGAAGCAAGAACGGTTTATTACACTGATAAGGTCCTTTAAGTCATGAATTTTAATCTTAATTGTTACTTTAACAGGCGTGCGAGGCTTAGTTTTCTCTCACTTTCCCACTAATGAAGTGAAAGGGAAAAATCTTGATGCGGAAGAGTGAGCCATGGTAACTTGATTCGATTCAAATATTATGACTCATGCAAAACGAGAAGTCAATAAATATGGAGAAAGAAAGAACAAGTACGAACACACAATATGTAGGTAGAAACCCCTCTACAATCGAGAGGGGAGAAAACTACGGGCGAAGATGGAGATTCTTTATTGATAGTGAACGGAAGAATTATAACGACACTTCCTCTGAACGAGATCTATGAAAGAATTACAATCACTTTCTCTAAACTCTCTTAGTACTCAAAATCTTGGAGGAATTACGAAGTCACCTCTTTTACTCTCAATTGCGGCACCTCACAAACTTTGATTGGATGCAGATGACGAAACTCTATGTCCTAATTTATAGGCACAGGTCGGGGACTTCCCGATCTATCGGGAAACACTCGATCGATCGGAACAAGACGATCGATCGGCCCTCTAACTGCCTAAAAAATCCCGAATCTTTCCTTAAATCACCCGATCGATCGGGCTTCCCTCCCGATCGATCGATGACCCTACGGCAACCCCATAAAACTAAAGCACAGGTAATTTGAGACATAAACCTAACAAATCTCCACCTTGGCTCAAATTACATACATAAAAGAATTTCCTCCATCTTCTCCACTAAACACCCCACACACGGGGTTACCTCAACAAAGTACGAAACCTAACAGAGTCCGAGCGGAGCTTGACTTCCTGCTAGGTAGAAACTGAGTGAACATAAATGAGAGGTTATCAGCAATGCCAATATTCTTCTTCTCTGAATTGACTCTTGACACATTATCTGAAACAGCCACCTGTTGCTGAACTGTGTTACTCAACTGAACTCCCTCTGGCTTACTCACCTGACCTGAATCACTAACAACTCATGATATCTTTTGTGGAGATAGTAATGAAGACTCACCAAATGTGACACGTCTACTCGTCAGGAATTGCTTGAAGTGAAAATCTTTCTGCTAACCATAAAGCCCTTGTTCACATACCACCAGTCTTGTAGACTAACCACAAAAAGAGCCCCTCACACTGTGCTTAGATAAACCCCTATCACCTGAATGATCTAATCTCAAACGTCCTGAATTTGTGATCTCTAGTTCTATTAACAACAAGGATGATGAAGATACTGCAACAGATCTAACAACTGTGGAACTGAAAAGCTCATACAGCGTACCTAACCTTCTTCCCTTCATAACTGTCAATGCACCGTTAACGACTCTCAAAACTCCACCTTCAGTTGTATACCTGTACCCTTTAGACTCAAGAGCACCTAAAGAGATGAGATCCTTCTTCAAATCAGGATCATGGCGAACATTGCTCAGAACCCTGACAGTGCCATTGAACATCCTAAAACGAATTGTTCCTGTACCCAGAACTTTGCATGAAGTATCATTACCCATCAAAGCAACTCCACCTCGAACGAACTCATACGTGGAAAACGAATCCCGATTGGGACAGACATGGTAGGAGCCACCCGAATCCAAAATCCAACTATCTCTCAAATTGAACTGAGGTTCAGACACAGATAATAGAAGATCTTCATTCTCACCATCCACAACACTAGCTACTATAGATTTCTAGTCAGACTTGTTATCTGCTTCAAGTTTTCTTTTTAGCTTGTAACAGTCTTTCTTAATGTGCCCTTTCTTATGACAGTAGTTACAGGTTAGGTCTTGATACCTAGACTTAGACTTGTTTCCGCTATGATCATACTCAGTTCTCCCCCTTACAAATAAACCACTACCTAAGTTATACACAGAATCGGATAATTCTCTATCTACTCGTTCTTTACTCCGTAGATTTCTCTTAACTTCATCAACAGATATGGTTTGTCTATCACCATAAATCATGCTTTCAACAAAACCCTTATATGAAGCAGAGAGAGAACATAACAACAACATTGTCTGATCTTCATCCTTAGGAACATCATCCAATTCTTTCAAATCTTGAATAATTGAATTAAATTCATTGACATGATTCTTAAGTGACGTACCTTCTGACATACGAAACGTGAATAACCGACGCTTAACTGCGAGTTTGTTGGAGACAGACTTGAAACAGAACATATCCTGCAATTTCTCCCATAACTCCTTAGCGGTCTTCACTTCCAGAACTTCTGTCAAAACGTCATCGGTAAGACACATCTGAATTGCAGTGAGCGCCTTTTCATCTAACTTCTCCCATTGTGCTTCTGTCAAATTCGATGGTTTCTTCTCTTTCCCATCTAAAGCTTTCTTCAAGCCACTTTGAGTCAAGAGGCCCTTAACGCGGACCTGCCATAAACTGAAGCTCCCTTGACTACCAAACTTCTCAACTTCGGTCTCAATTGCGGACGTCATATTACCAAATCGAAATAAACAGGGCTCTGATACCAATTTGAATGGGAAAAATCTTGATGCGGAAGCGCGAACCCTGGTAACTTGATTCGATTCAAATAATATGACTAACGCGAAACGAGAAATAAACAAATATGGAGAAAGAAAGAACAAGTACGAACACACAATATTTACGTGGAAACCCCTCTACAATCGAGAGGGAAGAAAACTACAGGCGGAGGTGGAGATTCTTTATTGATACTAAACGGAATAATTACAACGACACTTCCTCTGAACGAGATCTATGAAAGAATTACAATAACTTTCTCTAACCTCTCGTAGCACTCAAAATCTTGGAGGAATTACAAAGTTACCTCTTTTACTCTCAATGGCGGCACCTTACAAACTTTGATTGGATGCAGATGACGAAACTCTACGTCCTCATTTATAGGCGCAGGTTGGGGAGGTCCCAATCGATCGGGAAACACCCGATCGATCGGCCCTCTAACTGCCTAAAAAATCCCGAATCTTTCCTTAAATCACCCGATCCATCGGGCTTCCCTGCCGATCGATCGGTAACCCTACGGCAACCCCATAAAACTAAAAAACTGGTAATTTGAGAAATATACCTAACATGAAGTTTCCAGATTTAGGACCCTAGTAATATGTGTGTGAATACTAGTTAATCAAATCGCCAACCCCGACAACCAATCATAAATTAGTAACAATGCCATAGAATATAAATAGATTATAAACCCTAGATGTTAATAAAAGAGCTATCTACTTAAAAGTCAACAAGTTGGGTTATTTATATAAGCGCATTCCATATGCCAGAATATTTATAATACCTATTTATTATATTATTTTATTAATGTATATAAATAGTGTATGAGCTTTGTCCCTTTCTCACACCATCTCTTCATATTGATTACAGGCCAACGTCTCATAATGGAGCCGGGACAATCACATCCCTCCCCTTCCACCAAGTAAGTCCAATGCCCCTACCCCCTCTTTTTTTTCTTTTTTATTTCGTCAAATCAATGGAATTGAGATTCCAATTCGTAGCCTATTGTTTTGAAGTTTTCGTATATGTGTACAGATTAGTTGAGTTGGTATAAAATTTAACTGTTTTTCCGTGTAAGTACTCTAGTTGTCTCAAGTTTAAGCCTAGCGAAGCTAGGCTGTATAGTTAATAGGATATATAAGTTTTGTTTGAGCTTTTCTCATACAATTAGTTGCCCATTTTCCATGAAAAATATGTGATGGTGCAATACATTTGATGAAATTTATGGAACATTAAGCTCTTGAGTCAAGTAGACAATAACAACGCAGTATATATTGGTGTTAGTGATTAAACACTTAACTTCTAAGCAAGAGTTTGTGTCTCTATTTGGGAAAGAAGTTGTTCCCTTCTTAATAGAAAAGAAAATAATAGTTACACGAGTGATCCTAGACTCTTTTAGTTAGGTTCGGTTTCACCTTAATATATACAATCTAAAAGATTTTACCATATATTAGTTTAAAGGTTTATTGTAAAATTATCTAAAAAGCTTATTTGATCGACGAAATTCAAATGCTTTTGCAGGAATAATGATTGTTATTTCATTAATATTGCACAAAGAATAGCTCACAACATAGTTTTAGTATTGTACGAAACATGCCCTTAATCTTCTGATAATATTAGACATTATTTGAAAAACAATCACTTAGTGTGATTGAACTCAAATTCATTAGGTTGTTTTGAATTTGAATCAAGCTAAAAATAAATAATAATAAAAATAATGATCCCTAGATAATAGCTTATCTAACCATTTCAAATCTAACTCAACCTTCTATATATATATATTTTTTCGATAATTAGCGAGAAAAAACTCGCAGTACAAAAGCCGACATCTTCTAAGGGAAATCCGAAGGATATACAAAGTGTGGGAAAAGGGAAATAACAAAAACACCAACAAGTATCAAACCAAGTATAAACATAGCACCCAGGACCACACCCCTCCAATCAAAACAATTACAACATAAAAGAAAGCATCTCTCTTTTGTCCCTCCTGACCAAAAAAATCACAATAGAGTTGATTTCAAGTTCGATAGTGTCGAGAAGGTGATAGAAAGAGGGGAAGATCTAACAACTTTATTTTGAAAAGGGATAACTTCTTGGACAGATAGAGTGAATGCGGGAATGGGATACTACTAAAAAAAAAGCCAGAAACCAAGCCTAGGAAAAGAATTAAAAGAATCAGTTCACTTGACCGATTAAGATAAAACATCCCGCATAATAGAGACACAACCTCACATTAGCTTACAACAGTCAAAAATAGCACAAAATATTTATTTTATACGAAAATATGTTATGTGTGTTTCTTCAATATATTTACATGTATTTCTTCAATCTTACTACTGGGATAGCCAGGTCATTACTAGTGGCACTCGGATCTCAACAGCGCAAAGGTATTTATTTTATACCACAATAAGTTATGTGTATAAAGTAAATAAATGTTAAACATTTTTTTTTTCAGTAATTAAAGAGATAATTCTCAGTACAAAACAAGCACACTCACCAAAGTGGAATCTGAGAAAGCCAAAGAGCACGAAAAAACAACGTGACAGACCCCGAAACACCTGGACGCCTACCACCATGTCAACTCCTGTAATACAACAACTTACTCCAACATATCGAGACGCCCTATATATCCACACATACTATTAAAAACACAAAAAATCACATCTTTACTAATTCTAAAAGACACAAAAAGTCAAGATAATGGCACCTTTATATGCCTAAAATTATTCCTAAATTTTCCCCTGTATTGTGGGGACAATTACTTTGGTCACATGCTACACATCCTCTTTAAACTATATGTATAATTTTTCCCTGAATTCAATATTATTGACTCTTAGTATTGAAGGGACATTTGGATCAAAAAAATATTGAAGGGCCAGAAAATCCTAAGACATTGCTCATACATCTATATGTATGTATAATTAATTTAATACTAATAAATATATTAAAATCGTTTTAGTGTATAAGAATATATAAGAAAAGTAAATCTTATTGAAAAAAATAAACATATAAATAACTTAATGTGGTAGTATTCCTACCAATCATTTTCCTAATTAATACAAATAGTTAGATTATAAAGTGAGCCATCATCCAAAATAACACAAACTATTGACTTACAAAGTATAATTGACTTATAAAAATATTTTGCTAAATAGTTACTTATTTATAGGTTAATTAATTTATATCAAATGTATAGGATATACGAGTCATCATGTCCACCGAAAATATTGTATGATAATTTGAATATTCAATTTATGCATCGAACATGTAAATAAGATACTAACTTATAATGGTTTTTTTTTTTGGTAAGCTAAGATTTTTACCATATAAAACAAAGCTAAATATGCAAATTAGGTGTATATAGTATTATTGAGCATGCAATGCTATAGGTATCTTAAGAATATATTCAATGATGTATCTAATAAACATGGCAGTAAGTTAGTAACTTATGAAAATATATAAATTTATTAATACTTGTGATCTTTTATTTTTGAGCAAAATAATACTTGTGATCTAATCTAATAATTGATTTTCTATTGCATTATTAAGCACAAAATTGTTTACCCAAATCAAATAAATTTATAAATTCCTTACTCTATTTTATGTGTATTTATATATAATATGAAAAATACTAAAGCATCAAAATAAATATATAAGATAAAAAATTATTGGATACAAAAATAATAGAAATTTATTATCACTTAATTACAGTAAGGTTTAAATATAGATTACCAAGTAAGGTGACATTCTAGTATACAAAATGAGGTACAAGACCTAAAATTTCTAATATTTGGTTGTCTTTTGTAGAATCAAGTGAATTGTTATAGGAATCTAATGAATTTTGTTTGAAAAATATATTATAAAATATTTACTAGGTTCAAGTGGACAATACTTGTATATTGCCAAATCATGTTCCATCATTATAATCTGTCAAAATATCATTAGCTTCTGATTGAAAAAACCGTATATTATTTGAAGCATGTTCTATACCAACATTTTGAAGGTCTCTAAATTATAAATTTTTTTTTAATCAAAAAATAATAAATTTTAAATCTTATAGTACCTCTTTATATATATTGAAATATTAGCTGGAATATGGAAGCAAACATTAGAATTAAGATACCGAGCTAAGTGATGTAAGGCCAATTTATAAGGTATCTAAATGATAAATTCAAATAAATTAACTTAATTACTTTCTTTTTTTACTGCAACAAATGCTATTCCACATTTGTTTGGACCTTTCCCGACACCTTTGTCATGGAGAAGCAGACAACTGACATAGAGAAGCTGTAGCAAGATATTGCGTTTCGGGGTGTCTTAACGCTGTTATGCATTACTCACATAGCTAAAATGCTTTAAGTGCTACGGATTACTTATAAATGTCGAACCTTAAATCAACCAAAATATACATGACTTGCTTCTTTTTAGATTCATAAAGGGACAGCAAAATAATTTCACTGTTTAAAAAAAGTGGAGTAATCAAGTACATTCATATATTTATCTTTTGAAACTCCAAAGTCATGTACATTTGTTAAAAAACGAATGCGCCAATCATTTTTTTAATATTAAGTATCTTTTAAATAATTTAAAAGATAGGATTATTTACATTTTAGTACGCGACATTTGTGGAAATAATAAAAAGACCCTTCGCCTTATTTATTTATTTTTTTTTTGTAGTTTCTCAAATTTTCTTTTTATTAATAAATATGATCCTCTCCAATGCAATGATGTCATATGCGGGGAGAAAGTTCACATGATAAGTCACTTTAAATACCCACCATAATATATTGACAAAAATATCTCTAATCTTAATGTAGCAGGTCATATTAAATGCCCACTAAAGTAAAATGTATTAACGGTTGTGAATGAGACTTCTTTTTTAATAAAAAAATGTCAAAAGATGTATTTTTATCAATATAATATGGTGGGTATTTAAATTGACCTACTACATTAATAGCTTTCTCTCCCCGAATATTACGTTATTTAACAAATGCACCTGGTTCTTGCCCTACGAGATATCCCACTAGGCTTCCTTATATGTATTTATGTTGGTACATTTGTAAACATTTTAGTGGAGTAAATATTCTAACATGGAGGATGATACAAATATGGGGGGGTAGGTGGTGGACAAGGGAAACAACAGCAGTAGTGACAGGAGCCAACAGAGGCATAGGATATGCGGTGGCGAAGAAGTTGGCGGAGTCAGGAGTGAGAGTAATCCTCACAGCCAGGGACCCTACCAAGGGTCTTCAGGCTATTCAGCAACTCATCTCCTCCACTACTCATCCTCACCTTGTGGGCCTCCTTCACTTTGCTCCTTTGGATGTCTCTGACCCTTCTTCTATCTCTTCCTTCTCTGCCTGGTTCAAGTCCCATTTTGGTGTCCTCGATATTCTCGTAAGTTCCCTTTTCTCTCTCTCTCTCTTTAGAACTATTTACGACTGTACAATAATGGGAATGATTTAAAAAGTAGTGTTGGTTATTGACCACGGAAAAAATGTTACCGTAAATTAATGATGTGATTTGTAATTAATAAGAGTCATACATTATTATACTACAACTACAACAACAAGTCCAGTGCCACAAGGGCTTCCACGTGAGCGGGGTTTGGGAGAGGTATGATATACGCAGCCTGACCCCATCAGGGGGAAACCCTAATGAGAGACTGTTTCCGAGGACCCCCATCTTGGAAAGCAAGATGGCATAAAAAGCACGGAGAGCATGACAAGCATGAAAGCATCTAAGCAAGAGCAAAAAAGCGAAAGCAACCAAATATTTGCGGGAGAGAGCCTAACTAAGGGCAACCTACAAGCATATAAATAGTGCAAGCAACTAGAAGCAAAGCAGAAATGCGCATAAATAGATACGCAAGCAAGAAGCCTGGTGGCGCTAGTACTAGCCTAGACGTGCTCGACATTCCTACCCCGCTATATCTGTTACCCTTATACTAATCCTCCATTGAGCTCTATCTAAGGTCATTTCTTCACTGAGGTTGAGATAGGTGAGGTTCTGTCGAATTGCTTTCATCCAACTCTTCTTTGGTTGGCCTCTTCGTCTCTTCCCGTCTGTAACATGGAGTTGTTTGTTTCTCCTGATAGGTGTAGTGCTCGGTCTCCTCCTAACATGCCCAAGCCACCTCAAACGTTGCTCCCGCATCTTATCCTCGATTGGGGCCACGCCTAATTTACTTCTTATGACTTCATTCCTAATCCTATCATTCCTTGTGTTTCCACACATCTATCTCAACATCCTCATTTCTGCTACTTTCATCTTCTATGTGTGATGTTGCTTAACTGGTCAGCACTCTACCCCGTTAAACATAGCCGGTCTCACTACCGTCTTATAGTATTTCCCTTTTAACTTGAGCGGGAACTTCCTATCACACAGTACCGCGGAGGCCATTCTCCATTTATGCCATCCCACTTTTATCCTACTGTTAACATCTGCGTCCACTCCGCCATCTTATTGATCCATGGAACCCAACTATTTAAAGCACACTTTTTGCGGTATGCATTCTGATCCAATCTTGACATCTTCTGTACTTGACATGGTAGAAACACAGGACTTGGGTTCTATATACTCGGTTTTAGATTTACTAAGTCTTGGCCCTTTCGATTCTAAGGCCAATCTCCAAAGTTTTAGCTTCTCATTCACCTTCTCCCTGGATTCTCCCACTAGGACTATGTTATTCACGAAAAGCATGCACCAAGGCACGTCCCCTTAGATGTGCCCGGTGAGCTCGTCCATAATCAAAATGAACAAAAAGGGGCTCAAGGCTGATCCTTTATATACCCCAACTGTAATGGGGAAGGTTTCTATCTCCTCTTCCGTTGTGCGTACATTGGTTTGTGCGTCTTCGTACATGTTCTTGATGGCTCGTATAAAGGGCTGGGGATGCCTTTCCTCTCCAAGACCCTCTATAGGACCTCTCTTGGCACTCTATCATATGTTTTCTCTAGGTCAATAAAAACCATGTGGAGGTCCTTTTGTCTATTCTTGTAGTACTCTATTGACCTCTTTAGGAGGTGGATGGCTTTTATTGTTCACCTGCAAGGCATAAGTCCAAATTGATTATCCGATACCCTTTTTCGTTGTCGTAGCCTTCTTTCTATGACCCGCTCCCAAAGCTTCAGAGTGTGGCTCATTAGTTTGATTCCTCTGTAGTTGGCACAACTGTAGATGTCTCCTTTGTTCTTATAGACAGTGTTCTCTTCCGCCACTCATCTGACATCTTCTTCCCTTGGAGAATTTGGTTGAATAATTTTGTCAGCCATCTGATACCCATTTCTCCAGTGCATTTTCATGCTTCAATGGGTATTCCATCTGGGCCTACTGCTTTACCCCTACCCATCTTCTTCAAGGCTTCCCTAACTTCCTCGTGTCTAATCCTCGTATAGTAAAAGTAGGTGTGGTGTTCCTCTAGTGCTTGTAGTTCTCTTGGGGATCCATCTCTAACTCCCTGTCCATTGAACAGATCTTGGAAGTAGGATTTTCATCTAGTAATAATTTGTTGCTCGTCCACAAGCACTTGGCCATCTGCTCCCTTTATGCACCTTATTTGGTGAAGGTCTCTAGTCCTTCTCCCTTGCTTTTGTAATTCTATAGAGGGCCCTAGCTCTCTCATTAGTATCCAACGTTTTGTAGAAATCCTCATAGGCTTTAGCTTGTGCATCTCTTACTGCTATCTTAGCTTCCTTCTTGGCTTATTTATACTGTTGCCTCTTGTCCTCGTCCCCACTTCGGTCCCATTCCTTGAAGCATTCTCATTTCGCATTAAGCTTGTGCATCTAGTCGTAATTTGTTGCTTATCCACAAGCACTTGACCATCTGCTCCCTTTATGCACCTTATTTGGTGAAGGTCTCTAGTACTTCTCTCCCTCACTTTTGTAATTCTATAGAGGGCCCTAGCTCCCTCATCAGTATCCAACCTTTTGTAGAAATTCTCGTAGGCTTTAGCTTGTGCATCTCTTACTACTATCTTAGCTTCCTTCTTGGCTTATTTATACTGTTGCCTCTTGTCCTCTTCCCCACTTCGGTGCCATTCCTTGAAGCATTCTCATTTCGCCTTAATCTTTTCCTGCACCTCCCTACACCACCACCAGGTCTCTCTGTTGTTTGGTGCCCCACCTTAGATACACCTAAAACTTCGCGTGTCACATCTATGATCTTTTGGGATACTTGGTTTCATCTATGGTTTGGATCTCCCTCCCAATCCTGTCCCAGCACAACCACAACCCTTTCCCTAAAGACTTGAAACTTGTCCCCCTTCAGATCCCTCCAGTGAGTGTGTGGTTGTGATGGTTTCGTGGTTTTCTTGCCCCTTCTCTTCGCCTTGACATCAACACACACCACCCTGTGCTGTATTGAGAGGTCTTCCCCGGGGATAACCTTGCAATTTCTACAATCTTTTTGAGTCCTCTTACTTAGTAGTATGTAGTCAATCTGAGTCTTTACTCCACTGCTTTGATACGTGATGATCTGCTCCTCCCGTTTTCTGAAAAAGGTGTTGGCAACCGTTAACTCATAAGCGACAGCAAAGTCCAATAAGGCCTTACCCTCATCGTTCCTTGCTCCAAAACCAAAGCCTCCATGGTGAGATGCATAGCCGTATACATTATCATACTAAGAAAAAACAAAGTGTGTGCGTGTGTGTCCATAATATTTTGGAAACTTTTATTTTTTCGATCAATAGAGAGACATCTCTCAATCCAAAAATTGGCACACCCATAAAAGCATAACCCAAAAAAGAAATTATAAGAAGGGCGTTAACTTCTAAAGCACTCAATGTTTCTAACAATTTTCGCCTATGTATATGGAGTTAAGTCATATCATGTCTAGAACCGTACGCCAATTCTCAACTTAACATTCAAAATGATAACGCTCCAAATCTGTTTATCCTCTAACACAATTGTACTCCATGTAGTCCATATATACTACCAAAAAGACCACAAAGAGCATAGTGGATCACACGTTTCCTAAAATATGCCCCTATCATAGCACGAGAGTCATTAATAACAGATGCTTCACGTTAGTCAGTATTACAACTCAAAAAAGACCCCACCAATCTATACACAAGCCCGAAAAGAAGAAGATTACCAACGGGAGCAACTTGTCACAAACATTTCTGTCAATACACAACTCACAACGTCCGAACAATATATTTAAGATATTATTATTATCATTATTTATAATACTATACATCGTTGTTTTGTTTATAAATAGTAGAATAAGTTAGTTGCAATTATTATTATGATAATAGTGATTATTATTGTTACTATTATTATTATTCTTACTATTGCGGCTACCATTATAAATATTATTTGTCATTGTTTGAAAGAACCATATTTTAATGTTGATCAGGAGACATCCAATGAATAAATTATGTTTAGCTAAAATGGGAGTGCTCATGCACTTTTATACCTTCCACATGCCAAAGGTAACTGTAGGTTTCTAGCTAGGCACGTCACTTATAGCCGACGCACGCTGTTTACATAAAAAGTACTGACCAATTAGATTAGTTACGCCCTCTTTTTGTATAATTACTTATTGATGTTCGTTAATAGACTGGACAAAGCATAATTACTTATTGATGTTCATTAATAGACTGGACAAAGTGTGCTAAATCCACTCATCTATAAAAGTAGAAATAGATAAAATTAAGATAAACGGCGACTTCTACACCTTAGGATAAGTAGCTTGTATTCCACCCATTACACTTACTCATAAATAAGGAACTTTTTCTTAATTGTTATGATGGTAATAAAGTATGTGGTTATCGTATTTGTCCTCTATTTTACAAAAAAGCTCAGAACACAGAAAAAAAAAAAAAAAAAATCGCATGAGCTACTTCAAGATAATACATGATCTACATTTTTCCGATGCACACTTTTTTCCATGTTTCGTGGAGACTTAGGCCTCACTCTTGTTGATGCGTTTGTTTTATAATGCGACCTTTGTTGCTAATTATCCAAAAAACTATTCGTATTTTTTTTTTCTGTTGGGAACATATTTAAAAAATATTTCCCGTATTGACAAGAGCGGACGGAGGAAAACGAATTTAAAATTCTTAATTTTAAATCTAAAGCCCTGACCTAATTAAACTATTTAATTTGATCTATGTCTTACTCTGACTGGTTTATAATATGACAGAAAAATCATTGAATAAAACAATATAAACATAGTAGGTAGAATAAACAAAATAAAGGAAGGCAAATTAAATATCAAATACTTAATTTAAACATACCTGAAGCGCGAATCCAAACTCTGACTTGAAGATCTAAAATTAGAAGAAGACTATCTTGACACCTCAAGGTCTTCTTCGCAATGACCTCTTCTAACACCAAAAGTGTGGTCTCCTAAAATATTTAATCTAGAAAAGTATCAAAACAAAAATTTTCTTTTTACCTTTTCAAAAAACAATTTTTTATAAAATTATTCAATTACTAAACAACAACAGCAGTCCCGAGGCCTCAAGGGCTTCCGCATAGGCAGAGTCCGGGGGGAGGATGTACGCAGCCTTTCCCCTATGTCCGAGGATCGCCAACCTGAGAATCATGGCAGCATGGCATAAGAGCAAAACATGGCACAAGGCAAGCATTACGAAGCAAAACTCAATGGAGGGCAATTGTAAGGCAAATAATAGGCAAGCAGGCAGATAAGCAAATAAGTGCACCAACGATAGAGACATATACGCCTAAAAATACTAGTGTTAGCAATAATAGGATCCTCTACTCTAAGTCACTACATTGGCTACCCCTATGCTAGCCCTCCATCAAGCTCTATCTAAGGCCATCTCCTTCCGTAGTTTTAGGTTGGTGAGGTTTTCTAACCATATCTTCTTTGGCCTACCTCTCCCTCTCCTGCCTAGAGTAGTATGGGGCTGTTCGTATCTCCTGATTGGAGCAGTGATCGGTCGCCTCCTAACATGTCCAAACCATCTCAAACATTGCTCTCTTAATTTATCCTCGATCGAGGCCACGCCCAATTTGCCTCTTATGACGTCGTTCCTGATCCTATCCAGCCTTGTGTGTCCATACATTCATTGCAACATCCATATCTCCGCCACCTTCATCTTCTGTGTATGATGTTGTTTCATTGGTCAACACTCTGTCCCATATGACATAGCTGGTCTCACTACCGTCGTATAGCATTTTCCTTCTAGCTTTAACGGGAACTTTCTATCGCAAAGTACTGTGGAAGCCATCCTCCATTTATGCTAGCCTACTTTAATCCGGTTGTTGACATCCTTGTCAATTTCGCCGTTCTATTATACCATGGAACCCAAATATCTAAAACCCTTCTTTCTCGGTATGGTCTCAGATCCAATCTTGGCGTCTTCTATGCTAGGCGTGGTGGAGGGATCGAACTTGAGTTTCATATACTCGGTCTTCGATCTACTAAGTCATAAGCTCTTCGATTCCAATTCCCTTCTCCATAATTCCAGCTTTTCATTTGCCTCTTCTCGAGACTCCCCCCACAAAAACTATGTCACCTGCAAAAAGCATACAACAAGGCACATCTCCTTGGATGTGCCTAGTGAGCTCATCTGTAACCAGAATGAACAAAAATGGACTCAACGTAGATCCTTGGTGTACCATGACTATTATCGAGAAAGCGTCTATCTCCCCTTCTGTTGTATGCACATTAGTTTATGCAACGTCATACATGTTTCTAATGGCCCGGATATAGGGTGCGGGGATGCATTTCTTGTCCAAAACCCTCCATAGGACCTCTCTTAGTACTCTATCATATGCCTTTTCCAAATCAATGAAAACCATGTGGAGATTCTTTTGTCCATCCCCATAGAGTTCTATCGTCCGCCTTAGGAAATGTATGGCTTCTATTGTCGATCTTCTGGGCATAAATTTGATTTGGTTCTTGGACATCTTTGTGTGTTGCCGTAACCTCCTC
Organism: Simmondsia chinensis; assembly: GCA_018398585.1. Taxonomy (NCBI): domain Eukaryota; kingdom Viridiplantae; phylum Streptophyta; class Magnoliopsida; order Caryophyllales; family Simmondsiaceae; genus Simmondsia; species Simmondsia chinensis. The sequence goes on from JAGTTD010000013.1 coordinate 14,039,874, forward strand.
TCTATGACCCGCTCCCACAACTTTAGAGTTTGGCACATTAGTTTGATACCCCCGATAGTTAGCGTAACTCTGGATATCGCCTTTGTTCTTATAGATCGGGTTCAATGTGCTCTTCCTCTATTCATCGGGCATTTTCTTCTCTAGAAGGATTTGGTTAAATAATTTAGTCAGCCAACTGATGCCCTTCTGTCCAAGGAATTTTCATGCCTCTGTGGGTATTCCATCTGGACCAACTGCTTTACCCCTTCCCATATATTTCAGGGCTTCCTTGACTTCTTCATGTCTAATTTGCCTACATTAATAGTAGTTCTAATGCTCCTCAGATGTTTGGAGATCACCTAAGTATATCTCTATATCTCCTTTTTCGTTGAACAGATTGTGGATGTAGGCTTTCCACCTACCTTTAATTTGTTGCTTGTCCATGAGTACCTGTCCGTCTCCCCCTTTTATGCACTTTACTCGATCCAAGTCCCTCGTCTTCCTTTCTCTTGCTTTGGCGATTTTATATATAGCCCTAGCTCCCTCCTCTGTATCCAGCCTTTTGTAGAAATCCTCGTAGGCTTTGGATTATACTTCTCTGACTGCTCTCTTTGCTTCTTTCTTGGCTTACTGATGTTGATGTCACTTGTCCTCATCTCCAGTATGATCCCACTCCTTGAAGTAGGTTCGTTTGGCCTTAATCTTCTTTTGGACCTCCAAGCACGACCACTAGGAATCTCTATTGTTTAGTGCCCCACCCTTTGACACGCCCACAAATTCGCGTGCTAGACCTCTAATCTTTTGGGCTAGTTGGTTCCACATATGGTTTATATCTCCCTGTAAGTCCCACCTGAGCTCAGACTCCACTATATCCTTATAAACTTTATACTTATCCCTCCTCAAATCCCTCCAGTGAGTATGTGGCTTGTTCATCAACTAACTGCTGCGATCAAATAATAGGTAATTTCAATTGCTAAACAATAACTTAGAAAAATCCTTAAAACAATTTTAGGGTTTTCATCGTGGCAGAAAACCAAGTTCCAAAACTTAATTATCTCTTACTATAAAACATGTATACATATATACGCATATGTTTACTAAAAATTATAAAAAAAAAAAAAAATGAACAAATATAATATAGATTGACGTAATCTTAAAGGTCAAGTCAACCTAAAAATTTTCATATATATATATATAATATTTTTTTACAAGACCTTGCTAACCCCATCCTAAATGAAGAGATGGCCCTAGTTTATAGCTCAGTGCAGGTTTAGGATAGGGGTAACCGATTTAGCGATATAGGACATTTAAGCACCCATAAGCTGCGGGTATGACCATGTGCATACACACAGTACGAATGGCAGTTGGTCAATTAGGGCTCCAGGCTGCTGATACTCTTCATACTTTATGTACTTACTTACTTTCTATACTATCTATCTCTCATTTCTCATCTCCCTTTATCTCTTTCTCTTTCTCTACCTCTATCTCTCTCTCTACTCTCTAGATAATCTACTTCTCCATATATTTGCGTTATATGTGTGAGTTGTATCGCATATAGGATCTCCCTCGTACTTGCTTATTTGCTTCTATCTTTTACCCTGAATGCTATGATCCTAGGCTCCTATGCATTCATACATAAGTATATGCATACATGCTTATCGGATTATTTGATTTGATTGTATGCCTACACGCTCTCTTGCATACATGCTTTACATGATTTCTAGGCTTTACATGCTCTCCTTACAGGCTCTCCATAAATATCTATTACCAGGTTGGGGTTCCTCGGAAACAGTCTCTCATCAAGGGCCCACCCTAATAGGGTAAGGCTGCGTACATCCTACCCCTCCTAGACCCTGCGCAAGTAGGAGCCCTTGTGGCACTGGGACTGTTGTTATTGTTGTTGTTGTTATATATATATATATATTGTTTTAAACATGATATAATTTATCGTATTATATAATCATCTCATGAATATTTGTTTAGCAAAAATATTTATTTAAACTCATGAAGAAATAATTCATCTCATGAATTTATATATTTTCAAACGATGCTTAAGTTGAGGCTTGCGAAGGGAACTCAGGGACAATCTAACTCTAGCTCCAAATGGATCAAATTTGATTATCATCTCATGATAACAATCAATTACCATTTAGTGAAACATACGTTTGTTAAATAAGTTATATTGTACTCCAGAATGAAACATGTTTACTCAAGAATTTCCCAAACAACTTTTATTACGATAATTAACCCCTCTATTTGATATCCGAGAGCAAAAGTAACTTTAACTACTATTGTTACTTTTCTCATATCTCTTGCCGTAGTTCCCAACTCGCCCTTCTCAAACAATCCAATAATATAGAAACAATTTCAGTATAAATTTCAAATGTCAAACATATTGAATATTTCGACCAAAGATTCTAGAATCTATTTATATATTCGCTAATCAACTAAGGGGACATCCTTATTTTGTTAGAGACTATAGATTCCACATAAAACAACTGTCCCCCCTATACTTCATGCCGTTACCCAACGCACGTAAGAATAAGTCAGTGCACTTTGATTGATCCTCTTTGCACATCAAAGCACAAAGAATCCATGGATGAGTTCATACTATTTCTTGGATTTAGAGTTATCGTCTAGCAGAATTAATTATTTCTGATCACAATTAAGAAACATATAATTCAGGTGGTCCTGCTCAGTATTTCAATCTTATTGACAACACCAACATAATACTCTTGGATCCCTATCCACATGACCAAGACAAGTCATCAAAAGTATCATATTATAGTCTTATCAGACAAGTTGTCTAAACTTATCAGCCACTACAAACATAGTTTGACAATATATCACTAGTTTGATCAAAGTCTATATGTGGTTCAATCTCATTGACCACTTAAAGCAAACCTTACATGTCATCTTGGACTACGTCAATCTCATGGAATGTTTTAGAAAACAATCACATGCATATTTGACTCGTAAAATATAACCAGACAATAAAAAAGTAAAATAATTTTATTTATATAATATTTAAAACTAACTTATAGGATTTTCTAGGATACCAATTCCAACAATCTCTCACTTGTTCTAAAACCGATTAACCTTGCATTGCACAACTATCCCCTAGGGATCTGTCAACTCTTTTACTGTTGACTTCAATACCGACCTTTCACTATCCCACTCTTTTGCTCACATGGTTTCGTCTTTTAGGAACCTCTTAAATCAGCTAGTCTACTAAACAACTTCATAGTTGTCGAGTGCCCAACTTTCATAGTGAAGTAAGCAGTCCAAGATTGCTTCACTTTTCACCATCTAATGACTCTCACTAAAAGGGTGAACTTGGATTTTAGACGTCTAAAGTCTAAACTCCCTTTTTAAACAAACAACCTATTATATACTCAAATGTCCTTTCTTTGAATCTCGTAAAAGCTTGATTCTAAGAACATAGTTGGCTCATTTTAGGTTTTTTACTTCTTAACTGACTGGATAGTTATACATTAATAGCTCACAGCAATTCTATACCATTCTTAATGAGTAGAATGTTATCTATATAAAATACTTAAAAAGTCTCTACTATCTTGTTATGTCCCTCGTACATAGATGGTTCACTAACCATTGATTCAAATGCTTAGGACTTGATTGGCAATCATTGAATCTATTATTTAATGAACAAGATGCTTTCTTAAGTCTACAAATAGACTACCTTAGTTTGCATATTATATCCTTCTGACTATTGGCAACAAACTTGTCCTGTTGTATAATATACATAACCTTTTCAAGACGACCATTCATAAAATACTGTCTTGACTTCCATCTTCTGTATCATCATATGAAATACAATGGATGTGAGCGTCTTTATGGACTTATGCACAACATCTATCTAGAAGGTCTCATCAAAGATGGCACCTTCCTTGAGGGTACCCCTTTGTGTGGAAAAAACTATGATTCCTGGTATGCAATCTGAATCAAATACCATGACAATAAGTAAATGGACTAAAAGAGAAAAGAAACAAACGACACAAGGATTTACGTGGAAACCCCTTTACAATCGAAAGGAGAGAAAACTACGGGCGAAGATTGGAGCTTTTATTATTGAATCGAAAAGAAGAATTACAATCACACCTTCTCTCTCTCTCTCTCTCTCTCTCTCTCTCTCTTTCTCTCTCTCTTTTCTTTGGCGGCACAGCTAGGAAAAACCTCACAAGAATAATTGGATACAAAGTGACGACCCCTACGTCACTATTTATACACGCGTGGAAAACGCGGTTCTCGATCAATCAGCGAGCTCACTGCAGGCATCCTTGACTTACGTAACATTCCCAATCGATCGAGCTTCACCCGATCAATCGGCCTCCTCACGGCATCCCTACTTGAACTTCCAAGGAATTTTGAGACATTTTCCTAACAAATCTCCACCTTGGCTCAAAATTAACATCAATAATAAAATAACTCCACCTGCTCCACAAACGCCCCCTCAACCGGGGCTAACACACATCAAACGCAAAGACCCACCAAATTTGAGCAATGCTCGAATTTGCTCCCTAGTAGTACCTTAGTGAACATGTCGACTGGATTTTCCTCAGTCCCAATCTTTTTCAACTCCACCTTCTGCTCATCAATTAGATCTCTAATAAAATGATGCTTCACATCTATATGCTCCGTTCTGTCATGATGTGACATCTGATCCTTCGCTAGGTGAATGGCGAACTGACTATTGCAGTAGACTCTGACTATGCCCTGCTCAGCACTAATCTCACTAATCAAACCTCTCAACCAGAAGGCTTCTTTGAATGCTTTTGTGACTGCCATTTACTCGGCCTCGGTAGTAGACTATGTTGTAACAGACTGTAGACACGCTCTCCAACTGATAGCTGTGTCCCCTAAACAAATTACATACCCTGATGTGGAATTCCTCTTATCGAGATCTCCATCACAATCAGAATCTACATACCCAACCAAGCAACATTTACGTTCCCATATTCCAAACAAAAATTAGAAGTTCCACGAAGATACCTGAGAATCCACTTCACCGCATGCCAATGCTCTTTACCTGGATTTGCCATGTACCTACTAACTCTGCTCACTGCAAAAGCAATATCTTGATGCGTACAAACCATTGCATACATAATACTGCCCACTGCACTAGAATAGGGAATCTGAGACATGTACCTGACATCCTTTTCAGTCTGAGGCGAATCTAATGCTGAAAGCCTGAAGTGAGCTGCTTAGGGTGTGCTAACTGGATTAGCATCCTTCATAAGAAACCTGTCTAATACCTTCTCAATATACTTCTCCAGAGACAAGTATAATTTTTCGGCTTTTCGGTCTCTACGAATCTCCATGCCTAAAATCTTCTTAGCTGCTCTAAGATCTTTCATCTCAAACTCACTCTTCATCATAGATTTCAAGTCATCAACATCCTTCATGTCTTGTGCTGCAATTAACATATCATCAACGTATAAAAGCAAATAAACAAAGGAGCCTGTATCAGTCTTTCTGAAGTACACATAGCTGTCATACTTACTCCAGATGTACCCATGACCTGTCATGAACTGATCAAATCTCCTATACCACTGCCTAGGAGACTGCTTCAAACCATACAAAGACTTCTTAAGAAAACATACATGATCTTCCTTTCCTTCTACAATGAAGCTCTTGGGCTGATGCATATAGATACTCTCTTCTAGTTCACCATGCAAAAATGCAGTCTTTACATCTATCTGCTCAAGTTCTAAGTCATGCATGACAACTAAAGACAAAAGTGCACGAATTGAAGTATGTCTAACTACATGTGAAAATATATCATGAAAAGCAACACCATGTACCTGACTGTAGCCTTTAGCTACCAAACGTGCCTTAAATCTTGCATCTTCAACTCCAGGAATGTCCTCCTTTCTTTTGAAGACCCATTTGCAACCAATCAGTCTTTTCCCTATTTGAGGCTTCACCAGTTCCCATGTCTAGTTCTTATGAAGAGACTACATCTCTTTATTCATAGCAACGAGCCACTTTTCAACATCTGATCTCTATACAACCTCTGAATACGAAGTCAGCTCACTATCATCTAAAGACTCAGCAGTAGTAAGGGCATAAGCAATCAGCTCCTCATACCCATATCTCTATGGAGGCTTGATCTGTCGCCTCGGTCTACCACCAGCTATAGTATTATTCTCCACCGGCTGACCTGTTTCTGCATTATCAATAACAACGTCAGAAACCCGTACCTGAGGTGCCGGTATACTCTCCAGCTGAACGACATGCTGATCTGACTGTATTTGTGTGACATCAGGTACCTCAACCTGAACTGAATCACTATCAATGGAGGGTGTGTGTGGCGGATGTAGTAGAGCAGATTCATCAAAGGTAACATCTCTACTAGTCAGAAACTTCTAAGCACAAGGATCCCATAACCTATATCCCTTCACACCTGACGAATAACCAAGAAAGATGCATTTCTTGGCCTTAGGGTCTAGCTTTTCATCATTAACATAAGCATATGCAGGACAATCAAAAACTTTAATATGAGAATAATCAGAAGTAGAGCCAGACCATACGTCTTCAGGTGTCTTCATCTGCAATGAAGAATGTGGTGTCTTGTTCACAAGATATCAAGCCATGCTAACTGCTTCTGCCCACCATTCTCTTTTTAGGCCTGCATTTGAAAGCATACATCGAGCCTTCTCAAGTAACGTCCTGTTCAATCTTTCAGCCACTCTATTTTGCTGAGGTCGACCTGCACATGTCTTGTGTCTGACTATACCTTGATCTTTACAAAATCGAGTGAAGTCACCTTCAAAAAACTCAAGACCATTATCAATCCTCAACCTCTTTAGCGGCTTTCGTGTCTGTTTTTCATGCAGAATCTTCCATTTCTTGAAGACATCATACATCTCGTTTTTCTGCTTCAGAAAATAGACCCAAACTTTACGTGAATAATCATCAATAAACGTTAGACGATACTTGGACCCACCTTTAGAAGCCACTCTTGAAGGTCCCCACAGATCAGAATGTATATAATCCAACGTTCCCTTTGTCTGATGCACTGCTGGCTTGAAGCTGACTCTCTTCTGCTTCCCATACACATAGTGCTCACAGAATTCCATTAGTCTTGTTGACTGACCACAAAGCAGTCCTCTTTTACTCAACTCAGACAAAGCCTTATCACCAATATGACCCAATCTCATGTGCCACAGTCTTGTGATCTCTGCATCTGTCATAGTAGATGTGAAAGCAGCAACTAAACCTGTCATGGTAGTACCTGCAAGCTCATACAAAGTGCCTACCCTTTTCCCTTCCATCGCAACTAAAGCACCTTTACTGACTCGCATGACTCCACCTTCAGCAGTGTACTTGTCCCCACTAGACTCAAGGTACCCAGAGAAATCAAGTTTTTCTTTAACTCCAGGATGTGACGTACATCACTCAAAGTTCTAATAGCCCGATCAAACATCCTCACATGAATTGTCCCAATCTCCCCACCTTACAAGCAGTGTCGTTACCCATCAAGACAACTCCACCCAGTATAGATTTATACGTGGAAAACTAGTCTCTATTTGGACTAACGTGATATGAACAACCCGAATCCATGACCCACTTATCCTTGGACCTGGACTGAGAATCAGCAACTAAAAGAAACTCCCCATCACTATCATCCTCTACAACACTAGCCTCAGCAGATTTATCTTTACCCTGGTCACCCCTGTTATCGTCTTTCAATTTATTTTTATATTTAACAGTTTTTTTTATGTGCCCTTTCTTGTGACAGTAATGACACGACAGGTTCTTATGTCTAAATTTAGACCTAAACTTTTTCCCACCATCGGATCCCCTATGTTTTGATCTACCTCTCACATGCAAACCACTACCTGAGTCATTCACCGAGTCAGATAACTCCCTATCTACCCGTTCTTTACTCACAAGGTTTCTTTTCACCTCATCAACAGTAATGGTCGGCCTACCCTCGTATATCATGCTTTCTACAAAGCCCTTATACGAATTAGAGAGCGAACACAATAACAACATAGCTTGGTCCTCGTCCTTAGGGACATCATCCAATTCCTTTAATTCTTGTATGATAGAAGTGAACTCGCTAAGGTGGTTTTTAAGAGATGTACCTTCTGTCATACGGAACGTGAATAACCGATGCTTCACTATGAGTTTGTTGGAGACTGACTTGTGGCAAAACATGTCTAGTAATTTCTTCCATAACTCCTTTGCGGTTTTCATCTCCAAGACCTCTATCAAAACATCATCTGCTAAACACATCTGTATCGCCGTGAGAGCCTTATCATCAAACTCTTCCCACTGTGCCTCGGTCATAGTCTCGGGTTTCTTCTCTTTCCCCTCCAGTGCTTTCTTCGAGCCATCCTGAGTCAAGAGTCCTTTCACACGGACTTTCCATAAGCTAAAGCTTCCTTGACCTCCGAACTTCTCTACCTCAGTCTTAATACCTGATGCCATTGTACCAATTCGAATAACCAGGCTCTGATACCAATTTGTGCCGAAAAAACTATAATTTCCGGTATGCAATCCGAATCAAATACCACGACAATACGAGAAGTAAATGGACTAAAAGAGAAAAGAAACAAATGACACAAGGATTTATGTGGAAACCCCTTTACAATCAAAAGGGGAGAAAACCACGGGCGAAGATTGGAGTTTTTATTATTGAATCGAAAAGAAGAATTACAATCACTCATTTTCTCTCACTCTCTCTTTTCTTTGGCGGCACCGCTGGGAAAAACCTCACAAGAATAATTGTATACAAAGTGACGAACCTTACGTGTAGGCGTCCTTGACTTACGTAACATTCTTGATCGATCGAACTTCACCCGATCGATCGGCCTCCTCATGGCATCCCTACTTGAACTTCCAAAGAATTTTGAGACATTTTCCTAACACCCTTACTATCAATCTAGCCTTAAAGGTCTCTACCTTCTCATCCAATGAACTCTTTAATCTTGTAGATCCAATCAGATATAATCTATAGGACTTAATGTCTCTCAATGCCTCTACTGTTGGAAACGCATTTCAAAAATATTTCTCGAACTGATTAGATCGGCTTGAGTGGGCATAGCGAAAACCTAATTTTAAATTTGAAGCACTAATCTAATTAAACTATTTAATTAGATCTTAACCTACTCTAATAGTTTCATAATACTACAACTCAAAAACATCGAATGTAACAAGTACATACATAGTATGTAGAATAAACGAAAGAAAAGGAAAACAAATTAATACCATATATCCAATTAGATATACCTGAAGCGCGAATCTAGATTCGAACTTGAAGATCTGATATTAGTAGAAAACTTCTTGACACCTCAAGATCTTCTCCGCAATAACCTCTTCTAGCATTGGGAGTTTGAGCTCCCAAAAATATTTAATTAAGAAAATTTTCGAAATAAAATTTTTGAGAAACATTATGCTAAATTATAATTTAAAAATCCTCTAAATTAATTTTAGGCTTTTTGTCGTGAAAAAGAGCCAGGTTCGAAAACCTCAAACCCTATTTCATTATACAATAATAGAAACATAAAACTGCTTACAATTGCTCCCAGGTGAAACACACATGTATAAGTTTTGGGCTTGGGTGATGTCATCATGATGTCACCCATCAATTTGTGGTGCCCGACTTTTAATTAAGAGTAAATTATAGAAAACTCTCCTGTCTTTTACTTCAAGAACAGAAAACCCCCCTCACAGTAAAAACACTCACAAAATCCCCTCACTTTTAAAAATTTATCACTTAACCCCCATTTAACTTATTTTTGACCATTTTGCCCATAATGTTTAATTTTGTTTTTAGAAAAAGATTTTATATTATTAGACAAAAATTAAATATTTTATGTTTTTAGCAAAAAAATTAAGAAAATTTTCTATATTTATAAAAATATAAGTATTTTAAAATTTTTAGGAAAAAATATTATGAGATAAAATATAACTTTTTTTGGTTGAGGGGTAAAATGGTTAAAAAAATTTATTTGGGGAAAAATGAAAAATTTTTAAAAGTTAGGGGATTTAGTGAGTGGTTTTATTTGTGAGGGGGGTATTCTGTTTTTGAAGCAAAAGTCAGGGAGGTTTTCTGTAATTTACCTTTTAATTAATTTTCTCTATTTTTTTCATTTAAAATACTATATAATTTATCATATTAAATATTCATATCATGAATATTTGTTTAGCATAAAAATTTATTTATTTAATAAATAAATAATTTATCCCATTAATTCATTTCTTAAATATTTTCAATTGATGCTTAAGTTGAAACTTGCGGAGGGACCTTAGAGACAATCTAATTCTAACTCCAAATCTGTCAAATCTAATTATCATCTCATGATAACAATTGATTACAATTTTGCAAAACATTATTGCACTAAATAAGTTTTACTGCACTCTAGGATTAAATATATTCACTCACGAATTTTCCAAATAACTTTTATTACGGCAATTAATCTCTTAAGTAAATATTTGTGAGCAAAAGTAACTTTAACTACTGTCGTTACCTTTCTCATATCTCTCGCCGTAGTTCCCAACTTACCCTTCTCGAACAATTTAATAATACAAAAACGATTTCCATATTAATTTTAAATGTCAAACATATGGAATATTTTGGCCAAGAATTCTAGAATTTGTTCGTATATTTGTGAATCAACTATGGGGACATCTTTATCTCATTAGAAACTATAGATTCCATGTTAAACAACTATTCCCACTGCACTTTATGCCGTTACCCAACATATGTAAGATTCAAGTCAATGCACTTTGACTAATCTTTTTGGCACATCAAAGCAACAAATAATCCATGCACGAGTACAGACTATTTCCTGGATTTAGAGTTATTGTCTTACAAAATTAATTATTTCTGATAGTAATTAAAGAAACATCTAATTCAAATGACCCTGGTTAATGTTCCAATCTTATTGACAACACCAACATGATATTCTTGGATCCCTATCTACAAGACCAAGATAAGTCATCAAAATTATCATATTATAATTTTATCAGACAAGTTTTCCAAACTTATTACCAACTACGAACATACTTTGACAACATGTCACTAGTTTAATCTAAGTTTTTCTATGGTTTAATTTTATTGACCAATTGAACCAAAGCTGACATGTAATCTTAGACTACATCCATCTCATGAAGCGTTTTAGAAAATAATCTCGCCCATATTTGACTCGTAAAATATAATCAGACAATAAATAAATAAAATAATTTTATTTATTTAATATTTAAACTTAACTAATTATTTTTTTCTAGGACACCAATTACAACAATCTTCCACTTGTCCTAAACCCAATTAGCCTTGTATTGCATAACTATCCCATAGAGATCTATCAACACTTTGACTATAAATTTTAACCAATACTAATATGTCAGTATCTCATTCTTTTTCTCACATGCTTTTGTCTACTAGGAACCTACTAAGTCAACTAGTCTACTCAACAACTTCATAGCTATCAAGCACCCGACTTCCATAGTGAAACAAGGAATTCAAGATTGCTTCACTCTTCACAATATAATGACTCCCACTACAAGGATAAATAGGAATTCTGATGTCTAACGTCTAAACTCCCTTTTAAAACGAATGACCCATGATAAACTCAATATATTTTCTTAGAATCTAGCTAAAGCTTGACCCTAAGAACACAATGTGCTCATCTTGGTTCTTTCATTTTAAACTAACTAGATAAATAAATATTAATAGCTCATAACTATTCTACACCATTCTTAATGAGTAGAATGTCATCTATATACAACACTTAGAAAGTCTCTACTTTCTTGTTATATCACTCGTACAATGATGGTTCACTAATCACTGATCCAAATCCCTAGGAATTGAAAGACGCCATTGAATATATATTTAATGAACTAAATGCTTATTAAAGTCTACAAATAGACTATTTCAGTTTGCATACTATATGCTCCCGACTCTTGGCAACAAACTTGTCTTGTTGTATCCTATACATGACTTTCTCTAGATGACCCTTCAGAGAATTCCGTCTTGATTCCCATTTTCCATATCTCATCACAATGAGATACAATGGTTAAAGAGTGTCCTTATGGACTTAAGTATGACATTTGGCTAGAAGGTTTCATTAAAGACGATTCCTTCCTTTAGGGTATAACCCACTGCCATCAATTTAACCTTGAAGGTCTCTACCTTCTCATCCACTTGACTCTTTATAGTTGTAGATCAATTCAGTTCCAATCTAATGGACTTAATGTCTTTCGACGCCTCTACAAGTTCCTAGATTTAGTTAAAATACAATTACTTTGACTTAACTCTTATTGCCCTGACGAATCAGTCTGCATCTTTATACTTGTAGTACCAAGAGGGTAACAACATGCAAGCACCGAATCCCATTAGAACTTCGAAGTGAAGCGTGCTTGGGTAAGAGTAGTACTAAGATGGGTGACCTCTGAGGATGTCCTCATGTTGCACCCCTCAAGTTGGGGGTTCTCAAAAACAGTCTTTCTTCAAGTTAGCATGCTGAAGGGGAAAGGCTACGTACAACCCCCCCCCCCCCCCCCCCCCCCCCCCCCCCAAACACCCTGGTTAGGAGGGAGCCCTTTGGGCACTGGGAATGTTGCTAGTTTCATTGTAGTCTAAAGAATCAGATTCACCATCATGCTTAACCATTAAGGCTTAAAGACTTGAATCTGTTAGGTGACCCTGATAATCTTCCCTCTTTACGAAAGCTCTCACGTACTAAGTGTGACAATAACTTGATTGAAGATATATCTAATACATCCTCTACACTTTAAGTTGTATCAAGTTGTAGAGACATGGTATCTCATACTGTCAATCTATCAAACACAAGCTATCTATTGTGCATTTAAAACACTTTCTAAAACCTCTTATGTAATAGACCTTTTGATATGTAGAAGTGACTCATCATATGAATCTTACCATATTCCATAAAACATTATTGATCCTTTCTACAACTCTTTATAATAAGGAAAAATTAAGAATTCTCCTACAATCATCACTTCAATCTAATCAAAGTGATTCGATATAATTTACCCAACTGATGCAGACTTTAGTCTTTAATTATTTGAACCTTTCAAAGGATTCAAGACTTTAGTCCTCATATGTATATTCATATATCAACTAATTGAATAGTTATTCATAAACACTCTGTGAAATACTATTTGCTTCCGCTCACTTGAAATTTTAGCGGTCCATAAATATTTTATGAACAAGTCCTAGCTGCTTAGTGGTTCTATTGCCATTACCTTTAAAGGAACTTTTAGTCACCATTAATTTAAACATGATTCACATACCGGTCATCATTTTAATGCTTAATGATCCCATAAGAGATATCAAACTAGTTTTCGAATCATACTAGATTAATATAACCTAAGATAAAGTACCACTTAAAAGCTATGTAGCTTTCGAAAATTCTTATTTTATATGGTTACATAACTTGTATTACACTAATAAATTGCCATTAACGTAGTCTCGATTAAAATAAGTCAACAATCTACCAATGCACCTTTTAAGTAAACATTTTATTTATATAACTATCAATATATTTTTCAAAAAAATATCTGAAAAAACTTTTTGAAAACCAATAGTGGGTAGAAATCAAATTCTAAAGTACATTAAGATAGTTACCCAAATTCAAAACTACATTCCCCGACTTAAAACTACTATCTCTTGATGCCCTTACCGAAAACCCATTCAGTAGAACACTAGTGAGCCACCTACTAATCACAACTATAGAAAACAGGATATCAAATGCTTTGCCATGTTGGCTTTCCAACTTGTCAATAATAGTATCTAATTACCTTAGCAATTCCTTTTAAAGTCTAGTTCTCTTATAAAAGAGACAAAACTACTTTCACTCATGTTTTATTTTACCCTCTTAAGGTTCCTAATTCCTGAGATCAATGCTTATACTAAGTGGACTCTTCCCTTAGTTCTCATGACAGCTTTTATCTCAAACTGTACTTTCATTAGTTTAGACAATGAGCAATCTCTATTATTCAATGGATCTAGCCTATACTGATCGAAAGACCTCGATAGGCCAGTCAGGATCATATCCTATTGAGATTGGCCATCAGTATTTGCATCCAGAATTCCAGTTCAATTAAATGAACCATCATTATATGACACACTCTTATACTAAACTTTCCTAACACAATCTTGTGTCTATTATCTTTCTCATTAGTCATTCTCATGCTACTAGTTTTCTAACCACACACTTTTATCAAATATCTAATACTAGAAAACATTCGACATCTAATGTTTGAATCTTGCAATCGACTAACTCTTTGGTCTAGTCTAATGTTCTAACATTGTTTTCAACTTAGAAGATATACTAGCAGCAAATTAGAGAACCTTTATCATAGACTAGTACTCCACATGTACATAATAAATTACAGCGAGCAAAATAGAAAAGACAAGTAAACAACAACAACAACAACAAGAAGCCCAGTGCCTCAAAGGCTCCCGCTTGCACAGAAAAGACAAGTAAGACATACCAATAATGATCACAATACAAAAGTATAACAACCAATCTGAAATAAAAAAAACTGTAGAACAAATCATATAACATACATGATTACTTTTCTTACTTTTAGCAAACAATCAAAGTTTCGAGTTCACAATCCGACACTTACATGTATGACATGGTGACCCAACCAAACTACCCAAAACTCCCCATCAGCGAGGCCGAATTGAGATATCAGAGGGGTGAGAACATTTCTCAATAAATATGTTTTCCCATAAACTCTTTACTAAACATATTTAACACACCACTTTTCCCTCAGTGTCTAAGGTCATACAATAAAGCTCCTCAGGCCGATAATGTAGATCCCAGTGAAGTGTACACCATTACCTGAACATCCATAAGGTCTCGATATACTCCACTTCGGCGTGGCCATACTCGATTGCTTGGACCTCAGTTCATCATAATAGAAGTCTAACCCTGTATTCTGTGGATTAACATCCTCCTAGGGGAGTAATGCAACCTACTATACCATTAGATAAGTAATGGAGTCCATGAGCATTCACTTAGAAGCTCGGTCCCACTTGATATTTTGAATCTTGTTAACCTTTTAATAATTTTAGCAAACAAACAAAGCATTAAATCAACATAACCATTTGCTCTGTATGTGCAATGATGAGCTAACCAATCTACTTGTTACTATGGGAGAGGTGGCATAACAAGTAATTAGTTAAGTGAGAACTATTCTCAATTAATACGTTTCCTAAATATATTTAACTTGCCATTTCTTCCTTGGTCTCTAAGACAGTATCACAATACTCTCGAGGAGACCATCATACTATCTTAGTCAAGTGTATAGCATTACCTCAACATAAGATACTCCGCGTCAGCATGGCCGCACCCGTTTTTCCTGTATCTCTATCTATAATATACGAAGTCTAACCCTGTATTCTGTGAACAAATGCCCTCCTCGAGGAATAGCGTCTATTCACTATACTATTAGAATGGCAATGGAGACCATGATGATAAACTCCTGATCCTCTGTTATGATTCCAAAGATAGGGGCTTGTGAAAGATTGTAATGAGAATAAGTCATGATGTAACAATTAGCATAAGCCTTTGATAAGTCTTGTAATAATGGAGGTCTAGGGGTCAAGGTCGATCAATAGAGGTCAAAGGCGGTCAATGGTGGTTAGTCATTGGTCAAATGTGGCGGCTGCAGCTGAATGGCGTTAGGAAGGAGTTCATGTGCATTGTATCTTGTATTAGTGAGTCATAGTATAAGAAAGCTAGTTGTCTTGTAAGTCTCATAACTTTGATGAATGAAATTGATGTCTTTGATATCCTCTCTACTCTCTCACCTAACTTTCCCTTCTATCTCATCTAAACTCTCTTTTCTTATCTCATCTTAATCTTAAATTTATCTCAACCTAGGTTATGGTCCAAGAGTAATCTTGAACCATAACAATTAGTATTAGAGACTGGATTTGCTTCCGAATCAAGAAAAATTACAAAATCCAATTGATTGTGTTGCATAAAGGCTTTGGATGCTTGCAATTGATTCAGTTGAATCAATTTAAACTAAATTGAGTTGTTTTGTGTCAAGCTTTGGTCATTGTTGCGATCAATCATCAAGAAAACAGTTTTGGTGCTAATTTAGTCCGGTTTTATGTGATCAAGAATTCAGTTCTGAATTCTGACTTGAAGATCTTGTGTGTACTGTAATTTGCACTCACATCCTGCGCATTGCCTAGGATTAGCTTCAAACAAGTTCAATTTGGTTGAGAAACATTGAAACAAAGTTCTATGATTGATTTTTGTTGATTACATTCAACATAGCAGTGGTTACAGTGAGATAATTCTAGTGAATTGAGCAAGCTAGCTGTTGAAGCAGGTTGTGGTGGTTATACTATTGGATCGTGTGTTCTTGATCAAAATTCATCCAATATGCTAGGAAAAAGCTGAAGTGAGTTGCAGGATCAATCTTGTTCTTGATCAAAGTCAGAAGAATCAGCTTAGTAAAGCTTGCAATTCAGACAATTGAGGTGAAGGTAACAGTTTCAGAACTTTTGAGTTACAATTGATTAGAATCCTCTTCCTCGTTGCTGAACTGAGTTGTTGTATGAGTATTGCTGAATTTTTGGTGGAATTTTGTTGTTAAGCACAGAAGTGTATAAGAACTTAGCTGATTCTACTTGCTCGAAGTGGAATTAACAAGAACTCAGAAAAATCACAGAAATCTGACATTGTTCTTGAGGATTATGGTTAGAAGTGTGTTTAAGTCAGTAATTGCAGTTAAAGTTCGAAACTAATTCAGATTCAAAGCCAGAATTGCTCAAGTATCGCTGTTGTTAGGGTTTGGTTCGAGTTCTACTGATTCGCATAGTTCGCAGTTAGGGTTTGATGTTCAATTATTGTCTTTGGCTGAGCAGTGACATTGATTTGTTGGTACTGAAGAGCTAATTCATTGTTGCATAGAATCCTTGGCTGTGTTGAGCGATTGTTTTGTCAGTAAAGCAAGAGTAACGATAGTGTTCGTCCAAGAAACTAAACATGAATTACAGTTTGAACTTAGCTGTTGAAGAAGGAAATGTTGCTGCAAAAAGGGAGAAGATAGCTGATGGAGTTGATCAGAAATCACAAGAGTGGGAGGAAATGCTCGCCAATCGATTTAAGCAGCAAAAGCAATGGTTTGATGAGAAATTCGCTGAAATAAGCAAGCAATTCAGTAGAGAAATTGTGTCCTTCAGTGTGGGACCTCTGTCAGCAATGAATCGGATTTATGTGGAGCAAGACTATGTGCGACAGGGAAATGCAACAAATAAATTGCAAGTATTAAGCGTTAGGAAGTTGAGTTTTAAGCTCACTTTGCAAAACGTTGACATCAATTTGGAAGTTTCCCTTAGTCGCAAGAAATGTTACTCGGGCAAAAGGTTAAGAGCAACGAAAAAGCAAATATTGGTTTACAAGGGAAAACCTCCAGATTTCCTATGCCTTAAATCAAATAATAAGATTCTTGATAAGCTTGATGCTGGCGAGAACAGGGAAACGATAAAGCATGAGATGGTTATGTTGTCATTAGATCGACTTGAAGTTTGTGCTTGGACTAGCAAAATGCTTAAGAAGGCAAAGAGGAAGAAGAAATCTAACTGCAACAAGGCAATTTCAGCAAAAGATCGAAGTGTTGTTGCTACTATAGTGCATCCCGACTAAACATGAGATTTTTGTTGATGCAAGTAAATTGGTTCAAAGGAAACTTGTGCAAGGACAACAAGAGTGTGATCCTATATTGAGAATGGACCAATGTGCATATCAGCAAGCTGAATGGTTCCAAAAGCGAGGTCCAGTAGTGAAGTATGGCTCGGTTTTGCATTCTCAAGAACAATCATGAATTTTTGATAGAGGAGCTCAAACTGAGTTCACTCAGGAGGTTTATTCCATAGAAATTTAGGCAGGATTAAGACCATTTGATTCCGGAAAAGATGGATTGAATATGTTGGGGGAATGTAAACAATAATTGCAACAATATATTGATGGGAATTCAATTGGTAGTTTGGAATGGGAAGCTGCAGTTGGAAACCATGGGATTTTTACTGCAGAATTGATGAGTTCAGTGGGAAAATCACAAGTTGCTGCAGTAGTATCATCTAATGCAGACCAGAATATGCTAATTCAGAACCAGAAGCATGAAACCAACATTACCTCGAATGCTTTGCAAGGTTTCTTGTATGGGGTGAAGGATTATGGACTTAAACTAGCTAAAGTACATAATCAATTGGACGATCGGCAAGATCGGGTTGATTTATTTCCTTCTTCGAGTGGAGTTATAACTCATCCAGGTGTAGGCACTTATGATAGGCCTCCTCCTGATCCAGGAGAAGGAATCTTTGGGTTCAAACCAATTAAAGTTCATTGTAAGCTAGGTGAATTGCTAGATTATGTGAATCTACTTCCTTCTTTGATTTATCCAAGTGTTAGCACATGTGTTACTTGTCCAGTGCACGTTGTTGAAGCTAACAGTGAGGAGGATTGTAGCATTGAAGTTTGGGTTGTGTGTTGGAGTCAAGTTGGAAGAAAAGGGAATATTTCAAAGGTGCAAGCAACGGTGAGACCACCCGAACATGTTGGGGAGATGCAAGATTACATGGAAGTAGAAGCAGATCTGAATGAGTCCTTGAAATGCAAAAAGCCACATGAGAATCAGACTAGAATTGGTGGTTTTGGGAAGGATTTGAAATTCTGGTGTCTTAGGCTGAATATTTTAGGTAATTGGGTCCTTGTGGGAGCTCATAACGTGACTGAATTCTTGTGGAGCCTTGTTGAGGCAGATTACAAGTTGAATTGGTGCACATGAAGGAGAATAGCTGCTGCTTAGAACTTGAGACTAGTTCTGAATTCAAGCTTTGCATTCTGTTTTGTCTTATTGCTGCAGCATCTATCGATAGTGGTGCTTGGTTGGGTGCAACAGATAGTTGAGTAAGCTGCTCTTTATCCATATCAAGCAAGGAAGGCGGAACAGGCTGCTGATGAAGCTGAGCTCAACAAAGCAAAAAATTAGTATTGAAAATGCAGAATTCTGGAGTTCTGCCTCACAATTGCAAGAGGATGTTGTATGTTGTCAATTGAGGATAAATTGAAGTTGCATACAAGTTGAAGCAGTAGCTCAGCTTGTCTATGAAGGTTTAAGTTCAAGTCCAGCTGGAGTTAGCTTACATAATAGCAGAAAAGCCAAACACAGGCCAGCCTTTGCTCATGTGATGATTGCTTCTGTTTTGAAGCTCTATTGGTTCCTGGTGCTAGTGTTCTGCGTATTCACTCTTGAGTTTGTTGATAAGGAATCAAAATTTGTTCGCTGGAGAAGAGGTTGGTTACTTAAAAGGCATGTAATACAGAGTTCCCTGAAGGTTGACAGCTGTAGAACATCATTTGAACGCAGGAAACAAAGGGAGATTCAAACAAGAGCTGAAGACTTGGTGAACAATCTGGATTATTTAGCATTCTCACTTGTGCTCAAGGCTGTGGGATCATACTTTGTTGATTCACATCAATGTAGCTGCAGCCTATCAATTAGAGGCAATAAATTCCAGGAGATTCACACAAGAGTTGAGGAATTTGTGCTTAATCTGAAAGAGAGGTGTTGCATTAGAAAGCAGGGGGTCAGATGTCCCTTATGCACTCTCATTATGTTTGGGCAAGTTGAAGGGTGAAAGTACATTGTGCGGATTGGGCTAGAGCCCTGAAAAAGGAGTTAGAGACTTCTATATCAACCAAGATCAAGCTTAACTTGCAACAAACAGATTTTAAAGAAGAAGTTGTTGGTTCTTGGCATAGTTCATGTTTCTCCTTGCTAGCAGTTTCTAGGAATTTCGATTGGTTGAATGAATGTGCTAGCTGGACTTGGAAAAGCGTTAGAACAATTGAACACCTCTCTTTGAATATTACAGGCATTGGGTTAGGTTGGAGCAGCACAAATGGAAATTCTGTAGCTAAGTGACAACAGAAGCAAGCTTGGGCTTTCACATATTTCAGCAACCAGCTGGTGTTTTTTAACTGTATTAACTGTCACAAGGGGAGTCGTGGACTGGTTATTGGTGTGTGGATTGCTTGGTTTGATCAGTACAGACCACCAGAAGGTCACAGTACATCCAAATGCAAGCAGTGGGCCGAAAAGAGCAGTATACTTGTATGCCCAGCTGCATTTCAAATTGCAGTACCCTTATGTCCTTCCAGCTGCAGAACCTTAGCGAGAAGTTCATCAATTTCAGCTATCTTTTCTTAAGCATTAAGTGATCTTCATTGTTTCAATTCTCTTTTTAGATTCTTGAGGACAAGAATCTTTTAAGGGATGAGTATTGTTATGATTCCAAAGATAGGGGCTTGTGAAAGATTGTAATGAGAATAAGTCATGATGTAACAATTAGCATAAACCTTTAATAAGTCTTGTAATAATGGAGGTCTAGGGGTCAAGGCCGGTCAATAGAGGTCAAAGGCGGTCAATGGTGGTTAGTCATTGGTCAAATGTGGTGGCTGCAGCTAATGGCAGTTAGGAAGTAGTTTATGTGCATTGTATCTTGTCTTAGTGAGTCATAGTATAAGAAAGCTAGCCGTCTTGTAAGTCTCATAATTTTAATGAATGAAATTGATGTTTTTGATATCCTCTCTACTCTCTCATTTAACTTTCCCTTCTATCTCATCTAAACTCTCTTTTCTTACCTCATCTTAATCTCAAATCTATCTCAACCTAGGTTATGATCCAAAAGTAATCTTGAACCATAACATCCTCGCTCCCACATAAAATTTATAATGGCAGATCTTTCTTTTAAATTTGATCATCTCATAATTAATAATTAGAATCATATTCTAAATTTTATTTAACCATTAATCATATTAGGTTCCCTTACCTATGTAATCTATTTAGATAAATCATGAGAATTTTCCTTTCAAATAATTCAACTATTGAATTAAAGCAACAAGCAACATACCCAGTGCCCAAGGGCTCCCGCCTAAGCAGGGTTGGAGGGAGGGGCTGATGTACACAATCTTCCCTCTTTAGGGTATTACCTATGAAGAGAGGCTGTTTCTGAATGCCCCCAACCTGAAGGTGAGGACTTCCCAGGAGGTCACCCATCTTGGTACAGCTCTTGCCTAAGCACGCTTAACTTAGGAGTTTTAATGGGATCTAGTGACAGCGTGTTGGTACCCTCTTTGGTTGAATTATCTAATCATATTAGACCTATTTGAAAAAATTTTCCCACTCGACGAAATCAAATATTTCACCAAGTTGTACATTTAGATGGCTCTCTAACTTAATTCACATTATATATAATATTTAATTCATTTAAATAATATCAAACATGTGAACTAAATTTAATAAATGCCTTGTTACCAAACAATTTGAATAACAACACTTAAAGGCCTAAAGGTTGGAACAATTAAAGATTTTTCTAAGGTACTTTGAGAAAAGATTATCGTATAAACTTAATTATAATCTCATTCTAGTTAATTATTTATTTATTTAAATAATAAAAATAAATAAATAAATAAAATTAATGTATTTGGAAAGTGCCCAGCGTTCAACCTAAATTTTTTTTTTAACATTTTATTATTTAAATAAATAATTAAATCCGATCTTAATCTCATTAGATCATAAACTGAACATCTAATCCAATTATATATTCTTTGTTTTGGAAATCACAAAATATTCAACAATTGACTGCTTACACACCTTAGTTCAAAATCTAATCTCATTAGATTTAATAATCTAAAGTGCTCAACTCTTTGAGTATCTAATCTTATTAGAACCGATTTAGGATTAAGCTTCATGATTAAATCATGATTCATCTAAAACTTTAAACAATTTAAAATTTTAATAAACCTTCGATCTTGTTATTAAACTTTTTAATAACAATCTTCAGGTTTGCCTTTTCCCTTTAATAAAATTCTCAATTTCATATTTTTGTAATTTTACATACTCTAATTTTATCAAACCTGATATTTTTAATGTCAATTATGAACGTATTCAGAGTTGACTCTGATACCAATTATTGGGTATATATTTTAAATTTTTTTTCTCGAATTAAACAGGCACAACAGAAAACTAATTTTAAATTATTAATTTTAAATCTGATGCCCTAACCTAATTAAACTATTTAATTAGATTTAGATATATTCTAATAGGTTCATAAAACGACAATTGAAAAATATAAAATGTACAAGTATAAACAAAGTATGTAGAATAAAAGAAATAAAAGGAAAAATCATATATTTAATTAGACAAACCTGAAGCGCGAATCTTGATTCCAACTTGAAGATCTGAAATTGGTTGAAGATTTATTGACACCTTAAGATCTTCTCGCAATGATCTCTTCTAGCATCGAGATTGTGGGCTCCCAAAAATATTTATTTTAGGAAAAATTTTGAAACAAAATTTTTTTTTTAATCTTTCAAAAAATAATTTAAAAAAAAAATTATACTAAGCAATAATTTAGAAAAGCCTAAAATAATTTTAAGATTCGAGTTATGGGAGAAAACTGGGTTCCAAACCTAAAACCCTAATTAATTATACGATAATAGAAACGTAAAACTGCTTACAATTGCTCCCAGGACAAACACACTTATATAGAGAGAGTTTTGGCGTCACCCGTCAATTTGTGGTGCACACAGCTTTCAATTAATTTTCTCCCTTTTTTCCAATTTTTTTTTTTTTTTTTTTTTGTTTTCGTTTAAAATATAATATAATTTATTATATTATATATTGATGTCATGAATATTTATTTAGCATAAGAATTTATTTATCTCATAAATAAATAATTCATCGCATAAATTCGTTTTTTAAATATTTTGACACAATGCTTAAGTTAAGGCTTGCGGAAGAACCTTAGGGACAATCAAACTCTAGCTCCAAATGGGTCAAATCTGATTATCATCTCATGATAACGATTGATTAACGTTTAATAAAACTTAATTTCACTAATAAGATTTACTGCACTCTTAAATTAAATATATTTACTCAAGAATTTTATAAATAACTTTCTTACGACAATTAACCCCTCTAATAAATATTCGTGAGCAAAAGTAACTTTAACTATTAGTATTACTTTTCTCACATCTTTCGTCGTAGTTTCCAACTCGCTCTTCTCCAACAATTCAATAATACAGAATCGATTTCCGTATTAGTTCAAAATGTCAAATATATGGAATACTCTGGCCAAGGATTCTAGAATCTGTTTGTATATTTGCGAATCAATTAAGGGTATATCTTTATCTCGTTAAAAAATAGATTTCATGTAGAACAACTATTCCTACCAAACTTCATGTTGTTACCCATCGTGCATAAAATTCAAGTCAATGCACTTTGGCTAATCCTTTTGGCACATCAAAGCACTGAACAATCCATGCACGAGTTCAGATTGTTTCCTGAATTTAGAGCTATAGTCTTGCAAAATTAATTATTTCTGATAGTAGTTAAAGAAACAACCAATTCAGATGGTCCTGTTCTATGCTCCAATCTTATTGTCAACACCAAAATGGTACTCTTAGATCCCTATCCATATGACCAAGACAAGTTAGCAAAAGTATCACATTATAGTCTCATCAAACAAGTTGTCCAAATTTATCACCGACTATGAACATATTTTGACAACATATCACTAGTTTGATGTAAGTCTTTCCGTGGTTCAATCTTATTGACCATTTAAACCAAACATTATATGTCATCTTGGACTACGTCTATCTAATGAACATTTTAGAAAATAAATACACATATGTTTGACTTGTAAAACATAATCACACAATAAATAAATAAAATAATTTTAGTTATTTAATATTTAAAATTAACTAACTGGGCTTTTTCAGGATACCAATTCCAACATCTACAAGATCCGAACATAGTAAAAATAAAAATTATTCTAACTTAGCTTTTGTTGCCATGAGCTATTGGTATGCATCTTTATACTCAAGAGTTTCATTATAGTCTAAAGGATAGATTCACCATCATGCTTAATAGTGAAGACTAAAGACAAGAATCTGTCAGGCGACCCTGACAATCCTTCCACTAAACCAAGGCTCTCATGTACTTAGTGTGACAATAACGTGGTGGAAGATATATCTAATACATCATCTACACTATGAGTTATATTAAGCTGTAGATTCATAGTATCCCATACTGTCAATTTTTCCAACATAAGCTGTATGTTGTACTTCTAGAACACTTTCTAAAACCTTTTACATAACAAACCTTTTGATATGTATATCTCACTCATCATATGAATCTAACTATATTCAATAACACATTATTCATCCTTTCCACAATACTTTACAGTAAGCAAAAATAAGAATCCCCCTGAAACTACTACTTTGATCTAATCAAAGTGACTTGATATAATTACCTAACTGATCCCAACTTTAGACTTCAATTCTTTGAACTTTTCAAAGGATTCAAGACTTCTGTCTTCATAAGTATCTCCATATATCAACTTATTGAGTAGTTATTCATAAATATTTTACGAAATACTCATTGCTTCTGTTCTCTTGAACTTTTAGTAGTCCATAACAATTTTATGAACGAGTTCTAGCAGGTTAGTGGCTTTACTGCCTTTACTCTTAAAGACTCTTTCAATCACCATTAATTCAAACACGATTCCCATGCTGGTTATGAGTTTAGTACATAATGACCCTATAAAACAAATTAAACTAGTTCTAAATCATATTAAATTAATGCGACTTAAGACTAAGTGCCACTTAAAAGCTATATGGACTTCAGGATATTCTTCATTTATATGGTTACATAGCCTAACTTGTATTAGACTAATAAATTGTCATTAACATAGTTTTAATTAAAAATAGTCAACCATCCACCAATATACCCTTTGTAATAAACACTTTATTTACTTATCCATCAGTCTATTTTCAAAAAACTAACTAAAAGACTATTTTGAAACAAATAGCAAATAGAAATTAAATTTAAAAAGTATATTAAGGTAGTTACTCAAATACAAAACTATATTTCTTGAATTAAACTACTATCTCTTGATGCTCTTACTGAAAACCCATTTTCCAGAACACTAGTGAACTGCCTACTTGTCACGATTAAAGGAGGTAGGATATCAAATACCCTATCATGTTTGCTTTCCGTCTTGGCAACAATAGTAAGTACCTAGGGAATTCCTTTTAAAGTCCAGTGCTTTTATAAAAGACACAAAGCTATTTTGACTCATGTTTACTTCTTAAGGTTTCTAATTCCTAAGATAGATGCTTATACCTAGTGGACTCATCCCTTAGTTCTCATGACACCTTTTCTCTCAAACTGTACTTTCATCAGTTCAAACAATAAGCAATCTCTATTACCCAATTTATCTAGCCTATACAGATTGAAGGACCTTAATGGGCAAGTCAGGATCATATCCTGTTGAGATTGGCTATCATTATTTGCACCAAGAATTCTAGTTCAATAAAATGAGCCATCATCATATGACGCGAACTTGAACTGAACTTTCCAAATGCATTCTTATGTCTATCATCTTTTTCATTAGCTGTTCTCATGCTACTAGTTCTCTAATCAAATACTTCTTTAAATATCTGATCATCTCTACTATAGTTGAATTTTTAAGTATCTAATACTAGAAAACATTTGACATCAAATGTTAGAATTGTAACTAGATAACTCTTTAGTTTAGTCTAACTTTCCAAACGTTCTTTTCAACTCAATAGATATACTTGCAACAAACTAGAGAATTCTGAGCATCTACTAGTGCTCCACATGTATTAAAACATATTAAATTTCAGTGAGCATAACAAAATAGAGAAGTAACATGCATACTAGCAATGCATAAGATAACAACCAGTCTGAAATAAAAAATATAAAACAAGTCATATAAAATACAGGATTACTTTTCTTACTTTTGGCAAACAATCAAAGTTCAAAGTTCACAATCCAACACTTGCATGTATGCCATGGTTACCCATCCGAACTACCCAAAACTCCCTGTCTGGCAAGGCCAAATTAAGATATCAGAAGATTAGGACCATTTCTCAATAAATATATTTTCTTGTAAATTCTTTACAGAAAATTTAATACACCACTTTTCTCTCAGTGTCTAAGGTCATACAACAGAGCTCATCGGAGAGGCTAATGTAGATCCTAGTTAGGTGTACATTGCTACCTCAACATCCATACAAGTCTACGAAGTACTCCATGTTGGGGTGGCCACACCCGCTTTTGCTGCACTTAAGTCTATCGTAAGAGATCTAACCTTGTACTCAGCAAATGAACACTCTCTTTAGGGAGTTGTGCCCACCTACTAGATACTGCTAAACTAGAAATGGCGGCCATGAGCATTCACTTAGAAGCTCGCTCTCACTTGATATTTTGAGTCTTGTGAACCTTTTAATAATTTTAGCAAACAAACAAAGCATTGAATCCACCTAACCATTCTCTATATGTGTGCAACGATGAGCTAACCAATCTACCCGTTGCTCCATGGGAAAGGGGTGTAACAAATTATCTGTAAGGTGAGAACAATCCTCAGTTTATAAATTTCCTAAACATAATCAACTCATCGTTTCTTCTTTGGTCTCTAGGATAGTATCACAATGCTCCCTAAAAGACTAACGTACTATCCTAGGCAGGTGTATACTATTAACTAGATGTTAGCACAAGTAAACAAGATACACCTAGACTTGAAGAAAATCAAAACACCCCAATTTTCAACACAATCATTTGGTTCAATTCATTGGCTGATTCGAACAAGCTTCTTCTCCATTTTCATTCAATTGTCAGCATGTGCATCATACTCTTCAGGGGTTCCTTCTATTCGTTTCTTTTGTCGCACTATTAATAGGTCACCGACAATCCGCTCTGCAAATACCACCTTCCTAGGACATTAATCACATTGTCAAAGCCACAACCACCATTGCAAAGCTATGTCTACTCATTGACCTAGTCATCGCCCTGTTGTCATCAAACACCACTATTGACCTTATCACCACCTTAACCCAAGCGCCCTTCTTAGTGTGAAGTCATCGGCATTTCATCGTCTTCCATCTGCAAATAACACTGCCCAGACGCACACCACGACCATGGGTCTTACCTTTGCCTCTTCCATCTTCAATTTGACCATGCCAATCACCAGACACCATGCCATGGTACACGTTTTCCTTGCCACCGAGTTTGAGCCAAACTTTAAATACGGTCACTGCTAAAAGTTCATATCAAGCTTGTGCTCTTGTTGTCCCAAGTCATCTAGACATGTATTGAAATCGCTTAAAATGAAATATCATACATTATTCAAAGAAGTGTAAGAATATTGACAAAAGCAACAAAGAGCATAATAGTGTGTTGGGAAGCACGCTCTCAGCTAGATGGAAAAGTGTTAGAAAAGGATGCCTCTTCAACTATTGAAAATTTTAAATTATAATCTCAAATTGTATAATCCAAATCAAACCATAGGCACCTCCCATTAAAATGCAAGTTCTATTGGTAAACTATAAAGCCTTTGCATATACAACTTCTTGACAAAAATGTTGGAAACCATAGGTTTTATTAATTGGAGCACGACAATGATTGGAGCACAACTCTCTTCATGCCCAAATCCACCATTCACAAACTCACACACAATAAAAAACGCACACTAATCCATTTTTCTCACTCTCCCACTACTCGCACTATCATAGAAGCAAAGCTTAAAAGAAAAATGAAATCGTCAATGAGAGAAAGAAACATATGCACTAGATTTACAAGGTTTTGCCAATTGTCCCTACGTCCATCGAGTTGCGGGGACTTTACTATTTTGGAGAAGTTTTATAATGAGTTTTCCTTTATTCTCTATTGGTCTTCACAAACCCTAAGTAGGGTATATATAAGCCAATGCAGAGAACCCTGACTGCTTCATTACAAAAAAGACCTCAGATGGGTCGATTAGATACTCTTCTCCATAGACATGGCCCATTACAGTTTAAACATCAGTGTGAAAAGACTAGAACTTGAATTGTATTGCAATAATAAAAACTACAATGAAGAGCTCTTTATATAGAGCTATAATACAAGAGTAAATTGTACTAAAATCTCAATCATAAATCATAAATCAAGGAAAGGAAAGCAATAAGAGTGAAAGCATAAATCAAGGGATACATTCTGATAGGTCAAGACTATCCTTCAATAGGCCCCCTCAATCTGAACAGGGAGCTATAACGTGAGGATTGCACTTGTGATAGTGGAAAGGATCAGGTGTGAGTCCTTTTGTGAAGATATCTGCCATTTGTTGTGTAGTGGGAATATAACGGACTTAAAGATCACCCTTTATAACTTTTTCCTGAATATAGTGAAAATCAACATCAACATATTTGCTGCGATCGTTGGAGACAAGATTTGCAGCAAGATTGGAGGCGGAGACGTTGTCACAATATATGATAACCAGACCAGAATGGCGAAGTCCAAGGTCTCTCATGATGTATCGGACCAAGTCAGTTTCAACAGCGGCTTGAGCAACAACATGGTATTCGGATTCAGTTGAGGATTTGGAGCCCGTTGCTTGCCTGGACAGAAGATTAGGACATAGAACAATGCATAACCGGTGGTGGAGCGGCGGGTGTCAAGGCACCCTCCCTAATCAGCATCAACATACACAATTATGTAGGTATAGGAACCCGAAAGGATGGACAACCCATGATCGAGAGTGCCTTTGAGGTATCAAAGAATCCGCTTCACCACTTGCCAATCACTAGTTTGGGAGCATGCATGAATTGGGAAACAAGATTAACAATATAACAGATATCGAGTCTAATCATAGTGAGATATTGAAGAGCACCAACTACATTAAGATATTCAGTGGGATCAAGGAGTGGATCCCTTTCGGTTAAGGAGAGAAGGGTGCATGCAGGGAGGGGAGTTTTGATGGGTTTGGCATTTTGCATTCGATGTTTGGTAAGAAGGTTGACCATTTATTTATGTTGGAAGAGGAATAGGCCGAGAGAGGTTCGCTTTGCTTCAATGCCTAGGAAGTAGTGTAGTGGGCCAAGATCTTTCGAAGCAAACTGTGTAGAAAGTTTGTCAATTAAAGTGTTTAAGGAAAGGGGATTGGATCCTATGAGGATCATATCATCAATATAGAGTAAAAGACAAATTATATCAGATTTCTTATGAAATAAAAACAGAGAGGGGTCATCCTGACAACATGTGATACCAAGCCTATATAAGAAATTACGAAAACGCTGGAACCATGCCTTTGGGGCTTCCTTGAGTCCGTATAGAGCTTTTCGCAAACGAAAAACATGGGTTGGGAATTTTAGGGTATATGTACCCCTGAGATTGTCGCATATAAACCTCTTCCTTGAGGTGACCATGTAGGAAAGCATTTTTTACGTCCAATAGCCAGATAGCCCAGCTATTGGTGACAGCTAAAGAAAGAATAAAACGAATGGTGGAGGGTTTTACACTAGGACTGAATGTTTCTTTGAAATCAATGCCCTCATGTTGATGAAACCCCTAGACAACAAGGCGAGTCTTCAAGCGATCAACGGAGCCATCCGCTTTATAATTTACTTTATATTTTCAAGTGCTACCTACAATGTTCTTGGATGAGTCATGGGGAACATGTTCCGAAGTGTGGTTTAGAAGTAATGTATTAAATTCCTCTACCATAGCTTCTTGCCATTTGGGATTTTTAACTGCTTGAGAGTAACATGTGGGTTCATGTATTACAGTAATGGATGAAAGGGAGAGGGGGTACTTAATCTTGTGGATTCCATCTTTGAGACGAGTTCGCATGTGGTGTGTGTTGTTACCATCTCCCAAGGGAACCAAGGCAGTAGGCATGGTTTCCAAGGTGGATGGGTGGGGTTCAGTGTCCGGTGCTGTAGGCGAATTTAGAGGTTGAGGGTCCAGGGCTTCCCGAGACACGGTGTGCTGGGAGCCCGGGTGGGATCCTGTGTGCCAAGAGAGGACACAGTGACCGAGACCCAAGGGTAGCAAGAGCTGTTGTGGTCCTTGTTGGTGTCGATGCTATGGGGCGTCAGAGTGCCGCAGTGCGGTAGAAAGGGAGGTGTAGGTGGCAAGGAGATCAGTTGGTGCCGCGGTACGACTTCAGTAGTGGGGTAAGGGTCAGGCCGGGTAGTGGGACGGTCCAGGGGTTGGGACGTAGTGAGGCCGGTGTCCAATGGCAGGGCGGTAGCATTGGTTGGGGTAGGGTATAGGGGTAAGGGAATGGGAAGATCAACTATACTTGTCGAGGTCGCACTATGAAAAGTCGCAGTGGGATTAACAAGTTCATGGTAAGGGAAACTATGTTCTTCAAATTAGACATGTCGATTTATGTAAAATTTTCCTATTTTTGGGTCACGACATTGATACCCTCTATAACATGATGCGTAGCCTAAGAAAACACATGGTGTTGACCGAGGCGCCAATTTGTGAGGGGCACGGGGTGTGAGGTTTGGATAACAAGCACACGCAAAGACGAGAAAATTTTAGTAATCCGGGGTCTTTTGAAAGAGTTTTTTCAAAAGGTGAGGAGTTGTCTAAAATCGGAGTAGGAAGACGATTTACGATAAAGCAAGCGGTGCAAGCCGTATCATTCCAAAAAACATAAGGATTATGTGATTGTATAAGTACCGTCAGTGCCATTTCAATAACATGCCGATGTTTTCATTCCGCCACCCATTTTGATGTGGGGTATCCGGACATAAGAGGGGAAAGTGAATACCATGGTTGTCGACATAAGGCATTCATGCGTTTGTGGTCAAACTCTCTTCCGCCATCACCTTGAAAATTTTTAATTTTTGTGGAAAATTGATTTTCAACAAAGATTTTCAAAGTTTCAAAAATTGTAAAAACTTCAGATTTGTATTGCATCGGGTATAGCCAAGTGAATCGTGTGAAGTCATTGACAAAAATTGACATACTACTTATGATATGAAGTAGATGAAACAGGTGATTGTCATACATCGGAATGAATTAAATGATGCTGAGAAGTAAAGGAATGTAAAGCACATTGAAAAGGTAATCGATGGGACTTGCCCAAACAACAAATCTGACAAAAATTAGTAAAATGAGTTTGCAATTGCATAAAATGTCAATAGTTGGGCGGCCTAGATGCCCTTAGCAGCGATGCCAAAGATCTCTTGGGTTGGTGCAGGCGACAAGTCCAAGTGAGTGAGGCAAGAAACTATAAAGGTCCATTATTGCGAACTCGAAGCAGTAGGGTCCCCATAGCCTTGTCCTTTACAGAAAAAAATTGGGAGTCTAATTCCACATAGCAATTGTTGTCTTGACATAAGCGTTTAATAGAAAAAAGATTATGCTTGAGTTGAGGGACAATCATGATGTTGTTAAGTTGTAAAAGACATTGTGTTGTTTCAATAATATAGGAATCCATATGCATTACGGGATGCAAATCACCTTCACCAACCAAGACACTTTTATGACCATTGTAAGGAAGAGGATTAGAGGCGATACCTGAGTTAGGTGTCATGTGGTTTGAAGCTCTAGAGTCAGGATACCAGCTAAAGTCTTGGGAGTCACTGAGAGACATGGCCGCGAGTGAGTGGGAAGGATCCGAGAAGCTGGTTTGATCAAACTGATGAGGGCATGAGACGACAGAATGTCCAGTTTGGGTGCAGATTTGGCAGAATTGAGGGGCGGGACCAAGTATGCCAGGTGTGTTCGGTGGGGGCAGCTGAGGGTGGTTCGATTGGTGATGACCGTGATGACCCAATTGATGCTGTTGATTTTGTCCACTAGTTTGGTCCCCTCCATTGCCACAGCGGCTATGGTTCCGATTCTTATTACCTCAACCATGGCCTCCACGACCTTGGTTGGATCCTTGTGTACTTGTACCTTCAGTAACTAGGGCATGTGTTTGCTCAATAGAGGGGCCGGGCCGTCCTTCATACTGGTTGTGGACTCCTTTATTTAGAAGGGTGGATGTAGGAGGTGTTGCGAATTGAAGTACCAAAACCAGCATACTCAATGGGAAGGCCATAGAGGGCATAAAGTACTAGTTCTCCATTTGAAATGGAGGAGCCAATGGCAACTAAGTCATTAGCGATAGTTTTTAGTTTGGAGAGGTAAGCTTCCATTGATTTGCCATCTTTACGAATGTTTATGATTTGGGATCTAAGTTCAAATTCCTTGGCCATCGAATGGTCCCAAAATCGCTTGACAAGGGAATCCCACATTGCTTTGGAGGTGGGGTGTTGAACAATACCATTCAAAAGGGGTCGAGATAAGGTGGAAGCTATACAAGATCGAAGACTTTGATCTATTCTAACCCAGTTTAGGTGCTCGAAATTGGGAGAAGTATATGTAATATGAATGGGAGGGCAAGGGCAGGAGCCGTCTATGTATCCAACTAATTGATGTGAAATTAGAAGCATTTTAAATTGTTCCCTCAAGGATGAATAATTTGTTGTATTTTCTAATTTAATTGTGATGATGCTAGAAATACTTGATAAGGATAGGAGAATAGGGGAGTTGGAGTAATGGTTAGGGTTTTGGGTAGGTGGGGCTGGGACATTGTGTCTCCCGGCGTAACACTAAGGGCGGCCCAAATGCACTGCCAAGTGGGGCAAGGAAGGGGTAGAAGTTGAGGGCGCTGCTGGTGACAGCTGGGCTAGGCTGGTGAGTGGGTCCACTGATGCCAGCAGAGAGGGAGACAGTGGTTAGCCCTTCGCCAGCAAGCGGTGACTCGGTTGTCTACCGAACAGTGGGAATAGGGAAAGGGGGAAGGGAGAATGGGCATCTAGGCCAACTATGGATATTTTATGTAATAACATACTCATTCCTAGTTCTCGTTTTACTAATTTTTGCCCAATTTGTTGTTTGGGCAAGTCCCATGGATTACCTTTTCAACGTGCTTTACATTCCTTTACGTCTCCGCTGCATGTAATTCATTCCGATCTACTGCAATCACCTGTTTCATCTACTTCATGTCATAAGTACTATGTCATTTTTGTCGATGATTTCACACGATTCACTTGGCTATACCCGATGCAATACAATTCAAGTTAAGCTTAAGCTGATGGGTGAAGGTTCAGGATTAGTTTTATATTCTAACATGCCTCATACAAATGTCCATTTGGGCTTGAAGTATAGATAATACACAGATCCACCTCATATCTTGTGCTTAAATTATTTTAATATTAAAAGTGGGGGCTGTTGAGATTTGAACTTCTGATCTCTTGGTCATCAAGGCTCTGCTACACTATCAAGGAGCCATCTTTCCCAAAAGTTTAAGCTGATAAATGAAGGTACATAATTAGTTTTATACTCTAATAGCGGTGGTGGAGGTGGTCCAATTGGGGGGGGGGGATGGGGGAGTGGGGTAGGTTAGAATTATTAGCTGCCATTAGAAGAGTAATCCCAAAAGGAAAAAAAAAAAAAAAAAAAAAAACAAGTAGAGAACTCGTAAATATAAATGAAAGAAATGCAGGAAAAGAAAAGAGGAGACGAGTCTCTAATGAGGTTCGGATACCATGTGAGAAGACTAGAACTTGAATTGTATTGCAATAATGACAGGTATAATGAAGAGCTCTTTGTATAGAGCTAGAATACAAGAGTAAATTGTACTAGAATCTCAATCACTATGCAAGGAAAGTAAAGCAATAAGAGTGAAAGCATAAATTAAAGGATACATTCCAATAGGTGAAGACTAGACACTACTTAAGAATCTCAAAAAGTACCCCAAAAGCGCCCCTATTAAGTCACGCAACCTCTCACCATTTTCCTAGGGTGATGCGTTCTAACCAAAGCCCCTTTTATTTATGTACACAATCCAAATCTTATACAAATTCTAAACTAATTTAAACATATAAATGTTATTCCAATTTCAATAATCTGTTTCCTTATTTTCTTTTATGAATTTATAATTTTCAGATAATAATATTCTAAGAAGTTGGTAGTCTGCAATCATTAAGCTGGTAGGAAAGAGTTAATTATTGCCTTTTTCTTTTTGATAAGAAATAAGATGATTAAGTCCTTAAGCATTACATATGCTTTTCCATTAGAAGAAGTAAAGCAAAATATAAAAACGTCAATGTAATTAAGATTGCGTTTGGTTCAAATTTTTAATGGCTTAAAATTGTGAAAAAACTCTAGTTACTATAAGGCTTGTGTTTGGTTGACAGAAAAGATCTTTTTACATTTTTTTGACAGTTTAAATAGAAGATAAAAAAGCTGTTTTTGGAACTCGACAAAAAAAGATGCAAAACTGGATCTTTTTGCAGCTTATTTCATAAAAATGTTTCCAAGGGAATATATTAACATTAAATTTTAACCACTATGACCTACTTTTACAGGTTATCACCATCGCCCCTTTTACGCCCATGAATCGTTACACTCACCACTCTCCACTATTATTACCAAATATTATCTTGGTTCTCTTTTACCTACTATTATTAATTTGATTTATATTATTAAGTTATTTTTTTCATTATAAAAGATAATTTTTTTTAAACTTATATTCAAATACTTTATTCTATCTTTTTGTACTACAAAACCAAACATTTTACTGTAAAATGATATAGACCTTAAATTGACAGTTCTTAAAGAAACAAATAAGTTAAAATAAGTTGTTTCTCATAATAATATATAAGAATCATTATTTATTTGCTTTGGCAAGTAATTTTTTTATTCCATTTTTCCAAGTAATAATCAATTTCAAGGTTAATTAGTATATTGTTCTATGCAAATTTATCATCATAATCATTATAGTTTATATGCTAACAAATGAAGACTAACATATATTTTATATTTTTGTACAAATATTGTACTCATTATTTTAAGTAATTCGACACTTGAATTTATTAATGATACCCTAGTATGATTGCATTGTTGGATGGATGCCCTGACAATTTAGAAGTGATAAATTAAAAATATAAGTTCATTTTTTCGTAACCTTTTCATTTTAAATAGAATAAATATTCCTTCTTCTGTTGGCATGTGATAGCTAGGGTAAGCTATGCTTAATAGTAAATTCCTGCCACTAGGATGTGGTTGGGACCAACCATATGCATTGAGTCTTGCACTTAAAAATAATTTTCAATTTTATAAGTACTGTGTGCAAATATAATAAATAAATAACAAAGTATAGTTATTTAACATTATTTTTGATATTTTATCACGCGGCCAATTTTTTTAATAATATGAGACCAAGTCCAAGGGCACTAGACTACAATAACAAAAATAGTCCTAGAGTCACACGGGCTCCCGTGTGAGCAGGGTTGGAGGTAGATGTACGCAGCCTTCTCCCTTTAGGGTGCTACCTTAAAAGGAGGCTGTTTCCAAGGACCTTCAACTAAAAGCACTAGGCTGTTTTGAGTTATGTTATCCCTTCTGTTATATGTTTGCTCTTTGTCTTTATTTTGTGAATGGTTTTTGATATTCTCTCAAAATAAATAAATAAATAAATAAAAGTTCAAAGGCACTGGGCGTATTGCTCAAAAAAAAAAACAAAAAAAAATTGAAGAAAGCACTAGACATGTAGAATAGTTAAAATACTGAAATTACAATACGATATAAAAAACAAAGTGAAAGTTAAAAAAAAAAAAATCCGAAAGTTATTAAAGCAACAAATAGACTTATTGTTTCGTCTTGATATGAGCACGTAGATATTTTCTCGTAAATATCTTCCTAATAACTGCATTTATATGTTATTAGTTTCTAATTACGTACCAATTGTTAGAAAAATAGGCTAAATGAGCAATGAAAAATTAAACTCAGAGTCAGCAAGGGAATTCGAGATGCACAAACCGAACTAAGGAGAGGAATCTTATATTGCCGCGAATAGAATCAATTTTGAATAGGAGTGACCACGACCTCTAAAATGGTTAATCTTGGTTTTTCACATAATGAACCTTGAACTTGAATAAAATTAGGATCAAGGATGAATGAAAATGACCCCAAGTTTGGGCAGCCAAATGTGAAATTCAAGTGGAGCAAGTGACTAAAACAACGGGCATAATCGAATAGCATCTTGAACTAGAAACAACAAAGAAAGAATCACAAAGTAGGGATCAAACCGAAGAATCGCTGTGCCATGGAGTTTATCACTATCCTATGTCATTTGTGCCTTGCATGAGTACAAATGGGATCAACAGGCATTCCAACTCCTAGGGTTAACACACGTTCACCACTAAAGTGGATTCTTGAATAATGAATTGGAGTACACGCCAACTTTCTCTCTAATAAAACAACACAAGCTCTAGAGGATTATACATGAGAGAAGGGAAAACTGGAAAGTGATAGAAGAATAGAGTGAGCTTCTCTTCGTGTTTCTCTATTTTTCTTGTAAGCTGTTACAAACCGAGAATGTGGGGCTTGAGTTTAAATTGGTACTTGGGGGGAAAAAATCCAAAAAATCTTTTAAAACTGTTGAATAGCTGTGTTGTCTGCCGGTATACTACTTGTTGCTGCTGCACTGCTGAGCTGCTGCTGTTGTTTGCTGATATTTTCTCTGTTTTGGCACCAACAATAAAAATAATGCATTCAAATATTAGTTAGTTCGCTAGTTCTAGAGTCTTCTAGATGATTCTAGATATTTCTAAGCAGGTTAGGACTAGTTGTCTTGATTCAATGTCTCTAATCTTGTATAAATAAAGCTCTCAGCTGTAATGTTGAATCAATCAATGAAATATCTGAAATATTAATCTCAATTGAGATTTTACTTCTCTTTCTCATCTCCTTTCCCTTCTTTCTCTCATCTAACTCTAAACTCTACTTTCTCATCTTAATTTCCCTTCTTTCTCATCTCATATTCTCAACCTATCCAAATTATACTTAGTTTACGTTCGTGGTTCAAGCCCGAGCGTAACAATTGGTATCAGAGCCTCGTTCGGCTTCCGATCGAGTACGTAATCAAAAAAAAAATTTATAAAAAATTTTCAGAAGAACAATTCAGGTGGAAGTTTGAGTCCAGTGTAGAATCCAGTGAGAAATTCAGTTCGATTACCATAACTTGATCAAAGCTTTACAACTGAATTAGGTTGAAATTAAGTTGCGGTTAAAGGCTGAATTCAATGTATTTGAACTATTGAAGCTTGCGGTTGAAAGTGAAGAAGAAATATTGCAGTGAAGTCTTGAAGATATCAGCTTAAAGATTAATACTTAACAATGTCAAGTGGAGTCACCACGCGATCAGGAGTTGCCAAATCAGGTGTGCAGCCGACATATGCAGAAGTTGCTATTTGAGGTGCGGCGAATGACCAAAATTTTGTGACTCAAGAGCAACTGAACACACATTTGGAGACATTGATCACTCGGTTGCAACAATCGCAGCTAGCTGTGGAGGAACGATTGCATAAGAGATTGCAAGATCAGGACGAGAAGTTTAACGGACATTTTGGCTTGTAAATTCAGAGTTTTGAGGAGAAATTCAATCAACGTAAGCACCATATTGAGGAGGCTGTGGCTAATCGTTTGAAGGAGCAAGCAAACGAGATTGATGGTAGGATTGATGCTCATTTAAACCAACAATTACAAAATTTTGAAGAGAGGTTTAATGAGATTAACAAACAAGCAATTGATGCTCGTGTGACTCAACAATTGCAAGGACTCGAGGAAATGTTAACCGATCGAGTGAACCGACAAGCATTGAACATTGAAGGGAAAATTAAGGAGCTACGCCACCAAATTGATAAACATAATGAGGCCTCTAAATCTGCTCCTCTGCTACCTGCAAGTCAGGTACTAAGACCTCCCGAGCTGCTGCAATCACAAGTTCCAGGCGCTGGAATTCACCTTGCTCATCCACAAGTCGATCCTCAAGAGGTTAATGTAAACACAAGACCTCACGTATAGCTACAAGTTGAAGAGGACAGACCTCAGCATCAGGTTCCAGAGGCTGAATGTACTGCCAGATTGCGTGAACATCAGTGGAATCAAGAGCATATTCGATCGGTGAGCATACATTTTGATCAGAAGGAACATCCGCCAGATTTAACAGCCCATTTTCCTGGTTCTGCAGCACCGAGCAGGTCACGACATGAGAATGCAGGACACTTTGATCCATTTCATGATCCATCTCACACACGACCTGTTTGCTTGAATAACGGACTCAATAATTATCAACCTGACACTGTTCAGTAGTATAATTCAGGGAAAAATGCATCTGAATTTGTTATTAACTGAAGCAACGAAGTCTCTTATGGCAATAGAGGCAATGGCTTTCAACAACCACGAGTTCAACTTGAAATTTTTGATGGGAAGCAACCTCACTCGTGGATATGAAGATGCGAGCGCTATTTCCATTTTTATTCCATTCCGGATGATCAAAAGGTGGACTTGGCTGCGGTTTATCTCCAAGGTGATCACGAAGTTTGGTTTTACAGTCTATTGAGAAGCATTCCCGCTCTTACTTGGGACGAGTTCGTGACCAAGCTATGTGAGCGCTATAGTGATGAAGAAGTAGGTGATGTCATGGAAAGCTTCAACAAATTAACTCAAGTCACTACCGTGAAGGACTATATGACGACATTTGAAAATCTCCGAGCCAGTATGATTACAATTGCACCTCGAGCCCCCGAGTCCTTCTATGTCTCGAGCTTCATCAGTGGATTAAAACCTAAAATCAAGAATTTGGTGAAGGCTCTTGATCCTACTTCCTTGTCTCAAGCTTTTGCCAAAACAAAACTGATTGAGGCTTCAGATTTAACATTTCTCGATCGGCCCAAGCATCGGGAGGAAAACTTCCAACATCAACACAAGGGGTTACACCACAAGAGATTGGATGGGCATAAAGATCCTCTAAACATTGAGAAGGAACCCCGAAACCGCTGTTTTAAATGCCATCAACCTTATGTACCCGGCCATAAGTGCAATCCTAAACTTCTCATGATGGCTAGAGGAGTTGATGTTGAAGGGCAATTCGAAAGTGATGAAGATGACACTGAAAATGAGGGGTCTGATCAGGACAATGGCAGTGAAGATGAAGTGGATCCAATAGCTCGAAGGAAGGAATTGCACGACCTTACTATGAAATTGTACAAGTCCAAAAAACTCTAGTTTCGGAAGGGCAATGCCTCCAACAAATGATTTCCAAGACTCGTTCTCTTTCATTCTTGAGGACAAGAATGTTTTCAAGGGGAAGGAAATGTTACAAACCGAGAATCCGGGGCTTGAGTTTAAATTGGTACTTGGCAGGAAAAAATCCAAAAAATCTGTTAAAACTGTTGAACAGCTGTGCTGTCTGCTGGTATATTTAAAAGAATAGAGTGAGCTTCTCTTCGTGTTTCTCTATTTTTCTTGTAAGCATACATCCATTTTGCATGTCAAATCTGTTATGGCAATGGGGAAAAAAATTCGGCCTAGCTAGTCTTGGAAGGAGAGGGAAGTAATGGAAGAAGTGAGAGGATATTACAGAGCGAAGAATCCGACCATCAATATGGAAAGAAAGGACGTAGTCAATTCCTCAAGCTCCTCAAGTTCGAGATCAATATTCAAGAACTCAACATCACACTCATGCCCGAACTGGGATGCACAGCTCAAAAATAGCTTTCACATTTCTAATTTTTTTTTCATAATGACTATAATATCAACAACCATTAAAAAAAAAAGGTTTAGATCCAAAACAATACAGACCACACCGTGAAGTGATGCGTTGTGCTGACCAATCCTACCTGTTAAGGCGAGCGAGTGCGCATGAGCCACCAAGTCCACTATAGAAGCATTCCCCAAATTTTCAACACCAACTAGTTTACGTATTTTGTTGTTTATGTTGGAAATAATGTGTTTTAGTTTTGTTAACAGAATCTTGTCCCACAGAGAAAATATGGGAATTTGCAATTCAGTTTATATACGCCCCTTTCACTTTGCTTGATAAAGTGTTTAGAGCCTAGGGTGCTTCAAGGCCCCACGCATATGCACCCTATTGCATGAGGTTGGACTGATGCATCGCATCGAGCTGTGGAATGTTTCCTACTCAACATTTTTTTTGTATCGTTACAAGACATAGTCGCTGCATAAAAAAATTGCAAGAGTTATCATACGTGACTGAGAATTCAGCTATGATCTTGTTGAGCAGTGTCGCATCTACCTATTTCCCTATTTCTCTACATTGAAGTGCTTTAGTTCAACTAATTATGTGCCATTCTTGTTCCATACTTCTCTAGTTTGAGGTGCTTTAGTTCAACTATGATATCAGTTCGAGTTCATATTCGTGTCTGGATGCTTGCACTTGGTACGGTTTTAGTTCAAGGTTATTTCTAGTCACGCTTGAGGTGATTTTGTCTGACCTTAAGGTTGGTTTTGTTTGAGGACAGGGTTGGTTTAGTTCAGTAGCAAGGAAAAAACTTAAATTTCATTCCTGAAGGGGACATGGTGACAAAGTAAGATTATCAGTAAGCTCTTGCAATTTCTAATTTACAATGCCAATTGTTATCATTTTTGAGCTCAAGGTTGGCTGCTCTAGTAGGATATGTGGTGTGCGGCAAGGATCGAG
Source organism: Simmondsia chinensis (assembly GCA_018398585.1). Lineage (NCBI taxonomy): Eukaryota > Viridiplantae > Streptophyta > Magnoliopsida > Caryophyllales > Simmondsiaceae > Simmondsia > Simmondsia chinensis. The sequence continues at coordinate 14,080,234 of JAGTTD010000013.1, forward strand.
CTAAACTTGGCTCTATTGATTCTATTCTAATAGGTATAACTTCTTCTTTCAAGCCTATTCCTCAAATAGGTATTAGTCCTTAAAAGATGCCCCGATTGGTTAATTGACTCTAATACTTCTCACCCTTGAGTGACAATTCATTTCTCTTCAAAGACACTTAAAAAATCCAATATGAAACCACAGAAACTTGCTCTTGTTAACCTTAAAGAATATGTTATATATACTAGATTTAACCTTTATCCTACTGTCAGTTGGACATCTATTAGATGTTCAAATATTTCTTGCTTTTTCTTTCTTCATATTTACTTCCATCCCATCAGGCGCATTGTAGGTATGGGCACCTTAGTCATGAATGACTTTTGTAGCTTTATTCCAATGTGATTCATGTGAAACATAACAAAACATATTTACCATGCTCGCTTTGTCTAGTTGCCAAGCAAGAAAATGCTACCACTTCCTTCTTAAAGCAATATTTCTTTGCATCCCTTTACACCATACATTGCAATATGTGGTGCGCATTCCGCATTAAATCTAACCATTATATAATTTACAGTATCCGCTTTTCTTCTTCTTCCTCCATATCTTAAATAATAACACCACAAAAATTATTAAAATATTATTTTAAAAAAAAAAAATTAAAACGTCCATCGAGAAAAGAAGTTAAATACTTGGGAAATTGAAAAATCCAAAAAAAAAAAAAAAAACAGAGAAAAGAATGGTAAAAAATATTAAATAAGAGAAAATAGTAACTGAAAAATAAACAAAAAATGTGAATAATAGGACATATTATTAGAAATTACTGAAAAACTAAGAATAAGCAAGAAATTATTCAAATAAATAATGTCCATAAAATAAAAGAAAAAATCTAAAAAAATATAATATATTATAAAACCTCACAACAACTACAACTCAATATATCAAAAAATTGCCAAAACAAATATATGGGAAAAAAAATAAAATAATTAATAGAAAAATCCTATAAAATAAAATATAACAAAACTGTTGAAAAAGTTATATGTAAGAAAAGTTATAATGTTAGAAAATACAAAAAAATAAAAAGGATAATATGGATAAAATTTAGCAATACTCTAGGTATGAATCAAATACTAATAGAAATCAAAAGTTAATCTTATATAAATACTTAATTATAATTTTTATAGACCTTAAACTCTTATTTGATGTTGTTAAAAAAAAAAAAAAACTCTTATTTGATATGGCTATTTAACTTAAGAGTTCTTAGTATCACTTTCAAAACCCAAATTAGCCTCAGGTATGCCAAGAAGATAAACTCAAAAGATGTCAGAATGTCCTAAGTACGAGAAATTGGGGCAAACACCCACAAATTTAGTTTCATTTTGAAAGATAATTAACAATATTACCTCTTTTTCTTTCATATACAAGCATGATATCAATAACAAAATACTATAATATAAATATTTATTGAAGAATTTTATACATTTCAAAAATCACAATAAGTATATTTTTATATTATATAGGAAAAAATTTGCTCAATTCACTAATTTAGGAAAAGAATTATAAACATGAGAGAAAAGCATTTTAGTGTTAGATATTTGGAAGAACAAATTTAAAAATACAGATCATTAAAATTATGGCTAAAATTGTTTCGTAAATGCAGGGCTCATGATACCACTAGTTAAGATCACCCACGGGATACCAAACCCTAAATTGAAATGATAATCATAAACAAAGGGGGCAAGGGAGAACACCGAAAGTTATGTGGTTCAGCTGAAGCCTACGTCCATAGAGGGAAGCACGATAATTTCATTACTTCATTGGAGTGTGCATGAAACGTCTCAACTTTCAATGTTTCTCACTCAAACCCTTTATCAACTCTAATGGCAACATACACATCCCGTGTATATATAGAGCACCTGACTAAACCTAGTGTGTCATTGGCCTAAATAGGATTGGTCCAATCCTATATCTCATAAACCAGACCTAATACATCCAGACTCCACATATAATCTAACAATTCTCCCACTTAGGGTTTGGATGCATTATTTACTATTATCAGACTAAATCACCTAAGAATTTTCAATTTAGATCTAACAAATATTTGAGGACTCAATCCAATTAGATTGTTCAAATTTGGTCAAATAACCCATTGACCTAACATGAAAAGCCCTAATTTTCACTCCAAACAAATTCGTGCCATTTCTTCATCATCTTCCTTTGTTCACCCAATGCTGGACGGCCACCGTGTCCCACCGTCACCGCCGACAACTTCGACTCTATGTCCTCAGCTCTCTCCCGCCGTCTTCATGGCCACTGTCACTGCTAGGTGAAGACACCACCACTGGCTCTCTTCTTACCACTCACCCCCTGTTTGGCAACAGGGTAATCGGGGGTCAAGGAGGGAAAGGATAAGGGGTAAATCCTTACACTCGTTTGGCAAACTATTAAGAGGAGTAAAGGTGCGTTTTGGAGGGTAAAAACTTACCCTCCTTGACCCCTCATTACTCCCCTTTACCCCCATTTTCTTTAACTTCCAAATTAAGGGGTAAATGGGGGTAAGGAAAACTTTTAAAAAATTTTGGACAATTTTGTCCTTATTTTAACTATAACTCTTTTTACCCTTACCCCTTTACCCAATTGCCAAACAAGGGTAACTTATTTACCCCTCTTTACCCTCCCCCTATTTACCCCACTTTACCCCCTTTTACCTAGTTGCCAAACAAAGTAGTCACTGTGAACCACCAACCCTCAGACATACCACCGACACCACCATCACACCACATCCGTCGAAACCCTACACGTCTCACCAGCACCGCTGTCGTTCGAACACTCAAGCCATCATAGCAGGTCTTCGATGTCATCACTTCTGCTAAGACTCCCACTGGAGTTCAAACCTCCCCGATCTTCATCGCGCATGATTCAAGAAATAAATCAGCAGCGAAATCCTTCGAACCTCGGGCCTTCGATCATCATCGGAAACCATCGTGCGAACCACCGCCAACCTTCATTAGGCGTGCTCATACCCACCCGTCGCCGCTAGAACTCCCACTAGCGTTTAAACTGCATTCTCTGACGTTGATTTACACCAGGTCCACCAAATCTAACACTCAGGTATACCAATCTAATCTCTCACTTCTCTACTCGGACCAAATCACCACCACTAACGTGTAGCCACTACCTCTTTCAACGAGACACAACCCATCACTCCAACTAGGACACCACTACAGTTTACATCTTTAGTTTTCCGGTCAAACCTATGAACTTCCGGAATCAACCATTGCCGTAGTTTACACCTTTAGTTTACCGATCAAACCCATGATCTATTCGAATTAACTACTACCGTAGTTTATACCTTCGGTTTACCGATCAAACACATGATCTACCAGAATCAACCATTACCGTGTCTTTACCGTTGAGATCGGGTCAGCGCCAAAATCACTGTCTGGAGTTTTCGCCACTAACTTTAGCGATTGGTTCTCATCTTTCACTGGCTATTAAACCTCGTATTTAGGTTCCACCGAGGCTCTAAACCTGAGCTCCGATACCAATTGTAAGGCTTATGATACCACTTGTTAAGATCATCCACAAGATACCGAATCCTAAATCGAAATAAGAATCCTAAACAAAGGGGTAGGGGAGAACACCGGAATTTACGTGGTTCAGTCAAAACCTACATTAAATAAGGGGATCACAATAATTTTATTATTTTATTAGAGTTTACATGAAACATCTCAAATCTCAATCTCTCTCACTCAAACCCTTTCTTAACCCTAAGGGTAACATTACACATCTTGTGTGTATATAGAACCACTACACTAAACCCTAGTATGTCATAGGCCTAAACAGGATTAGTCCAATCCTATATCTCGTAAACCAAACCCATTATGACCAGGCTCCACACCTAATGCAATAGTAAGAAAAAGAGAGAAATTATGATCAATTGGCAAAAAGTGAGGATAGAGAATGACAAATTTTAATTAAGAAATTAATAAAATTATTATAATATAAAAAACTAATAATTTAATATCAATTTAATAATCTGAATATATTGTATTACATTGCTCAGTATACGAATAAGATATATTAATTTGATAAAATTGAAATTTTATTATTTGAAATAATCATAGACTAAAAAGAAAAATAAGCTAATCTTGTTTAAATATAATCATCTTTGATTTTCATTTTGTGGTTTATTTATTGGGAGTTTATATTCTCAAGGTAATTACGTGACCTTAAGAGAGGGCCAAAAGTTGTCGTGGCAATAAAAAATTTATTTTGTCAATAACATTATTCTATTTATTTTTTGATACAGCGCATAGTGGGAGATTTAGGGGAACCTAAAGGTTCAACGGCCTCTCCTTAAATTTTATTAATCTTGTAATAAAAGAAAGAGGAAAATAAAACTCAATTCTTATAACCCGAGAAAAGAGACTCAAAATATGAATAAAATCTAGAAAATTAGCTACTAAAACCCTAGATCTCCTCATGTATATATAGAGGAGCTAATCTAATTGGAATCAAATTCTCAAAAGATAAATAAAAAATTTGAATATGAAATTTAAACTAAACTAATCCTAATCTAATACGGACTTTATCTCCACCGCATCTCCTTCTTTCGCGTCCGCCAAGATCATGGCGCTAAGTCGGTGCCGCCAAGTTCTCCCAATCTGTGTGTCAAGATCTTACCTGCATCATCTTCCCTGGGTTGGAGAGAATTTGCCCTTGAATTTGCCTGAGGATCAGCATGATCATTTTTGCCAAAGTACGGAATAAGGTGCTTGACATTGAAGACGTCGAAGGTCCTCATGCCGGGTGAAAGCTGTAGACGATAGGCGTTATTGTTGATCTTCTCTAGTACCGCCAGTGATCTTATCTTGCGAGCCTTTAGCTTGTTATTACTCCCACGTCAGGAAGCGTTCTCGTGTTAGAATTTCCCAAACCTTATCACCAACGTGGAACTAAACTGCTCGGTGCTTCTCGTCACTTTCCATCTTGTACTTGGCGGTGGCCTCCAGTAACCGGGCCTTGGTTTGCTCATGGATGTCCTTGAGAGAAGAGATTAAGTCTTCCGCCTGCCCGTGTGGGCATGTCATGTATGGGATAGGTGTCAAGTCGATCAAAGAACGAGGAACAAAGCCATAAACTATAGTGAAGGGTGCGAACCCTGTGCTTCTATTGATAAAGTTGTTATAGGTGAACTCCGCTTGATGTAGCTTCATCTCCCATCCCCTGGTGTTATCAGCAACAAGGCACCGGAGTAGGCTACCCAAAGACCTGTTAGTGACCTCCGTTTGTCCATCCGTTTGAGGATGGTGGACTGTGCTAAAGGTGAGAGACATAGTCGCAATCTTCCACAACGTCCTCTAGAAGTGGTTCACGAACCTGACGTCTCGATCACAAATAATGCTTGATGGAAGTCCATGCAACTTGTATACTTCCCTGAAGTACACTCCCATCACATATATGGCATCAGCAGCTCTCTTGCATCCGATGAAGTGCACCATCTTGGAGAAGCGATCTACGACAATGAAGATGGAGTCAATGCCGCCAGTTGTCCTCGATAAGCTCAGAAGAAGAAAAAATACATGCTGACGTCTGTCCAAGGCTAACTTGGAACTGGTAGTGGCAGATATAAACCAGCATTGGTCATTCCTCCCTTCAAAACCTAACAGACACGACATCATTTAACAAACCTCTCCACCTCCTTGCGTATGGTAGGCCAAAAGTGGCGGTAACAAGCTGCAACATCTTTTCACTTCCTACATGCCCTGTATTGTGCAGCTAGGAAATGATCTTAAGCTGCCAGCTTGAGTTCGGGATGCGAAGTTGGTTCCCTTTGAGCAGAAAGCCGTCATGAATAGAGTAGCCGGGAACAACCCCTGACTATGCTTCCCGCCATGTCCTGCCAATCGTAGGATCATCATGTTATTGACTCAGCAACTGTTCAAACCCCGTGACCTCCATCTTGCTCTCCGTCATGACAAGGTTCCGCTTGCTTAGCACATCTGCCACCTTATTCAGTACGCCTTACTTGTGTTTTATTACCAAGTGGAAGAGCTGAATGAACCCCGCCCACTTGGCATGCTGGTATGAAAGCTTCTCTTTGCTATTGATGTATTTCAAGGCGACGTTGTCTATATAGAGCACGAACTCTCTATTGGCAAGATAAAACTTCCAATGCCTCGGAGCCTGGACGACCATGTATAACTCAACATCATATGCGGAATAGTTCAGTCTGCTCCCATCAAGCTTCTCACTGAAGTAAGTAATGGGTCTCCCTTCTTGGCTAAGTACAACGCCAATTCCAACCCTGGATGCTTTCGTGTGTAGCTCGATCGTCTTTTGGAAGTCAGGTAATGCTAACACTGGCACAGTAGTTACTCTTTTCTTGATCTCTTGAAAGGCGATAGCAGCACCTGGCGTCCACATGAAAGAACCATGCTTCATGCAATCAGTTATTGGCGCCATCACCGTGCTAAAGTGAGGCACAAATCTCTTGTAGAAAGACACCAACCCATGGAAACTCTAAACTTCTCCAATCGTTCTTGGTTGAGGCCAATCATGGACGCATGCTATCTTCCCCTCATCAGCTAAGATCCCATCGTTGGACACAACGAAGCCAAGGAACGTCACTTGATCTTTCATAAACTCGCACTTCTTTGAAGTGGCAAACAGATGTTGTTCCCTCAAGGTATTCAGCATTTCCTTGAGGTGTTTTATGTGCTCAGTTCGATCCTGGCTATAAATTAGAATATCTTCAAAGTAGACGACGACAAACCTCCCAATGAACGGTAAAAGGACGTGATTCATGAACCTCATGAAGGTACTTGGTGCGTTAGACATTCCAAATGGCATGACCAGCCACTCGTAAAGCCCTTCTTTTGTTTTGAAGGCGGTCTTCCACTCATCTCCAAGCGAGATTCGAATCTGATGGTACCCACTCTTGAGATCCAGCTTTGTGAATACCATAGAGTTTTAAAGTTTGTCAAGCAAGTCATCCAATCTCGGTATGGGGAATCGGTATCTTACCATGATCTTGTTAATCATCCAGCTGTCAACACACATTCGCCAACTCCCATCCTTCTTTGGTGTTAGCAGAGCAGGCACAGCACAGGGACTCAGACTCTCCCGGATCAATCCTTTGGCGAGTAAATCCTCTACTTGGCATCTCAGCTCTTCGTGCTTTGAAGGACTCATTCGATAATGGGGCCTATTCGATAATGAGGCACCCGGCACTAGATCGATACGGTGCTGGATGTCTCTCAATGGCGGCAATGTCTTCAGTAGTTTTTTTGGGAACACGTCAACATATTCCTTCAATAGAGCGGCAACTTCAGTCGATACTTCTTCCTGACTAAGCTTGCACTGCATCCCAATCAGCACAAACACAGCCTTGGCAAACAAGGCTCGTCCTTGTATGTTCGGATGTTGGGCTTAGGCAACAAGATAGACTTGGTCCCTTTGGAGATGAAGGTATATGTATTCTTTGTACCGTCATGAACGGCAATCCTATCATATTGCCATGGGCGCCCTAACAGCAAATGACAAGCATCCATGGTGACAACATCACACCACACCCCATCTTTGTACCTTGTCCCATTTGAAATATTAATCAAGTAATGTTTGGAAACGGTTACCTGATTTTTTTTTTGAGCCAATACAATTTGTAGGGGCTAGGATGAGCTTCTGTCTTCAACCCCAGATTGGCGACGACTTCCTCAGATATGATGTTCTCATAGTTGCCTGAGTCGATGACCATGCGACACACCCTACCGCCAATGGTACATGTGGTCTGGAAGATGTTATTCCTCAGCCAACCATCCTCCTGTCTCTCTCTAGGCCAGAAAAAATCTCGCCTAATCACCAACAGATGCCCTTCATCACCTACTATGGCTTCCTGTTCCTACGTCGCCAATTCTTCTTGGGTTTCATCCTTAGAGACCCCACCATCTTCTTTAAGGAGTTCCTCAATGTAAAGGCCCTTACTAGTCTTGTCACCCTTTCGGCACTCAGCAGCTTGGTGCCCTACTTCTCCACACTTGAAGCAATGAGTCCTTGATGTCCCCGCCAAGTCTTAGGCATTCGGCTTACCAGCATTGGTGATTGGAGTCCTGCCCTATATGAACTAAGTTGGTGATATTATTGCTTAGTCCCTGCTGCCAATCTGCGCTCCCCAACTATCGCCAACTTGGCGATGCCTTTGCTAGCATTCCACATTCGCTGCTCTTTGATTTGCCTTTGAAAGGGTAAGGATGTCGAACATGTTCAACACCTCTTGTATGGACTCTCTCAACCCGCCTATGTATCGATCTGCTAATTGCTTTCCTGTTACTAGCAAGGCATTCCTGGAGATCAACGAATGGAACTTTGCCGTGTATTCCTCCACAGACTTAGAGCCCTATCGCAACCCTTGTAGGCTCTGGTACATCATCCTGGCATGATTATTAAGCAAGAAGGAGCCTCACATGTATTTCTTCATCTTTTTTCAAGATTCTATCTTGGCTTTTCCTAGGAGCATCTAAATTTGTTTTTGTTGTGTCCACCAGGTGGCTACCCTACCATGTAACCGTGCAGCGACAAGCGGTGCCTGCTTCCTCTCCGGGACCTCCTCGAACTCCAGAATCTCCTCAAAGGCAACCAACCAATCTAAGAAATCTTCTGGACGTCCTCCATCATTAAACTTCAAAATTTCAATCCGGAGGCCGGATTCCCACATTCGATCATCTTAATAGTTGGCATTGCCGGTAAAAGGCCAAGCTCTCCTCTACCTTTGGTCCGGTAGCTCAGCATCTGGGAACGGATTCTGAAAGCTCTCGTCCGTATCTTCGCCAGCACCCGGTGTTAATGGGCATTAAAGCGGGGTTCCAGGTTCAAGATCTGGATTTGCCCTTGTTTAAAACACTCAATTCGCTAGAATTTCTCCTCCAACTCCTCAAACTTCCTCATAGCTTGGCTTTGGAAGTCTCCCTCGTAAACGTACTCAACGGATGCGTTCCTTTGTCGTATACGGGCCATTTCAAAAATCGTTCTGAACTCTGATATCAACTAATGCAACGCGTAGTAGGCGATTTAGGGGAACGGGAAGGTTCAACGGCCTTCCTTTTAATTTTATTTATCTCGTAATAAAAGAAAAAGGAAAATAAAGTCGATTATCATAACCTGAGAAAAAAGACTCAAAATGTGAGTAAAATCTGGAAAATTAGCTACTAAAACCCTAGATCTCCTCTTGTATATATAGATGATCTAACCTATTTGGAATCAAATTTTAAAATCATAATTACAAAATTTAAATCTGAAGTTTAAACTAAACTAATCCTAATCTAATTCGGACTTTATTGCCACCGCGTCTCTTTCTTCCGCGTCTGCCAAGATCATGGCGCCAAGTCAATGCCACCAAGTCCTCCCAATCCGTGTGTCAAAATCTGAGCTGCATCATTTTTTTGTATCTTTGTTTAGGTAATCTTTCAGAACTAAATATTCCATTGAGTTTTTCCCCAACATAAATTTGTTTTCATTAATTTACCCGATTTTCCATTGTTGAAGGAAGTTATAGTTGTTAAAAAAAAGGATGTTATAGTTGCTTATATGGTTGCAATCACTGGCATCATTAGGTGTTGGATATTATATACGGTCTATATATTTGCGTAAAAAAGTGAATTTTCCCCAAGCCCATTATCAAAATTTTTCTTTTTAATCTGGTTGCGCCCTTTTTTTTGATAAATTAATCGGCTTGCCCCTTATTACTACATCCGGTAAAAGAATAAAAGTTCTTTTAGGTCATTATCGGTTATGTAGAATTGTATCATATAATAGCCTCAAGTTGCATTATAGGTCATAGCCGCATAATCCTATTAGCATTTAAAAATATCTATATTTGTCAGACTTTTACACTATTTTAGAATTTTTTATAAGTATAGTATTTACAATGTTATTATATGTCATTTATCAAAAAAATTATTTTTTGATAATATCTATTACTTTGTATAATCGTTCAATACATAATGAAAAAGACATGCTTATATGCACGAGATGTATCGATGATTATGAAGGTAATAAATAGCACCCAATAAGTTCATGTTTAATATCATACTTAATTATATATTCAAAAGTACTAATACAGTCACTACCAGAATATACCCCAAGTGAAAAACCTTTGTAAATCCTACTGCAACTACTGTGTTGCACCGTACACTGGAGTCCGTAGAAAAAATTTAATTCCAAGTAATAATGATTCATAAGTAAGTATGGTAGACAAATAATAAAATTTGACTATGCATCACACTTTCATTTTATTGGTCTTATGCAATTTAGATTTTAATTCTAAAATAAAAATCAGAAATTTCTTTTCTTATCAAATAGTTATTTTTCTTTGTTTGAAATCAATTTGATATCCACATTAAATGCCTTCATAATGTTGAAGGAAAAGAGTTTCATATGCCCAAATTTTATACTGAAAATGGACTTATAATGAGCCTTCTTGTGTTAAAACCCTCGAATAGAATTCAATTATTGAGCCAAAACACTATCATTTAGTAATGTTTCTTGAGTTACTTTGTTTCAATCAGATATACCTACATCATTAGCATGATTGTATCCTTCATACAACCTTCCTTGTTATCCAATTGCCTACCCCCTTGCTCAACAAGTCAACCTACTAGGGTACTCTTTATAACAGAACAAACTTATGACACCTTTGTATTTTCAGGACCCCATGTTTTACCTCCGAGTTAGGGTCACATTGAAACATGTTCGCACCACGAGCTGTTCCGGTTTGTTTCTATGGTTGTCCATGTCGTATTAAGGGACTTAAATTGCTCAATCTACATACCCTTACTATTTTTGTCTCATGTGTCGTTTTACCTGATATAATCTTTCTACTGTTACCTCCAATATCCCCGATGTAGGACTAGGACTAGGACGAACCAATGTAGAAAATGACTTCTCTTATTCTTAAAAGAAGACTAATTTATTTTTCATGTAAGAATTTATTATATCCTTAATCTTTGTTACATATAAATTATGTACAAACAATAAAAGGTATTTTTACAAAAAATTCACATTAAAAAGTAGTAATTTTTCATTCTACCCCACAACACCACTTCCAAAGTCGAAAAGTTTTCAATCAACCACCTTAAATGAGGTTGTTAACCATCCATTAAATATTATGTGACTTTCACATGCATTTTGGCTCCTTTTTTTTTTCTTTTTTAATTTTGTAGTACACATAAAGCATGGATACCAATCAAAGCAGCGATGTATTCACTTGCCTTACATACCCAATAGGTTTGATCCCAAGAGGTTTAGAAGAAGAGTGATTAAGCCTTGTCAAGGATTGAGGGGTTAGAAAATATTTTGTCACTTTGGAGACTTTAAATCATGCTTATAAATTATACTTAATGGTTACTTTAAAATCTGTGTAAAAGTTACTTGTTAGTAACAAACAATTAACATATTTTGGTTTAAGGTGGTTGATTGAAAGTTTTTAAAATTTTTGAGCTGGCCTTTTGAAAAATTGAAAAGTTGTGATAATCAAGTGAAAATTATTTACTTTTCTATATAATTTATTGTAAAAAAACCGATAACAAAATTAAAATAAAGTATTTCCACCAAATCAAATAGAATCTTAATTATGCAATGTCCCCTTAGATTAGGAAATACACCCTTCATGTAAACTTCGAGGCATTAATGTGATACTTTGATTTTCTGTTAATTTGCATTAGATCCAATCTTGAACATTGAATTTATAATGGACCAGGAGACAAAAACTCTATGCTGAGATCAGAAGAGATTAAAAAACTTGCTCAGTTCCATGCCTTATTATTATTATTACTTTTTTTTTTTTTAATTTATATTTTTATTATCCCAAATAACGAAAAGGAAAAGGAAAGAAAGAAACCTCAAATCTGTGTGTTGAGGTCAGCATTCAAACATTAATTGCACAGTGTATTTTCTTTTCGTTTCACTAGTAAATTAATGATTGTGAATAAACAATGTGATGCAGCCGCCATCCCACTATTGGCGGGTCGATACAGGCTGGACGGCGTTACCATGGCAGGAGGCTCGGAGGGGTAGGCTATACTGGATGGTACAGCCTCACATTCAAGACAGGCGAGTCTCATGGCAAGGTAGTTGCCGTGAGGGGTTGGTCTTGGCTAGCAAGGAAGGGAGACATGGTCGAACTTGGTGGCATGGGCTTGGCGTGTAGATGGTTAGCAGATACGGAGACGGAGTTACAGAGAAAATAGCGTTTGAATTAGATTGGGATTAGTTTAATTTTTAGATTTATCTCTTATTTTTATCTTTTAGAGTTCGATTCTAATTAAGTTAGCTCCTCTATATATACATGAGGATATCTAGGGTTTAGGTAGCTTATTATTTTTAGATTTTTAGCCTCTTTTGAGAGTTCTCTTTTCTCGAGTTGTGAGAATTGAGTTTTATTTCCTCTTTGTTTTATTAGTAATCAATAAAATTAAGGGAAGGCCATTGAACCTTCTCGTTTTCCCAAAATTTCCACTACCGTGCTGCATCAATTGGTATCAGAGCTCAGAATGACTTCTAAAATGGCCCGTGGGGGACAAAGGAACCCCGCTGTTGAGGACGTTTACGAGCGAGACTTCCAAAGGCAAGTTGTGAGGAAGTTTCAGGAGTTGGAGGAAAAATTCCGGTAAATCGAGCGTTGCTTGATTCAACTGGGGGAAAATCCCGATCTTGAATCGGGAACCCAGCCCAAATGCCCATTAACACCGGGTGCTAATGATGACACGGACAAGAGCTTTCAGAATCTGTTCCCGGATACTGAGCTACCTAACCAAAGGAAGAGGAGAGCTCGACCATGTACCGGCGACATCAACGATTTTGACAATCGGTGTTGGGAATTCAGCCTCCAGATTGAAAATACGGAGTTTAATGGAGGGGGATGCCAGGAGGAATTTTGTGACTAGTTGGTGGCAGCGGAGGATATCCTTGAGTTCAGAGGGATCCCGAAAAGGAAACAGGCGCCATTAGTCTCAACCCGGCTTCTGGGAAAGGCAGCTGCCTGGTGGTAACAATTGAATCACTCAAGGATTCGACAAGGAAAGGTGAGAATCAAGAGTTTGGAAAAGATGAGGAAACACCTGCGAGGTGCCTTCCTGTCTTACAATCACGCCAAGATTATGTATCAGTGACTTCAGAGCTTACGCTTGGGATCTCGAACCGTGGAGGAGTACATGGCTGACTTCTACTTCTTGATCGCCAGGAACAACTTGACGGAATCTGGGAAGCAATTGGCGGATAGGTACATAGGTGGGTTGAGAGAGTTGATACAGGAGGTGTGGAATATGTTCGACATCTTTTTGGTTTCGGAAGCGAGTAAGAGGACAATGACCGTTGAGATGCAACAGAGGTGGTGTCAAGTTGGTGGCACTGGTAATATCCAAGAGAATGGGTATGAGCAGGTGAGACTACCAACCAACTCAGATACGCCAGTGAAACCGATTACTGCTGACATTGGGAAGATCTTGGCAAGTAGCTCCCGAACCCGTTGCTTCAAGTGTGGAGAGGTGGGGCATAATGCTGTTGAGTGTCATAAAGGTGACAGACCGAGCAAGGGCCTTTACATTGAGGGACTCCATGGCGAAGATGGCATTGCTATCGAGGGAGAGGTTGGTGACGAGTTGGCACCACAAGGCGAGGAAGCCATTGCAGGAGACGAGGGCCATCTACTTGTGGTCGGGTGTACTTGCTTCGTGCCAAGAGTAGGACAAGGAGATGATTGACTGAGGGGTAGCATCTTTCAGATGACATGCACTGTTGGCGAAAGGGTATGCCACCTAGTGATCGACTCGGGAAGCTGTGGGAACGTCATCTCTGAGGAAGCTATGCAAAAACTTGGGCTGAAGACGGAAGACCATTCGCACCCTTATAAATTGTCCTGGCTCAAGACGAGAAACTAGGTAATCGTCTCAAAACGATGTATGATTAACTTCTCGATTGGGGCGAAGTACAAGCACGAGGTATGGTGTGACGTTGTAGTCATGGATGTGTGTCATCTACTATTGGGACGACCATGGCAATTTGATAGAGGGGCCATCCACGACGGAAGATGAAACACTTATAGTTTCGTGTTTGAGAACACAAGGGTAGTCTTGCTACCCAAGAGGGACGAGGCTCCAGAGGAAGACAAGGACCTAGAGACACCGGCTAGAGCATTGTTGGTCAATGACATTGATGGAAAGAAGGAAACAACCGTGCTAGAAGAATTTGTACACCAAGCAGACAAGGGTTAGGAGCCAAAAGGTGTATTGAGCACTGAGCTGGCATCAGGAGTAAGTTCGCGGTGGAAGAGCCGGATATCAGGAGGAGACTTACCAAGTATGCCCCAACACCAAGAGAGCCTTAAATTTCTTCCGAATTACAAGCCTCCTGGGTTCACGACCCCGTTATCACCACAGAGGGACAAGGCATGGTGACAGAAGTGTGTTGGCGGCAGGGCCAACGTCATGGGATTTGGGATCTCCAGCACACTGACAAGAAGGGTTCAAGCGATTTGGTGGCCAATTCGAGGATGAATTCTTTCCAATCCGGGGAGGATGATGTCGTCCACACCTTGGCGGAACAAATTACAACTCGAATATTGGTAGAAGAGTCGACAAATCGACGTAGGGAAAGCACGGCTGAATGGAACTCGACAAGCTTGGTGGAGGAAGAGAGGAAGCTCTACCTAGAAATAGTAGCCAAGAAGATCCCATGGCGAATTTGAGGGTGAATTCTCTCCAACCCGGAGAGGATGATGCAGCCGCAATCCCACTATTGGTGGGTCGCTACAGGCTGGACGACATCACGAAGGCAGGAGGCTTGGCGGGGTAGGCTACAAGGCATGGTACCACCCCACAATTGAGACTAGCGGGTCTCATGGCAGGGTAGTAGCCGTGAGGGGTTGGTCTTGGCAGAACTTGTAGCTAGCAAGGAAGGGAGACATAGTCGAACTTGGTGGCATGAGCTTGGCAGGTAGATGGTTGGCGGATACAAAGGCGGAGTTACGGTGAAGATAGAGTTTGAAATAGATTAGGATTAGTTTAATTTTCAGATTTATCTCTTATTTTTATCTTTTAGGGTTTGATTCTAATTAAGTTAGCTCCTCTATATATATATGTGGAGATTTAGGGTTTAGGTATCTTATTATTTTCAGATTTTTAGCATCTTTTGAGAGTTCTCTCTTCTTGGGTTATGAGAATTGATTTTATTTCCTCTTTGTTTTATTAGTAATCAAAAAAATTAAGGGAAGGCCGTCGAACCTTCCCGTTTTCCCTAAATTTCCACTAACACGTTGCATCGCAATGTAGTTATCATGTTGATGAACATGAATAAGTTAACTAATTATCTAAATCTCAAAATGTTTCCTTCGTTTGCTTCTTGACTTGAAAAGAAGTTTTATATGGGTATTTGAAAATAATGCATGCAGGTGAATAATGCAGGGGTATCATTTAACAATGTGCATGAAAACTCGGTGAAAAATGCAGAGACGGTAATGCGAACTAATTTTGAGGGGCCTGCATTACTCATAGAATCCCTCTTGCCTTACTTTCGGTGCTCCCCTTCCAAGAGTCGCATCCTCAACATCACTTCCCGTCTTGGCCTCGTTCAGGTACCTGATACACACAAATCCCAAAACTAATTGACAATAGATGGAGTAACTCCCTCAATATATATTTTGACATTTCTTACTTTATCCCACTGATGCGGGATGTATCAGTACCGCATTCGAATGCTGCTTTTAATTTGGATGGAAACCTGAATTTGCTAATGTAAATGAGTTATCCTCTAACTTCATAATGTGTCTTACTTTTTGCTGATACAGAACGTTAGAAATCCCAGAGTAAGGGAAATCCTAGAGGACGAAGAGAACCTAACAGAGGAAAAAGTAAAAGAGATAGCAAACTTATTTCTGGACCATGTAAAGCAAGGAGTATGGAAAACTGAGGGGTGGCCAAGTGTGTGGACTGACTATGCTGTTTCGAAATTAGCGCTGAATGCATACTCGCGGGTGTTGGCCAAGCGGCTAAGTGGGAGGAGCATAAGTGTGCATTGTTTTTGTCCTGGGTTCACCCAAACTGGCATGACTGGAGGCAAAGGCAGCCGTTCCCCTGACACTGCTGCTAGCCTTGCCGCGAGCCTTGCCCTCCTCCAACCAGAGCAACTCCAGTCTGGGAAGTTCACTATGGGGAGTAGTCTTGCCTTGTACTCTAAGTTCTAGAAACTTTCTCTTTTTATTTTTTTGTAACCAATTGTTCACACCGAACACCTTGATGTATTACTTCTACTCTATGTTCACCAAGACCATCATTACTCAAGGAAAAAGCGCCACCATGCTTTCTCCCATCATAGTAGCTCCAATCAAGGAATTCACCAAAGGGAGTGACCTTTCCTTGTTTTCAAACCTTTAAGGCATATTATTAAGGCTTAATGTTTGAAATCAATGTGATCTCATAACTTTAGAGTTTATCTAATACACTCTTAATTATTAGTTTATAATAATAGGACCAATTTTCTTAACTTTATCCAAAATCTTAACTCTATTAACTGCTAAAATTATGAACGTGTAACTTGATGAGTTTAAATTAAAGATTGCATATCAAATTAGACGGCGCACATATATTTTGCGTTGTTGAAAAAGTTGAAAATTTGAAAAAAAAAAAAAAAAGTCGAAGTAGATAACTTAACTAATATAAATAGATAGTTGACTGACTGGATACAATAAAATTGAGAGCTAATGCAGCGACCTTGAGCATTAGTTCAAGGTATTTATATGTGTTTATACTTTTAACTTAGATATTTATTTATTTATAAAATTACTAGATTATACAAAAAACATTAAGCCATCACTTTAATGGTCCAATGAAATTTTTGGCGGCCAGGCTTCCCCATCTCGCTGCTACTGCTGCTCTATTATTGGGAGCTAACCAAAGGGAGCAAAGCAGTTGAGGCTTAGCTCAAGGGAGGAGAGGGACCCACCATCTGCGCCACAGCCATACCACCGATACCAGCTACCGCTGCCGCTATAATGTGGCGATGACTTGGACTTGAGGTCGCTGGTTTTGATAGGAGGGTGCGGGGTTGTCCTCTCCATGCATAGGAAAAAAAGGGGTAGGGTTTCGATTTCTGGCATGTCGTCTTGGTCGGCATAGAAATCAGAGTAGGATGGTGGTGCATAGTGACACAAGAATGATTATTAAGTAGCAATTATGCGGTTTGATATCTGTGGAGAGGGTGGCTCTCAATCTCCGGTAGCAAATGGAAGGGTCTCACATTCTTAGGTCAGGGGTGAAGCGAGGGGTGGGGTGAGCGATGGCGAGCACAAGAAACACAGGAAACACATCGAGTGGGTGAGGATGAAGGGCAGGATAATTTGCATCCGCAAGAACAGGAGACCTCCAGAGCTTTCATTGACAACATCCCATTATCCGCGGACCAACTTTTCAATTTGTTTTAGAGGTATGGCCAAATAGTGGAGACATACGTATCTCGTAAACACCGACCCAACAACAGACTTCTCTTTCGATCCGTTAGGTTCCGATTTCAATCTTAGGTATGAATGGGGTCACAAGTAGTGGAGCTTCGCTAGTGGTAATGAGAGCCAGATTCTCTAGCCCTGGTGTGTGGCGTCCTAGCTCTAGACGGGGACGTGGGTACCAACGACAGTAGAGAACATGGGCTCCCCACTAAGAAGGACAACGAAATCAGTTAAATGGCCCTCCATAGACACCGCCCAAAGTTTCTGGGGCAGCAGTATTAGCGAGACTTTTAGAGAAATTTAATTGTAGTATTGTTTACTACACTTCTAAGTCTATGGAGTGCCCTGACATCCTTTTGTCCTCCTGACAAAAGCACTATATTATTGACGAGGTCAGAGATACTGGTAGATTTAACTACTTGTTAACTTTTGCTAGTGTTATTAATCGTGATTTAATTCTTAAGGAAGAAGGGGATTGGTTTCTCTCTTGGAGTGTGGAAACAAATGTGTAGAGTGACATTGAGTGCTGTCAAATGAGTCCAACGTGGATCTCTGTCCATGGCATTCCTCTGCACGAACGGTCCAAGGAGAACTGCCTCGCTATTGGCTGTTGGGAAAATTAATTCCGCAAACAAAATATTTCCTAGATTGGTTCGATCAGGTGTAGCGGAAATAACTTTTAAATTCTATAATTTTAAATGTAAAGGACCTGTATTCTAATATATACATAATGAACATAGAATCTTAAAGCATAATAAATATTGAATTAAAAGCATAAATAAAATTACAAAAATTAAAGAAAAGTTATAAAGAATAGATAATAAAAAATACTTGAATTGTAGACTGCAATTGTGGCTCGGGAGGAATCATCAAGACAGCAAGATCTTCTCGGCAATAACCTCTACACCCAGCGTGTGGGCTCCGAAAATATTAATTAAAAGAAATTTCAAAGAGAAATTCCTCCTTTTTAATTGTTTAAAAAATCATGTGTTTCAGAGAATTATTGGTATGCCAAACTGAACCCCAAAAACCCCTGTTTATAATAGGCCAATGTGTAGAAAAACTTGTAAATCATCGATGTGGATTTGTTTAAAAAAGTAAAACATGCTTTTAACTATTTAAAAATTACATCGTATATAGCCAGCAAAACAAGCATGTCAAACAACAGGTAAAAAAGAGCCACGTGTCACCATTTCTTTGGCGGACATTTGAGCGCACGGATGGCATTATCACTCGTCCACGGCTTAAGCCACAGATAGCCATTAAAGGACGATCCAGGTGCGGCATGGTCAGATGCGTTTGACACGGATGGTGAGTTGTCTTTCATGTTTTTGCCTTTTTTTTTTGTTCAAAATCCCACATGTATACTGGCTGCGTACTGGCTCTCATGAGCTGCTACTTACCTACTTATCATTTGATTTCTGCTTGATGCGACTTGCTTTGTGTCTATTTGTTTTGCTCGTCATGTGTTTTGCCTTACTCATACTTTGTTGCTGTTGGAATTTGGCTCCTAAATAGTCTAAACTATGTCCGAGTACAATGGCCAGAGAGAGCTAAGCTATTAGTCGCAAACAGGTTTTGGCGAATAAAACGTAAAATACTTAAATAAGGAATTTTACTTAAATCAAAATGTGTTTTGTATTTAAGTAAAATAAATTAAGTAAATATAAATTAAATTTAAGTATTTAGCTGTTTGGTTTTTAAAACAATTGCACAAAGCTTCTTGGGGAAGCTTTCCCATTTTTTCCCTCCTCATCTCTGCCACGTGTCACCATGTGTGTGGCTGGTGCTGGGGTGAAATCTGGGCCCTTCATTTGTGCTTGATCCAACGGCTCACGTGAGCCTCACTTAGATCTTCATTTGCTTTTATAAAGGGGTGTTTTGGAGAGCGAAAAAGATGGGTGGTTCATTTTTGGGTCTTTTTTGACCGGTACTCTCTCTCTCCTCCATGTTCATCTTTAACCTTCTTTGGGGGTGTCCTAGGGTTTGCCCTAGGGGGTATATGCTGCCAAAACCTAGCCGGTAAGGGATGGAGCTCGCCGGTGCTGGGAACCACGAAGGCGGATCGTCTCGGGGATCTGGGATAGTGATGGTATAGCAGCTACCTGGCTCGGAGTTGGTAAATTTCTCTTACTCCCTCTTTTATTCTTTACTGATTCAGTTGTAAAGGGTTGTATAAAGAGAGGTTTGTAACTACTAGCTTAGGTTTTGATGTGAAAGCGACTTGTACCATTTACGGGGTTGTAAAGCTTAAATGATTAATAAAATAGAGCTCTCTAGTGGTAGGGGGACCGTGGAGTAGGCCATTTAGGGCCGAACCACGTTAAAATTGTGTGTACTATCTTTATTTCGTTATTGTCTTCTATCGTCGCATGTAATCTTGAATCAAAGCTTAGAGCATCAGTTTTAAAGACCACCGTTTACAAGATCCTAAAGTAAACTAAGTTATGGTTGAAGTTAAAACCGGATTTAAAGATGATAACCTAAAAACAGTAAAGTTAAAACAAAGGGTTTTGGAACTTAGGCTGTAAAGAGGTTAGGTTTTATCAGATCAACTTTAACAAGAGTGTTTTGAGAACTTTAACCAGATAGAAATTGGTTTTAGAACTCGGAAGAACACCAACAAGTGGTATCAGAGCCCAAGGTTTGTTGAGAAGTGTTGGGACATGATACCCTACTATGAATACCTCTTGTAGCAAAGAGGGTACTCAAATCCCGATTTACATACTCAGTGCCATTATCACATTGGATTTGCTTAATTTCACTTCCAAACTAATTCAGGAAGAAATTTCGAAATTGAACAAATAGATTAAACATCTCAGACTTGGTGTTTATAGGATAAATCCGCACATAATGAGAGTAATCATCCAAAAGAAGCAAATAATACTTATAACCACTAAAACTTAAAAAATCCACACATAATGAGAGTTATCATTCAAAAGAAGCAAATAATACTTACAGCCACTAAAACTTAAAATAGGAGATGTCCATACATTCAAATGGATGATATCAAAGGGCTTAGAAGTACTTGACATTGACTTCTGAAAAGGTAAACGACTATGCTTGCCTAATTGACAAGCATGACAAAGACTAGCTTTTGAAGTAAAACCAGAACAGGAAATAAACTTGTGTTTAACTAAGGATGACAAAATGGGTTGCCCGGGATGACTTAGACGGCAAGTCCAAAGGGATGGCATGACTTTGGAGGCAATGAGTGAAACATGGTGTTAAGGTTTCGAAGATTGCTCTTGAACCTCAACCTTGGTTGGGATAGTGAGAGTATGAGATGAGAAGAGAATATAGAGTTTAGATGAGAAAGAAGGGAAAAGAGATGAGACAGTAGAGAGAGATATCAAAAGATATCAATTCATTCATCAAAATTGTTAAGGTTTACAACTAGAGCCATCTATTTATACTACTTCCTCCTAGGATGGCTTAGACTAAAAATATCTAGAGATACATTGCATTTGGACCCATGGCCTAACCAACTTAACCGCCATCTAACCAATTAGCCGCCAACCTTGACCGGCCATTGACCTCCTAAGCAAGCCCACACTTAAGCTCACTTATTACATGACTTACAAGAGACTTAAGGAATCAATTACATCAAGATTTATACTAGATACAATATCAACAAGCTAAAACAACTCATCATAGCAGCAAGTCATCACACGCAGCTGGCCAATCAGTAGCAGCACCGCAGCTAACAACAGCAAGACAGCCCATACCAGACCTAAGCAGCAGCTACGGCAGCGGGACAGCATCACAGCCACCATGAACTCATGCCTAGGATTCTCGGATCATAACATTCCCTTTCCCTTGAAAACATTCTTCTCCTCAAGAATAGAAGAGAGTTGTAAAATTGAAGGACTCTAATTGCATATGAAAAGATAGCTGAAGTAAGGAATATTTACTGAAGTCTGCAGCTGTAAGGACCGCTGAAGCAACTCCATCTGAACTTTCAGCAGAGCACATTGTATGTTGTTTATCTCGATGCAATGCTTGCGTTTGAGGGCATAATACTCTTCAGGAGGTCTGCAACGATCAAACCAAACATCACAACCCCTCATGAAACAATTAACACAGCTCACACTTCTATCTTGCTGCTGAGAATCACCAAATGCAGCAACAATTCTGTATTTCTGCATGTAGTAAGCTGCATAACAGAGTTTGAATGTCATTAATTCCATAAGAATGCATATGAAGTTCTTTAACTTCTCAGGAGGCCTTCTAAACTCAAACCAAGAGAACCAAACATCAAATTCTGGTTGTAGGCATTCCCAAATGCAGCTCCAACAGACCCAATTCTTGATCATGGCAACCCAACACATTGAGATTCCCTGAGGACGCAGCTGCAACTCCTTCATTTTTGATCTTATCCAAAATTTGTATTGCTTACACACCCACATACTATAACACCTCAGACCATACTCAGCCAATTCTAGATTGCTTTCCAATTGCACAAGTTGTGCTGCATAACCCACATATTCAGCAATGTATACCTCAGACCACTCATAGCTGCGGGTATTACCAATTCCAACTCGATTCTTGTTCAAATAGAGGCTCATTGATGCAAACAAGTTATTACACCTTCCAAAAACCATAATAGCACCAATCAAACTCAATCTGAATAACCCATTTGCTGCTGACAGTGAGGGAATTGTAATTCTCCAAAAATTTTCAGCAGCAAATAATTCCTCTATTGCTTGTATCTTGATTGAGAACTTGCAAGATCTGAAAGTACCAGCCTTTTCTTCCCCAACTCTTGCATAGACCACACAAACTAAGAGTTCACAACCCATTGTTGAATGCCAAATGCACAAGGTCACAACTTGAACAACCAAAACCTTCCAATTGACCTTGCTAATGATGCAGCACACCACTTGCAATCTATTCAGCAGATGTCCTTGGATCCTAAGCTCTTTAAGCCTCCAAATTTGCCTCAAATTAACAAGCTTTGCTTCCTTACCAATGAGCTTAAGAACGTACTTAAAATCAGGACGCATATGGCAATTCAGAGTTACTGAAATTAATTTCAGATCCAAGGGAGATCTATCCTGCTTGCTAATGCTGAAATGTAAAATAATTTCAGCTAGAATTGACCTTGCTTCCTTCTTGTACTCCTTCAACCAAACATTCAAAAAATATTGAAGCTTATGCACACTATTTTTCCATTCAGAACTGCCACAACAGACCACCCCACACACGTTTAGGTTTTGCACCAGATCAGCACCTTTTAGTTGTTGTTGGTTCCAATTTTCAAGTGCTAACATCATCGACTTGACTTGGGTTTGCTTACTATCCTTAGTTGCACACGAGAAGCTCACAACACCATCAACTCCTCTCTGAACTGCTTCTACTTCTGCAGCAAAACAACTTGAGAGGTCTTGATTCAATGGCTCAAGTTTAGCTACTACATTTGTTCCAATCTCATTACAGTCCAGCACTGCCATTTCAGCCACATTGCAGAAATTAGATTCCACCAAGGCCTCAGGGGGTCTTCCACTATCGAAAATAACCCAAAGACCTCCAATGCTAAGGGATCTTGGCTGAACAGCCCTCATTTTCAGATCAGAACCCAATTTGTGAACTTCTAACATGTTAAGAATTCTCCAAGAAATCAGTCTTGGCCTAAATTGGACTCGAGAAATGATTTTAGCAACTTGCTCGAACCTTTCCTCCAACTTGGCCTCATATTTCAGCTTGTTACAATCATGATCTATTTTCCTCGGATCAAAGGGACTACCAACATCAATTTCATCAGTTAAGGCATCGATTGTACTGATTTTGGATTGCACAGAATCCTATCTCAGCATTTTACTGCATTTATACACATCCAACAACTCAATTGCTTGTATAGACACCATGCTCCTCCTTTGTTGAACCTTGAAACGCACTCTCGCAATGTGATTACTTCTCTTCAATAGAAAATCGACTCTTTTTTGCTTCGTATAAACTTGAAAATCTTCTCCTGGATCAGGAGGCAACTCGACATAAAAATGTGTATTTGAACACACCATTTCTCCACTCCGTGAACCTTGCAATGTATCAATTACATCACTACCAGCACAAATCAAATGCTGATTTTGAGTATCAATATGCCTTGGAGAAGTGTTTAACATGTTTTGTGGTGCTTTCATCGTCACTACCGCAGTAACATCAAGTTTTTCAGCAGCATACTTCGGGTCTGCATATGTCCCTGCTCGATTGCTTGCAAGGACTTCATCGTGACCCACTTGTTGCATCGAATCATCCTTTGGAGACCATGACTCAATCACTGACTTGTCATGCTTCAATTTCTGCTTAGTAAACTTCTTTTTACCCCCAAATTCTTTCAATGCTTCACTTAAATGGTTCCTTTTCGTCTTACTCTTTGCTTTCTTTAACATTCCTTTGACATGAAAATCGTATTCCCATTCTGGATGCATGTCATACTACGCCCCAACATCCTCTAGATACTCTAACTCTAGCAAAGAGTCTTCATAATGATCATCTTGCTCAAACTCAGGTTCTTCTAGCTTGTGTTCATCAATTTCAACATTAACGTGGGCGAATTCATCTTCAACAACAATAGATTGTACTTTCTCTTTTTGCTCAACAATGAACTCTTGTGGTAGAACCACTTCAGTAGGTGGAATAGTCTGGCTAGAAGGCTTAAGAATTGCATTAACCGATGATTCACCTTGCTTGTTAATCAGAACCTACAAATTAACAAGCTTTGCTTCTTTTTGCTTCAAACGATCTTCTTTACTTGAATATCTTTCCAGTAATAACTGCTGCATTCTTAACAGTTTATCAATCATGTCATTCTGTTGATCAAGCTTGTCATTCTGCTGATCAATCTTGTCATAAAAGTCCCGAATGAGATCAGTAGTAGGATACCGAGGTCCGATTGTAACATTTGTACCGGCTCCCAAACGAGTCCTTACTCCATCAGCCATGTTTGCAATGAACAGCAAAACTCCGATCTGGAACCAGCTCAATACGTAGAATATGAGTTCGACAATCGCAGAGAGTGAGACTTGTTTCGCAACTCTTCAACAATCGATTGCTTAATGAAGTTGTACTCCTTCGTACACACAAACCAACCCTTGCTATCGGTTCCACGATCGTCACTGATTATAAACCCTAACTTGCAGAGTTCGCGAACAAACCCTTACTTCGAACAATTTGTGACAGTGATGTTTTCTTAATTAATTCAGACTAAGAATCTGAAATAGGTTCGATCTTTGTTTGTAATGATGATTTAAACAGACGATTCACCACAATCTTCAAGAACGAAGTCGAATTTCACACTTTCGGTGCTCAATTCGTTGTCAGATTTTCGCCTAAGCAAATCTCGACTCAATATCATATAATTCTTAAGAATTCAACGCAGATTCTGATGAATTCTCACCACTTCTATGCTTATCAACACATTCCAGCCACAAAAGCAGATTCGGATCGAATATGATCTGGTAGTTCAGAAAGTAGTTACCTCAACTTCCATTTCTGAATTATAGAATCTGATGAAACCTCAATTCAGCTGGTTTCTGATCTTTTGATGAAGATCAAGTGCAATGTCGATCAATTAGCTCACTTTTAACTTCTTCTCCAACCGATCAGATGAATGATTGATCAAGAACAATTAAGCTCAACTTCAACTAATGCTTTGCTCAGCACTCAACTTCAGCAACAATTGCTTGACCGAATCTACTAAATTCACTACGAATCAGCTCTAATGTTGAATGTAGTCAACAAATACTGATCAATTATACTTTCCTTAATGTAATTCAATTGATTTTATCCCAACCGAAAGCAATTCCCAGGCCTTGCAGTTCACAAATGCAGTAACCGCCAAAATTCAATTCAAAATGCAGAATTGAATTCCTCAATGCAAAAACTAAACTAAATCAGTACCACAACTATTTTTATTGATTAATTACAATACAATTAATCAGATTTTGTATTTTTTTTCCGGATATGAGCTTGATTCGGAAGCCAAATCAAGGCTCTGATATCAATTCTTAAGGTTTCGAAGATTGCTCTTGAACCTCAACCTTGGTTGGGATAGTAAGAGTATGAGATGAGAAGAAAATATAGAGTTTAGATGAGAAAGAAGGGAAAGGAGATGAGAAAGTAGAGAGAGATATCAAAAGATATCAATTCATTCATCAAAATTGTTAAGGTTTACAACTAAAGTCATCTATTTATACTACTTCCTCCTAGGATGGCTTAGACTAAAAATATCTAGAGATACATTGCATTTGGACCCATGGCCTAACCAACTTAACCGCCATCTAACCAATTAGCCACCAACCTTGACCAGCCATTGACCTCTTAAGCAAGTCCACACTTAAGCTCACTTATTACATGACTTACAAGAGACTTAAGGAATCAATTACATCAAGACTTATTCTAGATACAATATTAACAAGCTAAAACAACTCATCATAGCAGCAAGTCATCACACGCAGCTGGCCAATCAGCAGCAAATCAGTAGCAGCACCACAGCTAACAACAGCAAGACAGCCCATACCAGACCTAAGCAGTAGCTACGGCAGCAGGATAGCATCACAGCCACCATGAATTCATGCCTCGGATTCTCGGATCATAACACATGGGTAAGTGATGATCTAGGAACTGACAAAAGAGGACCCATACTAGCGCAGCTGATTAGGGTAGACATTGTCTTAGGATTCTTAATAGAGAAACCACCAATGTCAAGCTCTAAATGACTATGATTATCTCGGTAAAGCTGACGAACATATAGTAAATTTGTGGCAAGGGCAGGAACATAAAGAACATTATGTAAATTGAAACTACCGACAGGAGTAGTAAGTAAACTAGAACCTATCCCAATGATATGTCAGCGCCATTACTAACCAAAATTTTATCAACACCATGATAACGGGTAAGAGATGTGAGAAGACTTGGGTTATTAGTCATATGACACGATGCACCACTATCCATTATCAAGGGGGAATATATGAGTGGAATAGGCAGTAAAGGATTGAGAAGATGCAAATCCTGAATAAAAATTATAACTACTGGCATAAGTATTATTTGTAGGATGAAATCGTGGATTAGAAAACATATTACCACTATGAGAAGATGCACCAAAATAGAGTGGCCGGGGTTGCGAAGTAGGATGAAGCACTGGAGCAATGTGCCACAGACCTTGATAAGTACTTCCCAAAGAATTATGAGTCCCCCAATTTCCATAGCAATACGGTGTTGCCATCGATGATGCTTTAGCTTTGTTGGTTATTTCATGATTCATGAACGTCGAAAAGTTATTTGTTGATGCAACTGGATATAATTGAAAATTGAGAAATATAATTGCATTGCGATTGAGTTTTGCATGAACACATTCATGAACCATGTAAATATTTTAATCTCTATCCACTCAATCTTTGTACTTTGATCTCAAAATTAACGGAGTAGAGAGGATATCAGTAACTGATGTTCTCGGCAGGATTTGGGCGGCGTTAATGAGGGTGAGGGTGGATAGGGTTTGCCATTTGAAGAGAGAAAATATGAGAGGGCTAGTTTAGCTCTTATACAAAGTAAAACAATGAGGAACCCAATAATAAAGGGTGTTATTTATCATAGAAGATGAATACATATGAATAGAAGACCAAGCCCAGCGGGCCTATATATACAAATTATCATGATCATGTATACAAATATATAGTCTAACTTTCACTTAATCTACTATCTCCTGGTGCCCATACGGAAAGCCCATTCACTAGAGCACTAGTGAACTACCTACGAGCCACAACTAGAGGAGACAGGATATCATAAACCTTGTCATGTAGGCTTTCGATCTTGGAAACAATATTATGTAAGTACCTAGGCATTCTCTCTCAAATATTAATGTCCAGTACTTTTATAAAAGAGACATAACTATTTTGACTTATATTTTATTTTATCTTCTAGAGGGTCCTAATTCTTTAGATAGATGTTTATACGAAGTGGACTCTTCCCTTAGTTTTCATGACACCTTTTCTCAAACTGTACTTCTGTTAGTTTAGACAATGAGCAATCTCTATTACTCAATGTATCATAGGGTCCTTATTTACACGCTAGGAATGAAGACCTAAATGACCCTGTTATGAGAACTAATTACATTACTAGTGAGCTACTAGAGTCCAATTTGTGTCGGGTGGGCCTCGTTACATTTCCAGTTCGTATCAATACCCCTGCTATCAATTGACACTTGTCCCCAAGGGTCAAAATTAGGAAAATGTTGGTGCAGGTCATACAAATACTCCCATGTGGTGTTTGCATTTGGTTGATTGAGCCATTTGACCAGCACTTGTGTCACAACTTAACGTTAACATTTGACCACCCAATTATCAAGAATGCGTTCAAGGTGAGGAGAGGCTATTGCGGGAGGCCATAGCATGGGTAATGGTGTATTCATAGTAGTACCGGACTGGCACTTATTTAATAGCAAGACATGCACAGTGTGGTGGGCACAAGTGAAGGTTGGCAGATCAAGGCAGTAGACCACCTTGCCAATATAGTCGAGAATTTTGAATGGACCGAAATAGCATAGGGCCAGGTTATGAAACAGGAGATACTACACACTGTGTCTCTGGTAAGTCTAAAGCTTATGCCAAAACAAATTGCCCACCTGAATGGCGCGATGGGTGCGATGAAGATCTGCATACTACTTCATACAGGTTTGTGCTCGATGGAGATAGAACTGTAAGAGATGGATGATTACCTCTCGGGCACGCAGCGTGCAATTGACTGATTCCACCGAAGACTTGCCAAGAAGTTATGGAACATGTATTAGGTGGTTGCCCATAGAGCAATTCATAAGGAGTGGTTTGGCTAACATAGTGAAAGGAGGTGTAGTCCCACCATTTCGCTAGCAGCAACCAACTACTCCACTCACATGGGTGTTCACCTGCCATACAATGTAGGTATTCTTCCATGCAATGGTTGAGAACCTCTGTTTGGCCATTGGATTGCAGATGATATGAAGATGATAGATTGAGATGAGTGCTGAGATAAGAGAACATCTCCTGCCAAAAATTACTAACAAAGGCCGCAAGAGAGGCAGTTCTAGAGCTTGAAGTAGTTACTTGGAGTGCATATCAAGAAATGTGGGCCTTAAATATATCCAGACGAACGGGGGCATCTAGAAGAGTATCAGGTAAAATACACGGATGTTGGGGGTACTTCCTTTCCTTCTAGGCAATACAATTTTTGGGTTTCAGGCATGAACTCTCTGTTTTAGTTTGTTCCCCAAAAATTTTCAAATTAAGATTTGAGTCATTATTTTAAGGCTTTGAGGGCCAAGCCCTAAGCTGGATTTGCGTTAGTCTTGACACTGGTTTCTCTTCTTAAAAAGTCAGGTGAATTTAGGTCTGAGTCATCGTTTAAGGCCTTCGATGGCCAAGGCTTAACCTTGATTGCATTGGTCCTAATCTAGTGACCCAAATACGGTTCGCTCCACCGAAATCTTGACAAACTCCAACTCATTCGAGTTATTGCAAGTCAAGGGTTCCATGCTTAAAAGCCTGATTGATTCAGGCTTTTAAGTGGACTGCTAAACTCCCGAGTTTGTGTAGACCTCAGTTTCTAGGTTTTAAGCGTGTGAGGTAAGGTGTCTATGGGCTCAACTTCATCACCCCAACTACCACTTGAACCGGGTTCATATCCGTTCACTTTTCTATGGAATTATCATTCCAAAAAATCCGAAAAATATATAATTAAAGTCTTCTTAATTGGAAGAAGTGTGGAATACATTAATATTACAAACCGAAGTCAGATTCACCAAACACATCAACCCTTTTAAGACGAGATTGATTGAAGTCAAACACTTGCAGTTTTGAAATTATGCTCGCTCCCAAGTCGTTGTGGCTCCCATTTGTGCATGTTTGTTTGATTTTGTACTTACGGCAATCACACACACACACTGAACAGTTAAAAGGATCAAACACACCTTTTTGGCAACCACAGTGGGACACACTATACAAGGTGTTACTATCTTTAACCTCATCGTGGATTATCACAATATGTCAAGGTTTCAATGATTGCTCTTGAACCTCAACCTTGGTTGGGATAGTGAGAGTATGAGATGGGAAAAGAATATAGAGTTTACATGAGATAAGAAAGGAAAGGAGATGAGAAGTAGAGAGAGATATCAAAAGATATCAAATTCATTCATCAAAGTTGTTATCCGCTCTTCAAGAGAAGCTCTACATATTTATACTACTAATCTTCTAGGATGGCTCACTCCAAAATATCTAGAGATACAATGTATGTGGGCCAAAGAGCTAACCGACTCAACCATCAATTAACTAACTAGCCGCCATCCTTGACCGGCAATGACCACTAGCTTGACCACCCAAACTACTAGCAACTACTTCACTTATTACATGACTCAACAAAGCTTATACTACTAATTACAATATCAACTAACTAATACAACTCAATCAACTAAACAACCCAACATAGCAACAGCAACTAATAGCAGCAAGGGACCATCAGCATCCTCCGAACCCCCCTAGATCCTCACCAAGCTTGAATCATAACATTCCCTTTCCCTTGAGAAAATTCTTGTCCTCAAGAATAAAAGAAGGTAGATCACTTATTACTGATGGGAGATAGCTGAAGTAATGAATTCTTGCTAACATTCTGCAACTGGAAAGACCTCTGGAACAACTAAGTCTGAAATGCAGCAAATACAGGTGTATGACTCTTGTTTCGACACAATGTTTGCGTTTGAATGTATAATATTCTTCAGGTGGTCTGCACCGATCAAACCAAACATCACAAGACCTCATGAAGCAGTTAGCACAGCTCAAAACTCTATCTTGCTGCTGAGAATCACAAAATGCAGCAACAATTCTGTAATTCTGCTGGTAAAATGCTGCATAATAGAGTTTGAATGTCATTGAACCTATAAAACTGCATATGAAGTCATTTAATATCTCGGGAGGCCTTCCAAACTCAAACCAAGAAAACCAAGGATCAAAATTCGCTTGAAGAAATTCCCAATTACAGCTCAAATAACCCCATATCTTGATCTCAGTGACAAAACACATTAAGATCCCATAAGAACGCAGCTGCAACCATTTCATCTTGGTTCTTATCCAAAATTTGTATTGCTTAAACATCCACTTATTAAACCATCTTCGATCATGCTCAACAAACTCTCGATTGCTTCCCAATCCTACATGTTGTGCTGCAGAATCCAAATATTCAACAGTATCTAACCAAGACCACTCATGGCTGCAGAAATCACAAATTTCAACTCGATTGTTGTCCATGTGGAAGCTTCTTGATCCGAACAAGTTATAGCATCTTCCTAAAGTCATAATAGCACCAATCACACTCCATTTAAGCAACACATTTTCTGCTGACAGAGAAAGAGTTTGAATTCTCCAAGAATTTTCAGCAACTACCTTGCATTCTTGCTGTCCCAACTTGAGCAATTTAGCACTTGTGACTTTGGCTTGAAATTTTGGACTCTTGCTCCCCCAAATTAAGTACTCACAGGTCACAATTAAGTTCAAAAGGCACAAGGTCATCACTTGAATGCCCCAAGCAACCCATTTGACAGAATGCAATCTACAGCTCACGACTTCCAGCCTGATCTCAAGACTTCCTTGGATCCCTTACTCATCCAACCACCAAACATGCCTCACATGATCAAGCTTTGCTTTATTGTCAACCAACATAAGCATAAGTAACAAATATAACAAGTGGAGACACCAACCAAGCTCTTGAACAGCTGAAAACTTCTTCAAACACAGAGTTGTTCTGTCCCAAGCTACCTTGCTGATTTTTACTCTAATTTTAGCTGAAGTTCTCCTCAAACTTACATTGATCCTTTCTATCCAAACATTAAGTAAATATTGAAGCTTGTGCAAATAATTTTTTCCACTCAAAGCAACCACAACAGATCACCCCTAACATGTTCAGGTTCTGAATTTGATCAGCGAGCTTCAGTCCCTGTATGTTCCAATTTCCAAATGCCATCATCCTTGTCTTTACTTGGCTTTGTTCACCAATTGTGTGGATATACCAGCAGCCCAACATATCCTCAAACCACCAACTAGCAACAACTACCATCCCCTCAACGAAATGCTTGTGTTTGAATCGACACAACACCAATTCCGGAACAATTGAGACTTCAATGTCACGATCTGAATTTTATAGCCTGCCACATGTAGAAGCCTTTCCCTCAAAGCTTGCTTTGATGTTAACTTCATCATGACCCACAGCCACTACCATTTTTACACCAATGCTTGCACTGACACCGAGCTCTTCATCATCAAACAGTAGCACCGGATACCTAGCTTCTCTAAACACTTGTAATTCATTCTTTCCCGAATCAAAGGGACTCCCAACATCAATTTCATCAATTAAGGCATCGAGTGTACTAATTTTGGTCTGAACTGAAATCTGCTCCAGTACCCTGCTGAATTTGCGCACCTCCATCAGCTCCATTGCTTGTACAGATACAAAGCTTCTCCTTTGTTGAACCTTGAAACGCACTCTCGCAGCTTGATTAATTCTTTTCAGCAGAGAATCACATCGTTTCTGCTTCACAAAGCCTTGAGTATCTTCTCCCGGATCAGGAGGTAACTCGTCATATGAATGTGTATTTGAACACAC
This sequence comes from Simmondsia chinensis, assembly GCA_018398585.1. Classification (NCBI taxonomy): domain Eukaryota; kingdom Viridiplantae; phylum Streptophyta; class Magnoliopsida; order Caryophyllales; family Simmondsiaceae; genus Simmondsia; species Simmondsia chinensis. The sequence continues at coordinate 14,112,323 of JAGTTD010000013.1, forward strand.
CATTTCTCCACTCCATGAACCCTGTTTTGCGCTAATGACATTACTGCCAACACAGTGCTTAACAAAGCAATTACCCAAAGTAATTACTGATTACGATTATCAAAATGCCTTGGCCAAGTGCTTAACATATTTTGTGATGCTCCCATTGCTACTTCCGCAGTAACCTCAACTTCCCCAGCTAAATGAGATTGCTCAGCAGTGAAGGTGCTTCAGTTCTGCTTTCCAGCTTGCCATGGAATATTACTTAATTGATTTAGAGATGTATTCATTGATAATTCAGTAGTAACATCAAGTTTTTTAGTTGGAATCACAGATTCTGCAGCAACCAGTCCTTGTATACCAGCATACATGTCTGAATCTTGTATACCAGCATATACATCAGTAAGAGTAGCCTCTTGAGTTAGTTCTTGTTGATCATCAAGCATCCTAGGCTGAAACTCGGCCTCTTGCTTCAATATCTGCTTTGTCAACTTCTTTTTACCCCAAAATCTTTCAATGCTTCGTTTAGATGATTCCTCTTCACCTTACTCTTTGCTTTCTTTATCATTCCCATGACATGAAAATTGTACTCCCATTCCGGAAACATGTCATGCTGTAACTCAACATCTTCATAATGATCAACTTGTTCAAACTCAGGTTCCTTTAACTTGTGTTCATCAATTTCGGCATTGTCGTGGTCAAATTCATCTTCAACAACAACAGATTCCACTTTCTCTTTTTTCTCAACATTGAACTCTCGTTGTCTAATGCTATCCACTAGCTTTGCAAACTCATTTGCATCAAGAACACCAGCACCTTCTCGACTGATGTTTGTAAATTCATGAGTTGAAAACTGCCAATCCACAATTGGCTGACACACTAAGTCCTTTGTCAGCTCCAAAAAACTCTCGCGTAATTCCAAAAAACTCTCTCGAAATGTCTTCATTTCCTCCAAAATACACCTTGCTAAGAATTGATAAGAGCCATCATCAACCAAACCAGCCATATTTACAATGTTAAGCAGTGTTTCGAAACGAACCAAACTCCATTCGCAGAGGTATGAACCAGCTCAGTTCGCAAAGAAACAATTTTGATTCGAAACGCTTCAATAGATGATTGATTAAAGAAACTATACTCCTTCGTTCGCACAAAACAATCGCTTACTAACAATTCCACAATCGTCACCGATTACAAACCCTAATATGCAGGTTTTCGCCACAGAGAACTCGAACAAACCCTAACTGCGATGTTTTATTGAATCTTCAGACTTACAATTCTGAATTAAGCTCTATTCTAGATCGCAATCAAGTCCTCAACACAATATTCAAAGCAATCTTCAAAAACGAAATCGGATTTCAACACTTTCGGTGATCAGTTCGTTGTCAGATTTTCGCCTAAGCAAATCTCCACTCAATAACATATAATTCTTAAGAATTCAACGCAGATTCTGATAACTCTCACCACTTCTATTCTTATCAACACAATTACATCACAATTCAGCAACGAAAGCAAATTCGAATCAAGAGTGTAACTTGTAGTCCAGAAAACAGTTACCTCAACCTCAATTTTCTGAATTGTAGAACCTGAAATCACCTCAATGTAACTTGTTTCTGATCTTTTGATTATGATCAAGTGTAATGTTGATCAAATAGCATCACTTTAACTTCTTCTCAATAGATCAGATGAATATTTGATCAAGATCAATTATGCTTAGCACACAACTTCAGCAACTAATACTTTGCTTCAGCACTCAACTTCAGCAGCAAATACTTGATCGATTCAACCGAATTCAATCTGAATCAGCTTTGATGTGAATGTAATCAACAAATACTGATCAATTGAACTTCCTTCAATGTAATTTTATCAATTTTAATCCCAACCGAAAACACTCCCAGGCAATGCATAGGCTATGAATATTGCATATGTCAGTAACCGCCAATCTCAAATTCAAATTGCAGAATTGAATTCTGATCACATAAACTGAACTAAATCAGTATCAATTTTTTTTGTTGATTAATTGCAACACAATTAATCGGATTTTGTAGTTATTTTTCTGATTTAGAGCTTGATTCGGAAGCCAAATCAAGGCTCTGATATCAATTGTTAAGGTTTCAATGATTGCTCTTGAACCTCAACCTTGGTTGGGATAGTGAGAGTATGAGATGAGAAAAGAATATAGAGTTTAAATGAGATAAGAAGGGAAAGGAGATGAAAAGTAGAGAGAGATATCAAAAGATATCAAATTCATTCATCAAAGTTGTTATCTGCTCTTCAAGAGAAGCTCTACATATTTATACTACTAATCTTCTAGGATGGCTCACTCCAAAATATCTAGAGATACAATGTATGTGGGCCAAAGAGCTAATCGACTCAACCATCAATTAACTAACTAGCCGCCACCCTTGACCGGCATTGACCACTAGCTTGACCACCCAAACTACTAGCAACTACTTAACTTATTACATGACTCAACAAAGCTTATACTACTGATTACAATACCAACTAACTAATACAACTCAATCAACAAAACAACCCAACATAGCAGTAGCAACTAACAGCAACAAGGGACCATCAGCATCCTCCGAACCCCCTTAGATCCTCACCAAGCTTGAATCATAACACAATATTGTCTCAGACCATTAACCAGTGGTCAAACCAAGAAGAGCTGGTGCTCTCAAGTCTGAGGAACCTAAATGTTTGGCCTTGATTGGGCCATCACTTGAGGACCTCTCAGAACAAAATCCCATGCCGAAAGGGGATGAAACGAGTCACAACCACGGCAATGAAAGCAGAGGTGACGAAGGCATCCCAGAAGATGAGTGTCTAGGGCATAATGGCTGCTCTCCAAAGAGTTTTATGGCGATGCTCAACCGTCGGATGGAACTCACTGACCAGAGGCTTGAGCAAGCTTTAAAAGAACCTCAAGAAAAACAAAGTGTTGACATAAAGCATACTCTGGTTGGCTAGCGTGAAAATGCAGCCTCTTTGAGGACCATTGTCAATGATGTTGGGACTTCAATGAACAAAAGACTCCATAAGGAAACTAATAATGTCCTGGTTGAAATGAACGCAACCTTATCTTCCACTGCTAGGCTTACAGCAAGAGATGTGGCAAGGCAAACGGCAGTTGAAGTCAAGGCTATTTAGCAAGACAAACTCACAACGGCTTAATCCAAGTCGTCAGAGAGGACATCGTGATGTTCCTTCAAGCTCACGGTTAGCAGTGAATTAGGCTACTAACGCTACCCCTGAGAGAATAAGAAACCCAACTAGGCCTAATCTAGGTGTCATACGTATGGATCCTAGCCATAGAAATGACCATGTGACCTATAGAGTTGTTGGGGCTTCGAATCAAGGACATACCTTGATCTCAAGAAACCTCAACACCAGTATCAAGGTCATGCCCACTTCTAAGACTAGGGTGCAAGGTCACATGTACCATTCCTATGCAGGAGAGGCCTTTTTGAGGCCTGATTAAGGCCTCGGAGTTGGTGGACAAAGATAGGTGGTGGAGATCATTGGCCTTCTCATAGGCCTCCCACCATGTGTGAGATGAGCTAGGAGAAACCGTAGAAGACTACATTAATCAGTTCAAGAGAACCAGGTCAAAATGTATAATGGCTCTCCCTAAAGTTGAATATGCCAAACTAGCCTTAAATGGTTTGGACATTGAGAGTAGGAAGAAATTTGAGCGATCAAATTTCACTACTTCTTTATAATTAGCAAAATGTGCCACTAGATCCGAGGCTGTCTCGAAAAAAGAAAGCCTTAAGAAAAATAGCGTGTATGGAACCTACATGCACGAACTAATTGATGAGGAGGAAATTCTTCTTTATGAAATTGACATTGCTGAATATGTCAAAGGACCTCCTATGGTCTACAATCTTTTAGTGAAAAAGGATATCATGGCCAGGAAGTCTAATAAATCCCGAGGCTTGAGAAAGTCCTCATTTGACCTCTTAAGATCCAACTTAATGTTTGATTGGCTTTGTTTGCTTTATTGGTTTGTAGTGTAGTGTGATGTGGCTACATAAATACAAAAAAAAAAAAAAAAAAAAAAAGGTGCAAAAGGGACTCACTATGACTAGAGAGTGAGCAAAAATTGAGAACGCATGTCTTTGACCTCTACCACTCACTATCTTCGAAGAAAAGGTTGTGATATTTTGGTGTATCTACCTTTGGTTATACTGTGAGTTCTGCTTATGCTTCAATCAGGAAGACTTGGTTAAATATTTTTTTGAATTTTTTATATATTTAGTGATAGAAATTTAATGGATATTGGGACGGAGAGAAACCCAAGAGCTCAGCAGTCCACTAGCAAGCCCGAGTCAATCATGTTCTTAAGCCTGGAACCCTTGACTTATAACAACTTTAATGAGTTTAGATTTGACAAGATTTAGATAGAGCAAACCGTATCCAGGTCACTAGAATAGGACTAACACAATCAAGGTCATGCCTTGGCCGTCAAAGCCTTAAACAATGGTGCGAGCCTAAGTTCACCTCACATATTAAGCAATGATAGTAGTGTTAAGACCAATGCAATCAAGGTCAAGCCTTGGCCATTAAATCCTTAAACTAAAGCTGCAATTCTTAACTTGTCAAATTTTGGAACAGATTAAAATAGAAAGTTCATATCTGAAGCCTGAAGCACTGTATTATTAAAGAACCAAGTATAGTAAGATATGTGCTTCGCTAGACTAAGCTAAGTTACGCTAGTCTTAGGAAAAACCACAAGCTTGCTGTAAAGAGAAAACTTGAAGAAGTTTTGAATGAGAGTGTGTCTTCTTTTGGGACTATAAGAGAGTCACTTATCTATAGAAAAACTAAATAATGGCTGCTCCCTATTTTCGCAGCACTTTCTCCCCTTGTCAAGCCACCTAGCTTCCTTAGCGTGTGAATGATCAATAAACGTACCCTTGATTTGATGCTTGAGTGTATTCCTTGATGCTCATGTTCGCATTTTAAGCTAAAGCCTCTTCCAAATGCCCTATGTTCTCTTGGATTAAGCTTGGTGCCCACGTACTTAAGATTGCGCTACAAGTAATTGTCTCGAGCTTGGAAACCACCTGTCTTGTAGCCTTCTTAACAATCCCTTGAGCTCGAGTTCCCTTTACCCTTCAACCATCTCGATCTTCGAGTGGCTGATACCCTTGTTAAGGTGATAAACTTCTCAAGATGCTGGGCTCAACACATAGTTATCTTAGTCACTAAGGGTCTGATTCTCCTCGGGGATAAGCATGTGGCACTTTGCCCAAAACGGCGTTGATGTGTTTTAAAAGTGTGTTTTAAAACAGTCTACTCGCAAGCGTACGAGACGTCGTAGCTTTGTCAGGTATACGAGTTGTACCCACAGGTAATCGTGTTAAGTTAGACTTAGTGATTAACAAGTGGTTTGAATTTTTAGGTTTTTGTTGTTTGAATAAATTGTTGACTAAATTAATAAAATTAAATATAAAGTAAATGTGTCAATTCAATTGAGGTTAGTTTAGGGAGTGAATTTAGGGTAGCTTAACATGTATCCCGTCATTATATTTTACTTAGGACGATGATTTGAAGGACTTAGGCTATAAGCTCTAAGCCTGGGTTAATATATAAATTAGGGTTTAGGGTAATGAACTAGTCTAAAGGCATACCTTATACCCTAGATGTAGCATAGGTTATCTCATTAGCATTACTTAATTCCTTTGTTACTCCTAATTCAATATTAACTTATATAAAAGATTGGGTTCAGGGTTGGGTACAACCTCAACCCTAACCACGCGTGAATTCATGTTATGTTCGGGTCTAGGCTACAAGCACAAGACTAATTGCTGCAAGGTTGAAGATCTAGTCACGACTACAAGCACACATACAAAAATATCCAAAAATTATGAAGAACTCCCCACAGGGGTGCGAATATAACATAACTAAACCAATCGTCAAAAGTATAATATAAATCAGGGATACGGGCGGCTACCCGCCCTTCATTCCTAAACTAATAGTCTACTCCTCCATAGGAGTTCTGAACATCATGAAATCTAAGAAAGAAAACAATAATGATAAAACTTAGGATTTGAAGACTCCCCCAATTGATGTTGACGTTGATCCTTGCTTTAACTCCCCCAGTACTCCGACCACCTGCTCTTCGGCGTTTGAGAACCCTTTGGATCTTGTAGCAGCTTCAGGAAGGAGAGGAGGAAAGGAGGCATGGCCCAAGATCTCAAATTATGTCTAGCAATCTATATTTATAAGTGGCGGGCTGTGCGGCCGCCGCCACGTCCTCCCTCTCCCACCGTCTATATATATATATATATATATATATATATATATATATATATATATATATATATATATATATATATATATAATATTATATAAATATAAAATAATATAATATTATAATATTAAATAATATATAATATACAATATTGAAATATATATAAATATATATATTAATTATCCACGAGGCCTATTTGAATTACCGAATTATAGTCCGATTGGTCATTTTTTGCGCATGTGGTCGGGTTTCTCAAAGTAGTCTTCAATTATGCCTCAATTATACTTGATTTTTCCGCTTTTCAACATTTGTTTGCTCCGTTGCATTCTAAGCCAAAACGTATCTAGATTACAACAAAACACACATGTAAAAGTCGAATATGTCGCAAGAATGAAAAATAAAATATGTAAAATATAAGGTACATCAACATCCCCGAACCCACACCTTGCTTGTCCTGAAGCAAGATTCTATTTAAACTAGCTACTGGCAGAAAAGTCGAGTGAGGCATTTAACCGCAAAGGTCACTTGTGAAAATTATCGTTCGACCATACTTGAGAGTGTACTTGAGAGTAGCGAATCCTTATGTGATGTTATTATTGCACTAGCTCTGACTTAAGTCTCCATTATTAAGGTCTTTTTACTAGTGAGTGATCTTAGAACTTCTCTCCCCTCCGTCTTACTTTAAAACCCTCTGACTTAAAGAAGAAATAAAGGTAATAACTAAAAGAACAAGTTATCCTAACCCCTCACTACTAATCAATAGTGAAATCCAAAGGCTTCTCTTTTCTCTCTTGTTTTCCCTTTTTTTCTTTTTTTCTTTTTTTTTTTAACTTGGTTAGGTGTCTCTCCCTCAGACCCATGTAACGAGTTTTCGGCCGGCAGCTCCCAATCCAGTTGGTTCAAGGTACCAGGTTTTAAGAGACCCCTATGGACCTAATGGCTTGAGTCTTAAGGATCCACAACCTAACCTGCTAGCACATGCCCTTTTTTTTTATGGGTATTAGTGCTTATTTTGGTAACTATAAAGTTGATTCTTCTTAAGCTTTCCCTATAGTCCATGTGGCGAGCTTTCGACCAGCAGCTCCAGACCCAGTTGGCTCAAGGTACCAGGTTTTAAGATACCCCTACGGGCTTACTCGCTCGAGACACAGGGGCTACAAGAACCAACTAGTCACCCCTTTTTTTCTCTTTTCTTCTTCTTTTTTTTTTTTTAAAGGGTTACCTAAGATAAAGAAATGTACAATTGATTTCAACATTATTAGAAGTAGAAAGGTGGATTCCTATTCCTAAAATTATTACCATTATTTCGACCCAAACAGTAGGATATGTCACAAGATTAAGGGTGAAAAGTAATAATCTCACTAACTAGTTAAAAGACAAAAATATGGATTCAAAAGTCTGATCCAGCAATAATCTCGTCTCATAAGTATTCTAATCGTCAAAGTAAATCTCAGAACTAGTCGACAATAAGGGTCACAAACAACCTTATACTCATTTATGCCTTTAAAAATGTAGCTAATTTAAGCCAAATGAAGCTTTAAAGGACAAACAGAAGTTCGCTCTCGTCTGCCATCTCCAAACCCAAACCTTGCATTGTCCTCAATGCAAATAGACAAAAATAAATTCAAGTAAGGAAACGAAAGAGACGACCTGAGGTGCGACATGTCTAGCGACATGTGGTGAGCAAATTCGAAGAAGAAAGACGGAGGTAGCAAGCTGCAATCAAAGATATAAAAGACAGGATACTAAACAGACTTGTTAGTAGTGTTAGAAATAAAAAGCGTATAAGTGCTTAGTAAAAGAGAAACAAAGTTAACATAGGAGGGATAACAAATAGATCAACAATTGAATGGGAGCTCATGCTAAAAAAAAAAAAACTAAAACAAAACTAAAGATAGGTTGGGTTGCCTCCCAAGAGCGCTAAGTTTAATGTCTTGAGCCGGACGCAGTTTAGAACACGAGATCAACCAAAATCCATGGCAATGTCTACCATAGAACTCAGGTTGATCCGGTAGGGACAATCCCCAAACCTAACAGTGTTTTGAGACCCGTGACTATCTAGAAGGGAATCATTACCAGCATCGGGGTCACAATTCTCTATCCTACTAGATGTGGATGATGATGCACACCTATCGACACAGATAGGGATATTATTACATTCCACACTTGTGATAAAATCGGGCTTATCCGTTTCTACCAAAGGGCCAATATCATCAACTCTATAACATTCCAATTTGTCCTCAGTCTTAGGGTGTTGAACAAAGTTCGAAACCTTCAATTTGCCCTTGAAATTTCCAAAAGAAACCTCCAACACTCCCGTCCTACAGTGAATCACAATGTCAGCCGTTGCTAGAAATGATCGACCTAGAATGAGGGGAGCGTTGTGCTTCTGTCTTGGAGTAGGGTCTATATCTAATACAATAAAATCGACCGGGAAGACAAACTTGTCAACCTTGACAAGTACGTCCGCCACCACCCCACGAGGTATACGCTTTGTCCTATCGGCCAACTGCAGCGTGACAGTAGTTGGCTTAAGGTGTCCTATTCCCCGTTCCTGATAAACTGAGTAAGGAATGAGGTTTACACTTGCTCCTAGATCTAGCAAGGCTCTACTGGTGTAACGCTCTCCTAAAACACATGGGATTGTAAAAGCTCCGGGGTCGTGAAACTTTGGTGGGGTGCCTGACAATAACATACTGCTCACCTTCTCAGTGAGCAGAACCTTTTTTGGGATATGCGCTTGTGCGCGCTTCTTTTTGGTGCAAAGGTCCTTGAGGAACTTGGCATGCATAGGAACGTGTTTAATGGCTTCAATCATCGGCAAGTTGATCTTCACATCCTTAAACACATCTATTAGCTCAGCCCTCTTTGGGTCGTCCTACTTCTTCGGTCCTATAAGGGCCGAAGGAAAAGGGACGACGGGTTCAAAAACCCTTTCTTGTGATCCCTCCCTATCAACAATGGGAGGGGGAGTCACATCCTTCTCAGTTTCAACCTCAATTTTTCTAAGGTTCTCCTCTTTTGAAACCGACACAATCTGAGCTAGCTCATGAATGAGCAACCTAGGGTTAGAACTAGTTGTTTCTGCGGGGTTTGTGAGTGGTTGGGAGGGTAACCTCCCTTCCTCTATCCTATTTAGTACATGGGTCAACTGTCCTATATGGGTCTCTAAGTTGGCGATAGATTGCGAATGAAATCGAACTAGCTGTGTGGTAACCTCCATAAAGTGGAGCATACGCTCCTCAAAATGTGACATAAATCCTGAAGGTGGAGGAGGAGGGTCATTATGAGAAACATTAGAGTGAGGTCGAACATTGTACCTATGCCCTTCCTGAAAAATTGGAGGGCGTATGTTACCTTCAAAACCAGGATCTTGTTGTTTCGTGGGTTGATATTGATTGGCGTCCTGCTTCCACGAGACGGTCGAATGATTGCGCCACCCGGAATTGTAGGTGTTTGAGAACGGGTCACTATTTCCCGAATATCCTGGAGCTGCCTGAACCTGTTCCTATACATATTCGGGGAATTGTGACGCATATACACAATTAAACACAGAATGGTCCTCACTCGAGCAAATGTCACATGGAGTAATATCACTTGATGACTCAACTGCATTGACTGTGCGCACAGTAGTAGGATTCACATGCAAGTTTATAATCTGATCCACCTTCCTACTAAGGGTGTCTATTCTATGGTTGATGTTATCGTTGGGTGCTATTTCGTATACACCATGTGTACCGCCTCTAACCACCCTCATATAAGAGGCTTGGTCGAGAGTGTGTTCGCTGAGGTGCTCAAATAGCGTCCATGCCTCATCCTCATCTTGTTGGTTAAATGCTCCCCTGCATGAAGCATTAACCATTTGCTTGTTGGAAGCCATGAGACCATCGTAGAAATTCTGCACAATAGCCCATTTGGGTGACCCATGGTGGGGACAGCTTCTAAGGAGCTCCTTAAATCTGTCCCAACTCTCATGGAATTGTTCCTGATCCTTTTTTTCAAAACTATTGATTGCACGTCTAACAGCCATAGTCCTGGCTTTAGGATAAAATTTGATCAGGAACTTTTGTTGGAGGTCAATCCAAGTGGTTATTTCACCTCTCGGAGGAGACCGAAACCACCTTTTGGCTACATCCTTTAACGAGAATGGAAAAAGACGTAGCCGAACAGCATCAATTGAGACACCTTGATGATGACAAGTTTAGCAAATTTCTATAAATGCATCAAGGTGCTCGTACGGGCTCTCAATCGGCTTCCCATAAAAAATGGGAAGCACGTGGATGATCTCAGGCTTAAGCTCGAAGTTAACATCACCCACGGTGGGTAACTTAACCCCAACGGGTGCGACATATGTTTGGGGAATGAAATGGTCCCCAATCGTACGTGGTGTAAAATCAGCCATAATAAATAAAAAAAATAAAAAGAAAATTAAAATAAAGAAAAAAAATTAAATAAATAAAAATGATAAAATAGAAAAATAAACTAATGATTAAGTAATAGGGGTTTTTTTTTCTTTTTCTTTTTTTTAAACAAAGAAAATAGAAATAACAATAAAGATAAAAATGAAAAATAACTCGTTAATTTTTAAATCAACTTAGCCTACCAATTCCCCGACAACGGCACCAAAAACTTGATGTGTTTTAAAAGTGTGTTTTAAAACCGTCTACTCCCAAGCGTACGAGACATCGTAGCTTTGTCGGGTATACGGGTCGTATCCACAGGGAATCGTGTTAAGTTAGACTTAGTGATTAACAAGTGGTTTGAATTTTTAGGTTTTTGTTGTTTGAATAAATTGTTGACTAAATTAATAAAATTAAATATAAAGTAAATGTGTCAATTCAATTGATGTTAGTTTAGGGTGTGAATTTAGGGTAGCTTAACACGTATCTAGTCATTATATTTTACTTAGGACGATGATTTGAAGGACTTAGGCTACAAGCTCTAAGCCTGGGTTAATATATAAATTAGGGCTTAGGGTAATGAACTAGTCTAAAGGCATAACCTATCTTAGCACCCTAGATGTAGCATAGGTTATCTCATTAGCACTACTTAATTTCTTTGTTACTCCTAATTCAATATTAACTTATATAAGAGATTGGGTTCAGGTTTGGGTACAACCTCAACCCTAACCATGCGTGAATTCCTGTTATGTTCGGGTCTAGGCTACAAGCATAACACTAATCGCCGCAAGGTTGGAGATCTAGTCACGGCTACAAGCACACATACAAAAATATCCAACAATTATGAAGAACTCCCCACAGGGGTGCGAATATAACATAACTAAACCAATCGTCAAAAGTATAATATAAATCAGGGATACGGGCGGCTACCCGCCCTTCATCCCTAAATTAAAAGTCTACTCCTCCATAGGAGTTCTGAACATCATGAAATCCAAGAAAGAAAATAATAATGATAAAACTAAGGATTTGAAGACTCCCCCAATTGATGTTGACGTTGATCCTTGCTTTAACTCCCCCGGTACTCCGACCACCTGCTCTTCGGCATTTGAGAACCCTTTGGATCTCGTAGCGGCTTCGGGAGGGAGAGGATGAAAGGAGGCATGGTCCAAGATCTCAAATTAGGTCTAGCAATCTATATTTATAAGTGGCATGCTGTGCGGCCGCCGCCGCGTCCTCCCTCTCCCACCGTCTATATATATATATATATATATACAATATATAATATTATATAAATACAAAATAATATAATATTATAATATTAAATAATATTTAATATACAATATTGAAATATATATAAATATATATATTAATTATTCACGAGACCTATTTGAATTACCGAATTACAGTCCGATTGGTCATTTTTCGCGCACGTGGTCGGGTTTCTCAAAGCAGTCTTCAATTATGCCTCAATTATATTTGATTTTTCCGCTTTTCAATATTTGTTTGCTCCGTTGCATTCTAAGCCAAAAACGTACCTAGATTACAACAAAACACACATGTAAAAGTCGCATATGTCGCAGGAATGAAGAATAAAATATGCAAAATATAAGGTAAATCATGCGTCGTCCCAACTCCTTTGTAATTAGGGTGTAAACAAACGCCTCCCCCCCAGCCATTAGTAAATTCAAATTTACAACGGGTAAAAATTTGCCTGATTTGACCCTTAATGGCCATAGGGAGCTTAAGAGAATTGTTTGTTGTTTGCTCTTGTTTCCTATATGTCAGTATGTATGAATGTTAGGGCTTCGAATCTTCACTTTCTCTGATCTATGCTCTCTCTTCACTGTAACCAAGTGCGTTGAAAACACTTGCTCTTCATTCTTGAATCTCTGATTCATGGTTCAATATGCTCCATGTTCCCATTCCTTAGGCTGGGAGCGCTATTGAGCAGTTGGTGCGTTTGGTTTAATCAAACACTTCAATGGTCTATGATTGGCTTCAAAGCCCTATTGACCTTGACATCATCGAGCATGATCTTTCCTAGATGTCAGAGAATGACCCTTCTTCAACCTTTACAACTTATGCCCTTGGGCCCATTTTTGACCCTCCTCACAACGTCCCCAACCTTCAGGGCTTGTTTCCCGATATTAAAGAATCTCCTTTGCTTCGTATAGCGTCTGCAATTCAATCTTGTGGAGGCAAGCACATTCGCAAAGAAGTGGTGCCCTTCAAAGGATGGACGTTCCTAACCAAGTAGTATGCCGAGTGGGTAGACTGATTGATGCTTGCCTATGGAAAGAAATGGTAGAACCTTCGCATTTATGAGGCAATCAGGCTTTCCAAGGTTGCTCTCAGGTAAGACTACTCCATTGTGACGGCACTCACCTACTGTTGAAACATTTGTTATAATGCTTTTGTCCTCCCTGAGGGGTTTCTTGGTATCACTCTTGAAGACATAGCGGCCTTGACAGGTCTTCACAAGGAGGAGAAGAGTTACCTCTTGATTCTTTTATTTCTTCAAAGGTTGAGACCTTTGCTTCTTCCTTCTCTATGACTAGCTTGCCTGATGGTTATGAGTCCTTTGTCAAGATGTTTGTCATAGGAGCACAAGACTTTGGGCAAAGGTCTAGAGAATAAGAGGCTTGCTTTTACGTTTTTTGGTTGAATAAGTTTTCCTTTGCTAACTCCTCCAATTTGGTTCTTAAATTCCTTAAGACCATGGCTTTCAACTGGCTTTCAGCACCGGCCCTAGGACCATCATTTATGGCCCAAGTGTATGGATGCCTTAGAGGAATCATAGTTAAGAACTATGCTATCCATATAGAAGGACTTCTGTGGCTGGTTCAACTTTAGGTCCATGCCTACTTTCCTGAGCTCTGCCCCAAAGGCCTTTATGTCCCAACAGGTGAGGAGATCCTTTTACCCCCTAGGATGGTCCTTTGACCAACGCCTTAAGATACTGATGTCTCCTCGAGGTAAGAAAGGGTCCCAGGGGACTCCTTGAGGAGAGAGGAATCTTGGTCCTTGTTGGTTAAGGAAGTTGAACCTTCACCATGATGTATCTGTAGACATCAATTCTCATACCAGGTAGGCAATCTTGTGCCCTCAGAATCTCTTCTTCTATCACCAGACTCAACTTGGAGTAAAGCCTTTCAGGCTGAGGTTGTTTACTGGGCAATTTGGAATGGTCCAACACATTCCCTTTCTTAGTCTAAGAACCAAAAACCTTTTGTGGGCCAAAAGGATCTCCATTCAACTCCTTCAATATAAAGAGCTTCGTGATATCGACCAAGAGGTCAAATCCCTATATGGGTACCCTGTTGTTTGTACGCCTCATGTGCTACACCTCATTTTATAGCTTGGTTCCAAGCCTATTGGACCTCTTTGGAGGCCAGAGGTGCCAAGCAATATTTTATGCCTTCCCTTGAGTTTGCAAGTCCTAGCTCGAGAGGTTATCAGCCAATTAGCATAAGGCAGACTTCACAGAAGGCATGATCAAGTAAATAGCCATCCTAAAGTATACTTCAGTTCTGTTTCTTAGATGGCCTAAACAAAGCCTAATCCTTGTTCATTTTATAGCTGCAGCTGTCCAGGAAACTATTAGGAGTACTAGGAATAGAAGTTTCACCAAGATGTGCTTAGAAGAGTCTCCTCCAAGAATGTCTCCATCAGCCCTCGAAGTTGGTGGCTCACAGGGCCATGCTGGCAGTAAAGGAGGAGGAAGAAGATGAATAAGTACCCATTCATAGTTGATGAGGCCGAAAAGAGCCAGACTCCCTGAATTAAAGGTATTGGCCTTTCTTGGTTGGTGTTTCCTTCATTCATCTTTTGCAAAAAACTATTTGTGACTTGGTTTTGTGCAGCAATAAAAGGAACAAGCTTCATTTATTATGGAGATCCAAGACTTTTCATCTCATGATGCTGCACCAGAGCTCCCTCATGATATTGAATCGTTAAGCTCAGGTGCTGAAGAAAGATGAGACATGGCTACCTCAGCTGTGGAGCCAATTTTAAATTATCCCCCTGAAGAGTTTCCCTCCTCATTCCTTTGAACAAGGGTCTTGTGCAGGCTCTATACCTTCTTCCAGAAGGTTCAATCACCTTTGAAGAGATCTTTAAAGGTATGACCTTATCATCTGGCTTCCAAATCTTTGATGTCAAAACCATAGCCGGTTCTAACATACAAGTGTTGCCTTCCAGAAACCTCCCCTCGAGTAAGACAATCTGGTGGCTGAAGAACCAGTAGAGGCTCCAGTGGCTAAAGTGCCAGCAGAGGCTCCTCCTACCCCTTCAATTGAAATTTTCAAGGTAAAAATAGTCCCTTCAAACTTGGTTGACTTCTAAAGTTAGGACTTAGTCTAACTCGTTCTGATGTTGCTCTTATTCGGGTCACACCAACTAGAGTCATTCCTCCTCCAATCTTAGAAGGGACGTCCTCCCCTTTGGAGAAGCTAGGAGCAAGTGGAAGATTGGCTTTCCAACAACTAGACCAAGTATCCCTAAGACTCCAGAGAGTGAGAGAGATTGCACACCTCCTTGTTTTAAACCTGACGGAGAGAGCCACTTTCTAAAAGGCTCTTCCTCTTGTGAAGGCCTTAAAGGAAGATCCTAAGGTGGCCCCAACCATTGCCAGAGAATTTGAGACTCCGAAGGACGTGCTTTTAAAAGTGAATCAAGAGGTCCCCTCACTTTATAAGAAGAAACGTCGCTGTCAAGATGCCATTAGGGGCCTGGAATATTCAGCTTGCCAAGATGGCCTGCAGCTACTGTTTGAAGAACTCAAAGAAGCCAAGAACGCCAAGAGTCAACAAGCCCAAGGTAGCAAAGGCCTACAGGATGAGATTTATCGCTTGGAGGAGAGACTGAATCATCTTAGGGGAGAACTGTTTTCCCTCAAACAACGACATACCTCTCAAGGCTCAACGGTTGGAGAACTCGAGCAAGCCACCACAAAGGTCCAAAGGAGTAACCAAGCCCTTCAAGAAGAGGCATTCTCCTTGATTCATGAGCTGAATGAAGCAACCAGTCAGCTTTCAGCTATAGAGGAATCCTTAGTTAGAATTAGGACTCGACTCTTTTGAATTTCATTTGGTAAAGACGTATTTTGGCCATACAAGTCACTTGTATTATTTTGTGTAAGCCATGCACTTCTCAACCATCTTAATGAAATACGCATTTTTAGTCAAATACGTCTCTTAGTTTGATAGTTCTTTTTCTTTATTTTCCTAAATTAAGGATCATGGAATTAAGCCCCATGACATTGATATTGAAACTAAGCCCATAATTTAAAAATTCTAAACTTAAAGACTTCCTTATTAGAATCCTAAATTGATGGCACATATTTCTTTAGAAACCTTCCATTGGTAGCCCTTGGTGAGTCCTTCCATCTAGGTTTTGGAGTAAGTAGGCATTCCCTCCAAACATCTCTATGACTCTAAATGGGTCTTCCTAGTTTGGGGACCACTTCTCAAAGACACGATCTTTCTAGCTAATGGGTAGAACCACTTTCCAAACTAAATCCTTTAAGTCAAGGGACCTAGGCTTGGCCTTCTTGTTATAGGCTTTGGTCACCCTCTTCTTTTTTTGTTTTTCTAGTTTATGAAGGGCATCAACCCTGACTTGGTCTAAGTTAGTTAGCTCGTCTATCATAGCCTACTCATACTCAAGTTCAGAAAACCTCCCTTGAAAAGCCAACATAATAGACTAAACTATGACTTCCATTGGAAGCATGTCATCAGGGCCATATATTAAATGGAAGGGGACTGTCCTAGTTGCATCATGTTTGGATGTTCTACATGCCCAAAGCGCATAAAGTAGCAGTTCATGCCACTTTCTGGGATTATCTTCAACTGTTTTCCAAATATTAGCCTTTAGAATCTTGTTTGTAGACTCTGCCTGACCATTAGGTTGAGCATACTAAGGGGTTGTGTTCAAGATTTCTATGTCAAAACTCTTGGTGATCCACCTAACCTCAGCCTTAAGAAGCATTGAAGCTCCTTTTTTGCTTGAAGGTGGTTTGGCCTACCAAATGGCCTTGGTTTTGTTAATGTCCACCTCGATGCCTCTCTGGTGTACCAGAAAACCAAGAAAGTTTCCAGCACGCACGCCAAAGGCACATTTTAAGGAATTCATCTTAAGGTTATGGCTTCTCATTCTAAGGAATGCCCCTCTTATGTCCTCCAAGTGCTTGACTTGGGACTTTGATTTGACCAGAATATCATCGATGTAGACTTCCATAGTCTTGCCAATGAGATCATGTTCATGGCTTTCTGGTAGGTGGCACCGACGTTTTTCAAGCCAAATAGCATAGCCGCCCACTTATTTACCCAGGACACCTAAATGTTGTTTTGTCGGTATCTCCCGATGCAATCATAACTTGGTAGTACCCACAATAGCCATCCATAGAGGATAAGACCTCATGCCTCAAGGTTGAATCAATGAGCATGTCAGCAATTGGCATTAGGTATTCATCTTTTGAGGCGGTTACATTTAGGTCTTTGAAATCAATACACTCTGATTTTACTGTTTTTCTAAACATTAGGAACAATGTTTGCCAACCATTCAACATATTTGGCAGTCCTGATGAATTTGGCCTTTAAGAGTCTTTCAATCTCCTCTTTGACCAAATCAATTACTTCTTGGGTCATCCTTCTCTGGGCCTCGAGCCTAGCTTGATAGGAAGCTTATGCTCAACCACCATTTTGTCTAGGCCAGGCATCTCATGATGGTCCCAAGCAAAACAATCCTTGAAGTGACGAAGAAAGATCAAATACTACTCCCTCTGCTACTTAGAATGCAAAGCACTCAGATATGTAGGTCTTGGATCCTCTGTTGAGCCCAAGTTAACCTCAAGGAGGGGATCTTGAACTTCAGCCCTCAAATCCTCCATTTTAGCCAATGCTGCTCTTATTTTAGATAGCTCCAGCTCTTTTTCTTGTGTCACCTAGACCTCGAAGCCATTAAATGGCTGCTCAGCCCAAGTTGATCCTCAGCATGCCAAGCTAGAAGCTTTGCTATGGCTAAGGAAATGGCCTCTTGAGCCATTAATGGGATGTCTTAGCTCCTCTTTATAATACTTTTAGCATGCCTTGGAGATCTCTTTCATCAAGAAAGGCTCTCATGTTGGATCTATATGCTGAGTCTGAAACTTGGACTAATCAGCTATAATAGTTTAGTTAATTATTTTATTCTACGTGTATTATTAATTCATTGACAATTTTAGTTATCAATTTGGTTAGATTATAATGCTAGCTTTCTTTATGTAGGTTGCCATGGATTACCCATGACCCATCAAAATCGGCACCAAAACCAAAACCATGATTTTAACATTCTTTCCATGGCTCTTGGTAGATTTAAGACCCAAAACTATTGGGCCTTCACGGGTTGGCCCCAGGCCTAACCCAACTCACCCATTGAATACCCCCAAATCATATGTCTTGAGAAGCCGGTATCCAAGTACCACTTTTGGTTTTTGATCTCAATCTTCAAGCAAACTCGCATGATTGAACTTATTTTTGAGACCTAAATTTTTTCGGATTGCCCTTCAACAATCATGACCCTAGGAGCTCGAGATCCCTCTATCATTTTGTTTTTCTTAAATTTCCTTTAAAAGGAGAATAAAGAAACATTCCCAGTGCCTAAGGGCTCCCGCCTCAGCAGGATCTGGGGGGGTGGATGTGCGCAGCCTTCTCCCTTTAGGGTGCTACCCTGAAGAGAGGCTGAACCCTCAACCTGAGAGGTGCAACACATGGACTTCCTAGGAGGTCACCCATCTTGGTTCTACTCTCGCCCAAGTATGCTTAACTTTGAAGTTGTAATGTGATCCTGTGCTTCTGTGTTGGTACCCTCTGAGGTAAATAATATTCTCCTTTGAAAGGAGAATAATATGCAATATTCTCATGGTCACCAATACCTTTTATAGTTGATTTTTATTGAGGCGGCTTTGACAAAGAGTGCACTTTTTGAATGTTTCCTTTATACCCGATACCTGCTTTGCTGTAAATGTGTCATTGAGAAGAGAGTATCTTTTCAAGAGTTTCTTGCCCTTTGAAAAACTTGCTTGAAGTTTTTGAGAGGTCCTCTACTTGTTCTTTTAAAGACTCAGTTTCCTTTATTGATTCATCTTCCTTGGATTTTCCTTGTTCATTTTCATTTTAAATGAGTTTTTCTTCCAAGGATTATTTTTCATCAATGAATGATTCAACTTGATCATTCAATGACTCAATTTTTGTTTTTAAAAAATTCATTTTCATGTTTAAATGATGAAACATTGATTTGACCTTTTTCTATTTTTTTTTTTTTCAAAAAAGAGTATTTGATTTTCAAATATTTTGAATTCACCGTGTAACTAATGAAAACCAAAAATGAGCTCATTATAAGATATATCACTTACCTCATCTTATTTAAGTTCTTCTTGATATTCAATAGCCATAAGACATGCATTGGCTTCCTCTTCTTCACTTGTATAAGGGGATTCTTCATTTGTCTTTCTTTCAAATGTGTCTTCAAGTTTGCTCCAAATTTCAATAGAGGTCTTGCAATCTTTAACAGGATTAAACACTTTTGGAGCAATAGCACATATAATAACTGGAAGTGAGGCTTTGCATTTTTCTAAAGGGTTTTCTTGTCAACTTGGACATGCTCACTTTCAAGTTTCTCTACAATTTCATTTCCTTCATTCTTTGAAGGAACATACTCACTATTTTTAGCAATTAGCCATGAGTCATAATCAATAGATTTAATAAAGCGTCTCATGTTAAATTTTCAATAGCGACTACTTTTACCATTGGAAAGTGAAGGCTCGTTGGTAGGTTGACCCTCGGGCTTAATAGGAGCAAAAGTCATAATAAGCATCACTCCAAGGTTGCTAAACATAATAAAACTATCTCTAGTACCAATTGAAAGCCAAGGAAGCAACCTAAGAGAGGAGTAAATTAGATTCTTTTGCATAACAGCGAATAAGTGAAATGAAGAGCAAAAATTGTCAAACAAATAATAGGTGCAAGAAATAAGAGTAAAGAGAACAAGAGAATAATGCATTACAATTCTATAGTGGTTCTTCAGCACTTACTAAGCTTGATGCTCCTTTTGAAACTTAGGCTCATGGCCCAACCTTTTACAGTCGATCCTTTTGAAACATAGGCTAGAAGTCCGACCTCTTACAACCAGTCCTTTTGTAATGCAGGCTTAGGATGCAACCTTTACAACGATCCTTTTACATGTTGGCTTAAGATCAACCTTTTGAAACTTAGGCTCATGGCCCAACCTTTTACAATCGATCCTTTTGAAACAGAGGCTAGAAGTCCGACCTCTTAAAACCAGTCCTTTTGTAATGCAGGCTTAGGATCCAACCTTTACAATGATCCTTTTACATGTTGGCTTAAGATGAACCTTTACAAAAAAAAATGAGTTTGAGAAAAGAGAATCACACTCTTGAAAAGTGATTAAAAAAATCGATCAAGCTTAGTAAAAGCTAAGGATATGACAATCAAGCTCAATAATCTCAATCAAAGAGAGAAAAAGTTGTGCTCAAAAAAGTTTTAGTATAAATGAAAGAGATAAAAGATCTGAAAGATCAAGAACACGATAACAATTGAAACCATTTTTTTCTTCTTAATTGGATGGCTTGAATAAATCATTCAAAGCCTTTTAAAGGCAAAAGAAGTCCTAACTAATCATTTGAAAGATTTGGAAAGAAGTGTAAATGGAATCGGATTTCAAAACTAGTTGTTATTGAGTTGTCGTTGTCTTGTGTGTCAACATACACAGTTCTATGTAGGCACACAACTTTTATGTCTCAACACACAGGGATTGATTTGGATTTTTCTTTAAGGGAATTTTGTATTTATAATTTATTTAATCAAGCCTAAGAGTCATCATAAGAGATTATTTTCCTAATCCCTTAATTAAGGCATGACTGGGATGAAGCCCATTTATAAGAGATTACCGTTTAAGAACTTAATTGGCTTGGAGTCATTTAGAGATCTTTTCAAGAACTATTTTAAAATAAAATTTAAAAATCTTTTGAAAACCTTTTGTAAGAGTACCATGAATCGATATTGAGATATTCAACTCAATCGATATATTTGATTCTAATACCAAAAAGTAGACAACGATACTTCTTAAAGCGCATGAACTCGGATCTTGTTCTCTTGATTTTAGATCAACCTTTACTTTAACTTTAATCATTTTTTCTCTTGCTTCATTGTCTTTTATTGTTTGGTATTAATAAGAGTGGATCTTGATTTTTCTTACTTTCTCATGAATCATTTTCAAAAAAGTTAGGACAATTAAGCATAATGACTCACTGAATAATTGTTATCATCAAAATTACAATATTTAATAGCCTTTGGATGAATTAATATCAAAGCCAGATTGGTAATCGTTCAAAGGAGATGAGAATCTGATACAAACCATAATTGATCCTCACACAAATCAACGAAAGATCAATTAACAACTTCAATAAAAGTAGTGTATTATATATAATTTGATATCATCCCACAAAAGTGTAGCATTTACATACTATAAGGAAGGATAGGAGGGAGAGAGAGATAGACTAGATAGAAAGGGGGGAGACTTGAAGAGAAAGAAAGGAGAGAGAGAGACTCATCAATTCGTCCATCCATGCCTCATCTCTAGTCTCAAGTCCCTATATATAGAGTTAGGGGAGGGGTATAATTGAAATATAGGACTTAGCCTATTTATTTATACCTAAAGTACCACTCACTTAACCTCTATATTCTAGTTCATATTAGAATCAAAGCGTCAAGTGAATAAGCGATGTTGACGGAGCGAGGGCTGATGCCCAAATTTGGTTGTAGCGAACTAAGGCTAGAAAAAGATCAACAATGTAGGGGCCCAAGAAGAAGAAGAGAGAGATGAGGCGTGTTAGACCAAAGAAGAGGCGGCAGTTCACGTCTTGATAGTTCATTGATTAGCATTAGAGGAGTTGGCTAGTGCAAGTTAGGTGATGATGGTTTATGCATTGTGGTGTGTTGTTACAACTCTTTTCTCTGAAATTGATAATGTGGAAGATGGAAGCAGAGAGCACAATAATAGCTGGTGGATGGGCGTGCAATTGGAATTCAAAAATCAAAAGTTTGTTGCTCAGTTAACACAAAAGGAACAAAACTTGTTAGGATATTTTCCATTTCCATTCTTAGTTGGTTGGTTGGTGCATCCTATAGTTAGAAATACCCTTGTAATCTTGAGAGTATTCATCAATAAAATAAGCAACCACATCTATTCATACTTATGGTTCTACTCTCTCCTCTCTTTCTCTTCATCCTTCCTCTCTTCAATCTTCTCCTTTTCTTTAATTGTCAATCATATCAGTAGATGTGAGTTAAGGTAGATACTGGATAAGAAGGTGGTATAATATGTGGTGGTTCATCGAGATCGAAAGGCAATCCATATGGTTGAACCCAAGATTAGGCATCAATGGTGTTTCAGTGAGTGAGTTAAGCCGTGACTGAAGGTGTAACAGACTGGAATGATTGAGCACGATGGTGAAGTAGATGAGACAGATGATGGTTGATTTGAATAGACAAAAGAAAGCCAGCAAATGCAAGTGATTTCGTGTGGCGAGGTCTTTGGGAGATCTGAATAGATATGTTGTTGCAGCCAAAGATGAGAGGAAACCCTAAGGTCCTATTTGGTGTTGTCATGATTATGCCAATATCTAGTCAGATGTATATCTGATCGATTGGATCAGCCTACGCAGAGTTTCTGTTGGTATCCCATTAATCGGATACCTATCTAATCGATTGGATTGACCGTTGGTACGAGGGAAAGGTCATTTTTACCAAATTTTTTTATGTTTTCATATATTTTTCTTTCTTTTTCAGTATTTTGCCTTGTAAGCTTAACAAATAGGAATTAGTCTTTCACTGTAATTGATTGTTTACTTAATTAGTGAAATTTCTACTTTACTATTCAATTTTAAACAACCCCCCCCCCCCCCCCCCCCCGGTGTGAAATTTTCAATTGATTGTATTTTCATAATTAATGATTAGTGTATGAAATTTTGGCCTAATTACTACATTGCATCATAACAGTCAGTATTAGAGCATTTGGTATCATAATAGTTGGTATCAAAGCCAAGTTTAGTCATAGCTATTGGTATAAAAGTCAAGTTAGTTAATATTAGAGCCAAGTTTGGATCATAACAAGTGCATGGAATTAGGGCTGACATTAGAATTGGAGTCTAAAATTCCAAATATATTATTTCGTTCACCTATTGAAATTGGAATTCCAATTTTATTACCCAATTCCATTTAATTGAGTTTTACCTAAAAATCATGCATTCTAATTTCCCGGTTAGGGATAAGGAATTACAATTCTATAATAACTTTACTTACATGAAATTCAAAATAACCCCACTTGATTAACCCAAATCCAAAATAATTCAAAACTGAAAGACTTGACATGACCTAGGTTTTGACCCGAACCTTGAAATCACCCAATTCAAATGATTTAAACCTAAAATGACCCGAATTAACTTAACACAAAGTCCAAAGTGATCGGACCAAAGTAACCTAGAAAATAAAACTACCTGACTTGAATGTGACAATAACTAAGCTAATCCCAGAGCCAAAATGACCCGATTAAATTGGCCCAAAACCTAATATGACCCAAACCTTAAATGACACAGCCCATGTACTCCCAGCCTAAATTTGATGTCGTTAGAAAATTCATGCAAACGACACGAACGCAGGAAAAATTAAAATATAGCGGGAAAAAAAAGCAAAAGATTGTACATAAATCGATGGAAATACTACAGGAAAAAGTTGTAAAATTTCTACAAATAATAAGCTGCAAAGTACCAATCGAAACGCAAGTGAACACCGCTGTTAGTTAATTATTGTATTGTAAACGCAACAGGAAATTTAGCAAAAATATTTAAACACTGCAATCAAATAATACATAGAAAATGGAGAGGTTGATAAGAATAGGAAAGATACCATGGCGTGGAAAGTACCATTGTCCTAAAAGACGATTTTGCCGTTGCTTCGGTGCAAACAGTTAAACTGATGGTCTTCCTCCAGGATTAACTCGGTCCGACCAATAACGTGCACTCATTAGTAGCCGGGTAGGAGAGCCGAAGAACGTTTCCCAAGTAGTGAAAGAGAAAGAGAGAGTAAAAGGTAGAGAACAGTTTCTGATTTTTTCTTGATGATCATGCAGAGAAGAACAGTGCATGTATTTATAGCACAGAATGAGAGCACAATTCTGCAGTTTCAAAGAGGAGAAAATCCTGGATACAATCAAGGTACACGGTTTTGACTTAGTCAAAGATCAAGTGAGTAACAAGTTTATACCTGGTCAAACACTTAATCTACTTTACCGTTAAATTGCCCAAAAAATAAATATACTTGATTATAAAAAGATGACCCACACCCTCACCCGGGCAAGGCACGGGGGGCGGCGCGTGTGTGGTGTCCATTCCCTCACGCATGACTTATTTTAAATAGGATGGTTTACATATACCTATATAAACCCAAACATTCTCCCCTCTTTTTTCTATGTGGGATAAGGTCATGTGTATTTGTTGTTGCTACTATTGCTTGGTTTGTTTTTAATCTTGTATCATTTTTTCAACAATCCCCAAAAACGGATACAAGCGGAAATGAAAGATAGGAATAGATTGGGCAAAGAGAGTTTAAGTTTTTCAATGTCGATGTCTCGCAACTTGAATCGTCACCTAGTGTAACCCAAGTTTAGGACCAACATCTTATAAGGTGACTTTCGTCTTGAACCTCACAAGGATTCACTTGGACACATACCAAACTCTAGATCTCTACAACTCCTGCGATTTGGCGCATTTTATCGGCCATGTGCTTGTCCTGGATATTCATAGGCTCTCTAGAAGGCAAGTCTCAAACCTTCATAAGGAGCGGTCAGACTCCCACACCTGCATAGGTGGATCCCATCAAGTGTGTGTTACCGCATACCACCAAACATATGGATATGGGTCCATTAAGAGCCAAAGCTCAACCTAACCCCTTAGTAACTTACAGACAGTGTCTATCAAGTGCAAGCCTTGCTTACACCATCGAACATATGGCTATGGACTCGTCTCCGCACTATTACACCATAGGGAGGGACAATATAAAACGCAGTGCATTTCTAGAATGAAACTATGACTTTTCACATTGAACCTGTTAAAACCAAGTTGAATACATCACAATTTATTTATATGAAGACTTTAATCCCATCCCCCTCGATGTTTCTACAATCATTTTACGACAAAGGCCTTTTTTTAACGGATCTGCAAGATTCTTTTCAGACTTTACATAATCCAGTGATATCACTCCACTCTTTAGAAGATCCTTCACGATCTTATGCCTGAGACGAATGTGTCTCCTCTTGCCAATATAAACCTTGCTCTTTGTTACAGCAATTGCAGCTTGACTGTTATAGTGAAGTGATACTGCTGGAAGCCCCCACAATAGCACATCTCCTAATAAACTTCTTAGCCACTCGGCTTCATGACCTGCCAACTCAAAAGCAATGAACTCAGATTCTATAGTAGATGTAGTAGTAAAAGATTGCTTAGACGATTTCCAGGATATAGCACCTCCAGTAAGTGTGAACACATATCCACTAGTGAAATTAATTTCATCATTATCAAGCACCCAATTAGCGTCACAATATCCTTCTAAAACAGTAGGAAACTTTCCATAGTGAAGTCCCCAATCCATAGTTCCTTGCAGATATTTAAGCAATCTTTTTAATGCGTTCCAATGCTCTTAATTAGGATTATGTGTGTATCTACGAAGTCCACTTACAGCATATGCAATGTCAGGTCTAGTGTAGTTCATCAGAAACATAACACTACCAATTTTAGCATTCTCAGACTGACACATAGCAACACCTTTATGTTTAGTTAAATGTACATTGGGATCATAAGGTGCTCTTACAGGATCAGCATTCAACATGTCAAACTTTCTAAGTATCTTCTCAATATAGTGAGACTGGTTTAGGCTTATTCTTTGGGGAGTTCTCTCAATTTTAACTCCTAAAATTACGTCTGCCTCACCAAAATCTTTCACATCAAATTTGAAGCACATAAAGTTTTTCGTTTCATTGACAACATTCAAGTTCGTACCAAATATCAACATATCATTAACATATAGACAAACTATTACACATCCATTTAAATCAGTTTTAAGATACACACAAGAGTCTCCATTATTTACATGGAAATTGTTAGCAATTCGCGTGCTATTAAATTTCTTATGCCACTATTTAGGTTCTTGTTTAAGACCATATAGAGATTTTATAAGTTTACAAGCTTTCTTTTCTTTATCAGGGGCGACAAAACCCTCAGGTTGTTCCATGTAAATCACTTTGTCTAGGTCACCATTAAGAAATGTTGTTTTAACATCCATTTGATGCACTACCAAATCAGGAATAGACGCAAGAGCAAACAAAGTTCTAATCGTGGCTTTTTTCACAATAGGTGAATAAGTATCGAAATAGTCTACCCCCTTTTTCTAGGTGTAACCCTTAGACACTAACCTTGCCTTAAACTTATCTATTGTCCCATCAGCTTTCATTTTTCTTCTAAAGACCTATTTACAACCTATTGGTTTACATCCTCTAGGAAGGTCTACCAATTCTCACGTGTGACTGTTTAGGATCAATTCTAGTTCGCTATTAATAACTTCTTTCCAAAAGGTTGAGTCAACCGACCTCACAGCCTCTTCATAGGTTTTGGGGTCTTTCTCTAACATATAGACACTTACTATTTCTTCATTTATGAAGTTATCTTCTATTAGGAAAGTGGCAACGAAATCGGGCCCAAAGTTTGTTTCTTTCCTTGCTTGTTTACTCTTTCTAATTTCAGGACTGTCTATATCGCTGGTATGATCATGGTTCACAGTCATATTATGAGAAGGCAAACTAGATGGTTGTGCATCATTAGATTTTAAGGGGAATATATGTTCAAAGAATTCAGTATCTCTAGATTCAACAATACTACCACATGCATATGAATTGTTAAACGCCTTGATCAAAAAACGATAAGCAGCACTGTGACAAGCATACCCAATAAAATAGAATCAACAGTCTTAGGTCCAATTTTACTTCGTTTAAAGTCAGGTAATCCAACCTTGGCTAGGCACCCCCACACTTTCAAGTATTTTAAATTAGGTGCATGACCTTTCCACATTTTATATAGGGTTTTATCTAGCTTTTTATGAGGAACCTTATTTAGCACATGACAAGAAGATAATATCGCTTCCCCCCACATGTTATCAGGTAGTCCAGAACTATTGAGCATAGCATTTATCACATTCTTTAAAGTTCTATTTTTCCTTTCAATGATGCCGTTAGATTGTGGACAATAAAGAGGGCTTCGCTCATGTATTATCCCATTTTCCTCACAAAATTTCTCTAGAGAAGTTGGATAATATTCTCCTCCTCTATCAGACCTAACTCTTTTATTTTCCTTCCTAGTTGATTTTCTACTTCAGCTTTGTATATTAAAAACATCTCTTCTGCTTCGTCTTTAGTACTTAAGAGGTACACCATCGAGTATCTAGAGTAATCATCTACAAAGGTCATGTAGTATCTTTTTCCTCTTCTACTCATTTGGCTTTTAAAGTCTCCTAAGTTAGTGTAAATTTGTTCAAGAAGTTCAAATTGTCGCTCAATGGACTTAAAGGGTTATTTAGCATGTTTAGCTTCTACACATACTTTACATTTACTAAAGTTGGTATCACTGAAGTTAGGAATCATGTTCATTTTCTGAAGTCGTTTAATTGACTCAACATTTATGTGTCCTAAGAGAGCATGCCACAATTCAAGAGATTCAACAAGATAAGCAGAAGAGGTACCACCATTATTATTCATGCAAACAACATCAAGGACAAAAAGACCACTATTACAATATCCCTTACCTACAAATTCTCTATTCCTAGTTAGGACTAGTTTGTCTTAATCAAATGACAATTTCAAACCAGCTTTAATCAAGAGACTACCCAAAATCAGATTCCTACGCATTTCAAACACATGCAGCAGATTCGTTGAAGTAAGAAATTTTTCAAAAGTGAGTTTTAAATAAATCTTCCCTTTTCTGAGGATAGGTGCTACTGCGGAATTGCCCATGAAGACTACCTCCCCATCGAACATTTTCTGGTATTCTTGGAACATGCTTTGGTTTGTGTAGATATGCCTGGTAGCCCCGGTGTCCATGATCCATTCAGTCATATTGTTCACCAGGTTCACCTCTGAAACAACAGTTACAATGTTCTCTTTTTCTACAAGATGAGCTTTGTGCTTTGGATCCTTAGACTAGTTCTTTTTTATTTTGCAATCCTTGGCCATATGTCCGCGTTTTCCACAGTGATAGCAATCTCTGAGGAATTTGTTATTTGGCTTTTGAATCTTTCCACCAAGTTTGAAGTTTGAATAATGCTTTTTTCCTTTATTCTTAAACCTGTTAGATGCACTAGTCCTAACCTCTACAATATTAGCGTTAGAAAGATCTGAATATGAGTATATGTCCTTAAGTCTATTCTCTTCCTCAATCTTCAAATGGTTTACTAACTCATCTAATGTCAGGTCCTTCTTTTTATGCATAAGTAAGTTTCTATAATCTTTCCAAGAAGGTAGAAGTTTTTCAATTAGAAACATAAGCTTGAGTTATTTTGCAAATTTTAAGGCCTTCTAACAAAAGAGCAGTTACTATGTTTTCATATTCATGAAATTGATCAATTATTGATTTATTGTCTATGAATTTGAAATCTAGCCATTACTAACAGCATATTTTCTAGTTCCTACATTATCACCCCCGTATTTTTTCTATAGTGAATCCCAAACCTCTTTTGATGAGTCTAATTTTACATAAATGTCAAAGAGCCCATCACTCATATAATGTGGCAAATTTTCCCTAAAGGTTCGGTCGTCTGCGGTGAATTTTTTTTTTCATAAGCCTTTTTATCATTTTCACCCTCAGGTACTTTTTTCTCGTAGAGTACATAATCTATACATACTTGCTGTAGAAAAAATATAATTTTCTGAGACCATCTTTTATAATTCTTTCCATCAAGGGGCTCAACCTTAGACATATCGCGAAGTAGTAATTTGGTTGCCATGTTTAAATATAGATATGTAAAACTAAATCATCTTTTAGATTGTTAGAAAATTAATGCAAACAAAACGAACGTAGGAAAAAAATTAAAAAACAACGAAGAAAAAAACAAAAGAATGTAGATAAATCAACAGAAATACTGCAGGAAAAAGTTGTAAAATTTCTGCAAAAAATAACTCTGCATAGTACGAGTTGAACATAGCTATTAGTTAATTACTGTAATGCAAACGCAACAGGAAATTTAGCGAAAATACTTCAACACAGCAATCAAATAATACATAGAAAATGGAGAGGTTCAAAAGAATAGGAAAGATACCGACGATTTTGCCGCTTTCAATGCAAACAGTTAAACTGACAGTCATCCTCCAGGAATAACTCGGTCCGACCAATAACGTGCACTCGTTAGTAGCCGGGTAGGAGAGCCGAAGAACGTTGCCCAAGTAGTGAAGGAGAGAGAGAGTAAAAGGTAAAGAATAGTTTCTGATTTTTTGTTGATGGTCATGCAGAGAAGAAAAGTGCATGTATTTATAGCAGAGAATGAGAGCACAACTCTGCAGTTTCAAAGAGGAGAAAATCATGGATGCAATCAAGGTACACGGTTTTGACTTGGTCAAAGATCAAGTGAGTAACAAGTTTATACCTGGTCAAACAATTAATTTATTTTACCGTTTAATTGCCCGAAAAATAAATATACCCAATTATAAAAAGATGACCCACACCCTTGCCCGAGCACGGCACGGCGGACGGCGCGTGTGTGGTTTCCATTCCCTCACGCATGACTTATTTTAAATAGGATGGTTTACATATACCTATATAAACCCGAAAATCCTCCCCTCTTTTGTCGATGTGGATTAAGGTCATGTGTATTTGTTGTTGCTACTATTGCTTGGTTTGTTTTTAATCTTATATTATTTTTCCAACAGATGTGACCTAAGATAACACTAAATTTAAAATGACGCAACCTATTTGACCCAAAACTATACAAGTTCGAATGAACTAAATCTACTCAAACATGATCCATTCTAGCTTGAATCCCAAAAAGACCAAACTTCAATAATTGAAATTTGCGATGATTCAAACACAAAATGATCTGATAAGACTAAAAGTCGATTTGATTGACTCGAAACTCAAATAACTCAAATTCAAAATGGTTCAATATGATAATAATGTAACACTAGTTGATTTAAAACTCAAAATATTCCAATTCGATTAACAAAACGCCCGCTATACGTAGAGTCATTGTGAAATTATAATTCTAATATCTAATTCATTTGGTTAACCAAACAATGAACTTTGTTTTCATACTAAATATAATTTCACATTTCAATTTCAATTGTATGCATAAAATACAAACTAAATAAAATTGCAAAAAGAAAACTCGCACAGGGTTTTCTCTTGGGTGAAGACCCTAGGCAGCAGGCAAGTTCCACTGCACAAATAAAGTTCCCGAGTGGCACTAGTTTTTTAATATATCAATATGATATGTCTAGTTGACACCTAAAATTTTAGTGTGTCTGTATACATATATATATATTAATAGTATTAAGAAAAAATTTGGTTTAGATACCCTGAAGTTACATAATATATTTTTTAGGTAATCTGAAGTTTTGGAATATTTTTGAGGTACACTAAACTTTGTTAACTTTTTTTTCAAGTACCCTCTGCTAACGGAACCCTAATGGGTTTCAACAAAGGGTACCTAAAAAAAAAATTTACCAAAATTTAGGGTACCTAAAAAAAATTCCAAAATCTCAGGTACCTGAAAAATATATTACAAAATAAGATATCTGAAAAATATATTGCCAAACTTTAAGGTACCTAAACAAAAACTTCTCTAAAATTAACTTTCTAAACCGAATGGGAAAAGAAATTTTTAAGAAGAGAAGCACTTCTAATTAAAAATGTTTAGTTTCTCATTTCTATTTGTATTGTAAAACTTTAAAGCAATAACTAGTATTAGGTGTCGCTTAGTGTATGTGATTGAAGCAGGTAATTGAGGTGTAATTAATTGTAATTAAAGTCTATGATTCCAATTATGTTTGGTTCATTTGCTAAATCTGGAATTGAAATTTAGAGAATATTCATAGAGACTTCCCAAAGTATTGGTCACAATCAAAGTGACTCCTCAAACTTTTAATTTCATTAAAAATATCCCAGAGTTATGGATCAAAATCAATGTGATTTTCTGATTTCTAATTTGATCATAGACACCGTTGAACTATAAACTAAAATCAATTTGATCTTCAACCTCAGAAATTGGAATAAAGACATTCGAAACTATTAAAAGGAAATTTGGTAACTTTAATAATACAGATTTCAAGTGCCCTGAGATTTTAAAGAATTTTTATAATATCTTAAACTTTGGTAACTTTTCATTCTAAGTATTTTTTTTCTATAACATTGTTAGGATTTTGTAAAAATTAGGCTAACGTGGCACTAAGAAAATTTAACTAAGGAAAAAAATTATTGTTATTATCATTAAAATAATTTAAAATATTTAAAACAAATTTTTCAAAAAATTAAATACTTTGAGAAAATTTGGTTTAGATACCCTAGGATTTGGTAATATATTTTTTAGATACCCCAAGTTTTTGAAATATTTTTAAAGTATCCTAAACTTTGGTAACTTTTTTTTAGGTATCCTCTGCTAACAAAACCAAAATGGAGTTGAGTAGAGGTACTTGAAAAAAAAGTTATTAAAGTTATGAGTATCTCAAAAACATTTCAAAACATCAAGGTACTTGAACCGAAACCCGAATGGAGTTGAGTAGAGGGTACTTGAAAAAAAAAGGTTATTCAAGTTATGGGTATCGCAAAAACATTTCAATACCTCAAGGTACTTGAACCAAATTTTCTCTAATATTAAATTAATATGTCTAGGAGTCATTTTGGAAATTATAACTTTTTGAAAAAATAATTTAAACAATAACACATCACTAAAAAATTTTAGCAAACTAGCATAGTTTGTCAGAGAAAAAAGTTATATGTGCGAAGTAGATTGGCGCATTACATTTTAGTACGCCATTTGAATTGGCGTTGTAAAAAGTGCTCCGGAATGCGCCAAATTGGATGGCGCATTCAATATTAATGCGCCATCCAATTTGACGTCTGAAACTGTTATGCGCCAGATTGGATGGCGCATACCATATTAATACGCTATCCAATTTGGTGTCTAAAACTATTATGCCCCAAATTGGATGCGCCATCCAATGCGGCGCATCATCAGAAGAATAATGTTATTTTTTCCCACTAATTACATAGAACTTGTAAAAACACGTTATATTTTATAATAAATATCAAAATATAGAAATTATTTAATGTAAATAAATAATTTAAATCACGGTACAAAATTGTGACGTGGATCTGCTGCTAGGTTTACTATGATCTTCTAATGAGGCTATGAGCTCCCTATGAATCGAAAAACTGCGTCGTAGAGGACGTTTACGTCAACTTACATATCTACTTCCTTCCGCACGAGTTAAAGAATGGTAGTCAACACCGTCTTGTTGCAGAATTTGACCAAATTGGTGTTCCTCACCAGCAGCATCCAATATGCTAATACAACCAGCAAGCTAATTGGTGGAGACAGACTGTACAGTGTGGCCAACACTGTTATGTAGCACTCTAGCTGCCCTTCTAGTCTGACTGACAACAAGATTGACCTAGCATATAGTACAGTTTATATCAATAAAATGTAATATTGAATAAGTAACAAAACTAATATTTTTAAAGTGGTTACTACTCGTTGAAGACAGCTGCCAATTGGGTTAATACCAAGTCAGAAGTGGCGCAGAATATGCACCTCATGCTGTGTGATGACACACCTAGTGATAGATACGTACCTTTGCATGTACTGTCCAGGCGATGTTAGAGGATCACGCTCATACACGATATGATGCATCCGTGTGTTCCACGCCTCAATCCATTTGGCATTGTAGACAACTCTGTTCTCGTTTGACCTGCCTTGATGAGATATATTGTGTAACAGGTCGAGTGTGTCAACAGGGTCTGGGATATGCCTCAGGACAATATAGTTCGACAATGCCAAAGGATATTAGTAGTCCTACATATCACCAGATGGGCCAACCCTTAAATAAATATGGGGCAAAGAGGGTAATCAGGATCGCCGATATGGCATCAAATCAACCTAGCAAACAAACAAAATAACTTGGTTATTATAGTAAATATGAAAAGGCAAAGAAATATGTCTATTTTCACGTATATATCTGATGAGGTTCTTGGACATCAAGTTAGCCCCTGTAGAAGGACAGAGAATGCCTTAGTTCTCGTGGAATTTAAAAGCGGCAGACCATCTATTTAAATGTAAAGTGAATTAATTACAATACGTACATAATATTATATATACATTAAAGTAAGATGTATGAAATATTGTCTCTTACTGAGCACCCAATGGCGGCGGCGGATCATTAGGTACAACCTGATGTTGACGGCGGATGGTAACTATTGGTCAACTGATGTGTAAGTGCTCCCACAATCACAGCTACACATGATAAATTGTAATAATATTTGGAACAAAATACATTAAAATTTAAACATGAATATCATTGTGGTTCATAACTAGAGTAATAAAACACATCCGCCGAGCTGCTAGGCGTCCTTCTTGCAACCTCGACACAATTGTCTATAAAGGTTGCCTAGCACTGTTGACCCCCAATTGTACATTCTACATTTCTTTATTGTCTCGAGCAATGGGAGGAAGATGAGCGATTTCCAGTTACCAGTGTTGTTGGTAAGCAGCACGGAGCTAATCAAATGGAGGTTGTAGCTTCTAGCAGGCTGTAACAACACATGCTCCGTAGCGTCACCTGGGAGGCCGTGTTCAAACTGTTCCTTCAACCAGTGAGTTCCGACCATGTCACCCTTCAATCACTTAGGAGAGGAGCTACATCCAATAAACACTAGCACACATGCCCCAATTATAATTTGAGGTACCAATGACTGCCATGCCGTCTATTGGTAAATCTAGCAAAATG
Source organism: Simmondsia chinensis (assembly GCA_018398585.1). NCBI lineage: Eukaryota > Viridiplantae > Streptophyta > Magnoliopsida > Caryophyllales > Simmondsiaceae > Simmondsia > Simmondsia chinensis. Next base: position 14,146,049 of record JAGTTD010000013.1, read on the forward strand.
GCTACATCTTGTAGTGTTGGCGTCATTTCACCAATACATAGGTGGAATGTGTGAGTCTCTTGCCTCTACCTCTCTAACAAAGCACTAATCAAGTAGGATATGATCTATCTGGGTCAGTCCAATAAAATCGGCCTGAATGATATCAGATCGTACTCTATGGTGAATAGGTAACAGACGATGTTGCCTCGCCTTGATCTCTTCGTCGCCCTATAACACAAGACATCACATATATATCACTCAACTATATAAATTGTTTAACATACCGCACGGCGCCAAATATCCTCTAACCGATATTGATCTTCAAGATGCAGCATTGAACTATCGTATGGTCCCGGATTTTGTTCAACATATGGAAAACTAGAAGTATGTCCTCCTCGTGTCCTTACCATTTCTCTAACAAAACTAAAAGTAAACTTTCATATTTTCAAATAATATCAAGTATGACTACCAAAAGACATAATCACCCAATATCAACAACAACAACAGTCCCAGTGTCTCAAGGGCTCTCGCTTGCACAGGGTCTGGGGGAATAAGATGTACGCAGCCTTACCCTATTAGGATAAGACCCTGAAGAGAGACTGTTTCCGAGAACCCCCAACCCGATAGATGATAGTTGATGATAGTTATAATATTCATGCTTACACGTTTATTTGCGTACATGCATACTTGCTTACATGTACGCAACCTATATAAGCAAATAATCACCCAATATTCATGGTCTAAAGTTAAAATTACATACATTGTAACATATATTACAACACAAAATTAAAATTACATATATTATATGAACGTCAAATTCATGTGTTCTTACAATTGTTAATAATACATATTACAACATGTTACACTAAAGAATGAAACACATATCAAGCTATGAACCTATTTACAAAATCAACATTGTCTATTAGGACAAGTTTTTTTTTATTATGGCCTCTTTGACTACATATACTATATTTATTCTTGGACGAGCTCTCCCTAACATCCATTTCATTATGTAATTGGGTTGACTTTGACTATTCTCTACCAAACCTCCACCTAGTCTTATTTGCAACCATTACAGGCTCAGTGTACTCCGACAATAAAGATTGATCAGGAAGAGGGTGAAACAATGGAGCGTATGTGCTTGCGTACATGTCAAGCCCATACAACGGATCAACTAACTATCCATAGTCGATCCTAAATGTGGTACAACATGCCATCACATGTGAACAAGGACGATAGAACAGTTGTCATGTACTACAAGTGCAACTCCATTCATTCATCGCTATAGTATGGCGATTCTATCCTCTTAAGCCTGCTTCAGTTTGACACCTATGAGTTGTAACCTGAAAGCGCATGGTGTCTTGATCAAATAGCATAGCCATATGTTGTCTTGATTTTATGATGGTCGCTTCTATTTCAGCGAAGACAATAGGAGGTCATGGACCACCCAATGAAAAGAACTCCTAGACAACATCCTTATGACTAACAAAATATTTATTGCATCTATAAAATGTCAGTTGCACAAGGGCAATTACTGGGAGTACTTGTCCGCCTTTCAAAACACTATTGAATACTTCAGATAAATTAGTGGTCATGTTACCATAACAATAACCACCATTGTATAAAGTGCCCAACATTCTTTCGGCTCTTTCTCAATCAACTCTTTCACCTCATCATTAACGTGGATGTAATAATCATACAAAGTATCAAACTTCCTCCTATAAGGTTCCCTCGCTATCAAACTCAACCTTTTCTTTATGGTATGGTTGTTGAATTTGTAGTAGAAGTTATTAACTAGGTGGCAAGTGTAATACCAATGATACCCCTCAGGTTCAGACCATATCACCGATATACCATTTTTGATTTCAGCATGTCGATCAGAAATTATGCACGTTGGGAAGCGCTCATCTGTCACATAGGTCTGTTGACACTGCAAAAACTAAGTCCAACTCCATGTGCTCTCCTCGTCCACCAAAGTAATACACAATGGATATCGATCGTTGTTGGCCTTAAATGCGAATACAAATGGGTACCATTAACATTGATTAATGGCTGACAAAATTTGAATCCCTCTATGAATGCCCCAAATGCCCAAAAACTCCACCAAACATTGCTTCACTAGCTACTTGACTCTTAAACCACTAATCCATAATAGTTCCTGTATTTGACTGTTGCAACGCAATGAGCAGCCTAGGTAGCATCGGAAATGCTTCCTCGTGGGAGCCAACAACTGTTCAAGCACTTTTTGCTTAGCTTTCCATGCCTTATAATACGAAATATTATACCCGTGTTGTTGTTTCACTGTTGCTCGGATTGCTTCAACATTCATTTTAAGATCAGTAGTCACAATAGGTAACACCATATTTGTAACAAATTTTGAGGATAGGTGTCAATGGTCGTTTGCTAATACAATGGTAGAACATGTATGCGGCGCCTTCAAAATTGATTTATCAAACAACCCTGTCCTTTGTTTTAGCGCCCTACACAGATACCACTCACATTGTGGTGCATGTACACACTTTAGGGCTACATACTAAGGCGTTGACCTGTACATGATATATTGCAGTTTGTTCTTAATGTGCCACAAGCTTACTATATTGACTAGCTCATCCTTTGTTTGGAACAATGGCCCCTCCTCCAAGCCATATTCTATGGACCTGTGTCTTCTACTTGCCTCCCAGTCATAACAGAATGCCTGGTCTGCCCAAGTAACACCTTCAAACTCAGGAACAGGGGCTTGGGCAACTGTAGGCTCATCAGCATTATTTGGTGTAGCCTCACAAGTGCCAATACCCACATTTGCATCGAAATCATTATTCGCATAAGCCCCATCAAAACATACTTCTGTTCTCATTTACATTGATTCCATCTTTCAATGAAAAGTCAACATCAAGACTTCTAGACGGGCCAAAAACTCTTCTGGATGGGCTAGAAGATTCAAATTGAAACTATGATACATGATGTTGAGATTTGCCTGCAACTTCCACATCATTTAAATATAATTCTACACATGTTGCCCTACTTTCTAAGGCCACATCAAGCATAGACCTCAAAGTCACTAGACAGCTGATCTCAACAAGTGCATAACGCACAGGATTTTCAGATACCAATATTCTCTATGTAATCACTATATCAATTATGTTACTATCACACCCAATAGCTTCATGCATTATCTCCTTCAACTCTGCAAGTGAAATTTCAGTTTGTGCTCTAAATACAAACTGTCTTCCACCCGTGTAATCAACGCCATCAACATTTTGCAACATATTTCCATCATAATGACACAACAATGTCACTACAATGCACGCCATAATTTCTAGTTTGATTACTCAACAATAAAACAAACAAAATCAGTAAATATAATTAACCCAATTCATAAAGACACAACAATACATCACTGTTTGTAATATTCCAAAAAATATATATATTACATTAAATATAATATTAATTAAACTAATTACATATTACATTAATGTAATTATGCAAAAATCATTCCATAATAAATTATTTAACTATACATTACATAACAAGAAATTTACAGTATATTAACTTTCAAACAAAATTAGTATATATAATTAACCCAATTCATAATGACACAACAATATATTGTCAAATTAATTACCCTATTTATAATATTTCTAAAAATATATAAATTACATTAAATATAATTAATTAAATTAATTATATAAAATATTAATGTAATTATATGTAAAAATGATTACATAATAAATTACTTAAAAATATATTCCACAATAAAAGATTTACAACATATTAACTAACTAACAAAATCTTTAACTTTAAAATAATTCTAACGAGCGAAATCCGGTGCAATGCACGGTTGTTTTGTTATTTATAAAACATAATATTTATAATTTTGACTAAATATTTATACAAATAAAATTTCTATCAAACTTTAAATTTAAAATTAAAAATTAAAAAATAATTATTTTTAATCTTTTATTGTTATTAAATTTCTATCATACTTTAGTTTTTGTTATTTTTCAGCTTTCATCTTTTATTGTTTACTTTTTAAATTTAGTTTTATTTAGTATATTTTTTCGAAATATAAGAGTAGATTAGTCATGTATTGTTACAGTTATATTATAATTATGATGGAGACACCAATATTGTTATAATTATACTTCATGTTAGCAATTTCTAATAAATATCTATCAAATTTTGGAATAGAATACCTAATTCATAAATTTTAAAACTTAGTGGTACATCGGTGATAAAATCTGTAGACCTCAGGGTGCCTTAATGTATATGTTGAAACGCTAGGATACTTAAATAAGAAATTCTCAAACCTCGATGTACCTAAATGATATACCAAAATATAATTGTAGTTAAAAAAGTCATAATACATAATTACTTTAAGTACCATTATTTGCTGTCCTTCGCTCGCTCCACCAATAATGCCTGCTCACCATTACCTCATCCACCTACATCCAAGACCCATTGCCAAACACGCAATAGTTCGATTCCTGTGGGCAATGCGCAATACTATTGATGTTTTTTTCATGTTATGTATGTTTTTGTTTGAAAATGTTCTATATAATAAAATGTTCTTGGTAATGAATTTTTACATTTTATTTCCTAGACTACTTATATCTTTAAATAAAAAACTATAATTTTACAAAGAAAGTATTTATGCAACACATGCAGTTATTTTTCCTTTCTTAAAATCTTTCCAAAGAAACTATAATTTTACAAAGAAAATGTTTAATGCTATAGTAAGAACCAAATAATAGTAAGTATTGAGTTCTTTTATTTGTTTTATTGAATCACAATGAACTTTTTTTGCCTTTTTTTTTTTGTACAATAATGATAATTTATATTTATATTGTGATGTATTTAAAATTTGAACTTTATAATTTCTTTGAGGCTTTATCTTTGTATTTGGCCTGCATATAGTTTAATAGATTGTGTAAAGTATTTAATTATTTTTAAACTTTATATGCTAATAAAAAAATGGTAAAATAAAGAAAATGATAGATAAGGTTTAGAGTAAACTTATCGATGTGTGATGTTTGCCAAGCCTCGTTGTAAAAGGTTTGTTTGTTTCTCTCTAATAATATCACTTTGCATAAAACGTAGAGCCGACAGTCGGTGAATCAATGTTGTTAACCTAACACTCCAATTTTATTATCTCTTTCTCTTTCTGCCGTTTCTCCTTTTACATTTTGAAGTAGAACTTGGTGAATTCTTTATTTTCTCTCTATCTATCTCTCTTTTCATGATTGTATCTTGTGGAACTATTGATGAAGATACTAGATATAAAAGATATTATAGGAAGACTAAAATATGGGTAGTTAGAGAAAAAAGTTAGTGGGCAATAAATATATTTTTTTATTTGATTTTGTATGTCACCTATTGATTTTTTTTTGATGTTATGAAAGATATTATGGGGTGATTAAAGTAGTGATAGTTAGAAAAAAAGTAGTGGACGGTTAATTTATATTTTGTATTTGATTTTGTGCAGATTTGGGTGTAGTTTTTTCTTTTCTTTTTTTTTTAATTTTAAAAAAAGAACTTGAGATTAAGATATAGTATAGATACATTTAATGACTATTTTAAATATCTAAAAGAATCATAAATATCTAAATGATTTATGAATTCGAATTTTAAATATCTAAAAAATTTAAAATTTATTTTAAAATAATTCTAATATATTTAAAAAATATTTTAAATATCTAAAAGATTTATAAATATCTAAATAATTTATAAATTTGAATGTAAGTATCCAAAAAATTCAAATTTCACTTCAGAATAATTTTAGAATATTTAATAAATATTTTAAATATCTAAATTATTTACAAATTCGAATTTTAAATATCCAAAAAATTCAAGTATGTAGGTGGTACGAAATAACATTAGGTCAGAATATAAAAAAGAAATAGAACTAAAAAAAAATTACAATATTAACTTACTTGAGTGAAAATGAAAGGAAGAAAAAGGAATAATGAAAATATAAGATATTAGTATATAAGTATGTATGTATTGGATGTGTAGGATGTGAGGAATGCGTGAAATTGGGATGGATATCAAAATCCCATTTGAATATTAAAATCTTACGATTCTATGGTTCCATAATGGTCAACTGATTTGAATCTTAAGTGGAATCTTAATTTTGTAAAATTTTATGATTTATTGATATCGCATGAAATTAACAGATAATATCGTAATACGATTTTACGATTTTACCTATTTGACCTCGATTCTGCCTACATATACAAATAAAAAGTTAAAATGCAAAAAATAAAAAAAAGAAGTCTATATTATGGGCAAACTTACTTTATTAGTTAAGTAAAAGAAAGTTAATTAAGCGTTTATGTATTTTCAAGAAACTTAAAGTTAGTTTTGTTTTATGTTTTAATCTTAATATAAAGCTCGATTAGTAGCATATATCTTAAAAGCTCACATGATGATTGTAGCACAAAACGACACTTCTATGTTGCATGGTAATAATTTTGTCATACTTGATTGTATTTTTTATATATACCCATGTAAGTTGAGGTCTTATCAATATATTTTTGAACTATATTACTGATATTAATACTAAAAATAATGATACCATACATGTAGTAGAATCTTACGATTCTCGATTCAATTCTACAATTTCGATTCTAAAAGCTCCTATCAATTTTAAGTGAAATTCTCATTTTAACAACCTTGGCTGTGGAAAGGGAGGGAGGTCATGGGTGGGGGTTGAAGGAATTAGAAAATAGTCACAGGCAAAGGAATCAAATTCACGATTGGAGAATCAAATTCTGGATTGGGGGGAATTTTTCTGATAATGTGCCTATATAATGCTACAACTATATCTTGTGTTATCAATTTTTAATAAAATTTATATAATTTAAAAAAATAATACCTAATTGATAAAATTTTAAAATTTTAAGGTACCTTGATGTATACAATAATAATGCCTAAGTAGTATAAGTCTTACGTATTGGTATTACTTATAAATACAAATGTAATAACTCAGAAAGAATCAATCAAACACGATTACTTCCTTCTCCTCTTCTTCTCTTTCTCTCTCTCTATCTTTCTAACCCTAATTCGCTTTCCACTTCTCCTAATCTCTTCTCCTAACCCTAATTTCTTGGTAAATTGATGATGTACTACTAATTAGTACATCAATTGGTATCCGAGCCAAGTTCTTACTAAGTTAGATTCATCAATGGCTAATAATACTCGTAGTGTTTCGGAATTTTGCAGCTTGGAGTCTCGCTTTGAAGAATCAGAGGTTCGCATTCAAGGCCAATTGGATGAATGCTTTGCGGCTAATGACGATCTGCAGCACTTGTTGTCGGACACGGTGGCCGAAGTGCAAACGCAAGTTGCCGACGTCAAGCTCGATGTTGCTTCGATTAAGGAATCACTATCGAGGATGATGTCGATGCTACAGGACCTCTGTGCAAATTAGTCGCGCACTTCGCCGGGCATCCTTCCTCGTCCGGTCAATTTTCCGGCGCCACCACCGGTAACCACCTCGGTTCCGGTCCCTAGTATGAGTTCTTCGAGTCCTTCCCCATATTAGTTTCATACTCGCCTTTCTAAGATTGACTTTCCTTGTTATGCCGGAGGTAGTGGTATTAAAATTGGCTTTGGAAATCTGAACAATTTTTCACAATCGATCATACTCCGGATGATGCTAAGGTCAAATTAGCTTCGTTACATTTGGAAGATGATGCACTAGAGTGGCATCGGGCCTATGTTAAAACATTAAATGTTCTGATTGAGGACATTGCTTGGTCGGCTTATTCCGAGCTCTTACTCCATCGTTTTGGTGATGTACATGACAATCCGATGGCTGAGCTTATGCATTTGCGCCAAACCGGTACTATTCTTGAATATCAACATCAATTTGACTGCTTAGTTCCACGTTTAAGCTTGACTGAGGAATATTTGGTTTCTTGTTTTATCACGGGTCTTCGTGATAATATTCGTTTTCCGGTCCTTATATTGCAGGCCAAAACGTTGCAACATGGGATTGGCCCGATTGCAGGAACAACACTTACTTACCACTTTACGCTCTTCTTCGACGAGTTACACTCGTCAACCATCACTGCGTCCCACTGCGCAGTCAACGGTTAGCTCGGCTGGGTCGATGCCCCGACCTTCGGGTGAGTTGAGTTCTGGCTCTCGGCTTGTACGTCGTGAATTGCGTACAACTTCCGCAACCGAAGTCGAAGATCGTCATGAGAAAGGCCTCCATTTTTCTGTAATGATCCGTTTGTACCTGGGCACATGAAGTTTTGTAAAGCAAAAATCCTCAATTGCAACTCATTACCGGTCCGATTGAGGAATCGGGGGATGAGGATACCGAGCCACCTACGCTCGATTCTGATGTGATTGTGGATGATGCTGTTCCTCGTTGATCTTGTCATACTTTAGACGGGGTTACTTCGTATAATACGATGAGTATTACAGGATTTTTTCGCTGCCACCCGTTACACATCCTTATTGATAGTGGCAGTACTCACAATTTTTTAGATATAGCCGCCACTCGTCGGGTGGGTTGTGTTTCTACACCCATTCCCCATATGTTGGTCACTATGGCTGATAGTAGTCGTCTCTATTGTTCGGAATTCTATGGGTCCTTCTCGTGGTCGTCCCAGGGACACGATTACTCTTGTGATGTATTGTTGCCTGCTCTCGGAGGTTGTGATATGGTGCTTGGGATTCAGTGGTTATCGACGTTGGGTCAGATTCTATGGGATTTTGATCGCTTACTTGTGGAGTTTCACTATCAGGGCGAGTCCCGCAAGCTTTGTGGCCATCCCACGTCTTGCCATCCCGCGGGTAAGAAAAGTTTGCTCAAGCTTTCTCTTTCGAGTTCTGATATTCATTCTATTCTTGTTCCGGTTGCATCATTATTTTCTCTTCATGCTCCAAGGCCTCCGGACCCTTCGGCTTTGTTTCCGGATGAGATTTGGTCAGACTTAAATGATTTATTACTTGAGTTTGGGTCGTTATTTGACACACCTCGTTCCCTTCTTCCTTTACGACAATTGCATGATCATGGAATTACACTTAAACCGGGTGAAGATCCGGTCAACCTTAGGCCGTATCAGTATCCCCTTGTGCAAAAGGATGCCATCGAGTCCATGATCTCTGCTATGTTGGAAACGGGTATCATTCGTCCGAGTAACAGTCCTTACGCCTCGCCTGTCATTTTGGTCAAGAAAAAAGATGGTTCGTGGCGCATGTGTGTTGATTACCGAGAGTTAAATCGCAAGACCATTAATGATAAGTTTCCGATTTCGGTGGTCGAGGAACTTTTGGACGAGTAGTGTGGTTCGGTTGTGTTTTCGAAACTCGACCTTCGAAGTGTTTATCATCAGGTGTGCATGTGTGATGGGGATGTTTACTGTACTGCTTTTCGCACGCATCACGGTCATTATGAATTTCTCGTTATGCCGTTCGGTCTCACGAACGCTCCGGTCACTTTTTAGAGGTTGATGAATTCGGTTTTTTGGCCCTATTTGCGCAAGTTTGTCCTCGTTTTTTTTGACGACATTCTCGTTTATAGTCTCGATGTCCGCACACATTTATGTCATTTACGTCTCACTTTTGAGCTCATGCATGCCCATAGCTTATATGCCAAAGGGTCGAAGTGTGGATTTCTTTTGCCCGAAATTGACTATTTGGGACATCGTATTTCCGCTCGGGGTGTGTATACGGACCAGAGTAAAATTGAAGCTGTGCGTGCTTGGCTGCGCCCCACCAATGTCAAACAGCTTGGGGATTTCTTGGTTTGGCCGGCTATTATCGTCGTTTTATACACAGTTATGGTTCTATAAGCAAACCTTTAACGGAATCGCTTAAACGTGATTCGTTTTTGTGGTCCTCCGCCGCCCAACAAGCCTTTGATGAGTTAAAGGATGCTTTAACTTGTGCTCCGGTACTTGCCCTTCCAAATTTTTCTAAGACATTTGTGGATGAAACGGATGCTTCGGGCAGTGGACTAGGGGTGGTTCTCATGCAAGACGGGCAACCGATCGCTTACTTGAGTAAGGCTCTCTCTCCTACGCACCAAGCTCTTTCGGTCTATGAACAGGAATTGATGGCCGTTGTCCTTGCGGTTAGTAAGTGGGAGCATTATTTGTCACATCGCCATTTCATTCTTCGGGTGGATCAACAAAGCCTCAAATTTTTACTTGAGCAAACTATTAACACACTGTTGCAATAGGCTTGGCTGTCGAAGCTCATGGGGTTCACCTCTAGCATTGAATACAAGAAAGGTAGCGAGAATCGAGCTGCCGATGCTCTCTCTCGTCTTCCTGTTTCCGGTGCTACCTTACATACGTTGATACACAACCTTTAGCCCCCGTTGATGGACGAGGTCCAGCATTCGTGGTCCGCAGATCCGGCTTTGTCTTGCCTCATTGGTGAGCTTCAACTAAATTCGCAAAGTCACCCCACATTCTCTTAGCGCAACAACGAGTTGCGTCATTTCGGCCGTCTAGTAGTGGGATCGGATGTGGACTTATGTCGTCGTATTTTTAATCGTTACCATGCCTCGCTAGTTGGGGGACATTCCGGGGTGGATGCTACTTTTCGGAAATTACATAGTTTCTTTTATTGGCGTGGGTTGTGACGGATGTTTATAAATTTGTCTGGGAATGTACTATTTGCCAACGGTGTAAGCCTGATACGGCCCCCTCTCCGGGACTTCTACAACCGTTACCTATTCCGGACACTGTGTGGACATCGATCTCGATGGATTTTATTGAGGGGTTGCCTTTGTCACATGGGAAGAATACTATATTTGTCGTGGTCGACTGCTTGAGCAAATATGCGCATTTTATGCTTTTGACTCATCCCTAGTCTGCGGAGACAATGGCGCGGGTCTTCCTCGATTCGGTTTTTCGGTTACATGGTCTGCCTCATAGCATTGTTTTGGACCGCAACTCGGTTTTCTTGAGTCTTTTTTGGCAAGAGTTATTTCGTGTTTTGGGTGTTGACTTACTTATGTCTTCCAGTTATCATCCTCAGACGGATGGTCAAACGGAGGTCGTCAATTGCAGTTTAGAGACATATCTTCGTTGTTTTTGTTGTGATATGCCGTCGACTTGGCCCGATTTTTTACCCATGGCTAAATGGTGGTACAACACATCTTTTCATTCCGCCATTCGTTCTACCCCGTTCGAGGTCCTCTATGGTCAAGCACCACCGTTACATATTCCCTATATACCCTGTGAGACTGATGTAGCATCAGTGCATCGTTCCGAGCGTCAGTTTGGGGTTGGTGATTAGGTTTATCTTAAGCTCCAACCGTATCGTAAGTCGTCCGTGCATTCTCGTTCGAATATGAAACTTGCGCCTAAGTACTATGGGCCTTATCGTATCATCGCCAAGATTGGTACCGTCGCTTATACTCTTGCTTTTCCACCTGACGTTCGTATTCACTCTACTTTTCATGTGTCACAGCTGTGTCGTCATGTGGGATTGGTAGCTCCGGGCAATTCAACAGGTGTTCCTGATGCTTCTGTGGTTCGCTGGGAGCCGTTCGCGATTTTGGTTCGCCGCCTGGTCAAGCGTCGTAATGCCGCTGCAACTCAGTGGTTGATTCATTGGAAGGACCGTGCTCCAGAAGATTCGACTTGGGAGGACGCCTCCGAGCTTTGTCTTCATTTTCCTCGTTTTCTTCCTTGTGGACAAGGAAGGTCTTGTGGGGGGGTTTCGGGGGGGGGGGGGGGGGGGGGGGGGAGTGTGTGTATTGATGTATACAATAATAATGCCTAAGTAGTATAAGTCTTAGGTATTGGTATTACATATAAATACAAATGTAATAACTCAGAAAGAATCAATCAAACACAATTACTTTCCTTCTCCTCTTCTTCTCTTTGTCTCTCTTTCTTTCTAACCCTAATTCCCTTTCCCCTTCTCCTAATCTCTTCTCCTAACCCTAATTTCTTGGTAAATTGATGATGTACTTCTAATTAGTACATCATACCTAAGTGAAAAATTTCTTATTTGGGGATTCTCGGAAACAGCCTCTCATCAGGACCCTGCTCTGAGGGGATAAGGTTGCGTACATCTTATCGTTCCCAGACCCTGCGTACACGGGAGTCCTTGAGGCACTGGGGACTGTTGTTGTTGTACCTAAGTGATAAATTTTCTTATTTTATTCTTTCCTTTATTCTTTTAGACAAACCTACAGAAGCAATGTCACAAAGGTTTATGATGGATTACAATGTTGCAATTATTACACTATATATTACACTAAAGTCATAAAAAATCGGTTAAAACATAACACTATTAGTTTTGATTTTATATGTAAGACATAAAATCATTCATACATTGTCCGGAAAATAATTAATATACTTATGTTGAAAACATAAAAAAAATTATAATAGTATAATATTATTTCTTAAAAAAAGGTAATAACTATATGCATTTTCCTTATGGCGTTGCTATTGCATGAGAAAAATATTATGCACCACCAAAAAACTAATATGATCCATGAATTTGGATTAAGTAAATATACTTGTGTGCTTTTTTTTTTTTTTTTTTTTAAACGATAAAGTTGCAAAATAAAAAACTAACTTCCGGTTTTATTTTCTTCTCTGTTCTCTCTCGGCAACGACAGCCCAATTGACAGAGAAAATACGATTTCCAGGCGCCCTTGTCAAAGCCAGGTCATTAGGGTTTTCACGCTCTCTGTCTTCACCACACTGTTGCCACCGTCTAATCCACTTGTCATTGATATTTATATTCTCCATTCCTCACAAACCTACCTAGCCTATGTTACAGATTAAAACTTGGATAGAACTTAGAACAGAAGAATTGAGAAGGAAGAAGCAGAAACAGAGAGAGGAGAAGAGAAACAGAGATAAAAGAGAGAAAGGGATTTGATTATGATTTCATTCATATTTCTAATACAAGGCTAATGCCTCTATTTATAGAATTAGGGAGGGGGTTGGCTAATACGAGAAACTAACCTAATTACGTAATAAAAGGTAAAAAAATTATATTATCCTTAATATAAAACTATCTATATAAAATACTAAATTACTAATATAATAAGGCGTAGTTAACTTATTTATATTGTATCAATACCTTTCTCTTATAAAGATCCTTGTTCTGAAGGATTGAAATATTGACACTCGAATTAGTAACCTCCGGGATCAAATACTAAAATTACAAATACTTAAACATTTAAATGCAATACAGGGGCAAAATCGTTAATATAACTCACTTCCAATCCCATTTTACCTCCCCCTTTCTCTGCGAATGCCCCCACGCGGCCCAAACCCTAACTCGGCTGAACCATAGCGGCGGCGGTTTTCGGAGGACGGCGGGGAGGACAACGCTAAGGTGGTGGTGGCGAGGGTTGTGCGACGCCGATTGGAGGTGGAAGTGGCCCTCAATCTTCTCAGCGACGCTCTCCTCCACCGCGAAGCAGCCCAGAATACTCGAAGCCCGTGACTCCTCGGCGACGATCGGTGGTGGCTCGTTTTCCCCCGTGGTTCCGGCGTCCTCTCCGTGGCCCGATCGTCCACTTTCCCCTGAGCTCCGGTCTCCTCGCAGCCGGAATCTGCGCTCGGTGAGCTTTTCTCCTCCATCACCACCGCGGACCCAAGGTCTGTCTCCCATTTTGTCTGATTCTTGGCTGATTCAACCTCCGGCACCACTTCTGCCACCACAGATTCAGATCTGTTAACATCCAAGCTAACAGGTACTGTATTTTCTAATTTTTTGGTGTTGAAGGGTGTGGGTTTATTTTTTCAGTCATTTTATCCGTCTTTCTAGAGAACTTGGCCCAAGCTTTTGGCCATGGATCCAAATTTGGATCCTCCAAATCCATTTTACGAAATTGTTCAGCCATCTCAGCTCCCTTGCGCCTCAAATCCTCAAGTATTTGAGTCTTTTGCTCCGAGCTCATACTAGCAGTTTGTCGTTTCAGATCTGCGAGGATTTGGTCCCTTTGCTCCGGGCTCAAGGCCCTGGCACGCCTCCTCAATAGGTCGAGAGGATCGTCAGGCTCTGATACCATTGTTACAGATCAAAACTTGGATAGAACTTAGTACAGAAGAATTGAGAGGGAAGAAGCAGAAGCAGAGAGAGGAGAAGAGAAACAAAGATAAAAGGGAGAAAGGGATTTGATTATGATTTCATTCATATTCCTAATACAAGGCTAATGCCTCTACTTATAGAATTAGGGAGGGGGTTAGCTAATACGAGAAACTAACCTAATTACGTAATAAAAGGTAAAAATATTATATTATCTTTAATATAAGACTATCTATATAAAATACTAAATTACTAATATAATAAGGCGTAGTTAACTCATTTATGCTGTATTAGCCCAACGCTCTTGTCTCCGTTTATATTTTCTTTTTTCTTTGGACTTTCTAGGACTTTTTGTTGGCTAGTGCTAGTCTTCTCTTCTTCTCAATCGGGGCTTTCTGGTATAATTTTGCTTTTTGAAGGTTATGGGGGGCTTTGATTAGAGAAGTATAAAACATCTTATTTGTTATTGAGGATTTTTTTTTTTTTTTTTTTGGTTAATCTTTTGCATTTAGTCTATATTTATGCTATTGTTGGTGCCTTGATTTTATGACACGAGCTAACATATAGAATTTGATAGAATAAATCTACATTGTGATGTAATCAATTGAGATTCATCAAGAATTAGGGCAAGAGATTGAGATTAGGGGAAGACAGAAGAGGAATTAGGGTTAGAATTGGAAAGGGGGAGATGTTGGGGGGGGGGGGGGGGGGGGGGAGATATTTCTTTATTATGTCGAAATGATATTACAATCAAGTATTTATACTAAACCCTTATTACATTCAAGTACTTGTATCATTACCCCCCCTTGAGACATTCCTTGCCCACAAGGAATAAAAGTCGGAAAACGCAAACATATCTCCGTGTAGTCTTCCCGCGTTGCATCTTCGAGAGGATGGTCCTTCCAACGCACCAGAATTTGAGTCGCAGTCGCATTGCGTCATTTGACTAAACGCTGGTCAAGAATAGCTTTGGGAACCCACGAAGCGCGTGGCATATTCGATTGAAGCACCGGATGGCCCTCGGTGACTGTCTCCATGTGTCGTCGAAGCGGCCGTGAGGCAAGAAGGCACTGAACCCTTCAACATGCGGGTCTACCTGTGGCAAGTGAACTGCATTTGTAATTTCTCGAAATCCCAAAGAATGGGCTAGAGAGTGGCCAACCATTGTATCCCGAGCACCATGTCACAACCGCCCAACTGGAGCAAAAGAACTTCACTGTGGTACTCATGACCTTGCGTCGTCCAAATAAAACTGTAACACATGGCTGAACACTGTAAACGAGAGCCATCAACCACGACAATGGACAAGGGAGATATCGGAGAAATCACATAGCCCAACCAACGAGCCTTGGTTGAGTCAAGAAAGTTGTTTGTGCTTTCCCTATCTATGAGGATATGTAAGGGCTTGCGGTTGTAGTAACCAGTAAGGCGCATAGTATTATACAAAGAAATACCGGCCAAAGCGTGACACGATATGCGAGGAGTGTCCCCAGTCGACCCCTCACCGGGATCTAACATCAAATCTCCTGGGTCTATGTCCTCCTCAATGTCCACACCCGATAACATACGCAGCTGAGGATTTTTTACTTTGCAAAATTTCATATGACCTGGAGCAAAGGGCTCATTACAGAAAAAACAGAGCCCTTTTTCACGTCGGTCCTCAATTTCAGCCGCAGAAATGGTACGATCCTCGCGTTTCAACGGACGAGACAAAGAAGTGGAGTCCGTTGCTGACTTAGCAACCGAACCCTGGGTCGAGGACGAGACAGTGCCACCTTGAGTCGGTCTAAAAGGCGTGGACCGCGTAGAAGCAGTCATTGGGCTACGCCCTATAGAAGAGTGAGCCTCTTTTAAGCGAGCCAATTGCATCGCGTGAGCTAATGTACTCGGTTGAAGCATAAGGACCGGATATTGAATATGTTCTTTCAAACCAGTAACGAAACAGGACACCGAATATGACTCCGATAAGGTCAATCATGGTACTAAATGCTCAAATTGAGACTGATACTACAGAACACTATTAACTTGTCACAATTTCATCAAATTGGACTTTGGATTTTCATACACATTGCCAAAACGTTGAACCATAAGGACCGAATAATCGGACCAAAGGACCTCCTCAATCGGTCGGTGATGCGTTTTAAGAAACGCAGGATGCCATTCCAACGCATCCTCCTCGAGATGCATCGAGGCAAGTTTAGCTTTGACATTATCCGAAGTATTATCTATAGAGAAGAATTGTTCTACTTCCATATCCAATTTTTAACCGATTCCATACCGGTAAATCGCGGAAAATCAATTTTCGCGAAGCGTGTATGAAATTGATACGAAGAGGAAGTAGAAGATGATATACCGAAGCCGGTTACCGAGGCGGTTACCAGTATCGGTGGTGGTTCGGGTTGCTGACCGATAATACCATCACCGGAGCGTTAATTGTTTTGAATTTCGTGCAAAATCTCCATGATCTTGCTTTGTTCTTGTTTAAGCGACGAAATGTCCGATTGGACACGCTCCTCAAACATTTGGAGCCAATCGTCCATGGTACGTTGCAACTGGACATTGGTAACATCCAACCGAGCCTCGAGTCGCCTCAAATCCAAAATGCTACGCGTTCCGTCAGCCATGGATGCAAATTAACGCAGCACGAACCAAGTCTGATACCAAATGATGTAATCAATTGAACATCAAGAATTAGGGCAAGAGATTGAGATTAGGGGAAGATAGAAGAGGAATTAAGGTTAGAACTGAAAAGGGAGAGATAGAGTCGAGAGAGAGAGAGAGAGAGAGAGAGAGAGAGAGAGATTTCTTTATTATGTTGAAATGATATTACAATCAAGTATTTATACTAAACCTAGGGTTTAGTACATTCAAGTACTTGTATCATTACCCCCCTCGAGACATTCCTTGCCCACAAGGAATTAAAGTCGGAAAATGCAAACATATCTCCGTGTAGTCTTCCCACGTTGCATCTTCGAGAGGATGGTCCTTCCAACACACCAGAATGAGTCGCAGCCGCATTGCGTTGTTTGACTAAACGCCGGTCAAGAATAGCTTCGGGAACCCACGAGGCGCGTGGCAGATTCAGTTGAAGCACCTGATGGCCCTCGGTGAGTGCCCCCACGTGTCGTCGAAGCGGCCGTGCGGCAAGAAGGCACCGAACCCTTCAACGTGCGGGTCTCCCCGTGGTAAGTGAACTGCATTTGTAATTTCTCGAAATCCCAAAGAATGGGCCAGAGAGTGGCCAACCATTGTATCTCGAGCACCATGTCACAACCGCCCAACTGGAGCAAAAGAACATCATTGTGGTACTCATGACCTTGCGCTGTCCAAATAAAACCGTAACACATGGCTGAACATTGTAAACGAGAGCCATTAGCCACGACAATGGACAAGGGAGATATCGGAGAAATCACACAGCCCAACCAACGAGCCTTGGTTGAGTCAAGAAAGTTGTGTGTGCTCCGCTGTCTATGAGGATGTGTAAGGGCTTGCGGTTGTAGTAACGGGTAAGGCGCATAGTATTGTACGAAGAAATACCGGCCAAAGCGTGACACGATATGCGAGGAGTGTCCCCAATCAAACCCTTACCGGGATCTAACATCAAATCTCCCGGGCCTATGTCCTCCTCAGTGTCCACACCCGATAACACACGCAACTAAGGGTTTTTAACTTTGCAAAATTTCATATGACCTTGAGCAAAGGTCTTATTACAGAAAAAACAGAGCCCTTTTTAACGTCGGTCCTCAATTTCAGTGGCAGAAATGGTACGAGCCTAGCGTTTCAATGGACGAGACAAAGAAGCGGAGTCCGGTGCTGACTTAGCAACCGAACCCTGGGTCGAGGACGAGACAGTGCCGCCATGAGTCGGTCTAAAAGACGTGGACCGCGCAGAACCACTCATCAGGCCACGCCTTGTGGAAGAGTGAGCCTCTTTTAAGCGAGCCAATTGCATCGCGTGAGCTAATGTACTCGGTTGAAGCATAAGGACCGGATATTGAATATGTTCTTTCAAACCAGTAACGAAACAGGACACCAAATATGACTCCGATAAGGTCAATCGTGGTACTAAACGCTCGAATTGAGACTGATACTCGAGAACACTATTAACTTGTCACAATTTCATCAAATCGGACATTAGATTTTCATACGCATTGCCACAACCATAAGGACCGAATAGTCGGACCAAAGGACCTCCTCAATCGGTTGGTGATGCATTTTAAGAAACGCAGGATGCCACTCCAACGCATTGTCCTCGAGATGCATCGAGGCAAGTTTAGCTTTGACATTATCCGGAGTATTATCTATAGAGAAGAATTGTTCTACTTTCCATATCCAATTTTGAACCGATTCCACACCGGTAAATCGCGGACAATCAATTTTCGCTAAGCGTGTATGAAATTGATACGAAGAGGAAGTAGAAGATGATATACCAGAGCTGGTTACCGAGGTGGTTACCGGTATCGGTGGTGGTTCGGGTTGCCGACCGAGAATACCATCACCGGAGTGTTAATTGTTTTGAATTTCGTGCAAAATCTCCATGATCTTGCTTTGTTCTTGTTTGAGCGAGGAAATGTCCGATTGGACACGCTCCTCAAACACTTGGAGCTGATCGTCCATGGTACGTTGCAACCGGACATCGGTATCATCCAACCGAGCCTCGAGTTGCCTCAAATCCAAAATGCTATGCGTTCCGTCAGCCATGGATGCAAATTAACGCAGCACGAACCAAGTCTGATACCAAATGATGTAATCAATTGAGATTCATCAAGAATTAGGGCAAGGGATTGAGATTAGGGGAAGATAGAAGAGGAATTAGGGTTAGAATTGGAAAGGGAGAGATAGAGTCGAGAGAGAGAGGGAGATATTTGTTTATTATGTCAAAATGATATTACAATCAAGTATTTATACTAAACCCTTATTACATTCAAGTACTTGTATCACATTGATAGAAACCAAATAGTAAGATAGTAGAAGGAATTAGAGAGGATAAGGATACAAATTAGGGTTTGGGAAGGAAGAAGGGGAAGGGACCCTAGGGGGAGGGAGTGAAACTTTTCATTTCATTTCAATGCTTTCCTTTGTTCATTACTATACCCTCTATTTATAAAGAAATAGGACTTAAATGTCAATATTAAAAAGCCTAAATATTAATATAATATCAAAATCTAGCATAGTTAGATTATTGTATCTAATTCCATATTTTGGCTCGTATCATTTTGTAGTATACATTCATTTTCTCCATTGTATTTTTTATTCTAGGTAAGGAATATTTGGTTTTGGATTAATTCTTTTGTCTATTTATTTTTGTTTGGTTTACTAGTTGTGTAGCAGGTGCGACTTAGTTATGGCTTCTAGATTGCATTTATGGCTGTGGTTTCTTTTGCTCTTTTTTGTTTTTGTTTTTTGACATCAAGTGCTTGCAAGAGGCATATTGAGTAAGATGAATGAATATGAAAACTTCTTGAATGAGATGACTGTCAAGCTCACTGTCCAGTAGTTGGTTGTGTTCATCTTCCTTGCTAATATATTGTCTTTAATTTGTAGCGGATGTAGAAACGGGACACCAACAAATTGAAGTTGTTGAGTGAGTTGGTAAATAATGGAAATAACTTGTATCAAGAAATTGAAGATAAAATTAGCATTTAACAAGTACATATGGAGTTCATTATCAATTCCAAATTTGACACTCGCTTCCTTTTGATTTTCCCACATACAAATGATGTTAAATATTTAGGATTACTTGATATTACAAGTTTATGCGACTTTTATCAACTTCAAAATCAGGCTTTGTGAACTCGATACGCAGTTGTGGATATCAGAGCTTTTCTTACAGCTACTATCAATATCTTGTTGGGAACCAATCAACATTACATGTGTTGATTGTGTCACCTGTCAAATTGTATAGTTGTTTTTGCATTGTATGAGATGAGCTCCAGTGACATTTTTGGTATAGTTCAATTCATTGTGAAGAGAAACAAAAGGGGTTGTGAGTCATAATTTGAAAGCATACCATGTCATAATGATCGATGGCATTAGTGGTTGGAAGATGCTACATTAGAATGCGTTGAAAAGATTGTTGAACTCTTACTAGTGTTAACAATTGAGCCACAATTTCTATCCCCACCCCCAACAAAAAAAAAAAAAAAAAAAAAAAACGCATTTGTGTCACAATTTCAAATCTCTGGCATTTGCCGACGAAATTGGACCATATTCATAAGTGGACATACTTCTTCCGGTGTATGTTCTAGGACCAAGTGATGAAGTGTGTTGTTCTTCACGAGTAGTTGTTATGGCCAAATGTTGACTAATGTTCTCTTCCCTTAACATAAGTGCTAGCACCAACACTGTTTTTGACAAATTATGCACAATTATGAACAATATGCCCTTCTCCTCCGCATCATTGGCAATCCTTTGACTTTATATTCCTTTTTTGACCTCTCAGTTTTTCTATCAGAGGATCAATAATACCAAAAATTGTTTGAGCCTCGGTATTGTCAGAGATGTCAACAAGCTTCCTCGCTCGAGCCGTCAATTTCTCAATGGACTTTTGTGTATCTTTGAAGTCATCCTTGGTCTCTGAAGCCAATAAACTTAATCGGTTACAACTTGCTCACATGTAACATCTGATGTTTATCATCAGATGTTGCATCTCGGTTGGTACATGAACACCCACAATTGTTCAATTAGACTTGCTCACATGTATCGTCCATCGGTGTAGAATCCAAGTCTAGATGTTTCATCATAGTAATGCTATGTCAGCGTGGAAAAACGAACCGACTCTAATTTTACACAACTACTACTCATTGTTTGGATATATGCAAAGAATTGTCAAAACAACATTGCACTTCATAGACAATCTCAAAGTGTATGTCACATATTCCCAAATTGACTTACAACCCTCATTATAAATAGCGACTCATAAGCTAGATTCTCCTGAAATTTTTTAGATGATGCCCATATGTATGCTTGACTAACCTGAGACTCTATGCTCCACAATTGTGACTGGTGTCAAATATAAAGCATCAAAATCTTCCTCCGCTTCCTTTTGTCCGTTCTCTGCAAGCCAGATACCAAATGTTGAACAAACTAAAACAAGTTCAATCTTTGCTGCATGTATATTTTTTAACATTGAATTTGTACTTTCACATTGGAATGTGATTCTTGTCCTGACTAAGAAGTATCCCAGAAGATATTCTGCTAAACCGATGATCTTTTCTCATGTAGAACCATTACTTATTCTTAGCAAGCCTAAAATGCTCAACTAGTGCTTTCCATTCAACCTCAAAGTCATGCAAAATGGAGCATAGTAAGAATACAAAAGCAAATGTTTTACCTACGTGGGATTGTGCATTTTGTTGGAGGTGACATAAACAAATTCGAAGCAAAACTGCTAGGAGGATCCTTGAAATTTTCCATCTTTGATTACAATAAGTGGCTTATTTTCATCCATTGCCTCTAACAATGTCATCAAAACATAAGTCTTAGTTGTCTCACTTCGAAATAGAACACAAATGAAGATTCTAGTTTGTTGGTGGTTGTTAACACTAGCTAGTATCACAAATGTTTTCCCATAAGAATTCACTTTGTATGTTGTGTCAAAGGTCATCATATCACCAAAGTGGACAAACTTTATATGACACGTTGAATCCACCCAAAACATATTTATTAGTTTGTTGTCCTCATAAATTGTATAGTTTACGAACGTCAATTTGTCAATTCGTCTTTTTCCGGACAGATAACCCAACACCTCGTTTACATCACCACCTTTAACTGCCTCCTTAGGCTCCTTAACAATAAAATAGTACATGGCTTTCTTTGTGTGACCAGTATTTTCACGTTGCCCCAATGTTTGTACCATTGTACAAGGAATCTGCAACTCTTACACCAAATTTATACATTGGCACCACTTGGGCCTCGACTTAGGCCTTAGTGTGATTATAGAAATGACATACATTTTGCATCAACAAGTGGACGACTTTGGTTGGCAATAAATTCCTTGAGACACCATTCACCCTTCTAGTTGAAATGAAAATTTATCCTTGTTCTGCAGGAAAGTCTTATAAAGCGCTTTTGTTGTCTTTTTCGTTCTTCTTAAAGTAAACCCATATATGGCATTCCTCTTTCTCTAGAGCATGATAACATCCTGTATGTGGGAAGATCAGTTCTCTTGTGCTTTTTCATATCACCTTTGTCCACATTAAACTCAAGAACTTTAGCATAATTATCATAGAATTCTTCTACCTTTAAAATTCAAGGGAATACCCTTAACATCATTTTTTGTTAACTCATTAAATGTTTTCCCAAGTAGGATCACCAGCATAGCTCATGAGAACTGCCATCATCAATGTCATTGCCCTCGTTATTAATATCTATAAAATTAGCATCGTCCCCACAACTACACATCAGCGACGACTTCATAATGATTATAAAAGAAGCAATGAGTTACCAGTGATTATCATAGTAGTTACGTATGAGCATCAAAGGAGTTATTTGTGATCACCATAGTAGTTATATGTGATAACCACAAGAGTTGCCTGTGCTTACCATAGAATAATTACCTATGATTACCATGCAAGTTACTTGTGATAACAATAGTAGTTATATGTTATTACCATAGTAGTTACCTGTGATCATCATAGTGGTTACTAGTGGTCACTATTTAAACAGCAAACTCGAGGGGTTTGAAACGATGCCGTTTGGTTTAATGAGACGTGCCTGTCATCTGGAAAGACCTTTGAGATTGTTAGTATAATAAAGGAATGGGAATGGTGCCATTTTGATTGACCAATCACAATAACGAATCCCTTGAAAATAGGCACTCAAGGTCGTTTATTGAGATATCAAATTCAAGCTCGAGGTAGTTACCAAGAGCGTTGCAGGAAAGGTGATCCCCCCACTCGTGGAAGTTATCTGAAGAGCTTAAACAAAAACATGGGCCTTAAGGATGACTAAAGAAGAGTGGGCAAATGCAGGGAGGGCCTCAAGCCAATGTGTCAAACACCATGAAATCAGTCGAAGGAGATCTTGAAATAGGGAGGCTATACGTGGGAAAGAATTGGAGCCAAACAAGGATGTAGCGGCTAGAGAGGTAAGGAGGGAATTTCCATTGTGTTTTTCTCCTACTGCAGAGCTTCAAACATGGAATATGCTAGTATACTGGTTTACTAAGAGTGTGACATGATCTTATTCAACCGAATTGATAAAATTAATCGCAATGAAGAGAAGTGCGTACGCTAAAAATTAGAGAATGAAGAGCGGAGGTCAACAAGTTCCAAAATGGGATGGTGTGAGAGGAAGGCTTGGGAGAAGGAATTCCAGGGGAATGGAGAATTGTAAGTAATCAATGCTTTAAGTGAAACGAGTTCATGATTATTTATAGGCTTGAATCTAAACCTTTAGAACACAGGTATTTGTACCTTACAAACTTCCATCTAGCGTCCTGATTTTCACTATTTCAAAACAGACAACGTCTCACAAGTTCAGCAACCCGATTTATCTTCTACTTCCATTTGATTGTATCTGGTGAATGGAAATTAGCTTGGAAAAAGACTACAAGAGTTGAATGAAACATACAATTCCAATTGCGAGGGGATCCTATAGTTGCAGGAATTGCTCAAAACACTAACGTACCATACTTAGAAACACAATTCGATGTTTCTAAGTTAGAAATGTGTAGGAAATGCGTATCAAACTCAAAAGAAACACGTTTCAACCTAGCCTTGAATCTTTTGAATGAAAAAAGAATAAATTTTGCATTGTAACTTTTTTTTTTTTTGGCTTTATAAAATAGTTTAATAGCTATGAAGTCACTTGAATAGAGGCTTTTAATTGTTAAACTCAATGTTAAACTTAACCTTTAGTGTGCTTGAAGAGTAAAGTGTAGAACTAATTACCTCGTTTTTGGTCTTGATAAGTATCCATTTCTTGATAAACTTTAAATATCGATAGTCAGTTGCACTATTTCCTTCTTTAGTATGAAAAAATCTCGAGAAAAGGAGATAGTAGTAGAGGAAAAAGTGTTGGAAAGAAGATGAGAGAGGGTAAGGAAGTGCACAGGAAGGAGCATTTTCTTCGTCAATGAGAATTAAGTTTGAGAGAAATTACTAAAATATGTATAAACCAAAGAAGGAGAATAAATGGAGAGGGCGTGGCAGAAGCGGAGGAAGGAGATGTAGGGAAAATGAATACTTTTCATAGAAAGGGGAAAGAATAAATGATAAGTCTACTTTAGGGCTAGCTTGCATGCATTAAATAATTTGCGATGGGAATCCAAAATCAGTTGGTAGGCCTACATGCAGTAAAGGAGATGTAAGGGAAAACAAAAGATTTAATAGAAAAGGAAAAAAATATTTAGTAAGTCTGCTTTGGGCCTAGTGTGCATGCATCAAATAATTTGCAATGGGAATCCAAAACAGGCGTGCATATATGTAGTAATCAAATTCCAATATAAAACCAACAGTTAAGCGTGCATTTAACTTGGTCATCTAAACTAAATAAAATTTTAGACTTTTGTATTTGTTACTCTTGGGCCTAGAAGCTTGGCCTTGAAACTAAAAGAAAAAAACGAATTCATTCACCAATTATACTAAATCTCATTTAACAAGTTTGATGCTTACTTGGTTTAAATTGTTTATGATATAATAGTTTAATTTATGAAAATTTTGTCATATTTCATATATATCTAGTAGATTTTAATATTACTGTAATCGACGCTCCTAACTTTAGATACTTTTATGATGACTCGCTCCCCTGCTCCCGCTCCCGCTCCCTCTCCCTCTTCTGCTTCGTGCAACTATGGGGTACCCTTTGAAGAAGTTACATAAAATGTGTCTAAGTGATAAGCTGACTTTCGTAGCAATAGGGTGGCGATCAGATAAGAAAGAAAAGTAGGTATCTAACATTTCTCGTTTGTCTTTTCCATTAAGAAAACTAGTTCAGGTGGTTGGCTGTGGCCAATGTGTTCAACACTTTGGTTCTTACAAAAAGTAGTAAGATAAACGGTTCAATTAATTAGAAAACAGCACAATAACTGTTGTCCCTAATTCCTCCCATTAGAAAGCTGGGGCCACAGGTACTGCATGAACAATTTAGTGACTTCTGTGTGGCAATGCTGATGTTGCGAGCATGGTGGAAAATCTCTCTTCTTCGACTATTTAAGGATGAGAATAGAGACATCTTTTGAAATAGTTATTATTTCTAGATGTTGTGCATAGTCCCTAAGTTTTGGTTTGCAGTGCATTACATAGAGAAAGTGAATGTTCACAGTGTAATAGATTAGTAGGTCCAAGTCATATCTGTAAAGGATTGGTTATGCGTTAGTTTCATCTATGACAAGAATGTTAGCCACTTTATTGGTTGGAGGAAATTCAAGCATGTCACAGTTCTAAGTACTATGCTGTTGTTTTGGATATTCTAATACCTTGCCATGCCTGTTAGTGCTGAAGATCTTTAGTGCTCAAGTTACGGTTTTCTTACATTTTATATTTCGTAGTTGAGCTTCCTTTTTGGATGAATAGTCATCTGAGTTCATCTTAGTCATTTGGGCTCGTGGCAAATTTATTGTGCTTCATAGATGAGTTCATGGTTTACTTTCTGCGCAATGGAGTACTTTGTATATCTTATGATTTTGTTGGTGCATTCTAAAGTTATGTTTGAAACAATGGCTTCAATTCGTAGGCACAATGACTAAATTATTACCTTTGCTCTCCTATTGATGTTGCCTCTTATTTTGTGGTCACCGGAATATTTAGCATGTAGCCTTTGCGAAAATGTTATGGAGGATGTTCTATCTGGACTTTATCTCACTGTTGGAATGAGTTTGCACCTTTTTAAAGATTGTAGAGGTCTGTTGTGGTCGTGTAGCTGTAGCTTATGGTGCTTTCCTGGGATCTGTGTTTGTCTTTTTTGTTTGTTGATGGGTCCTTTTGGTGCTAAAATCAATTTAGCGATGGTGCACAGTCACTTGGTCGTAATATCACAGAAGCATGATCAATTTGTCGTACATATGTTGGATAATGCTCTATTTTCAACCTTGCAATCATGAGAATGGATAACACGATGACCTGATCCTGTGCTGTAAAAATTTTATATTATTACATGATCTTCTTTTTTAACATATAATTGGACATTAATTAGGAGGAGAATAGTATCGGATTTAATCATCTCTTGACCATGCAAGTATTTAGTGTGTTTTGATGCCTTAGATGCATTTAGATCTCCGATTTCAAGGGAATGAAACTTTCCTTCCGCTGATGACTTATAAGGTTGGCAACTTTCAGAATTTTCTTTCTGTATTGAAATTTCAGAATGAACAAAGTTTGTGAGGTTGCTCAATTTTCGGTATCTGGGATGTGAGGACTTATAAAGTTTTGTTTGATTTGCAAATCATAGTTTTACTGGTACTGAGCAGTAGGGAAGTGGGCATAGGAAGTTCTTGAGTTATAAAGTTTTGTTTTGTGTCCAAAATCAATTGAGTTTGAGTTGTGTACATTTTGTGGTCGTTTGAAGCTAGTTCGAGCAGGGTAATCATATGATTGTAGTTTGTGGACCATTTTTTTAATGGCTGAAACAACTCGCTAAATAGCAATCTGAAACAAGTCATTAGATGCTCACTAATGGCTCATTAATATCTTTTTAATGTTTCAATGCCGGGCTCCATTGGTTTGGTTGCATAAATGAGCCAAGTTTCCATAATTCTGACATTCAGTTTCTTGTTGACCAAATATAACAAAGGTTTAATTATCGCTGAAGGTGAAAAACAAAGTTGAACATATCATGATTAATCAAGTTCAGGTTCACACATAGGAGTTGCAACTAGTAGTTTAAATGAGTGCTACCGGCTCAGTGGGCCCCCGTAAGGTGGCTCGTCATAAAGCTTAAAAGGCTCGGTGATGCAGTACAAGGATAGAGCAAAATATGGAACTTGTGAAGATATCTTGATTAGAAGGAGTTTAAGTATATTTGTGACTTTTAAATTGTTTAAATATTAGTTTATCCTTTAGAATTTATTGAATTTAAATTAGATTAAGACTATTTAGGATTATCTTTATTTTAATTATTAGGATTATATTTTAAGAGTTTGATTATTTTTATTTCTTAGTTAGATTAGGATTATACTTCTTTATCTTTTCCGGTTTAGGGTTCCTACTCTATAAATTGAACTTTTGTGTACTTTATGGAGATATTTTTTAAATGAATAAAAATCTAGAATTTGAGAGTTGAGTTTGAAGTCTTTTAGTTTTCTCGCTTGTGCTATATCACTCGGCTTGTTTCGAGCTTGAGCCAAGCCCGAGCTTTGTAAAGCTTGAGCTTGTAAGTTTGTAAGGCTAAACGAATCTAAGCAAGCCTATTATAATGTAATATTTTAGCTTAAATATAGCCAACCAACTAAATGAGCAAAACTTGAACGTGAACAAACCTAAATTGAGTTTAAATGAACCTAAATATCATAAGCTTAGCTTAGTGCTCACCAAGCTAAGTTCGAGTTCATCTAAGCTAAACAGAGCCAAGCTCAAGCCTTTCGGGCCGAGCCTCAGCTGAGCTTAATGCAAACGAGTCAAGCCTCGAATCTGGCGAGCTTGCACTCTACTAAGCTCAGATTAGACCCCTATTGTCAACTCCACTTGATTCCAGTACACGGGTACCGACAGGAAACTGTATGCTCTTGCAGATTGTTTTCCCTGTAGAGTTTGTTCTCGAATGATGTGATTTTGTGTAAATTGCAGGCTCAAAAGCACAACGTAATTATCCACCCTGCTTAACAGCATGGCTGGCGTTCTAAGATTTAGTGCTCTTGCACCAAAAACCAAGAACATGGTGGTTGCTGGGGGTTTGACGGCGTTCGTCTTCGGCGTGTATTTCTACACAATGAGAGCTGTTGGAGGAACAGATGAACTTCAGGTGGCCATTGACAAATTTGAAGAGCAAAAGCGCAAGGCTGAGGCTGAAGCAAGCACTGGACGCAGTGCCTAATTTTGGTATGTTATTCTCATCTGATAGCCTGAATAATTAGTTATATGTAGTTAAACTGTTGCTGAAAAATAAGGCACTTCAAAACTCTTTAGCTGAGGAGAAACCAGTTATATCTTTTCTGTGCGAAAGTATACTTGGAATTGAGGAAAAGAACAAAGGGTGGAGGATTATAGTGAGATATTGATGTATTCTACATAAGTTTTCATTTTCTAGTTTTTTGTTTCCTACCCTTGATTATGAGAGGATTGTTTTACAAAATTTACAGTCAGGAAAGTGTTGTGAAAACATTTTCAGTTAGTGGTTCAAGATATTCATAATTGATAGAGATTCAAACCTAATAGATCCGTCTTGAGGTGATTATGACATATTGCAAAGCCAAAATTTATTAAAAATATCATATGTTCTTGGCTAGAAACAAATTGTAACGGGAAATATTTATGATAAGTAATTGGCTTAGTGCAAATTAGTGATCCAGCTTGTAATGTAGCATGTCAACATGCAGAACTGGACCACTTTGTTTTAATAAGTAATGGTTTGGCAATTAGCTGTAAGTGTTTAATTCAAGATTGTGCTAAATGGTTTTGTGTATGCATTTGGTCCATGCGATGTTCAATGGTAATGACAATGCTCTTAAGTCCATTCATCCACTTGCACAAGAATGTGTGAAATGATTTAATTTGAATAAGGCACATCCATTTAGCATTCTGATGGTTGTTCAATCCCTTGATATTATGAAATACCCGTTTTGTCCTAGAAATGATATTGAAAAAATTCTTGATCTTGAAGTACCATATCTTAGCACAATTGGTGCATTAATATATCTTGCGAAATACATGAGACCAGTAATACCCTTTGAACTAATGTATGAGCAACATATATTTCGACACCATTACAAAAGTATTGGAATGTGATTAAACATATATTTGGTTACTTTGTGAAACAATTGATATATGCTTAAAACAACCAAATTCACAATTGGTTGGATATGCAAATGTTACGTTTGTGTCTAACCAACATAAATGGTGTTTACTAGTAGGATATTCATTCATTCTCATATGGTGCGGAGGACACTTTGCGCTTTATGAGGCAAACAAAGGATGTGACTGAAATTTTTGCTTCAGTATGTTCATAAGAATATAGCCTTTCAACAATCAAAAGGATTTTGATAATATTATATACAGATAATGATATATGTATTGCTCAAGTTCATGGCAGTGATATTGAATGTGATAGAACTAAACATATCTCACTAAGGATCTTCTTTGTCACGCATGAGCTTTTAGAAGTAATGTAAAATAGATCTTCATTATATTTGCTCGAGCGAGAATGCAGTAGATTCTTTTACAAAGCATTGCCTACAACTACTTTTGAGAAGCTTATTATATTAACATTTTTCTGTTTTCATTTACTAGAATTTGTCCTATTAGGCTGTTTTTGTAGTAAGTTTTTAGTGAAACATACTCGTAGGATTGTGAACTTATTGGATATTGATGGGGCTTAAATGATTTTCCATAAAGTTCCTTCTGGTACTTCGACGTGGAATATTGTATTGTTTCAGAAAAGGTTAGGGAATCCACATGGAAGGGGACTATCTTAAAGTAGTGAAAGTTATTCGTAGAGAATTTAATTATCCTTGGAAAATCCGAACGGTTGTTGAAGATATTTGGCAACTATTGGCATGTTTTTTAGAGACTAAAATCTCCTAGTTTTCTGTGAGGGCAATAGGACCGCAGACATGGTTGTATCTCATAGCTTCTTTCTAATGCTTAAGTTGTACAGCCTAAGAAAAATACCGTGGCTTACCACTAGATGTGATGGCTCCAAGGAGCAATAGGACGAGTATGGGTTATAGAAGTCGGCACATCACACAAAGTCATGATGCTTCATAGGCATGGATCGAGATCGAGCTCCTCCACCCAACTCTCTATCACCGTGCCCTCATCGGGCTCGGTAACCTGTTCTGGTGATGGGTCGCCAGAACCAACAGGTTCTGGTGACTGCTCACCAGAACACTGGTGGGATCTTGTAATGATGCCACT
This sequence comes from Simmondsia chinensis, assembly GCA_018398585.1. Lineage (NCBI taxonomy): Eukaryota > Viridiplantae > Streptophyta > Magnoliopsida > Caryophyllales > Simmondsiaceae > Simmondsia > Simmondsia chinensis. The sequence goes on from JAGTTD010000013.1 coordinate 14,176,063, forward strand.
GGGTGGCGCTGATTCATACTCGAGGCCACTAGTCACAGCCCCCTCAATTTCGGATACAATTATCTCATCAAATAATCCCAAATTCTATAAATTATTCTTGGAAATTGGTTTGGACTTTTCTTGTTCAAGATAGGAAAAATATTCTTATAGAAATTGATATCCTGTTATATATCAATTTGCCTTGTTTTAAGGTTATAAACTTTAAATCCCTTGGTACCATGAGGATACTCAACAAACACACACCGTTTTGCCCGCCCTTCCATTTTATCATTTATTTTGGTCCTCATATAACATAAACAACCAAAAACCTTAAGGTGACCATAGCTTGGGACCTTTCCAAACATCATTTCAAAAGGACTTTTGTTTTAAAGTAAAGGAGAAGGCATTAAGTTAAATGAAATATGCACGGTTAATACAAACTCACCCCATAAATGTACCGGAAGACAGCCCTCAGATTGCACAGCACGTGCCACCTCTAATAGATGATGATGTTTCCTTTCTGCTACCTTATTTTGTTGAGTAGTACCGGTACAAGAGGTTTGAAATTGCATCCCATACTTCGCATAATACTCAAGTAGGGGACTGTACTTGAATTATGGACCACTATCGCTTCTGACTTGTTTCACCTGCATCCCAAACTAAGTACGCACCATTTGGCAAAAATTCAAAAGTAATTAAGTGAGATTGATTATAAAAAAACACCCAAGTACTCCTACTATAATCATCCAAAATAGTAAGAAAGAAGTGAGCACAAATTAAAGATATAGTACGATAAGGGCCCCAAATGTTACAATAAATTAGCTCAAAACATGAAACTACTTTACTAACTAAAACAGGAAAGGGTAATGGGGTTTGCTTCGCTCTATGACGAGAGTCACAAACTGGAACAATCTTATTCAAAACATTCAAATGAGGAAACAAAGATAGTCTGGAGAATAGAACATGCCCTAAACGATGGTGACACAAAACACTATTTGATTTCCCAACTAAGTTTGACGAAGGCGCTTGACGTTGAACCTCTAGGTAGTATGATCCATCTTGCTGCCTACCCATTCCAATAAGCTTCCTCGAGTGTAGATCTTGCATCACAAAAAAAAGGATAAAAGGTAAATATACAATTTCCATCTCGAGTCAATTTGCTCACTAACAATAAATTACATTGAAAACCCGGTATGCGAAGAACATTGTCAAGAATCAAAACATCAGAAATTTTTACCCGACCAATATACGACATGGGCAAGGCATCTTTACTGGCTTCACCATACAATTAACAAGAACATTATTCATAATACTCACTCCAACAAAGAAGTCTGTCTTGTTAAAACGTTAGCAACAAAATTCATCATGCGATGACCCAGAGGATGAAGACAAAAAAGAGAAAGAGCATCAACAACTCCCCCTATCATTGGGATCGGGACAGAAACTTGACATGAAGCAACTCAGACATTGTAGATAAAACAAATGACTTGGACAAAATTTAGAACCAAGTGCCAACTCAAAACAAACTACGACAATAACAACAATAACCAATCCAATGCCTTAAGGGCTCCCGCATATGCAGGGTTCCCGCCGGGGGGGGGGGGGGTTGTATGCAGCCTTATTCCTTCAAGGTGTTACCCTAAAAGGAGGTTGTGTCCGAGAACTTCGAACTAAACTCAAAACAAACTGTTACTGAAAAAGACCAAAAGCAAAATCCCGCAGCTTGCCGCTAGGAAGCAAAATTTTGTATTACACTAGAAAAAACTTGAGCAGAATTTTGGTAAGACAAAAAAAAAAAAAAAAAAAAAAAAAAAAAAAATAGCACTACTTGCGGCCTAAACAGTAGCCACGAAAGAGAAGAAACAATTTTGACCGAATTTTGCTTACAAATTTAAATTTTACCAGGTTTTTTGGGCCCTACCACGTTGTTGAAATATACGAGATCCACATATAAGTCTAATGGGGTTAATTCTAAAACAATTTGGCTTTAGGTGGAGTAACCTATTAAGCTTATAAATTGATATCTTCATTATTACAACTCCAGCATGGGATTATACTCAATAGACTCACATTTTTTTCGATAATTAGTGACGTGGTCGCAAAACAAAACAGGCGCTCAATCTAGCGAGCCCTAAGACAACCCGCTAAAAAGCGAGGCTCAAAAGGACAGAAACAGAAAACACAAACAGGGCTACGAGCAAAAAACAGGCAAAACAAACAGGCATAACAAATAGGCATCGCATGACGATCCTCTGCAGACAACTATGAATGATTTGGATTCAAGGCATTCCAAACAAGATAGAAGGCGTTCAGGTCACCCTTTCATCAAGTATAGCGCTCATTGTAGGCGGATCAAACCCATCAAAGTTCAAACCTAGCCTTCTCCCCATCTCAATTATGCACTCAGCCTGACGGATCTTCTCGACCTCTTGCATGCTACCACCCCATTTCACCATATTCCTCTTTTTCTGCTTGCCTGTGGCCTTAGTCGGTTGTTGCCTGCTATTCCTGGGCGACATATCCTTCAAGAACTCTTGGAGCTCCTGTTTCTCTTTCTCTCTTTTCTTGCGCTTCAAAGCTTTCCTTTCCATTTTCATCATCAACCCTTTTCCTTTACTCTTCCGGACAAAGCTAGGCCCCTCCAAAAGTGGCTTCGCCCTGTTCATGGCAGGGGGCTCAGAGCCTAGTGGAAACTCAGGCCCAGAGGACCCTGAATCATAATCACTTGTGATGTCTCGAGCTTCGTTGTCATGAGGCGAAGTCTGTGCATGAGGTTGTATTCATTCGGCTTTGTCACTTTCATTCCACGGGAGAAGGGGAAGTGAATGTTGGTTTTCTCAGACTTCCTGAAGTGATATTCGAGCAACAGGCTGGGGCAGCGGAGGAAGAAGGGCATCACGTGTCCACCAACAGTCTCGAACCAACCTCTCGACATACTGACCGTCAATGCGAATATCAATCTAACCCAGTGACAGTTCTAAGACACTCATTCCTTCATTCAGTGATCTTGTCTAGTGGCTCCCAAAGCCCACACTAGCACCCATGGCAGCCGTCATCTGTACGTGAGAAGATTGATCCGGAGTGTTATGTCCTGCCAAGGTGGTGCACTGACTGCCACGATGTGGATGCATAGAAAAAGAGGCCTGCTCCCTTGCTAATCTGGCTGAAGCCACAACAGCAACCGCTCTGGGTGAGTAATCTGGGATCATCTCTGAACTACCTTACTTAACAAGGGCCAAGCGCGATCCCCTGTTAAACTGAACTTGGACCATTTGATGAATAAATGTAGAGGAGCAGGTGTCGATGAGGATCCTGCTGACATCAATACATCTCATAACTGACGTCCTTTTGTCCACCCTAACGAACTTCCCCCGTATTTTAGTGAGGTCTGTAAAGCAATCCTTAGTCCAGCATTGAACAGATAATCCAAATACCTCGATTCATACTCTTCTGTTTAGAAAACCAAGAGTCTCGCCGGTGTATTTATAAACCTCTCTAAACTTTCGAAGTAAAATCTCTTTATGCGGGCCTAGGTAGGACTCCAGAGTCCTAACCGAGTCACAAACCAGGACAAAAGTAGTGGTGTTTAACCCTCTAGGGGTTAAACCATATAGGCCATTCTCCGTGATAAAAGTGAGGATGTCATCCAGACTAATCTCATCAGACGAGTGTGCAATTATAGATCGGTTGAGCCAAGCCTCCACACTCTTATTGGCGTTAGAAACAACAATCTTCGGAATGTTAGAAGCCGCAGACCCCTCGGCTCGATAGGGAGTGGCAACACCCTAACCTGGTTTCTCGCAGTAGCTCTGGATTGCTGGAGATCCCTCGATCTAAGTTCATTCCGAATGGATGATTCCGTTGATCTTCTATCAGGGTTAGCCCATTCAATACTGAGCTTAATACCTTCCACCCATCGTCCATTCATGGACGAAATTGCCCTTCCAGCTTCACGCAGATCATGAAACCAAACAAAGCCATATGAACATCTAGACCTCAACCTTTTCTTTACAGGGACAAAAGTATCGTAGATTGATTTGAATTCTCGAAAGACGGCTTTAAGCCATGAGTTTGACGCCCTTTCAGGCAAGCCATCAACGAATATGGACACCGCCTTAATGGCAGAAGACATTTGTCCTACGATCAGGTGTCGGTCGGCTCGGTGGTGCTTTAGCGGAGGCCTAGGTGGTTGGAGGTGGACGGAACTGGTGGTCACCAGCCTAGCTCTGATGCTTCATGGTGCTCGGTGGTCGAAGCGGCGGCGGAGGTCAACAGATCTAGTGGTATTCGGCCAGATCTAGTGTGACCAGCCTTGGTGACGAGGATCGGTGGTGGTTCTGCATGAAAGCGAGACTGGCGGTGGTGGCTCGAGGTGCTCTGTTTTTTCGAGTCCCTGGTGGTGTTAGCCTTCCTGGTGAAGCACAGTGGCTGCGTCGAGCGGTGGTGTTCACCAAGGCCGTAAAAATCGTACGGAGATTCCCTCACGTGCCGCCGGTGCTTCAAGGGAGAGAGATCCCAAATCTGAATTTCAGATCTGAAAAAAGACCATCGGGATGAGCTCTCAAAACTCCTTCTCACATGTGAGTCTATTTCAAACGTACATGTATAGGAAATAAGTCTTAACCTGGCATCCAGGTTAGAGTTGACCATAGGTGGGTATCGAATATCCATTACCTCGTTAAGCACAGGGCCTACTCGGTTAGGCCGAGGAAGTGATTCTGTAGGTTGTGGAGTCCTCAAAGTACCAAATACAAATGCACCCCTCTTTTCGAGCACATGGTGCCGACAAGAGTCCGGGATCATCCACCCGCTCTGATACCATGTAAGATTTTCTTAGGACTTGAACAAAATTAAGACTTTAACAGTTAGAAGTAGGCACAAGAAAGGAATGGAAATTGGATGATTTACATTGAACTATAAACAAGGTATTTATAATACAAGTTATGAAAAACAAGAGACTACTTACCTTTTGCAAGAATAGGAATCATGAGTAGAACAATAAAATACAATCAAGACCCATTGTGATGAGGGCATTTACAAGAGGGAGAAAAGAAGAGAAAGAGCTACCTATTTACTACCTAGAATATTAAATATTAGCTAAAATTACATAAATACAAAAAATAAATACAATTAGTCTCGACAGTTCAAAACCATATCCCCTTGGTGAATGTTGCACCCATTAGGAACGTGGCCGTCAACATGGTAGGCATAATGGTTACGGTCATAATAATTGATCTCATGGTATCCATAATTGGCCAAATTTTAAATAGTTAGGAAATTACAAGTAAAAATATGGAATAGGAAATAACGCACAATATAATGTCTAGCAAATGGAAACATACTCCTTGGAAGTGTAAGAGGTCCTTAGTCTCATTTATATCTTACAGCTAAACACCCAGTAGACATTTACTAAGCATTACTGAAATCAAAAGCAAAAATGGGTAGAAATAAATTTTGTTACAGATCATTCCCCATTTGTGTAACACAACTTGATGTTTCTATATTTTCTTAACGAATCTATACGATTTAATTATTTGAGTGGCAATGAAAGTGTTCAACATCATTCAAATTTTCATGAGCTAAGAAACTGTGTCCTAGTTTTACTCTAGAAAGCTATTTTTTTTACTGTACTTGTTTGATTCTAGAGTAATGTTTTTTTCTATACTTTTCAATTTTCAAAATTATATTAATGTAGTAGTATATGCCCAACATTTTGTTTCTCATGCGTTTAATTACTAAAATTGGGTGAGCTCATTGGAAAACAGTTTTCACCCCATGTATTATTTTTTTTTCGATAATTAGCGACAAAAATTGCGAAACAAGCAAACTACTCGCCAAGCGAGGCTTGAGTCTAACCGTAAAAACACGAGGACCAAAACAACCAGCACAAAAACAAAGAAACAGGCCCAGACCAACAGGCACAACACAAGACTCAACACACGACAAAACCAGACAACGAAAATAAGACCAACCAGAAACAAAGAAACAGACTAAGCAACTCGCAAAAACAAAAGGAACAGGAATGCGGCAAAAGAGCAAACTCATCCCATCTTCATCTTCTATGGAGCATGGTTTGCACCATAAGTGGATCGAATCTTTCAAAATCAAGACCCAGCCTTTTTCCCATCTGTATTGTTCTTTCCGCTTCAAGGATCTTCTCAGCATCAGTAGCGTTATCTCCCCGATTCTCCCTATTTCTCTTTTTCCTTTTTGCAGTGGTCTTCGCCGTTTTTCCTGTAGTACTCCTGGGTGACATGTCCTTCAGGAATTCATGTAACTCATGCTTCTCTCTTTCTTTCATCTTGCGCTTCAGAGCTCTCCTTCCCCGTTTTGTTGTGCGCAGTTTTTCCTCTTTCCGCTAATCTGAGCTTAGGCCTTCCATAAATGGAATTGTTACGTGGTGGTTCCCAGGCATACTATCTTCAGTATGTGGATGTCTAATCAATGTAGAGGGCTCGAAGTCTGGAGGGAAATCCGGACCAAAGGCTGCGGAATCACTATCACTATTGTTACCCGAAGCTGCGTTCTCATGAGGAGATATCTGGGCACGATGCTGCAGTGTTACAACTTCGTCATCCTCGACCCATGAAAGTGGACTAGGAAGACGTTGATTTTCTTGGTCGCCTTGATACGGTAATTGGGCAACCCGTTGTGGGATGTAGGTGAATAGTGTGGCGCGCGGGAAAAAGCTTTCCATGGTCCATCTCCCAAGGATCTGACCATTAAGACGGATAGAGACCTGTCGTAGCGATTGCCATGTAGCACCTATCCCTTCATTCACTGTCTGTGGAAAAGGACTTCCAGAATTGTCCTAGACAATCGAGACATCCGCAATTAGCTCATATGGAGGTTGGATCCGTGATGTATTCCGAGCTACTGTGGTACAATAACCCTCTCCATAGGACTGTGTCAAAAAAGATGCCTGCTCCCTAGCCAATCTAGCTGAGGCCGCTAAGGCGACAACTCTGGGAAAGTAGTCTGGGATCAACACAGAGGTACCTTCTTTAACGAGAATCAGGCGGGATCCCCCGTTATGCTGAACTTGGACCATTTGATGAATGCATGTTGTGTAGCAGGTGTCAATCAGGATCCTAGCAACGTCAGCACACCTCATAGCTGACGTTCTCGGATCCACCCTTACGAACTTCCCCCATACTTTGGCGATGTCAGCAAAACAGTCATTAGACCACCATTGGATAGGTAGTCCATGAATCTCAAGCCACACTCTTCTGTTTAGGGATCCAAGAGTCTCGCCAGAGTACTTATACACTTCTCTGAACTTTCGTAGTAGAATCTCCTTACGGGGGCTAAGGTAGGATTCCATGGTTTCAACAGAGTCACAGACCAGGATAAAGGTAGTGTTGCTTAACCCTCTAGGTGTTAGCCCGTAGAGATCGTTCTCCATGATAAATGTAAGAATATCATCAAGACTAACCTCATCTGACGAATGGGCAATGACTGACTGTTGAAGCCATGCCTCCACACTCTTGTTGGTATTTGAAACTACAATCCTCGGAATATTTGTACTCGCATCTTCCCCATCCCGATTAAGAGGTGTAAACCTCTGTTCTTGGATCCCACTTGCGCTTCCGAGCTGCTGGACTTCTCTTTGTTGCGGTCGACTTCGTGCGGTTGGAGATATTGTTCTTCTGTCTGGATTAGCCCATTGTACTCTGAGCTTGACACCCACTATCCATCTTCCATTCATGGATGTAATTGCCCGTGTGGCTTCGTTCGAGTCATGAAATCGAACAAAGCCATAAGACCATCTAGACCTCAACCTTTTCTTTTAAGGAACAAAGGTGTCGTAGATTGACTTGAAATCACGGAATACAGCCCTAAGCCATGAGTTTGTCGTTCTTTCCGGTAGGCCATCAACGAAGATGGATACCCCTGCATCGGCACTCAGCATTTTAGGCTGCTGTCTTCGGGAGAGAGACGGGGTGGTCGGTGATTAGGAATAGCGACCAGGAGGCGAGTGGTCGGCCGAGTGGAGGGGGAAGGTGGGTATGGCGATGATTGGTGGAGGATATGGAGGTGCTGGTGGCTGTGGTGGGATCCGGTGGTGGGTGGTGGGTGGTGGAGATTGGGGGTGGGAGGCGTTGGGAGCCTGTGATGGGAAGTGGGTAGTGGGAGTCGGTAGGGGAGGCGTGGGAGAGAAGTGGTGGCGGGGAAAAAGCAGTGGGCGGCAGACAGTGACCATAGTGGTGGGCGGTGGTTAGAGAGAGTGAGTGGGGGAGCTGTAAAGGTGGAGTTGAGACTTCAGGTACTGTTGGGTGGTGGTGGGTGGTGGGCGGTGGAGCATCCGGGGGGGAAGATGGAGGCGGTGGGTGGTGGTCAGGCGGTGGGTATCTTTTAGAGAGAGAGCGGGTGTCTTTTAGGGAGAGAGTAACGTCTCTCTTGCTATAGTCAGGGCCGGGCAGTGGTGGACGAGCGGTGGGTGGCGGTCACCGGAGTCCAAGGTGCAGGCAGAGGGTGGTGGTCAGGCGGTGGTGTCTTTTGAGAAGGTGGAGACCCGTACGAGGAGCATAAAGAGACGAAGGGGGAGAGGGAGACAAGGGTTTGGGCGGTAGTGGCGGTGACTGGGGGAGACAAAGGGGTTGGTGGTGGCGGCGTTTGATGGTGGGTTGCGATTTCGGGAGACGATTCGGCGGTGGTGGCGGCCATTGGTGCTGGCGGTGGTTGTGGTTTGCGGAGACGAAGGGGTTTTTGAGGTAATATCAATAATAACTCTAATCTAAAATATGTTTATTCGAATTATTTTATTTATCATATTTTCATAATTATATTCATAAATATCATTTTTATATTTAAAGTTCCTCGTATATTTGAAAAAGATATGCATTTCGATGAAAGCAATGGCAGAGGTCTATTGTCTAATATTGCAACACATCGTTATCAAAAAGAACATATTTTTATTTGTCACAATTAGTTGAACAAATGTCAATGCAATATATGGTTGTTTATGAGATTTTTGGTTGGGTTCTTGATGGTAGAACTAGGCTCAAGTTTCTTTTTTTTTTTTTTTGGGGATCCTCCTCCTATTTATAGTGGATATATGCGTGTGCATGAAGTATTCGAAGGTGTATCGCCTGGTTGCCATTGGTACTAGGGGCGGTGGTGCCTTCGAGGTGTGATACTGCTTAGGTGCGGACAGGAGAGGAAGCGGTAATGACCCCTGGGCTTGATGCCGCTTAGGAATGGTCAAGATGGGAGGCGGTAACGACACCCGGGCCTGGTACCGCTTGGGTATAGCCTGGAAAGGGGGCGGTGGTGACCCCTGGTCCCAGTACCGCTTGGGTGTAGCCAGGGAAGGTGACGATAGTGTCCCCTGGCCTCGGTACCGCCTGAGAGTGGCCAGGGAAGGTGACGGTAGCGTCCCCTGGCCTCGGTACCGCCTGGGAGTAGCCAGGGAAGGTGACGGTAGCGTCCCCTGGCCTCGGTACTGCCTGGGTGTAGCCAGGGAAGGGGACCTCGGTACCGCCTGGGGGCTATTTTTATATTCATCAATGGTGTTGCGAAGTTAATTGAAGGATCCAGAAGTGCGTCTATCATATTTCTGGCGGAACAAAATTATTTATAAGTCGATGCCCTAATTTCTAGTAGGGCATGGATATTTGTTGTATGGTTATCATGATGTGATAAAAATGCAAGTGTTAATGACTGCAGAAAGAAATACATAGTAGAGAAATTTTGAGCATTCTTTTCTAGATTATATTAAATTTACATAATTTTATGTGTTGAAAAAATTTACACAATCAAGCACAACGGAAGCGACAAACATCAAAAGAACATCCAAACGAGACACCGATATTTTAACGGGGAAACCATCTCTTAACTAGAGGGAAAAACTACGGGACCCAATGGGTGCCTGATGTGATCTTAAAGGTGTTTTAAAACCGTGTACTTGCAAGCGTACGAGATAGTCGTAGCTAAATCGGGTATACGGGTCGTGTCTATAGGGAATTGGAGTTAAGTCGAATTTAGTTATTAATGAGCAGATGAAATCGGGGTTTTGTTTGTTTGAATGATTTATTAACTAAAATAGTAAAATTAAATATAAACTAAAGTTGCCAATTCAATTAAAGTTAGTTCAGGGAATGAATTTAGGGTAGCTTTACTTGTATGCCGTCATTATATTCTACTATGACGATGATTTAAGAGGCCTATGCTACAAGCACTAAGTCTGGGTTAATATTTAAACTAGGGTTTAGGGTAATGAATTAGTCTAAAGGCATAACCCATTGTATCACCCTAAGTGTAGCATGGATTATCTCAATAGTACTAACAAATTCCTTTCTCACTCCTAATTAAGTATTAATTTATATAAAAGATAGTGTTTAGAGTTGGGTACAACCTTAACCCTAACCACGCGTGTGTTATGACCTGGGAATCCAAAGCATGAGCTGTTGGTGGTCTGGTTACTATCTTGCTGCTGCTGTGCTGATTCTACTGCTTTGTTGCTGTTCGTTACTGCTCTGTTGCTGCTCTAGTTGTTGATTAGGCGTGTTTACTTAGTTAATAGAATGATGTATTAGTCTTAGCTTACTTCATTAAGTCCTTTCCTTTGCTTCCTATTGTAATAAGCTGCATTTAGCACCTGAGTTGTAAGCCTGCAGTAAGCTTGCTGCAGCAGGTTGTTAGTATTGTTTGGCTGTTAGGCTGATCTGGCGCCAAATAAGCATTTAAATGTTAGTTAGTATATTCTAGATGCTTCTAGATTGTTCTTAGCTTAAGTCGGTTACAAGTGGAGTCTTGATACAATGTACTTGTTTGCTTGCATTGCCTATAAGTAGTAGCTGTTGTAATTCAGTTGATCATTCAATCAAATATCTGAAAAAATATCTCATTTGAGATCAAAGCTTCTCTCGCTCATCTAACTCTCTCTAATTCTCATCTCCTTTCCCTTCTTATCTCATCTAAGTCTAAAATCTCTACTTTCTCATCTCAATTTCACTTCTTTCTCATCTCAAATTTTCAATCTATCTTATTTTACTTAGCTTATGTTTTGGAATCGATCCCGATCATAACAATTGGTATCAGAGCCTCGTTTGGCTTCCAATCGAGTGTGTAATCAAAAAGAAAAAAAAATTAGAAAAAAAAAAATTCAGTGCTGATTTAGTTCAGTTTTTTGAATTGAGATTTGGCGGTTACTGCTCTAGTGATCAGCAAGTGCTTGGGAGTTGCTTTTGGTTGGGATTAAAGTGATTGAATTACATTGAAGAAAGTTCAATTGATTTGTTGAGTACATTCAACATTGAAGCTGATTTCGATTGAATTCAATAGGATTGATCAAGCATTTGCTGCAGAAGATAAGTGCTGAAGCAAGTATTGGTTGCTGAAGTTATGTGCAAGCAAAATTATTTGATCTGTTGTGATGAAGTTAAAGTGAAGCTAATTGATTCACATTACACCTGATCATCATGAAAAGATCAGAAACTAGTTGCATTGAGGTGATTCAGATGCTAAAATTCAGAAACTGAGGTTGAGGCGAAAATCTATCAGCGAAGGCGAAATCTGACAGTGGATGGAGAAGCGAAGGTGTTGAAATTCGATTTCGTTCGTTAAGATCTTGAGTATTGTGTTGAGGACTTGATTTTGAGTTAAAGTCAAGCTTAATTCAGAAGTGTAAGTCGAATTACTCAACTAAACGTGCTGTCAGAAATCGTTCGAGGTTAGGGTTTGTTCGAAGTTTATCAGTTAGGGTTTATAATCATTGACGATTGTCGAACCGATAGCAGTTGACTGGTTGTGCCAACAAAGGAGTAGAACTTCATTAAGCAATTGATTGTTGAAGAGTTGTGAAACAAGTTTCACACTTCTGCGATTTTCGAACTTGTATTCTGCGAACGGAGCTAATTCCAGATCGAAGTTTTGTTGTCTATTGCAAAATGGCTGATGGAGTGAGATCTCGATCGGAAGCTGGTGCAAATGCTACAACCGGACCTCACTATATCACTATTGATCGTCTTCAGGACTTAAATAACAAAATGGATCGAATCTTGACACTATTGTTGGGAAAGGATTCGAATAAAGAAGATCGTTGGCAGCAAAATGAAGCAAAGCTTGTGAATTTGTAGGATCCGGTTAACAAGCAAGGAGAATCATCGATTGAGCACCAGGAGGAAGCTGTAATAGAAACGGTTGTTGTTAAAGATGAATTCGACCACGACAATGCTGAAATTGATGAACACAAGTTAGAAGTACCTGAGTTTGAGCAAGATGATCCTTATGAAGACTCTTTGCTTGAGTCAGAGTATCTTGCGGATGTTGAGGCACAATATGATTTGTATCCGGAATGGAAATATGATTCACATGTCAAAAGAATGATTAAGAAAGCAAAGAGTAAAACAAAGAGAGATCATATAAGTGAAGCGTTGAAAGATTTTGGGGGTAAAAAGAAGTTGACAAAGCCGAAGTTGAAGCGTGAGGTTGAAGAAGGATCTCAAATTGCTAATGTAAATGTTAGTCTTCAAGTTCATCTTCAATCAAATGAAGATAGGCCTCAAATCGAATGCCAGAGGTGGAAATAGTTGTCAGACCTCAAGTAACACCTCAAATGCAGCAACTTGATGAGGGACACCTCCAAACAAGAGTTGAGCAAGAATCTAAGAAATCTGAGAATTATTTTGCTGATTTAGGCTTACAGTTGGAAGCCTTTGTTTTGCAAACTGAGGTTTTCAGTCCATTATTGCTTGATCAGCAGCCTAGTTTGCAAACTCATATGGTTGATTTGAATGCTCAAGTTCACAACATCCAAATGTTTGATAAAGACAGTGTTGCAAGCTTTGTCTCCTCTAAGGATATTAAGCTGAATGAGTGGGAAGTCATTACTGCAGAGCACGTTAACTCAACAAGAAATCAGGTTCCAGAAGCTATTATGCACTGTTGGCAAGCCGATCGGCAAGTTCGGGATGATCTATTCTTTTATTGGAGGGAAGTTGTGACTCATCCACGTGCAAGTTCTTGGGATAAGCGGCCTCCTGACCCGGGAGAAGATTCTCAAGACTATATGAAGCTGAGAGGAGTCAAATTTTTGCTGAAAAGATGCACTCGAGCTACGAGAGTGCATTTCAAGGTTCATAACAGACAAAGCTTGGCTCTTATGCAAGAAATTGAGCTGATGAATGTGCTTGGGAATGGTGGACATCAATTGCAACATCAAGATGAGCTAGCTGATGGGAATCAAAGACTCATTCCCATAAATGCAATTCTGCAGCAAGCGAGGGTAGTGGCTGTAAGACTGGTTTGGTTTGGGTTGTGCAGACCACCAGAGCAGAACTCTCTAAATCTGATGCAAGCAATGACAACAAGACCTTTGGGCTGGAATTACTTCACCATCTGCATCAACATGGAATTCTTCAGCTGCGTTTTGATCTTGTTATATGCATGTTCTTTGCGGGTGCAAGAAATTGCAAGACAATTCAGCATAATCAAGCTTTTATCTACAACAACAAGTGATCTTCAAAGTCTCATTCTCTTTCATTCTTGAGGACAAGAATGTTTTCAAGGGGAAGGGAATGTTATGACCCGGGAATCCAAAGCATGAGTTGTTGGTAGTCTGGTTACTATCTTGCTGCTGCTGTGCTGATTCTACTGCTTTGTTGCTGTTCGTTACTGCTCTATTGCTGCTCTAGTTGTTGATTAGGCATGTTTACTTAGTTAATAGAATGATGTATTAGTCTTAGCTTACTTCATTAAGTCCTTTCCTTTGCTGCCTATTGTAATAAGCTGCATTTAGCACCTGAGTTGTAAGCCTGCAGTAAGCTTGCTGCAGCAGGTTGTTAGTGTTGTTTGGCTGTTAGGCTGATCTGGCGCCAAATAAGCATTTAAATGTTAGTTAGTATATTCTAGATGCTTCTAGATTGTTCTTAGCTTAAGTCGGTTACAAGTGGAGTCTTGATACAATGTACTTGTTTGCTTGCATTGCCTATAAGTAGTAGCTGCTGTAATTCAGTTGATCATTCAATCAAATATCTGAAAAAATATCTCATTTGAGATCAAAGCTTCTCTCTCTCATCTAACTCTCTCTAATTCTCATCTCCTTTCCATTCTTATCTCATCTAAGTCTAAAATCTCTACTTTCTCATCTCAATTTCACTTCTTTCTCATCTCAAATTCTCAATCTATTCTATTTTACTTAGCTTATGTTTGGGAATTGATCCCGATCATAACAGTGTGAAACCAGTTATGTTATGGTCTAGGCTACAAGCTCGTAGACTAGCGCTAATAATTTGGAAATCTCACCATAGCTACAAGCTCACACAGAGAAACACCAAACACAATCATAAATTTCCCACAGGGGTGCGCATATAACATAACATAAATCTATTATCAGAAGCATAATATAAATTCGGGATGTGGGCGGCTACCCACCCTTCATCCCTAAACTACAAGTCTACTCTTCCATAGGAGTTTTACACATCATTCAAATCCAAGAAAGAAAATAATAATGATAAAACTAAAGATTTGAAGACTCCCCCAATTGATATTGATGTTGGTCCTTGTTTTGATTCCCTAGTACTCCGACCACCTGTACTTTAGCGTTTGAGAATCCCTTGGACGGCTTCGGGAAGGAGAGGAGGCGTGACAAAAGATCCCCCTAAAATAATTAGGTATTCGATATTTAAATCACGCGGCAATGGCGTGGGCCGCATCCTCCATATATATATATATATATATATATATATATATAATATAATATAATATAATATAATATAATATAATATAATATAATATAATACAATACAATATAATATATAATATTATATAGTATATATTAACTATCCACGAGACCTATTTGGGTTACCGATTACAACCCGATTGGTCTTTCTTTTCCACACGTGGTCAGGTTTCTCACAGTAGTCTTCAATTATGCCTCGATTACGCTTGATTCTGCCACTTTTTACCCTTTGTTTGCTGCATTGTACTCCAAATCTAAATGTACCTAGGTTACAACAGAAACACACGTGTAAAAACCGAATATTTCGCAGGAATGAATAATAAAATATTTAAATATAAGGCACATCAACATCTCCAAGCCCACTCCTTATTTGTCCTCAAGCAAGATTCAACTTAAACTAACCAATGATAGGAAAATTTAGACGGGCATGCAATAGAAAGAGTAACTTGTGAAAACTATTTTCTGATCATATATGAAGGTATACCTGAGAGTACAAAATCTTTATGCGATGTTATTATTATACTGGTTCTAACTCGAGTCTCGCTATTCAGGTCTTTTTACTAGTATGTGAGCTTAGAACTTCTCTCCCTTTTGTTTTATTTCAAATCCTCCAAATTTAAGACAAATAGAGAGAATAATAGAAGGAATCAGGTATCCTAATCATTCACCACTAATCAATAGTGAAATCAAAATGCTTCTCTTTTTTCTCTTATTTTCCCTTTTTCTTTTTGCCTTAGTTTTTTTTTTTTTTTTTTTTTTTTTTCATGGTCAGATGTGTTTCCCTTAGACCCACGTTGCGAGTTTTTGGTCGGCAGCTCCCTATCCAGTTGGCTCAAGGTACTAGGTTTTAAGAGACCCCTACGGACCTAATGGCTCGAGTCCAAGGAATTCACAGCTTAATACGTTAGCACATACTCCTTTTTTGTTTTTTTCATTAGGTACTTGTGCTTATTATAGTGACCTAAAGGGTTGGTTCTTTTTAAGCTTTCCTATGGCCCATGCAGTGAGCTTTCGACTGGCAGCTCCCAACCTAGTTGGCTCAAGGTACCAGGTTTTAAGATACCCCTACGAGCTTACTTGCTCGAGACACAAGGGCTACAAGAACCAACTAGTCATTTTTTTTTTAATCACTCAAGATAAAGAGATACGAAATTGATTTCAACATTGTTAGGAGTAAAATGGTGGATTTAAATTCCTAAAATTATTTCCGCTATTTCAGCCTAAAAAGTAGGATATGTCACAAGATTAAGGGTGAAAAATAATAATCTCTCTAACGAGTTAAAAGAAAAAAACATAGATTCAAAAATCAGATCTAGAAATAATTTCATTACATAAATATTCTAATCATCATAGTACATCTTCAATTTAATCTTCAATAGAAATCACAAACAATTCTATGCTCATTCATGCAAAAACTTAGCTAATTTAAGCAAAAACAATGCTAAAAGGGCAATTAAGAGTTCACACCATTCATGACATCCCCAAACTCAAACCTTGCATTGTCCTCAATGCAAATCAACAACAACCCCAGTGCCTCAAGGGCTCCCGCGAAAGCGGGGCCGGGGGGGGGGGGGGAAGGGGGGGGGGGGGGGGGTGGATGTACGCAGCCTTCCCCCTTCAGGGTGTAAACTTGAAGAGAGGCTGTTTCCGAGGACCCCCAACCTGAGAGGTAAGTCTTCATCGCCTCATAGGGACCTGTGAGCAATGGACTGTGAGAAAATAGGTCATCAAAGCAAAAGAGTAAGCTATAGCATAAAAATGTCCTAGAGGAGACTACGAGGCACAACCTACCTACAAGGCAGCTAGTATACACAAATATGCCAAGTAAACAAATAAACAAATAAGCAAACAGGCCGATAGTAGACAGATAGGTATATAGGTAGATAGGTACAGCCTACTAAGCCTATACGCCTATGACCACATAAATAGCAGAATAAGCAGCAGTGTGAGGCCGCTACCTCTGCTACTCCTATGCAAGTCCTCCCTCGAGCTCTAGCTCTATCTAAGGCCATCTCCTTCCGTGGGTTTAGGTGGGTGAGGTCCTGCCGTACGACTGCAGTCGATCTTCCTTTGGCCTGTTTCATCCTGTTCTTCCTAGCTGGAACGAAGCTGATCGGAATACTTGACTGGAGCAGTGGATGGTCTCCTCCTGGTGTGCCTGAACCACTTCAAACACAGCTTCTTTATTTTATATTCTTTCTTCTATCTAGGCCACGCCCCACTATGCCACAAACCACATCCCTGATTGCCGCACCTAGGACTGCAAGTCCATATGACTAAGCTGTGGAATAGGCATACTGTCCTCAATGAAAATCGACGAAAATAAATATAAGGAAAGGAAAGAGATGACCTGAGGTATGGCGTATTTAACTATACGCGGTGAGCAAATCCAAAAGGGTAAAATAGAAGTAGCAAGCTGTAATCGAACACATAGAAGACAGAATACTAAACAAATTTGTTAGTAGTGTTAGAAATAAGGATCGTTAAAGGGTAAGTACTACAAGACAGTAGTGAGACCGCTATGACTTATGGAGCTGAATGCTAGCCAGTAAAATGTCAACATAAGCAAAAGATGAAAGTGGTGGAGATGAGGATGTTAAGATGGATGTGTAGACACACAAGATTGGACAGGAGTAGAAATGACGTCAGAAGAAGTAAATTAGGCGTCGCCCCGATAGAAGACAAGTTGAGGGAGCAACGACTACGGTGGTTTGGACATGTTAGGAGGAGACCCACAAATGTCCCGGTCAGGAGATGCCAGCAACTCCATATTATAGATGGCAAAAGGGGGAGAGGACGACCAAAGAAGAGCTGGATGGAGTCGATTCGACGAGACCTCGCATATCTCAACCTGAGTAAGGAGATGGCTCTACATAGAACTCAGTAGAGGATTAGTATAGGAGTACCAGACGTAGCAGTGTAGGAGCATCCCACTATAGCGGGCTCGTTTTGATAACACGACGATGCCTGGACATGGTTTCGGCTTGAATTGCTTGGTGCTCCCACGGCTGAATGGAGTCAACTCCACGAATGCACATGGAGGAAGAAGCAGGCAAATCGAGAGTTGATTAGAAACGCACCCAGGAATGCGAACATCTACCTACAGAGACACCTATTCCTCCATTGAAGACAAAGAAATTAGAAAAGAAATTAAAGAAGAATTCCATGAAGACAAGTGGACAGGACCTCGCCTACCCCAACCTAAGTGAAGAGGCGACCCTATTTTGAGCTTAGGGATGCCTATTATAGCTATGTAGGAGTATTTACGCATCAGTAGGCTATCTTAGGCTAGTCTGTAGACACGTAGTGCGGGTGCGTGTAGGGCGCTTAGGACTTATAGGATGTCTTCTTTACCCTATTTCACTCCACTCTCCATGATACTCCCTACACCCTCTCACACACTCTCTCTAATTCTCCCTCTCTCTCTCTCTCTCTATCTTTTCTCTTTATCTATCTCTCTCTCTCACTCTCTCTATATCCCCCTACCTCTCCCCCTCTTTTCCTCCCATGCCTCGTACGCTTTGTTCACATGTGCATACATACATGCATACATGCTTGCTTACTTACATACATACATACATACATGCATACATACTTATTGATTATGTGCCTATATGCCTGCTTGCTATTTGTTGTTCTCCCTTTCTCTTTTCTCCCGTTCTTTCTCATTAGGGATGAGTGATTGTACACCTGCGGGCATACTACGCACTCACCCAAATTGGGTCAGATTTTCAGGTTGGGGGTCCTCTGAAACAGTCTCCCGTCAGGGTCTCACCCTGATGGGGTAAGACTGCATACACCTTACCCCTCCCAGACCCTACACGAGCGGGAGCCCTTGGGGTACTGGGTATGTTGTTGTTGTTGTACCAGTGTTTAGTATGAGAGAAACAAAGTTAGTATGGTAGGGATAACAAAAGGATCTACAACACTGAGAGAGTTCATGTTGAAAAACAAATTAAAATAAAATTAAAAATAGGCGGGGTTGCCTCCCAAGAGCGCTAAGTTTAACGTCTTCAAACGGACTCCATTTGGAGCACAATATCAACCAAAATCCGAGGCAGTGTCTGCCATAGAACTCAGGTTGACCCAGTAGGGACGATCCCCAAACCCAATAGCATTTCGAGACCCGTGACTATCAAGGGGGGATACATTACCAGCATCGGGGTCACAAATCTCTATCCTACCAGGTGTAGCACAGTTATCGACACAAACAGGGACGCTATTACAATCATCAGTTTTAGTAGAATCGTGCTTACCCGGCTCTACCAAAGGGTCAATATCATCAACCCTATCACATTCCAACTCGTCCTCAATCTCAGGGTATTGAACAAAGTTCAAGACCTTCAATTTGCCCTTGAGGTTTCCAAAAGAAACCTCCAACACTCCCGTCCTACAGTGAATAACAGCGTCGACCGTTGCTAGAAATGGTCGACCTAGAATAATATAAGCGTTATGCTTTTGCTTAGAAGTAGGGTTTATATCTAAGACAATAAAATCCATAGGGAAGACAAACTTGTCAACCTTGACAAGTACACCTTCCACTACCCCATGAAGTACCCGCTCTGTCCTATCAGCTAGCTAAAGTGTAACATTAGTTGCCTTAAGTTGTCCTATTCCCAGTTCCTGAAAAAATGAATAAGGAATAAAGTTTACACTCGCTTCTAAATCTAGCAAGGCTCTACTGGTATAACACTCTCCTAAGATGCATCGAACGGTAAATGCCCCGGGGTCTCGAAACTTGGGGGGGTGCCCGACACTAAAATGCTACTCACCTTCTCTGTGAGTTGGACCTTCTTCGGGATATGCACTTGCGTGCGCTTCTTTTTGGTGCAAAGATCCTTAAGGAACTTGGCATACATAGGAATGTATTTAATGGCTTCAATGAACGGTAAGTTGATCTTCACGTCCTTAAACACATCTATGAGCTCAGCCCTCTTTGAGTTGTCCTAGGGCCGAAGAAAAAGGGATAACAGGTTCAAAAACCCTTTCAGGTGATCCCTCCCTATCAACAATGGGAGGGGGAGCCACATCCTTCTTAGTTTCAACCTCAACTTCCCTACAGTTCTTCTTTCCTGAAACCGATACAACCTGAGCTTGCTCATGAATGAGAAAGCTAGGGTTAGAACTAGTTGATCTTGTGGGATTTCTGAGTGGTTGGAAGGGTAGCCTCCCTTCCTTTCTCTTATTCAGTGCATGGGTCAACTGTCCTATCTGGTTCTCTAATTGGGCAATAGATTGCGAGTGAGACCAAATCAGTTGTGTGGCGTCCTGCATAAAGTGGAGCATACGCTTCTTGAACTGTGACATATATCCTGGAGGTGGAGGGAGAGGGTCATCATGAGCAACATTGGAGTGAGATTGAACATCATACCTGTGCCCTCCCTGAAAGATGAGAGGGTGCGCGTTACCTACAAAGTTGGGATCTTGTTGTCTCGTGGGTTGATATTGATTGGCGTCCTGCTTCCACGAGAAGTTCAGATGATCGCGCCACCCGAAATTGTAGGTGTTTGAGTACGAGTTGCTATTTCCCGAATATCCTTGAGCTACATGAACCTGTTCCTGCACGTATTCGGGGAATTGTGACGCATATAAACAATTAAGCACAAAATGGTCCTCACCCAAACAAAGATCACACAGAGTAATACCGCTTGATGACTCAACTACATTGACCATGTGCACATTCGTAGGATTCACATGCAAGTTCATAATCTGATCCATCTTCCTATTAAGGGCTCTAGTCTACGGTTGATGTCATCGTTGGGTGCTACGTCGTAGATACCATGTGTACCCCCTCTAACCACCCTCATAGAAGAGGCTTGGTCGAGAGAGTGGTCGCTGAGGCGTACAAATAGCGTCCATGCCTCGTCCTCGTCTTGTTGGTTAAATGCTCTCCCGCATGAAGCATTAACCATTTGTTTATTAGATGCACTAAGACCATAATAAAAATTTTGCACTAGAGCCCACTTGGGAGTCCCGTGGTGGGGACAGCTTCTAAGGAGCTCCTTGAATCTGTCCCAACTTTTATGAAATTGTTCCTGATCCTTTTGTTCGAAACTATTAATTGCACGCCTAACAGATATAGTTTTGGCTTTAGGATAAAACTTGATCAGGAACTTTTGTTGGAGGTTACCCCAAGTGGTGATTTCACCTCTCGAAAGAGACTGAAACCACATTTGGCTACGTCCTTTAGCGAGAATGGAAAAAGATGCAGCCTAATAGCATCAGTCGAGACATTTTGATAGTGACAAGTTTCGCAAATTTCTATAAACGCATCAAGGTGCTTGTATGGGCTCTCTATCGGCTTACCGTAGAAAGTAGGAAGCATGTTGATGATCTCGGACTTAAGCTCGAAGTTGGCATTACCCACAGTGGGTAACGTAACCTCGGCGGGTGCGATGTACATTTTGGGGATGAAGTGGTCCCCGATCGTACGCGGTGTGAAGTTAGCCATAGGGGAAAAAATTAATTAAAATAAATAAATAAATAAATAAAAATAAACAAAAAAGAAAAAAATGAATCAGAAAAATAAACCAACGAAAAATATAAATAGGTTTTTTTTAAAAACAAAGAAAATAGAAATAAAAATAAAAATAGAAAATAACTCGTTAATTTTCAAATCAACTTAGCTTGCCGATTCCCCGGCAATGGTGCCAAAAACTTGATGTGATCTTAAAGGTGTTTTAAAACCGTGTACTCGCAAGTGTACGAGATCGTCATAGCTAAATCAGGTATATGGGTCTTATTCGCAGGGAATCGGAGTTAAGTCGAATTTAGTTATTAATGAGCGGTTGAAATTGGGGTTTTGTTTGTTTGAATGATTTGTTAACTAAAATAGTAAAACTAAATACAAACTAAAGTTGCCAATTCAATTAAGGTTAGTTCAGGGAATGAATTCAGGGTAGCTTTACTTGTATCCCGTCATTATATTCTACTATGACAATGATTTAGGAGGCTTAGGCTACAAGCACTAAGCCTGGGTTAATATTTAAATTATGGCTTAGGGTAATGAACTAGTCCAAAGGCATAACCCATTGTATCACCCTAGCGTAGCATAGATTATCTCAATAGCACTAACAAATTCCATTCTCACTCCTAATTAGGTATTAATTTACATAAAAGATAGTGTTTAGGGTTGGGTACAACCTCAACCCTAATCACACTTGAAACCAGTTATGTTATGGTCTTGGCTACAAGCTCGTAGACTAACGCCAATAATTTGGAGATCTCACCATGGCTACAAGCTCAGATAGAGTAACACCAAACACAATCATAAATTCCCCACAGGGGTGCATATATAACATAGCATAAATCCATTATCAGAAGCATAATATATATCCAGGATACGGGCAGCTACCAGCTCTTCATCCCTAAACTACAAGTCTACTCCTCCATAGGAGTTTTACACATCATTCAAATCCAAGAAAGAAAATAATGATGATAAAACTAAGGATTTGAAGACTCTCCTGATTGATATTGACGTTGATCCTTGCTTTGATTCCCCAGTACACCGACCACTTGCGCTTCGGCATTTGAGAATCTCTTGGATCTCGTACCGGCTTCAGGAAGGAGAGGAGTGGCAAAAGATCCCATATATATATATATATATAATGTTATATAATATAATATAATATATATTAACTATCTACGAGACTTATTTGGGTTACCGATTACAGCCCAATTGGTCATTCTTTTCCACACGTGGTCGGGTTACTCATAGTAGTCTTCAATTATGCCTCGATTACGCTTGATTCTTCCACTTTTCACCCTTTGTTATCTACATTGTACTTAGACCTAGATTACAACAAAAACACACGTGTAAAAGCCGAATATTTTGCCGGAATGAATAATAAAATATATAAATATAAGGCACATCAGTGCCTCAATCCACTATAAAATTAAGTATTACAATCTCTAATTATAACCCCCCCAACCCCATACAATCATTATCAATCCAATCATCATCATCAACGTGACTATATTGCATGGTAAGTTACCAACTCTCCTCAATGTAGCTTTTGCACGGCGAGTGATGTGATTTAAGAGGTTGTTTTAAAACCGTCTACTTGCAAGTGTACGAGATCGTCATAGCAAAATCGAATATACGGGTTATATTTACAGGGAATTAGAGTTAAGTCGGATTTCATGATTAAGGAGCTATTGAATTTGGGGTTTTGTTGATTTGAATTTGTTAGATAAATTATTAAAACTAAATATAAACTAAAGTTGCCAATTCAATTAAAGTTAGTTTAGGGAATGAATTTGAGGTAGCTTTACTCGTATCTCGTCATTATATTCTACTCTGACAATGATTTAGGAGGTTCAGGCTACAAGCACTAAACTTGGGTTAATATTTAAACTAGGCTTAGAGTAATGAACTAGTCTAAAGACATAACCTATCATATCACCCTACGTGTAGCATAGGTTATCTCATTAGCATTACTTAATTTCTTTCTTGCTCTTAGTTCAATATTAAACCTATATTAACACTTAAGTTAGAGTTTGGGATAATGAACTAGTCTAAGAGCATAATCCATCGTATCACCCTCGGTGCAGTATGGATTATCTCAATAGCACTAACAAATTCCTTTGTCACTCCTAATTAAATATTAACTAGTTTTGCCCCGTGCGATGCACAGGTGTTGTTTACACTGTAAATCACGTGCTGGTATCGTTTGTAATCGAAAGTGGTGTCGTCATCCTAAGTAGAAGTGTATTATATTGTACAGGAGCTGTGTATATTGTATCATAACTATGAGCAACATATGAATTTGCTTTGACTTTTTTTTTTATAAAAGGTAAAATGTAAATGTCCCCATTTTTATATAGGTAAGATAGCATATATTTTACAATTTTATTATGTTAAATTATATATTAGTAACATGAAGTTTATATATTAATTTTTTTAGTCTATTAGCTTTATGAAATAATATTTTAGTCCAAAAATTAAATAAATTTAATAAAATATTTGAAACGGCAGTGTATAAGGATATAAAATAGACCTCCCATGACTTATGCAACTCTTCATCATTAGCAATGGCACAAAATTACGATCCATGTGTGCATTGAGGGAAATAGGTAAAAGATGGTGAGTTTACAACAAACAACAACAAGTTTTACTCACTTTTGTATCGTCATTTGGCTTATTTTATTTTTCATTTGACTTTTTGGATAAGTTATAAAATTTGAAAACGTTTATAGTAACTACTTCCTTTTAGATAGGGATTAGAGTTGTACATGGAAGAATTAGGCGTGGCCAACGGGCCCGGCCGGCCCGCACTGTAGCGGGCCGGGCCACGGGCCAAAAAATAATGGCCAATGGGCCTGGCCTGGCCCGGCCCGGGTTGAGCCCGGGCCCGTATAGCCGTTGCCCCAACTTCTCTTTTAAATGAGCCGTTGCAAACGGCTCTAAATTAAAAAAAAAAAATTATATACTTTTTTCTATAAATACTTAATCCTCCTCAACCTATTTCCTCACCAAATCTTCAATCCTCTCTTCTCACTCTATACATTCATCATCTCCTATCTTCTTCAACTTTGCTAATTGCAAAATTGTGCTCTAAAGTTCGAAGTTCATAAAGTGTTTGGCTGAAGTTCGAATTTCATTGTTCTCTCGTTTCGGTAATTTTAGTATCGCAATTTTATTTGGTTCACATTTTTAGTTATTTAATTTGCATTGCTAGTTGCATTTTATAAATACTAATCACTTATACTAATATGGCACGCAACTCTTCATCATCCACTGGAGCCGGTCATGCTACTTCTAGCTCTTCTCGGCCACCCAGAATCCCCAAAGGGAGTAAAATTGTCATACTTAATACGGAAGAACAAGCTTTTATACAACCCGACCCATCACCCCCATACACTGATGATAGCATAGATTATAACTTTTCACAACAACAAGATTATCATGAGTCGGGTGGTGGGGTTGGAGACTCACAAACTGATGGGGAACCCACGCCCACCACCGAAGCCCAGCCTGAAATTAGTACCTTTACTAGTAGGCGTACGACTAGTGAGGTATGGAATCACTTTACCTTTAATAGGACAACTAATAAAGCAACTTGTAAATTATGTGACCCACCTAGGAATTTTAGCCATCAACTTAGCAGTGGGACAGGCACATTAAACAGACATATACTTAGGTGCCACCCCGAGCAATACCCAGATAAGAGCCAACAACGTCTAGTACATCAAGTGACCGGTGCACTTGCTAATTTTAGGTTCTCTCAAGAGGGCAACCGAAAGGGGCTAGCTCAATATATAATTTTGAATGAAAGGTCTTTCAATGCCGGCGAAAACCCACATTTCGTCGACTACCTCCAACAAAATGTGAACCCCGCCATTGTGAGGATTCCTCGGAACACCGTAAAGCGGGACGCTTTTACGTTGTACCACAATATGAAAGCTGGGGTCTTAACACTTTTTGCGACGAACACGAGCATGTTCTCATTGACGTCGGACATATGGAAGTTGAAACCCGGCCAACCTTATCTGTGCATAACGGCACACTGGACCGATGACTCCTACATCCTCCAAAAGAGGATAATTCATTTTGGTATTTTAGATTGCCCCCACACTGCCGAGATAATTACGGGTGCGATTATGTCGGCAGTCCGCGACTGGGGCATAAAGCGACGTATCTTCAATATTACGTTTGACAATGCTACCAGCAGCACTGCATCCGTTACACATTTAATTAGGCACATGAGACCCATGTTAGGTGAGAAGTGCTTCCATATTCGTTGCATTTGTCACATTTTGCATTTAATGGTAATGGATGGTTTAGAGCTTCTAAATGCATCCCTTAACACCTTAAGAGCCGTAATAATATCTATTAAATCATCCGGAACTAGAAAAATAAGATTTAGAAATTTATGTAGGTAGCATGGCATAGAATATAAACAATTCAAATTAGACTCCCAAACTAGGTGGTCGTCTGCGGTAGAAATGTTAGAGCGCATTCTACCATATAAAGACGCTCTGATAGAATTTGCACAGGACAATCGCCCAGAATGGAGCGATTACAACCTGAACGGTATACATTGGGAGACAATAGATGAAATTTGTAAGTTTTTTTGCATGTTTAAAGAGGCCACGATATTGTTTCGGGTTGCTACTATCCGACCATGCCTCAAGCAATATCAAGATTGCTTGATATTGTAAATTGGATGGCGGGTAATGAATCCAACCCCATTTTGTTCAAATCGATTAAGGCAATGAAAGAAAAGTTTGCTAAATATTATTTTGATCTACCGCTTACATACTGCTTAGCAACTATTTTAGATCCTCGTTGTAAACACGGGGGTTTAAACTTGTTTTGCCAACATTTTTTCAAATTTTTGTATCCTAATCGCAATATCGACACTTTCATTACCGAAGTCGATAACGACTTGCGTAGTTTATTTTTCCAATATTCCCAGAAATTAGCGTCCAATAATCCATATCCTAGTACTGCTGCAGTAGGATCTTCCACGTCTAGTGGAAGTAGTTCACACACGTCATATTCGTGGAAGCTGTTGGAGCAATTTACGCCCACAGTAGCCCCCACGTCATGTGACGAGCTAGATTATTATTTGCAGACACCATTGGTCCATATTTTCGAGCCGCTGGCCAACCTGCATTTTGACATTTTGTAATGGTGGAACACAAACCAAACCCAGTACCCCGTGCTTTCCACCATGGCACGTGGTATACTAAGTTGTCCGGTGTCTTCAGTAGCATCGGAGTGTGCTTTCAGTCTTGGTGGTAGGTTGCTCGGAACGAAGAGCGCGAAGCTATCGCCGTCAAGCTCAGAGATGTCCGTGTGCTTGAAGGATTGGTTGCTAGTTGAGGCAAGGGATCAATAGAGAATGAAGCTGGATTCATCGAGTGATGAAGAAGATGACCGCACCACTGATACGTCAAACGATGGCATAGAAACTCCCCAATACGACTGATATCGACACTTTTGTATATCAATTATTTACTTTTAAATATTTAGGTCAAAAAATGACCGCACCCCCCATATGTCAAACTTTGTATTTTTTGATAAACAAATTTGTACTTTTAAATATTAGGCTCCAACTGCGTTGTATTTATACTTGTTACGTTATTTATTTACCATTATTTTTTTGATAAGATATTTACCATTATTTACTATTACTTATTATATATTTTATTTTATTACATATATTTAGTATTATTTTTTTTGAACATGTATATTTAGCATTATTAGTGCTTGAAAAAAATTATATTTGTATCTCATATTATTTATCTGTGAAATATAATAATTTTAGTACAAAATAATTATGTATTATTTAAATTTTGCTCTTTTTTTTTAAGCCGACAGAAGCGTGCCAGGCCCGGCCCGGCCCGGCCCTGCTCCCAAACGGGCGGACCCGGCCCGGCCCTCTACAATACCGGGCCGGCCGGGCCCCGGCCTGTGGCCACGCCTAGGAAGGATGTTGCAATGTAAATTTTTATTTTCTTTTGTACAATATTACATTTTGTAAATTTTGCATTCTATTATTTAATATTTTCTTTTTTACTTTTTATATAAACTTAATACCTGTAAAATCTATGATGAAAAAAAAAACATTTGTAAAGTCGCATACATGCATATCATAAGCTTATAATACTAATTTAATTTTCCTTTTTCTTGTATTTCAGAAAAGTTGAATAGTATTACTCTAAAATTAAAATAGAAAATTAAGGTATGGACAGTTTTTTGGGAGTTGCGGATGGATTTTTGTTTTCGCTTGTGCCTTTTAGGCGGCGTTATTGTAAGGATATACAATTCTCTTTTCTTTTCACTTTTCTTGTGGTTCGCAAATGTAAATAGTGATAGTTTTGGAAGGTAAAAAAAATATAAATTTTTTTTTTTTTTTGTGTTATTATTAATTGAGTTAAAGGTAGATTAATATATGTTATTCATATGGAGTTTTTATGATTAAAGAAAATGTAGATTTTGGAAATATAGAATGGTTGAAATGGAAAATTTCTATTTTAGGCTCAAATATCTCAATTAAAATAGAAGTTGACATATTTAGTGAAAATGGTGACATATTTAGTGAAAATGGTGTAAGGGAAAAAAAAAATTATGTACAATATTTTGTGAATTAAAATAACTAAATTTACCTGTAATATACAAAATCATGCCTAATATATATATATATATATATATATATATATATATATATATATATATATTAATGGAGCGAATCTTTATTTTATTTTGATATTTAAACACTAAAATATATTATTTAGTAAAAAAAGTGCATAAATTAGTTTGTACTTAAAATTTACTAAAAAGAAAATGAACTAAAATAGAATGGACCATTATTAGTTGTTTTTTCTTGAGCAAAAATTAAATAAAAAGAAAATTTACTACTATACAATAAGTTGTTGATTTAATATTCTTTCCTTGCCAAAAATGAACTAAAATAAAAATTGAATAAAGTGCACAAAATAGCTTTTCTTGAGCGAAAATTAAATAAAAAGAAAATTTACTACAATATAATAAGTTGTTGATTTTATATTCTTTCCTTGCCAAAAATGAACTAAAATGAAAATTAAATAAAGTGCACAAAGTAGCCTTTTTCTTGAAACTATCAACACTCATTGTTTCGTTGAATCCAAGAGCCAATCTAAGCTCCTTCTTTGTAGAATAGAACCTCCTCCCTTCTTCTCCCAGATCAAAACCCCTAGACCTTAGTGTTCCCATCACGGCCTTCACGGCATCTCGGTACGGAGCCATTGGCAGCGGTGCAGCAATGCTTAGGTTTGGCCACTGTGTGAGTTATGTGGTCTTGTGTTAGGTAAGTGGTGCACTCTCTTAGGTCAGGCCATTGTTTCCTTCAAAGGCTAGGTTCATACCTGAGTAGGCACATTGTTTCCTTGAAATAGCAGAGATCGAGATTATTAGAACTGTCTATTTTATTTTGTGTTGTGGTTTGTCTTCGGGTGGATTTGGAGCGGTGAGGTTGGTAGGAGTAGTGAAATTTTGTTTTTTAGTCATTTTTCACTTCCTTTCAATTCATTGATTTAAATATGCATCTGTGTAATGGCTTTGTACTCGCCATTTCCTTTTAATGGTAATTTATTATTGCAATTAAAATGGATTTGTGCACATTGATTTGGCTTTGTATAGTCCCAACTGTTACATGTTATTGTATCATAATTTCTGACTTTTTAGTTTTCTTTTCCGATTGACATTTTCTTTCGTTGTTAATTTATCGTCACAATTGAAATTGCTGATTTTCATGAGATTTTTTTTGTATATATATCATGGGAAATGAATATATTGATAATTAATTATATATGCACATCAGTTTTCTCTTTATTTTGTAGCCGTTTGGATACCCAAAATTAGCGTGGAAATTGAATTTATTAACTATTAATCATACATAAGCATTAATTTGCACTTTGGTGTTGCAACTGTTTCATGGAGAAGATTAATGGCTAAGTCTTGAAAATGCTGAAGAAAAATTACAGAATTTCATAATTATTTGTGTGTAGAATTAAATGCATTAAAATTGTATTAAAGATTTATTTCATTTTTTTTCCTCTCTTTTCTATGGAAACTTAATGGGCATCCTCTAGAATTTTAGTGTTTAGGTTTTGTTGAGCATAGGTAAAAGTTAGGGCTTTCTTCAATAGAATAGATAGATTTGTATAAAGGATTGTGTTTAGGGTTGGATACAACCTCAACCCTAACCACATGTAAAAATTAGTTATGTTATGATCTAGGCTTTAAGCTCGTAGACTAACTCTAATAATTTAGAGATCTCACCATGGTTACAAGCTCACACAAAGAAACACCAAACACAATCATAAATTCTCCACAGGGGTGCGTGTATAACATAATATAAATCCATTGTCAAAAGCATAATATAAATCTGGGATACAGACGGCTACCCGCCCTTCATCCCTAAACTATAAGTTTACTCCTCCATAGGAGTTTTACACATCATTCAAATCCAAGAAAGAGAACAACACTAATAAAACTAAGGATTTGAAGACTCCTCCAATTGATGTTGACGTCGATCTTTGCTTTGATTCCCCAGTACTTCGGCAATTGAGAACCCCTTGGATCTCGTAGCAGCTTCGGGAAGGAAAGGATGAGAGGAGGCATGGAAAAAGATGGGAAAATAGGTCTCCCCCTCCCTATTTATAAGTGGGGCGTGCTTTAGGGTTAGTGTCGTGCCATCCCCGATCGATTGGTGGTCAAGTCGATCGATCAGCGCCCCCCTAACTGCTTGCGCAGTTAACTTAAAATGAGCATAAATTTTGATCCGTAAGGAGTTATAAGCCAAATTATATACCAAATCGAAGATCTCGAAGAGATCTACGTGACTCAAGTTGTTTTATAAGTAGATTGGCAAACTATTAGGTCATAAATACTCTTCTTTTAACCTTTTGCTCGTTTAAAGCTTGACTGATTGCCCAAATTGCATGGTCAATCGATCCACGCGCCCAAGGAAAGACTCTTTTTGATCTAATCTTGACCTGACGGGTACTTCTTTTGCATATGTGATTGAGTTTCTCAAAGGAGTCTTCAATTATGCCTCGGTTACACTTGATTCTGCCACTTTTCAACCTTTGTTTACTCCGTTGCACTCTAAGCTAAAATGTACCTAGATTACAGCCAAAACACACATAAAAGCCAAATATATTGTGGGAATGAAGAATAAAATACACTAATATAAGGCACATCAACATCTCCAAATCCACTCTTTGCTTGTCCTCAAGCAAGATTCAATTTAAACTAGACAATGATGGAAAAATTTAGCCAGGCATGCAATAGTAAGAATAACTTGTGAAAACTATTTTATGATCATATTTGAAGGTATACCTAAGAGTAGAAAGTCTTTATGTGATGTTATTATTATATCGGTTCTAACTCAAGTCTTGCGATTCAAGTCTTTTTACTAGTATGTGAGCTTAGAACTTTTCTCCTCTTTGTCTTATTTCAAATCCTTCAATTTTAAGACGAATACAGAGAATAGTAGAAGGAATCTGCTATCCTAATTATTCACCGCTAACCAATAGCGAAATCAAAAGGCTTTTTTTTTTTTCCTCTTGTTTTCCCTTTTTTTTCTTTTTTTTTTTCATGATCAGACGTGTCTCCCTCAGACCCATGTAGCGAATTTTTGGCCGGTAGCTCTCGATCCAGTTGGCTTAAGGTGCCAAGTTTTAAGAGACCCTTACAGACCTAATGGCTCAAGTCCAAGGAATTCACAGCCTAATCCGTTAGCACATGCTCCTTTTTTTTCATTAGGTATTAGTACTTATTATAGTGACCTAAATGGTTGATTCTTTTTAAGCTTTCCCTGTGGCCCATTTAGCGAGCTCTCGACCGGCAGCTCCCGATCTAGTTGGCTCAAAGTACCAGGTTTTAAGAGACCCCTACAGGCTTACTTGCTCGAAACACAGGGGCAACAAGAATCAACTAGTCACCTTTTTTTTTTTTTAAGGGAATACGCAAGATAAAGAGATAGCAAATCAATTTCAACATTGCTAGAAGTAGAATGATGGATTCCAATTCCTAAAGTTATTACCGCTATTTCAACCTAAAAAGTAGGATATGTCGCAAGACTAAGGGTTAAAAATAATAATCTCTCTAATGAGTTAAAAGACAAAAATACATATTTAAAAGTTAGCTTCAAAAATAATTTCATTACATAAATATTCTAATCATCATAGTACATCTCAAATTTGATCTTCAATAGAAATCACAAACAATTCTATATTCATTCATGCCAAAATATAGCTAATTTAAGCAAAATGAAGCTAACAGGACAAACAAAAGTTCACACCATACATGCCTTCCCCAAACTCAAACCTTGCATTATCCTCAATGCAAATCGACAAAAATAAATACAAGCAACGGAAGGAAAGAGATGACCTAAGGTGTGGTATATTCAGCTATGCATGGTGAGCAAATCCAAAAAGGAAAGACAAAAGTAGCAGGCTGCAATCAAAGACATAGAAGACATAATACCAAACAAACTTGTTAGCAGGGTTAGAAATAAAGATTGTACAAGTGTATAGTAAAAGAGAAACAAAGTTGGCATGGGAGGGATAACAAAATGATCTACAATTGAACGAGACTTCAAGTGGAAAAAAAAAATTAAAACAAAATTAAAAGTAGGTTGGGTTGCCTCCCAAGAGTGTTAAGTTTAACGTCTTCAGCCAGACGTAGTTTAGAGAACAATGTCAACCAAAATCTGAGGCAGTGGCTGCCATAGAACTCGGGTTGACCCAGTAGGGACGATCCCCTAACCCAACAGCGTTTCTAGACCCGTGACTATCAAGGAGGGAAACATTACCCGCATCGGGGTTGCGAATCTCTATCCTACCAAGTGTGGGTGATGATGCACAGCTATTGACACAGACAGGGACACTATTGCAATCATCACTTTTAGTAGAATCAGGCTTCGTTGATTCTACCAAATGGTCAATCTCATCAATCCTGTAGCATTCCAATTCGTCCCCAATCTCAGGGTGCCGAAAACAGTTCGAGACCTTTAGTTTGCCCTTAAGATTTCCAAAAGAAACCTCCAACACTCCTATCCTACAATGAATCACAACATCGGCCGTGGCTAAGAACGGTCGACCTAGAATATTGGGAGCGTTTTGCTTTTGCCTAGGAGTAGGGTCTATATCTAAGACAAAAAAATCAACAGGGAAGATAAACTTGTCAACCTTGACAAGTACATCTTCCACTACCTCGTGAGGTACCCGCTCTATCCTATCAGCCAACTGAAGTACGACATTAGCTTGCTTAAGGTCTCCTATACCCAATTCTCAAAAAACTGAGCAATGGATGAGGTTTACGCTCGCTTCTAGATCTAGCAAGGCTCTGCTGGTGTAACGCTCTCCTAAGACACATGGAACTGTAAATGCCCCGGCGTCTTGAAACTTGGGTGGGGCGCCCGACACTAAAATGCTGCTCACCTTCTCGGTGAGCTAGACCTTCTTTGGGATATGCACTTGGGAGCACTTCTTTGTGGTGCAATGGTCCTTAAGGAGCTTGGCATACATAGGAATGTATTTAATGCCTTCAATCAATGGTAAGTTGATCTTCACGTCCTTAAACACATTTATGAGCTCAGCCCTCTCTGGGTCAAATACCCCTTCTCGTGAATCCCTCCCTATAAGCAATGGAAGGGGGAGTCACATCCTTCTCAATTTCAACCTCAACTTCTCTAAGGTTCTCCTCTCCTGAAATCGACACAACCTGAGCTTGCTCACTAGGGTTAGAGCTAGTTGATCTTGTGGGATTTGTGAGTGGTTGGGGGGTAGCCTCCCTTCCTCTCTCCTATTCAGTGCATGGGTCAATTGTCCTATCTGGTTCTTTAATTGGGCAATAGATTGCGAGTGAGACCGAACCAATTGTATGGTGTCCTCCATAAAGTGGAGCATATGCTCCTTGAACTGTGATGTATATCCTGGAGGTGGAGGGAGAGGGTCATCATGAGCAACATTGTAGTGAGGTTGAACATCATACTTGTGCCCTCCCTGAAAGATGGAAGGGTGCGCGTTACCTACAAAGCCGGAATTTTTTTGTCTCGTGGGTTGATTTTGATTGGCGTTCTACTTTCACGAGAAGTTCGGATGATTACGCCACCCGAGATTTGTTAACTAAAATAGTATAACTAAATAAACTAAAGTTGCCAATTCAATTAAGGTTAGTTCAGGGAATGAATTTAGGGTAGCTTTACTCATATCCCGTCATTATATTCTACTATGATAATGATTTAGGAGGCATAAGCTACAAGCATTAAACTTGGGTTAATAGTTAGACTAGGCTTAGAGTAATGAACTAGTCGAAAGGCATAATCTATCATATTACCCTACGTGTGGCATAAGTTATCTCATTAATACTCCTTAATTCCTTTATTGCTCTTAGTTCAATATTAAACCTGTATTAATACTTAAGTTAGGATTTAGAGTAATGAACTAGTCTAAGGGCATAACCTATCGTATCACCCCAGGTGTAGCATGATTTATCTCAATAGCACTTACAAATTGTTTTGTCACTCCTAATTAAATATTAATTTGTATAAAGGATTGTGTTTAGGGTTGGGTACAACCTCAACCCTAACCACGCGTGAAAACCAGTTATGTTATGGTCTAGGCTACAAGCTTGTAGACTAATGCTAATAATTTGGAGATCTCACCATGGCTACAAGCTCACACAAAGAAACATCAAACACAATCATTAATTCCCCACAGGGTGCGTATATTACATAACATAAATCCATTGTCAAAAGCATAATATAAATCCGGGATACGAGCGACTACCTACCATTCGTCCCTGAACTATAAGTCTACTCCTCTGTAGGAGTTTTACACATCATTCAAATCCAAGAAAGAAAACAATAATAATAAAATTATGGATTTGAAGACTCTGCTAATTGATGTTGATGTTGATCTTCGCTTTGATTCCCCATTACTCCGACCACCTGCACTTCGGCGTTTGAGAACCCCTTGGATCTCGTAGCGGCTTCGGAAGGAGAGGATGAGAGGAGGCGTGGCAAAAGATGGGAAAATAGGTCTCCCCCTCCCTATTTATAAGTGGGGCGTTCTTGAGGGTTGGTGCCGTGCCATCCCCGATCGATCGGTGGTCAAGTCGATCGATCGGCGCCCCCTTGACAACTTGCACAGTTAATTTAATACGAGTATAAATTTTGATCCGTAAGGATTTATGGGCCAAATTACATACCAAATCGAAGCTCTCAAAAAGATCTACGTGATCAAAGTGGTTTCATGAGTAGATTGTGTTGGGAAAAAAACATATGAATTTTGTTGAAAGATAAACTCTGATGGGTTCACAGTTCTCAACAATGGTCACAACAATAGGCACCTATTAGAGCACTTAGAGTAGGAGACTCTTCTCTCCACCTAAGCCCCCGGTCGGAGAGTCACGCTTCGTGACACCTCACGTGAGAGAGTTCCCGGGAATAGGTTTATCTCTATAAACCTTTTGCCCTAATACCGGTTATTGGGATGAATTTCAAAAATTCTCCCTAAAGATTACGCAGCGGAACAGGTTTAGAATTCATAACTCTAAACCTAGGGTTGATTTAAAATTCCTAATTTTAAATCTACTGACTTAAATTCATAATTTAAATCAACAGATCTAAATTCTTAATTTAGATCTACCAGCCTTTTAGTCTAATACATTCATTAATACATAAACTTAAATAGGTATAATAACAAATACTATAAATAAATAGAAAAGCGAAACTAAAAGAAGAAGGAAAGAAAAACATACCTGGAATTGCCCCAATATAAAGAAAACCAGAAAGACAATAATATTCTTCAAAATTGAGACCTCGAGACCTTCTACGCAATGACCTCGAACTGCTCGGAGGGTGGGCTCCGAAAAATATTAAACTGGATCTCCGAAACAATTACAGAAATCCTAAAGAATTATTTTGAACTCGAATACCAAACCTCAGAATAAGCCCCTCTATTTATAGAAATATTTCGGAGCGAAAAAAGCAAAAAATTAGATGTGGGACGCGCAAAACAAATGGGAGTTTTAAGTCCAAAACGCAGCGTTTCGTGCATAGCGCAGTTAAAACGCGTCGTTTTAACCAACAGTGCACCGCCTCTTATTTTAAATTAAGGATGACACGTGTCAGGCCGTGATTGACCCATCATAGAACACCCGGATCGCCACAGTGGGCGTGTCGCGCGCTGTTTGGTTGGATCCGTTTCACATGGATCGCCACTGTGCAGGTACAAAACGTGATTTTTTTTTTTTTTTTTTGCTTTGTTTCTCACATGTAAAAATTCATCTTATGAATTTTAATTTTCAAAAATATTTTATTTTATAATTTTTATTATTTATTCATCACATGAATAATACTTGGCAAAATTAATTTACCTATCGTATGGATAAATAATTCATCTCATGAATTCTTTAATATTTTTCTAATGGCAATAAAATACAAAGGCTTGCGTAGGGACCCCGGGGAAAATTTAAATCTAGCTCCAAATGGGTTAAATTAAATCATCTCATGATATTAATTTAATTACCATTTAATGAGACTTAATTCCACTAAATAAATCTTACTGTGCTCCAGACTTAAATTATTTATTCGATATCTCCCTAATATACTGTATTGATGACAACAACCCCTCCACTAGATGTCCATGAGAAAGGATAAATATAACTACTACCATTATCCTTCTCGCAGCTTCTCCATTAGTTACCGACCCACCATTCACTGAATAATTCATTTATACTTGAACATATTCACAGTATAAATTCCAAAT
This sequence comes from Simmondsia chinensis, assembly GCA_018398585.1. NCBI lineage: Eukaryota > Viridiplantae > Streptophyta > Magnoliopsida > Caryophyllales > Simmondsiaceae > Simmondsia > Simmondsia chinensis. Next base: position 14,211,995 of record JAGTTD010000013.1, read on the forward strand.
GTCAAACACTTGGAATACTTTAGCCAAAGTTTTCGAACTATTCAAATATTTGCGAATCAACTAAGGGGATATCTGTATCTCATAAGAGACTGTAGATTCCCTATTGAATACCTAATCCTTGTCACACTTCACGCCTCTACCCAGTGTACGTGGGATTTCAGTCATTCGTTTTAGACCTTACTTATAGTACACCAAAGTAACTAACGCTCTATGCACAAGTCCAGAATACCCTAAGGATTTAGAGCCGTCGTTCAAACAGTACAATGCGAATCACTCATCTCCGATAGCAGTCTAGAAATAAGTAACCCACATGGTCCAACTCAGTGTGTTAAGCACACTAACCTAACACTTTTGGATCTCCATCCACATGACCAAGACAAGCCATCTAAAGTGTCATGTTATAGTCTTAATATACAAGTGGTCCAGACTTGTCTTCGACTACGAATCTTTCAAACAACAATCCATATCATTTGTTCTAAGTCTATCTGTGGCTTAGTCTCATAAAACACTTAGAACAAACATGTAAATTGTAGTCTGAGAATTACACCCATCTCATGGATGCCTCTCGAAAGAAAATCACATACAGTATAAATGCTCACATACACGAATTTAACTAGGAAACGACTGGAACTTTAATTTTATTTATTAATTAAAATAATATATCCAGAATAAATCTGGATTTCAGGACACTGTTCCTAACAGATTGGCAAATTATTGGGTCATAAATACTCTTCTGCGGGAGCCCATGAGGCACTGGGATTGTTGTTGTTGTTGTTGTTGTTGTAAATACTCTTCTTTTAACTTTTTGCTCATTTAAAGCTTGACCGATTGCCCAAATTGCGTGGTCAATCGATCCACGCACCTAAGGAAAGACTCTTTTCAATCTAATCTTGATCCAATGGGTACTTATTTTGCACACGTGGTTGGATTTTTCAAAGGAGTCTTCAATTATGCCTCGATTACGCTTGATTCTGTCACTTTTCGACCTTTGTTTGCTTCGTTGCACTCTAACCTAAAATGTGCCTAGATTACAACCAAAACACACTTGTAAAAGCCAAATATATTGCGGGAATGAAGAATAAAATGCGTTAATATAAAGCACATCAGCATTCCACCAACCCTCCTTAATATAACTACTGCATGGAGAGTCACCAACCCTTCTTAATGTAACTACTGCACGACGAGTCACCAACCCCCTTCAGCGTGTAGCTTTTTCATAACGAGCCACCAACCCTCCAACACGTAGCTTTGTAAAGAGGATGCTACAAATTTTTATCAATGTCTTTAATTCACAAAATCTCTCAACATCAATCTCTCTCCCCCTACCCGGATATCCCCTATGGTACCCTTTTACAAAATCTGTATGCTCTCACATCTTTCCTTTATTTTTCTCACACTTCAAACCAATAACCCTCAACCTCTATTTATAATTGAGTTACCTAAATCTAATCTAATTTAAAATATTAATTCATATCAAACTTATTTAGGTAACCCAATCTTAATCAAATATCTCTCAAATTAAATCTAAATCATAACAAATTAATATTAATTTTGAGATAAATAATATTCTACTAATCTCCCCTTATCTCAAAATTAATATCCTTTTTTTTACAATTGTCTAGTTCCTCCTTTTTTAAATCATCTTTCACACCCAAAATTACAACCTAGCACAAAGAAAGTCACTTGTACCACTCATGTCCCCAGCACTTAAACTGATCACCACCGGATGAGCCGCCGCTCGAGCCACTGACCACAACCACCACATACCTAGTTGCCTCACTATCACTAGAACCTTCGGCCAAGCTTGGACTAGCACTTATCCCTTTAGCGCAGTTTAGGCTCAAACCACCGCAAACTCCTCTCTTCTTCTGGTTCAACTCCTGCACCGACCCATTGTTCTCTTCATTGCCACAGCAACCACATTTCTCCTCTGCTTAGTAGATTTTCCCAACTTGCTCTAATACCCCTTGTTGGAAAAATTTACACAATCAAGCACCATGGAAGCAAAAAACATCAAAAGAACATTGAAACAAGAAACCGATATTTTAACGTGGAAACTCTCTATCAACTACAGGGAAAAACCACAGGACCCAACGAGTGCCTAAGGATTACAATCTCTAATTATAATACCCAACCCCATAAAATCTTCAATCATCAATCACCAACATCAATGTGACTATTGCACGGTAAGTCACCAGCGCTCTTCAAGTGTAACAACTGCACGGCTAGTCATCAAGCCTCCTCAATATAGCTTCTGCATGGTGAGCCACCAACCCTCCTCAATGTAACTACTGCATGACGAGTCACCAACCCTCCTCAATATAACTACTGCACGGCGAGCCACTAACCCTCTAACACGTAGCTTTGGAAAGAGAAAGTTACAAACTCTCATCAATGTCTCTCAATCACAAAACCTCTCAACATCAATCTCTTTCCCCTGCTCGGGTACCCCCTAGGATACCCTTTTACAAAACCCATGTGCTCTCACATCTTTCCTCTCCTTTTCTCACACTTTAAACCAATAACCTTCAACCTTTATTTATAGTTGAGTTACCTAAATCTAATCTAATTTAAAATATTAATTCAAATCAAACTTATTTAGGAAACTCAATCTTAATCAAATATCTCCCAAATCAAATCTAAACCATATCTAAATCATATCAAATTGATATTAATTTTGAGATAAATAATATCTTACACTATATAACCTATTGCTACGGTTAATCACAAGTTAATGCGTCCAAAGACCTTGGTTGTTTTGCATGATCGCTTAGTTTTTCGAGGTGCAATAAATGCTGAAAGTGTGCTTTAAAACATTGACATGGGTAGCTTTAGCTCTTCTTAGCTCTTGTCCCACATTGAAATAAGAGGTTTGGGACTTTCCTAAGTTGATTTTTTCCAACACTTCATCCCACATGCCGCATTGAAAGAATGTGAAAAGTGCCCGTCTAAAATAACCCATCTTAAGTGTTATGTAATAGTATATCCCACATGGAAAAATGAGCCTCACACCTAACACTTTCCCTTGTTTATCTTATCCCACATTGATTTGGGGAAAACATTAAACCTTATATTAATATCGCAATGTCCACTGTGCTTGGTAAGTTCTTAAGCTCCCATTGGAGCTAAGGTAGACCCTGGCCGCACGCGCAATCGAGGTCGGGCGATCGGTGCAGTCATGTTTGTTTCCGGGAGAGATTTTTTCTTTTGGGATTTACTAGTCATTCGAGGAATAAACATGCCTGAAGATTCCTAGCCGTTGGCAGGATTAATAATCTTGTAACTGGTAGGTTAATGCAGTAATAATGGGCAACTACAAGCCTTTTGAATTTTGGCCAATAAATTCAATGCCTTCTCCATCTGCCGATGTAAAGGATCTGGTAGGTCCCTCTAAAAACACAAGAAAAAAAAAACCATTGGTTCTCTCTCTCGCCCTTCTACTCTCTTGTGTTAGTTCTCTGGCTGGAAATTGTTCGAGGCTCTCCCATATCGTAGCCCTCAAGTACACGGGTGTTGCGATCGCCGCGTTAACCTTGGGAGTTGATTGTCAAAAGGCTAGTGTGTACCAGTTGCTGGGGCAAATTCGACTTTAAGGCAACGGTTATTCCACGATGCAATAATCCCTTTCCACTTCTTTGAGTTTTCTGATCACTCTAACTTTTCCCGAGTTGACCTTACGTCTTCCATTTTTCCAGCATGATACACATATACACCCACTAAAGGCTATAAGGTCCTTTTTAGACAAATATTTGAATGTTTGCTCGAGTTTGTAGGGGACCATCGAAATTGACGTAACAAAACCTCAATAGATCAGATGCATTGAACAATAAATTCTCCCATATGGATAGAGGCGCTTATAACCTTGCCTTTGGCTTTAAAAGGAGATTAGAAAGATACACGGACGACTTGACTGTAGTATAGGTCCGATGTTTTTGTAAGTAGTAAGCAACAAATCTCCCCTTGTTTTGGGAAAGTTGGTGGTCGTGTTTGAATCCTTTCAAGGCAAGGGCTAGCCTGATTCGACATTGTTGTTTACTTTGGTCCAATCAATATAGTTTTAGTTACCAGTGCATATGTAGTCTAACTTCCTATGATCAAGTCTTTCTGGCCCCTGTGAACATACAACAACAAGAAGCTCATTGCCTCAAGGGCTCCCGCATATGCAGGGTCGGGTGGGATTTACGCAAATTTACCCCTTTAGGGTGCTGAGGGCCCCAAACCTGAAAAGCATAAAAGCAAATAGCAAAAAGTAATAAAAGCATCTAAGCATAAAAGAATAAGAGAATATAAACAATGTCACAGAGCAAGCAAATAGAAAGTATAAAGCAGCAATAGAAAATAAAATAACTCACATCCATATCAAGTAAATGAAACAGGCGGCCATATAAGCCTAAGGGCACTTGTGAACATCTTTTCTTAATATATTAAAGAGGGTCTGCCTAGCCTATAGGATCTTGTGGAACCAAGAGAAAGTAGAACCAAATCAAGATGATATGTATCAATCCCTTTTCTCAACTTGTGCTTGTTAATGCACTGTAGTACCGAAGACTTCGTGCCTTCAACAAATATTGTAAAAGCATAAAAATATCATGCCATCATTGTTTTTACTAGGGGGGTGAACAAGCTCTGGTTTGGGTTGGGACAACAATGTTTTGTGTGGTTCATACTCTGCTTGAAGCTTGTGGAGCCAAGAAAGGTTTGAACTTGTTCAAGCTTAACTTCTCCCATCTAGGCTCATTTAGGATTGAACTTTACTTCCTTTTTTGTTTTTTTTTGTTTTTTTTTTTTTTGGGGACAAACAGTTGACTCAGTTGAGCACATTTCGATCCATAATTCATATTTGAGTTGGCTTTGTTAGGCTCATAAGCCTCCAAATTAACTAAGCGCATAGCGCACATGAAGAGCTAAGTCTCTCAAAACTTTTTGACAAGTTAACTCAACTCATCGACACCCCTACACTTAAACAATGAAATCAAGATCTAATCCAACAAAACACACCAGCAAAACCAATCCTTTTACAACCAAGGTAATTAGAACCCGTGTCCCTACACCATCTTTATTTAGCATACATCATCATCTCTCACTCAATATATCAGCATACACACAACATATACACACCGAAATTAGAAAAACAAAGAAAAAAGACCAAAACCCACTAATAAAAGTTAAAAAAAAAAAAGAAAAAGACGGGTCACACAAATCGATTAAATGGTTTCCTGCCAACAGTAGCGGGCATAGAAACAGTAGAATCAACACTCAAGTTCCCTACAGACTGCACAGACTGAGCCTTCCCCATACCCTTCTGTGATCCAGTCCCTTGTCCCATAGGAAAAGACATCCTCCTCTTTGTCTCGTCGCTTGTAACGCTTGGGGTTTGCTCTTTGTTTTCTCTCACCTTCGCCATGGCAGACACTGTCGGGGACATATATCTCGGGGCTGAGAAGGGCGGGCAGCTGGTCAGACTGTCATCGTCCTTGAATGATGACCCATTAAAGGGTGAGTGAGCCCCGACGGGCCTGGACCTGATGTGGAGCCGTGATGGTGGAGTCATGGCTAGGTGCTTGGCCCTTGTGGGTGCGTGTGACTTGGTTGATCTTGGTGTTGGAGTGTCTAGGTTGTCAAACCGGGGGCTGAGTTGAGGTAAAGGGCTTGCCTTTGGGTCCAGCGTTGTTGGCCTTGGAGGTGTTAGGTGCAAGCTCGTGAATGCTCGAGTGTCAGATGGGTTTGTTGATGGCGCTTGGTGTTCTCCTAACCAGCTCCACCAGTAAGGGTATCCTCCGGACCGGATATCCATTAGTGCTCCATGGGCTGTTTTGGGAGTTGTTTTCCATAGCTGATAAGAGAAGTACGACATAATGTAACAACCATTATGCAATCAATCATTACGTAACAGTAATTGCGCATTGGTTTCCATAATACATGAATTGTGTATTTTATTTACTAAAGCGTACTTTTAAATGTGTTTTATGTTTAAAACTATTGAAAGAGCATAAAAATTTATAGTTTTGATGACTATTCATTCAAATTTTTAATGAAATAATGCTCAAAAGCACTTTTGTTTCCTTTAGAAAAACCAACAAAATCACCTTTTCTAATTCTATTAAGTTGTCAAGGAAAATTTGGAGAACCATTCCAATTATTTGTCAACAGTTCCCTGTACTTTCCAATGCTCCAAATAGGAAATTGTCCATATTGAAAATGTTTTCCCCCCAAAAAGTGGAAAATTTGGAGAGAATTTCTCTGGAAAATATGGGTGTGTTGATTACTAAATGCAACCTTAAGGGTTTGTTTGGAACCCGGAAAATGTTGCGAACGGAAAAAAAAATATGAAGGAAACTATTTTTCTCGTGTTTGGAATGTAAGGAAAATTTGAATTAAAAAAATTGAATGGAAAGTCAAAAGAATTTCCAATAGAATTTGAGGAAAATCATTTTCCTCTTCAAATTGGAAGGAAAATTGGAAAGAAAATAAATCTCAGGCCCAAACGATGTCAATCTAAGATGCATTAGACCTAATCTTAGCTTCACGTTTCATAAAAAAGGTCCGCTTTACTTGTCACATAAGTTCATTGCGCACATTTAAGTATGTTCAACAGAATTTGAGGAAAATCATTTTCCTCTTGAAATTGGAAGGAAAATTGTAAAGAAAATAAATCTCAGGCCCAAATGATGTCAATCTAAATGCATTAGACCTGATCTTAGCTTCATGTTTCATAAAAAAGGTCCGCTTGACTTGTAACATAAGTTCATTGCACACATTTAAGTATGTTCGGTATATTTACAAAGCATCAGTTGAAAATAGTATTTATCATTTATATACCTGATTGATATAATATTTAAACTTCAAGGTACTTGAGGTTTGGTATTGCATTTTTCAAGTATTCTAAGATTTTGAAAATGTTTTTAAGGTACCCTGTACTTTAGTAATTTTTTCTTTGAACTACCCTACATAGAACTCTATTAAAGTCCTGTTAGTGTATGCTGATATGAGTTAAAAAAAAAAAAAAGAAAATGCCAAAAAAATTTGGTAGTTGCATTTAGAATAATTTTAAAATATTTGAAATTCTTAAAAAAAATTTAATATTTTAAAACGTTTTAAAATATTTAATTTTTTTAAATATTCACAACCTTTTAGATATCTACAATATTTTTCTAATATTTAAAATATTTTCAAATTTATTTCAGATATAAGTCACTTTTTACCCTTAATTATCTTTTAGGTTTCTCTTTAAGTACCATGTCAATATAATGTAACAGAACTCTATCCGAATTACAAGGAGGGTGCATGGAAAAAAAGTGATCAAAGTTCAAGGTACTTCAAAATATTTTAAAACTCCATGATACAATAAAAATATATTCCGAAACCTCAAGATAGAAATTGAATTTTCTCAAAAATTTTTAAATCTTAAGGTCTTTGATTTTATATATTGAAATCTTAAGTACTTAGGTAATAAAAGGTTAAAACTCAAAGTACTAAAATAATAAATTCCCAATAAAACATTATCAAGACAGTTGACCAGAAAATTTCACACAGTCCAAATGATATAAGGAAAATATAGGTTATTAGCTTAGGTAATAGTTATTTTTTTCCATTTCATTTTATCCGAACCAAACAAAAGGACAAAAAAAATGATATCGAAAACTTACTTTTTCTCCTTGCTTTTCCTCGTCTTCCAAAAAAGAGAAAAAAAAGTTATTTTCTTTCCCTTCAACTTTTTTCGTTCACATTTTTCTTTCCTATGAATTTTCTAAGTTCCAAAGGGAGCCTAACTTTTTTGGAGAAAAGAAAAGTGAACGGACCTCTTCTTTGAGGGTAAGGTAAATGTTCTATGGCCTCTCCTAGTCCTTTTTAAGGCCTTTTTGATTGAGTTGTAAAAGAGAACTATTTCTTTTCACAGTGTTTCTTCCGAAAATACACTTTTGTTTCTTCAAAAAAGAAACTTGACCAAATAAACCCTTACTCTACCCACCATGGGTTTATATCACGGCCATGATTGTAGATCCATGTCAACTGTGTTAAAAAAGGGGTTTCACAAGTGTCACAAGATGATGTAACATCACAGCCATGTTAATTTCTATGATGTAACTATAGCGGCCATTAACATAACAATTATTACTTAAAATCAATGATGCCAAAATACTTCCTACTAAGATTTCGAAATTGCTAAAGTTCCTGGTAAGTTCCATCCATGCAACCAAGAATACTACAAAGAAAGGGGTACCTGGTTCGAGTATGCGTATGCCATAGCTCTTTCTCTCTTCATGACTGCCTCAACCTTCCGTTGCATCCTCGCCTCAATTTCTTCCTTCGGTAGCGTGCTATCATCCCATTCATCCTGATTAACCATTGTCATACATTATAGTATTAGATTTTCTAATACATAGACCATTACCAATATAGCTTCAAATCATATTCATATTGTCCTCAGATAATACATAGACCATTACCAATACAGCTTCAAATCATACACATATTGTCCTCAAAACATGGCAATTATCCTTCATTCGCAATTATATGATGATAGCATTAAGCTGAACGTACAAAATTTACAATGATATCGTATCACTGAATTAAAGAATTTATTTGTTCGTAACGAAGATTCGTATGCAAACAACACGCTAATCACATAAGGGGAAAAGTTTAACTCTAATTCTTGGAGGGCACTTGTAACTCACGCTATAGACACGTTAGTTCTGTTTTTAACTGCTTGATGGTGAACCTTTTGAAATGGGGCTAAATTGACACAATTAAAGTGTAGAGACTATATTAACACACTTGGAAATGTATACGATAGTACGCCATACTAATGTCAGGGGGGAAGCTAAAACTGAACAATGATGGCAACGAAAAGCAAATTCGTGACAAAAAACTTACAGCTTGACCAAAGTTCCACTTGCTGAAAATACTGTCGCGGTCATTATCGTTCTTATAAAGTTGGCGCTGAAGAGCTTGATTTTCTAACATCTGGATACGACGGGATTGAATTTGAGTTTGGACACGAACAAGAAGCTGCATACATCTCAATGCATTCATTGTTTGACGCTTTACACTCTGCCCTTTTACTACACCTTGCAGCCTAACTAGCCCTCTCAATGCCCTGTAATTCCTCCTTCCCTGAACCACAGCAAATCTGAAATGTCAGGCCCACTCAAATTATGGTTCGACAGCTGTGGTGTTACTGAAGCGGGGTGTTACAAATGTCATGTAACCATGCACAACGAGCGCAGTTTTTTTTTTTTTTTTTTTTTTTAAAGTTGTTTTAAACCTTATGTCTGCAAAAGTTTCAATAAATAATCAGACAATCATATATTTTCATACCCCTTGGATAGGTTTTTCACATATAAATCGTTTCATAACGTTGCTTTTATACAACAAGATAAAATGTATATATGTTAAGCAGACCATCACAAGAGTGAATTTACTTAAAGGCTAATTGCACAACAACTAGCTTAACATCTGTTAAGGTAATGGATTTCATATCATTTAACTAAGACCAATCTAGGCAAGATATGTGACTGAAAAAGAACAAAGCCAAAGTTTATTTATTTGATTCCATGGTGCCACTCTGTTACTATTCCCATGAAGAAGGAATCTAGTCTAGATTTCACACCCTGCCCCCATGCTTCTGGTTCAGGGTTTTACTCATGGAAAAATATTGACTGAAAATATCAAGAAGGAATCGCCTGTTGGCCCGATATATACATAGACATACCCGACTCTGAATTATTGTCATAGCAAGAAGTAAGTCTACTTGCAAAGTTCCGCACTTGAGTTGTGACAAAGAAAAAGTCACTATGGCTCATTTAGATTCGAGATTGGTTCATTCAACATGAACCACACTAGTTTGGGCACATTAGTTTCTTATGAGTTGTCAAACGCAAGCCGAGGTCCAAGCCCAGGCTAGGATTGCTCAGCTAAACGAGCTAGGTCAGGCACGGAATGAGCCAAACATTTTGAGCTAAATAACAAGTTGACTCATGAGCTTAATCCTTTACTCCCTTGGTATAGGCTTTGGGTTTGGTGATTTAAGTATGCAGACCTACTACCCTAAAACCAACAAGACAACAAACTCCTTATTGCTTCACAATTGGACACAACAATTGCTACGTAATGGATTTCGAGCTAATCATTACACGGTTGCTTGTTTAGTGACAATACTTACGGTCAACATAATGCACATATATTGTATTCTATTTAGGCTCCGTTTGTTTTGGGGGAAAACCATATTCTAGGAAGTGGTTTTCCCCTTTTCCTTTGTTTGGCGCGTCATTAGCTCACGGAAAAAGTTTTCCCATGAAAAACCTTTTCCCTTAAATGAGGGAAAATGACTTCCCTTTTAAAATGGGGGAAGTCGCGCTTCTAAGTGGCTCAAAAACCTTCATGGTTCTCATCATGCAAATCAAGATCGAATCAAAATAAATCAGACTGTACTGTAAGTATTTAATATCAACATCAGACAAGAATTAGACTGAATAATTAAAAGCATCTTTGATATTACTTTGTTATTGTTGCAATCGAACAACTTTAATCAAGTTGAATTGTTACATAATATTATAGAAGGAAATTATTTAGATAATATTTTAGCAATTAATACATAGGTACTGTGATATTTCAGTAATATTCTATGATGTACCCTGAAGTTTAAAATTTTTTCCATAAATCAGGTATCTTTTGCTAAAATTTAGTATATTTTAAATGAAAACAGATATTCCATATGTATCCTATATCATAATGCAATAATTTATTTTGTCCGAAAATGCTAACATTACACATTTTTCGATAGTATATAAGTAATTTTTGTTAGAATGTGGACAACTTTTTGATAATATGATATTTATACCACATCAGTTTTTGGGCAGAAATTAGCCGAATTTTAATAAAAATTCACCAGATTTTAACACAGTATATACACAAGTGATAAAATTTCTTATCTCATGACACCTCATTGTATATAATAAAATGACAGAATATTTACATGATAAATGCTCAAATTTTAGAATATCTAAGAAATAATTTTCTTAATTTATACAGTTTTAATAATTAAATTTTTATTTTGTTACTTCATATATATTGTATTATTACTTATGTTGTCCCATAAAAAAATATAAAATGATTGGTGAAAAATATTATTTTAAAACATACACGAATATATCACAATGGAAAATTAAGTTTTCCTTTGAAAAAAACAATGGAAAACTCCACTCGGAATTTATATTTCCTTGGAAAACCTTTTCCAAAAGAAAAATCAATTCCTAGATTCTACTTTTCCATCAAAACAAACGGAGCCTTAGTAAAACATACATATAAATGTACTTATTTATATATTGAAACTAACAAAAGATTCATAAAAAATAATTGAATATAAGCTATACATACACATTTAGCAAACATAACCTTTAAAAAACCCAAGGCATGACCCGCTACCAAACAGACGTGACACCCCAACCGCAAACCACAATTTGATCCATGCACACACCTCGCTATAGAGAACAAAAACAGAAAGCAGAAAAAGAAGTCAAGGAAACTCACCATATAACCTCTATAAGCTGCTTGGATCTTGGTGGCATAAGCATGCTGGTATCTTAACGTCGGTTCAGGTCTAGGGCGAGGAACAAACTTAGGGGAAGACGAACTCGGGGGAGCAGCAGCCTTGGCAAGTGGATCAGGCCAAGGATCCGAAGCCACTTTTGAGGGCGGAGGCAAAGCTTCCCTTTGGGGTGTAGGCGCCTGTGATGAAGCCAATGCCTTTGCAGGAGTCACATTTCTAGAATGCTCTACTTCAATGAGGGGAGCAGGCGCTTGTGAAGAAGCCGTTGCCCTTGAAGAAGCAGCATTTCTAGGATGATCAACTTCACGTTGGCGATTAGACACCTGTGGTGAAGATGTTGCCCTTGAAGAAGTAGCATTTCTAGGATGCTGAATTTCGGGTGGGTGAGTAGGCGCTTGTGGTGAAGCCGATGCCCTTGAAGGAGTAGCATTTCCAGGAGGGTGAACTTGAGGTGGTTCCTTGGGTTGCTCGGGAGGGGTTAAAGGCCGGAAATTTATAAGCTGATGCTCCCTTTCAGCATCCCCTAATATCTTCTCAATGCTACTTGGCTCTCGAAAAAGAGGAATAAATGATTGTCCTTCTCCATGTTTGAGTTTTCCTCGGCCGCCCTTCTTCTTCTTTTCCTTGGTGCTCTTTTTCTCCGATCCCTATGGTCGACAAATCACTCAATCAAAGACCAGAGTAGAAATAGCAGGACGTTGAATACAGGTTGAATTTGTCAACTTGTATCCAATCCAACAAAACTTTGACCCGTTGCCTGATTCACTTCCAACCTTACATGTTCATACTTCTTCACCCAAATCTAACCAATTAGTAAATTTGCCAAACCCGTGTATGACCCTAGCTAATCCAACAACCTCGGTTTTCCCCCTTTTGGCAATAATTTTGACAGTTTTGAACTTTCTGGGCTGATATTCATTCACATAAGCTCACTGCTAGCTAATTCATACAACTAGAGCAATTATGTTTGGTAGTAGTTAGGCTACCTACTTCCTGAACTCTAGATCTTGGGTTCGAAACTTGTCTCCCCCCTTCCCTTGATGTTGGCAGCCCTTATTAGGGCGATGTTGTAGCTTCTTACTAATTTAAAGAAAATTCTGGCACAACTTTGAGAAATAAATGAAAATGGGTCTTAAAATATGAGTTGAGTAGTAAATAAGACCCAGACCACCTACACCCCTCTATCTGACTGCTCGGTATACATTTTCCCCTTGTTGGATCAGAATTTTTCGTGGGGTTGGGTCTGATGTTCTTACTCTCGGTCAGGTTAAACCTTTATCAAAGTTGGGTTGAATTTTCATCCCTAGTTAACCCGCAAAATAATTTAGTATCTTTTTATTATTGAATAGAAATTTTCCTCTGCGGTCCTAAAAGCAAATGAAATCAAAATTTTATCTTGAACGGAACTTCAAACTCAGGGTTAATCTCCTGATTTAAGGATTCCATGTAAATTACTTCCTATTGCATGCCATGAGGCCTCTATCCAACGGTAAAACACCACCCAATTGATATCATAAAACTCGAGATGTTAAGTTCAAATCCCCAACCACACTTGCCAAGTAAAAGGCTTCTAACTGTACATTCAAAATTATACACACCATTCATTTTCTCCAAACAACCTAAATCTCAAAGTCACTTCTCTGAATCTTTTCCAGATGAGACATCTAGCATACCAGATGATCCCCTTGCTACACTATTATAATGGCCGTTACTAATGCCCATTGATCATTTAAAATCCACGACACCATATCGGTGGATTTGCTCATAACAATCCCTACTGTAAAATCAAAAGCAGGATGAGTCACTTACATCAGTTACTTTATCCTTGGAGCTTTGGGTGAACACCTTCTTAATTGCTGAAAACCAGCTCCCTTTCTTCCCCATTTTCCTAACATTACTGCACACATATGGGAATTAAAGTAAATTAGCGTTTTGTTTGACACCTGGTACGCGATGTATTTGTAGAATGAATAAAGTTTTTTATACAATGTATTTGGGCTGTCCCTTACGTTTTTTTTCATTACACAATAGTTCATCTTTAAACGTCTGTATAATACATTAATATTGCATTTTTTTTTTACTAAATAGACTTGCGAACAAGTTTACATGTAAGAACTACCGATGGGTATTAAAACTAACAATTGTATTGACTTTTGATTCAAACATTTTCTCCAAATGTAACGCTTTACGCCACGATTGTCATGACCATCCTGACATGGAGTAAGGCACATAGAATGAATCATTACAAAGCATCTAATCTCTGCAATTTCAAGCCTAAATCAGTAGCTAAAACAGAAAATTGTTAAGAAATTCAAATGTGGGCTTAGTAAAAAAATCTTACATCAAAGTTGTAGATTCAATAGACTATTCTACTAAATACTAATTAATTTTAAGATGAAACTTCACCTAGAATTTTATATGGACCTCCATATATAATTCAATCAAATTGAGATGTAATCAGTACAGTTTGACGATGTGTGTGGAGATGTTATTAGGCAATACACCATAGTTACAGACCAAGCCACCAAACTTTGTAGCATCTACAGTTGGTAATCTTAAGAAGAGAACGTCACTCAATAATGAACACAATACATGAAAAGTAATTAAAACGCCAAATCATATTATAAGAAAATTTTAATAATCCAACAAAAGAATTGAAGCAGGTGGAAGTGAATTCTACTGTTCCATGATCAGTATAGTTTTTTTTTCCTTTATTAAAAAAATGAAGGCATTAAAAGCAGTAAAAATTCTACATGACTTGCACCAAATCGTACCTTAAAAATTATGCCAACCCTTCAAAAAATCAGACACACAAAGCAATTCCATAAAAAGAACCCATGAAAATGAAAAAGAGAACTCAATTATTTAATAACACCAGAGAAATTTATCCTAAAAAAGTGTTTTAAGGTATTAAAAAGCTGCAACTCCCTTCTATCACCAATCCCAAGAGAAGACACAATTACCAGTTCACACAACAATAATTAATCATAATCCAAGAATACAAAAATTAATCCAAAAAGCCCAGTAAAATTTCTGCGTTAATAACACAAATCATACCTTAAAATTCTGCCAAACCTTCAATAAAATCACACCCACAAAGCAATCCCAGAAAAAAAAAAAATATTTTTTGAGAGAGGAAGAGAGAGAAAGAACAATCAAGAAGAGAGAGAGAGAGAGAGAGAGAGAGAAATTTTCTCTCTTTCTTTTTTAACTCCTCAACCCACCTCCCCTTTTCCAGAGAACTTGATCTTTTCTCTCATCGGCACTAACAATTTTTTCCAAATCGCTTTGTTTAATAAATTTCTCTCTCTAGAAAACTTGAAATTATAGGATTCCAATTCCACACCCTCTTTTTTTTTTTTAATTTTTCCTACAAGGATGCGCTGTGATGAGGGTTGTTTTTGCAGTTCCCTTTTTCGCCTTCTCCTCCCTCCCCCCCAACTTTATTCACCTTTTTGGTGGATTTATAATTTTCTTTTGGTTTCATGATTATGAAAGCATGATGAAAGAGAGTGTGTGGGGAATATGGGTGAGGTTGGCTACTTGTTCACTCAAACTTCAACAAACATTACTTCAATGGGAAGACTATTTGGGATAATTAAGTGGTTGTTTACGTCAACGGTCAGGTTTTTTAATTATTTTATAGTTTTTACCACTAGTGATGATAGCTAAACGTGTCATCAATGCTACCGTAACATTTTTGGCAATAGAATCATCTAGGTGGAGTTTGGGGGTATTTGTTCGGGTTTTGGTCATTTCGAGTTTATTATAAATTTGGATTGGGTTGGGCCGGGTCAATTAACTTTTGGTTTTTAGGTGTTGTCCCCAAAGGCTACTGACGGTGTAATCTTGATGATATCAATTATTTAGTGAGTCATTATACTTAATTGTTCTGATCTTGTTGAAAATTAGTCATGATAAAAAAAAAAAAAAAAATTTCAAGGTTGATCATGTTAATACTAAGTATAAGAAAACCATGAATCAAGGGAAAATGGATTAAAGTTAAAGTTAAGATGATCTAAAATCAAGAGAATAAGGTCCGAGTCTATGTGTTCCAAAAATTATTTTATTAAAATTTTTTTTGGAACTTAGGACTGGATATATCGATTGAGTTAAATATTTCAAAATTGATTTGTGGTGCTCTACCAGAATACAATTTCAGCAGATTTTGAAATTTACTTTTCAAATATTTTATTTTACTTTTTAGAAAGGACTGGACTTAACGCGAAGCTTATTTGCTTTCTCAATGATAATATTTCATAAATTGAAATTATTGGAGGCACACAAAAAATAACAAGATCGAGAAAAATCTCTTAGGGTAATATTCTTGCTTGATTAAAAAATTATTTATTTAAAATTAAGCTTAAAAAATAGCAATAAATCAAGCGCGTGGTAAAAAAGGTTCCAAAACACCGAGATATGCTGTATGTCAACACAAAAGAAGCATGTTTCAACACAACGATATAACTAGCCAGCATTGGTGTCGACACAAAGCTAGTGATTAGTTTAAATAGCTACTTTTTTACGATCAATTTCTTTCCTATAGTTTTTTGAAAGTCTATCTATGGCTAATTAAGTCCTCGTTTGCCTATAAATAGGCCTTGGATGTTTTATTCAAATTATCCAACTACCAAGTGTTCAATGACTTAATTTCTGGTGTTCCACTTGAGCTTTCAAAGTTTTAGTTGGTTGTTTTGTTCTTTTGAAATTTTCTTGACCACTAGTTGCTCTCTTTTTGATTGCTTTTGTTGAGCTTAATTAGCATATTTTTAACTTTTGCTAAGCTTGATTTGAATGTAAAATCATGCTTTCAAGATTGTGATTTATTTTACTCAAACTTTGTCTTATAAAAGGTTGATCTTAAGTCTACGTACAAATGGATCAATTATAAAGAGGTTGGATTCTAAGCCTATTTACCAAGGATCAGTTCTAAAAGGGTGGTCTTAAACTTATGTACAAAATGACCGATTTTAAAAGGTTGGATCCTGATCCTAAGTTTCAAAATGATTATCAGGCTTAATAAATGGTTCAAGTGACGAAATGTAGTCCATTGGGAAGTGGACTAGCGTTCATGTTGGAAGTGAACCACTATAAAAATTGTGGTGCACTCTTCTCTTCTTCTTTTTATTTCTATTTCTTGCACTTATTTGATAATTTTCTCTTTTCATATCAATTATTGGCTTCTAAAGTTTAAGTTTCAATTTTATCGCAAAAGAATCTAGTTCACCCCCCTCTGAGGTTGCTCTTTGGGTCTGCAATTGA
Source organism: Simmondsia chinensis (assembly GCA_018398585.1). NCBI lineage: Eukaryota > Viridiplantae > Streptophyta > Magnoliopsida > Caryophyllales > Simmondsiaceae > Simmondsia > Simmondsia chinensis. Next base: position 14,228,805 of record JAGTTD010000013.1, read on the forward strand.
TATTAGAGCTAGTCTCTTCTTTGTATTTGGTTTAACAACCTTAGCATGATCCTTATGACAACTTTTGCACCTATTATGGTTGTGGGTCAATTAACAGACAAGCCTTCACTTTTTGATGCTAAAACCTTTGCTATTGGAAACTTAGCATGAGAATTTTTATTAAATTTATTGTTTATGACTTGTGACTAATCACTATAAATGATAATTTTGTTCCTTTTACAAATGAAGGAAATGAAATTGTTGATAAACTATGAAGTAAGCTTGTACAATATGACAACAAAGCTTGAAAAATGCAAAGGCTCACTTCTAGTTATTATGTCTATTGTTCTCAATGTATCTAATCATGTTAAAGGTTGCAAGACAACAAAGAAGATCTGGGATAGACTGAAGGCACATTTGAAAGAAAGACGACTGAAGAATCCCTTGATACAAGTGAAGAGGAGGAAGTCAATCCTTGTCTCCTAGCTATTGAATCTCAAGAAGAAAAACTTGAAGAAGATGAGGTGAGTGATTTATTTTATAATGAGTTCATTGTTGGTTTTCATGAGTTATATGTTGAATTTGAAAATTGAAAACCAAATACTCTTCTTTAGAGAAGTAGCTGAAAAAAGGGCCAAAAGCTTATTGTTTAAACTTGAAAATGAATTTTTAAAATAAAAATCAAGTCCGTAAATGATCAAGTTGAAAAATTAATTAGTGAATGACAATTTTTGGAAGAAAAGCTCCTTTCAAACTAAAATGAAAATGAAAAATCTAAGGAAGATGAATTATTACTAAGGAAAATAAGTCTTTGAAAGAACAAGTAGAAGAACTCTAAACATTTCATGAAAGTTTTTCAAGGGGAAAGGACCGTTTGAAAAAAATACTCTCATTTCAAGGACCCACTTACAATAAAGAATGAACTAGATATAATGGAAACATTTAAAAGAAAATTTTAAATTAACTCTTTGTTAAAGCCTCGTCAAAACAAATCAACTCTAGAAGGATGTCACTATTGTGATGATCATGAACTCATTGAATATTATTGTTCTTTGAAAAGAAATTCAAAAAAACAAAACCAAGATGGTTTGTATTCCAAAAAGATATGGGCCACCTAAGGTTAAGTTTAACTATGAATGACCACGGAAAATTTGGGTACCGAAATAAGTAAAATTGTATAGGTATACTTGAAGATTGAGAATAAAAATTAAAATTGGTACTTGGACAGTGGATTCTCAAGACATATGAGCGGAGATAAATCCAAATCCACTTCTATCAAATCAAAAAAAAGGAATTGTAACTTTTGGTGGCAACAAGAAAGGAAAAGTTCTTGGTATAAGTAATGTTGCCTCTAACTCTTCTCCTTCTGTAGAAGATATTTTACTTGTTTATGGTCTTAAGCATAATCTTCTTAACATTAGTCAACTATGTGATATATGTTATTGAGTGCTTTTTTGAGTTATCTAAATGCGTAGTGAGACGTTGATAAAAAAAAAAAAAATGCAAAGTGACACATACTTATACAAATGAAGTATTACTTGTTCAATTAGGATGTGATAATGTCCATGTGATTGATCTTGAATGTATGAACTATGGGAAATGTTTTAGTGTCATGAATGAAAATGATTCTCGAACTTGGGATAGATGACTCGGACATGCTAGCATAGATTTAATTTCAAATTTTCCAAAAAAAGCAAAGATATTGTAAAAGGTTTACCAAAACTTAAGTTTTAAAAAGATCATATCTGTGATGTATATCAATACGGGCCACAAACGAGATATTTATTCAAAACCAAGGATGTAGTTTCAACCTCAAGGCTTCTTGAATTGTTGCATATAGATGTAGTGAGTCCTGGACTTTTGAGTCTTGGTCAAAGTGATTAGGACTTGTAATTATTGATGATTATTCCTATTTTACTTGGTATTTATTCCTTGCAATAAAAATTAAGCTTTTGAAAAATTTTGCAAACGAGCTCTAAATGATATGGTATGGAAATTGTTTCAATTTGAAGTGATCATGGAAAAGAATTTAAAAATGATGATTTTGAAAAATATTGTGATAATTTCATAACCAACCGCAATTTTTCAATTACTTTGAACTCCTCAAGAAAATGGTGTGGTTGAAAGAAAAAAAGAACTTTTGAAGATATGGCAAATACCATGCTTGTGAAAATAATTTGCAAAAGAATTTGAAGAATGAACTTTAGAAACCCAAATATTGTATAATTCATGCCATTTGGATGTAGATGTTTCATCCACGACCATGGTAAAACACATCTTCGAGAATTGGATCCAAGAGTGGATGAATGCTTATTTATTGGTTACTTTTACTAGAACGCATATAGTCTATAATAAAAAAAGGGTTGTAGAAGAATCTCTACTTATAAGATTTTGATGAAACTAACAACTTTTCCTCTATAATTTCTTGTGATGATGATGATACAGTGATCAAACCAACAAACATCACACCCTCATATGAAGAGCAAGAAAAGGCTCACTCAAAACTCAAATGGATGAACGGAAATGAAATGACAAAAGTATAGAATCCAAAGAGGAAAACTCACCACGTGATTGGAAATTCTTGAAGGATCACTTAACAAGTCAAATAATCGGTGATCCCTTGCAAGGTGTAAGAATAAGGCATACCTTGACTGAGTTTTGTCATTTAGCCGCATTCATATCTCGAGAAGAACCCAAGAACATAGAAGAAGTTCAAAATGACGCAAATTTCGTGACATTGAAGAAGAGTTCAATAAATTTAAAATATTTGAAGTGTGGGCACTTGTGGAAAGTCCTAAACAACTCCAAGTCATCATTACCAAGTGGGTCTACCGTAACAAAAAAAGATAAGGATGGTAATTTTGTAAAGAATAAGGCAAGGATATAGTAGCGAAAGGCTACAATTAAGAGGAAGGTATAGACTATGAAGAGACCTTTGCACCTATTCTTTGATTGGAAGCTATTAGACTCCTATGCATCTTTGCTTCTTTTAAGAATTTTAACATTTTTAAATGGATGTGAAAACTACATTTTGAATGGTTTTGTTGAAGAAGAAGTTTTTGTTGAACAACCACCCGATTTTGAGGATGATAAATTTTCAAATCATGTTTTTATACTCAAAAATGCTCTTAATGGTTTAAAAGACGCTGCAAGAGCTTGGTATGAGATATTGAGTTTATTTTGAATGCAAAATCAATTTTTAAGATGGAAGGTTGAAAAAAAAAAAAAAAAAAAAAATCAAACACTCTAAAAGTGATATTCTCGTTGTTCAAATATATGTTGATGATACAGTGTTGGGAGCTACTAATCCATCTCTTTGTGAAGACTTTGCAAATCTTATGATTTAGATATTCAAAATAGGCATGATGGGAAAGCTTAACTACTTTCTTAAAATGCAAAATAAGCAAAGGAAGGAAGGAATTTTCATCAACCAAGCCAAGTGCATCAAGTAAATGCTTAGAAGTTTTTAATGAAAAATTCCAAAGCTCTTGCAACTCCCATGAGCTTAATGCTCAAGCTAGATATATATGAGAAAGGTAAAAAGATGGATCAAAATCCATACAGATGTACGATTAGATACCTGTTATGATTCTCATAGTAGGGGGCATATGAAATAAGGTATAAATGTAATAAGGAGTGGAATCGAGCCTATTGAGTTGTAATAGCTAGTTGATATTGTAATTAGTAGCTTAAGCTTGGGTGAATTCATGTAATAAGTGAAGTCCGATCAATAGTGGCGACTGAGTAGGCGGTTGATAATTATAGAAAGAGTTAGATACAATGTAGTAGATCATATCATGTAAGTAGTATAAATAGTAAGGCTTAGGCTTGTAATCTCATAACTTTGATGAAATGAATTGATATCTTTGATATCCTCTCTACTTTCTCATCTCTTTTCCTTCTTTCTCTCATCTAAACTCTACATTCTTTCTCATCTCATATTCTCTTTGTCCTAGCTTACGTTTGTGAATTAACCACAAACGTAACAATTGGTATCAAAGCCTTGGTTTGGCTTCCAAATCAAGCTCATATCTGGAAAGAAATTACTAAATACGATTAATTGTATTGCAATTAATCAATAAAAACAATTGTGTTACAAATCTAATTCAGAATTTGCGATCAGAATCAAATCTGAATTTTGCTGAATTTTGAAGTGGATTTGGTGGTTATTGCACAGTTTTCAGCAAGTGATTAAGAGGTGTTGCGGTTTAGATGATAATTGAGTGAATTACATAGAACAAAAGTTCAATTGATCAGTATTGTTGAGTATATTCAACATCAAGCTGATTTAGATCGAAATTCAAAGGAATCGATCAAGCAATTTGCTACAGAAGTTGAATGCTGAAGCAATTTTGTGCTGCCGAACTGGTGTGCTGAGCTAAGTCTATCATTCACTTGAATCTACTTAGAAGTAGTTACAAGTGAGCTAATTCATCCACATTGCACTTAATCATCATCAAAAGATCACAAAACAAGCTGAATAGAGGTTCAATCAGATTCTACAACTCAGAAATTGAATTTAAGGTAACTGTTATGAACAGCAAGTTCAAACTCGATTCAAATATGTTCTTCTTGCTAGATTGTGATGAAATTGTGTTGATAAGCTTAGAAGTGGTGAGGATCCAGCAGAATTTGGGTTGATTCGTAAGAATTTTATGTTATCGAGCCGCGATTTGCATAGGCGAAACTCTGACAACATAGGCAAAACTCTGACAGTGGAAAAGAGAAACGAAAAATTGCTGAAATCTGATTTCGTTCGTGAAGTTCGTTTTAGGTATTGAGTCGAGCTTAGGTCAGAAGTGTAAGTCGAATTAATCAACTAACATTGCGGTTAGGGTTTGTTCGAACTTCCTCTGCTCGTAGTTCTTCAGTAGGGTTTGAATATGCGGTGATTCTTAAAACCGATCTTGAAAGCTCCGAAAATTGTCGATTTTAACCATTTGTGCTACTGTTAATTCGAAGATCATTCATATCAATTCACAGTGTGAAGTTAAGAGCGATTATGGATGGTAGGGATGCAACAGGTCAGGATCAGCTTACGAATGCATACTTTGACCATAGGATGAAGCAATTTTGTGATGAATTATTACAATAGGTGATACAGCAAATCAATGGCAAGGTTGATCAGTAAGTTCAACCGCTTGAATCAGACAAATCTGATCAGGTCATTTTTCAATCACAAAAATTGGAGGATAGGATTAGCAAGCGTTGGGATCAGTGTAGGGAGGAACTTGAAGTGAAATTAGCTGAGATTCAAGAACAATGTCGAAGGCCAAACTCTTCCGCAGTAACTGAAGCGCACATTGTGGAGCCACTTAATGTAGTTGATGAAGAATTGGATCAAGGTAATACCGTAGTTGAAGAACACGAGTTGGATGAACTTGAGGTTGAAGTAGATGATCTTAATGAAGACTCTTTGCTAGAGTTAGAGTATTTTGAAGAGGATGAGCCATAGTATGACATGCGTCAAGAATGGGAATATGATTTTCATGTCATGGGAATGATGAAGAGTGTAAAGAGTAAAGTGAAGCGGAATCATCTTAACGACGCATTGAAAGAATTTTGGGAAACAAAAAAGATTACAAAGAAGAAATGGAAGCATAAAGTTGTGTTGCAACCTATGAGGTTTGATGATCAACAAAAGTTAACTCAAAATGCTGCTTCTACTGATGTATATGCTGAAGCTATGTATGCTGCTGTACATGCTGTAATACAAGACTCAGATATGGTTGCTGCAGAGGTTGTGATTCCAACGGAAAAATTTGAGGTTATTGCTGAAATATCACTGAGTACATCTCCAAATCTGTTAAATGTTACTCCTTGGCAAGCTCACATGCAGAATTGAGGCATTTTTATTACTGAGCAATGTTATTCTGCTCGAGAATCAGTTGTTGTTGCTGCAGTACCTTCAGATACAATTCAAGGTATGCTTAAGTTCACATTTGGGCGTGCTGTGGTGCTAACTCAGATCCAGAACGACATTATATTAAAGGCCTTGCAAGGTCTCTTGTGTTGGAAGGATGCTTATGAACTTAGAGCAGCTGAAATGCATTATCGGCATGCCGATCGGCAAGTTCGGCATGATCTATTCCTTCCTTTGAGTAGAATTGTGACTTATCCAAGTGCAAAATTTTGTGATAAGTGGCCTCCTGATCCGGGGGAAGACTCTCAAGACTATATGAAGCTAAAAAGAGTTGAAATTGGTGATTTAGGTGATGTAATTGGTGCTGGCAGACCGTTTGATCCAGGAAAGAACAAATTACAGGTTTTTGAGGTTGCAGAACATTCTTGGGGAGATTCTTCACTGTCAGTTGTGAATGAGCTGCTCAGATTTGGTTTGATTGGTGCTATTATGTCTTTTAGAAGATGTAATAACTTGTTCACTTTAAGTAGCTTCCACATGGACATACACCGAGCTGCAATATGTTGTTATGGGCTGCATCAGGTTGGTTTTACTGAGCTTCTGGATTCTGCAGCAGCTTGGGTGAAATTGGGAAGCACTCAAGGATCTATTGAACATGGCATGAGCTGGGTTAGTAGGTGGTTGTGTGAGCTGAATAAGTTGGAAGTTACTGCTGCAGAGCATGTTAAATCAGCAAGAAATCAGATCCCAGTAGCTAATATGCACTTTCGGCATGCCGATAGGCAATTTCGGGGTGAAATAATTCTGTTTTTGAAGGGAGTTTTGATCAACAAGGTCTCTATCATGAAGCTGTGCTACTGGGAGGACACTTGCAAGTCGTTTATCTCCAAGATTTCAGCTGAGGACAAACAAACCACCAAATTTTTGGAGTCACAGCTGCATCCTTATGGACCTACAATGTGTTGGGTTGCCATGATCAAGAATTGGGTCAGTTGGAGCTGCGTTTGGGAATGCCAACGACCAGAAATTGATGTTTGGTTCACTTGGTTCGAGTTTGACGGTCTCCTGAGGTGTTAAAGGACTTCAAATGCAATCTTGTGTGGTTAATGACATACAAAACCTGTTGTGCAGCATCCTACAAGTGGAAATTCAGAAGTTCTTATGCGTGGGGTGATTCTCTGCAGCAAGATAGAAGTTTGGGCTGTGTTAACTGCTTCATGAGATGTTGTGATGTTTGGTTTGATCAATGCAGACCTCTTGAGAGGCATGGTGTGTTCAAATGCAAATTTATGTCGAAACAAGGTGTCTTCTTCATGGAATTGCTGCGTTATAGAATTCAATGCAGCTTTGGTTCGTTTTATTGGTGGGAAAGTATGTTAGGATGGTTAAAATCTGGTATGCTGTTCTGCTGCTGCTGTTGTGCCCTTGCTGTTGCTGATGTTCTGTTGCTGTCAGTTGCTGTCATGCTGCTGTTAGTTTGATGATTTAAGGCCGTTAGGTGTTGTTGACTGGTTCAGTTGATGCTGCTGGTGTGTTTTAGCTACTTCAGATGTTGCTGTTGTTCTGGCTGCAGCTCTTCATCCAAGTTTGCTTCATGTTTAGCTCGTTATTCCTATTGTGGCATTTGTTCTTCAAGCTTCAACCTTCTTCTTGATTCTTGGGGACAAGAATCTTTTAGGGGGGGGGGGGGGGGGGGGGGGGGGGGAGTATTGTTATGATTCTCATAGTAGGGGGCATATGAAATAAAGTATAAATGTAATAAGGCATGGAATCGAGCTTATTGAGTTGTAATAGGTAGTTGATATTGTAATTAGTAGCTTAAGCTGGGGTGAAGTCATGTAATAAGTGAAGTCCAGTCAATAGTGGCGACTTAGTAGGCGGTTGATGATTATAGAAAGAGTTAGATACAATGTAGTAGATCATATCATGTAAGTAGTATAAATAGTAAGGCTTAGGCTTGTAATCTCATAACTTTGATGAATGAATTGATATCTTTGATATCCTCTCTACTTTCTCATCTCTTTCCCTTCTTTCTCTCATCTAAACTCTACATTCTTTCTCATCTCATATTCTCTTTATCCTAGCTTATGTTTATGAATTAACCACAAACGTAACAATCCCCTCTTTACCTTACAATTAGTAGGTTTGATATCTTATTTATTGTGTGCTTATGTATTCAATTTTAGGTCCTTTTAAAGGAATCACATATAAATTCTGTGCAAAGAACTTTTTGATGTCAAATTGGTGCTCCAAACCTAGATTTGTTCTATCCAAATATTATTTCTTTAATTTAGTGGGATTTAGTGATGTGGATTTTTCTGGATACAAAGTGGATTGGAAACCGACTAGTGACACTTGTCAATTTCTTGGTCACACTTTTGTGTCATGGTTTAGCATAAAGCAAAATTTCGTTGACTTATCCACCATCAAAGCCAAATATATTGCTTTTGAAAGTTATTGCGCTCAAATATTAATGGATCAATTAAATGTTTTAAGGTTTTCACATTGATCATGTCCCATTATTGTTTACACCCTAATTTCAAGGGATTTGGGACGATGCCATTTTGGATAAAGTGCCACATGGCCAGCAAGTGAGGGTCTTCTCGAGGGAAGTTAGGCCTTTAAATACTAAGAGAATGGCATCTTGAGCTTAGCATCCTAAGAAGGTAATTACCCTTGGCAAGGGGTTCGGCCACTTGAGGCTCGAGATGCTTGAGGGGTGAAGTGAACTCGAGCTCGAGGGAATATCAGGAAGGTTACAAGACAGGTGGTTCCCAAGTTTGAGGCAGTTACCTAGAGCACAATTTCAGTTACTTTGGCATTTAGCTTAATCCAAGAGGACATGGGGCTTCTAGAAGGGACTTTAGCTAAGAATTTGGACGTGGGCATCAAGGCAAACCCTCTAATATTGAATTTAGGGCACATTCATTGAAGATTTGCCCACATTGAAGAAAGCTTAGTGGCCAAACATGGGTGGAGTTGCCGGGAAAGAAGGAGCAGCTGTTATTTTTGTTTTCTGTAAATAAAGGACTCCGTGTCAGTCCAAAGAAGTACATATACTCCTTACAAAATTTTTTCAAGTTTTCTTTTACAGCACACTTATGCCTTTTCCTTAGGAGTAGCATAACTTAGCTAGGCGTAGCGTAATGTAGATCTCTGCTGTACTTACATTCATAATAATACAGATCTCGAGATTCAGGTATGGCTTTCTAGTTTTTATCTCTTCCGACATATCGATAAGTTGATATTTGAGGCTTTAGTTTAAGGCTTTGATGGCTAAGGCTTGTCCCTTGATTGCATTGGCCTTAATACTACTGTCACGGCTTGATAAGTCAGGTGAACTTAGGTTTGCTCCATTGATGAGAGCTTTGGCAGCCAAGGCTTGTCCCTTGATTTCATTTGTCCTAACCCAGTGACCTAAATACAGTTTGCTCCATCTTAATCTTGTCAGACCTAAACTTATTTGAGTTATTATAAGTCAAGGGTGCTAGGCTTCAAAACCTGATTGACTCGGGCTTGTAAGTGGGCTGCTGAGCTCTTAGGTTTGTCTCCACCCTAGCTTCTGACTTTTAAGTGTACGAGGGAAGGTGTTTGTGGGCCTTGGTCTGTCATTGTAACTGCACTTGAGTTAGGTCCATATCCATTGAATTTTCTGACACAAAATACGTAAAAAAATCCATAAAAACAAACATTTAACAAATTAATTGAAGTGTAAGCAAAACTCATGGCATAACCGAAGTCAGATACACTAACATATCATAACCGTTTCTTTAAAAACTATGAGTGGTGAGGTCAAGGACATGCGGTTCATAAATGGACTCACTTCCTTGTCGTGGTGAGTCCCTTTTGCATGTTTGTTTTGTTTTCACGGTTACGGCAACCACACACGCAAACCTTAAAAAAAAAATAAAGCAAACACACCTTTTTGGCAACCACAGTGGGAGGCTTGAAATGAGACTTCATTGTCTTTAGCCCATCATGGATTACTAGAGCATAATTGCCGGCCATTTACCGATGTTCAGGACCATGAGGTCTAGTGCCCTCGAGCATGAGGAACCAGAAGGCTTAGTCTTGCTTGGATCCCTGCTTGAGCATCCTCTAGAGCAAAGTCCCATATCTTAAAGGGATGAACCAAGTCATAGCCACGGCGGTGAAAGTAGTGGGGATGATGACATCCCAAAAGATGAACATATTGGACTCAATGGCCATTCTCGCAAGAGTTTTATGGCTGTGCTCAAACGCTGTTTAGAGATTGTGGACAAAAGAGTCCAACAAATAAAGAGGGAAGCCTTTGAGAGACTATGTGTTGAAATAGAGCGTAATCTAGCGGCTCGGCGTGAAAACTCTGACACCATGAGAGCCGTAATTAACGATGTTGGAACCTCTATGAATGAAAGGCTTCATAAAGAAACTGATAGAGTCGTAGTGGAAATGAAGTCGATCTTATCTTCTACTTCTACCCTTATCGCTAAAGACGTGGCTAGGTATACGGTGGTCGAAGTTGAACCTATCTTAGTTAGACAAGCTGAGACTCATAAAGGGTTGGTCCAAGCCATTAGGGAGGATATCAGGCAGCTTAGGCTTATACCTCTTCCATCAATAGCAGCTGGTTATCCTCTCAAGATACCCTCAAGTTCGTGGTTGCCAGTTGTTCAGGTTGACTATACGGTCCCTAAGAGAATGGAGAACCCGACTTTGGCTAACCCAGGGTCACGCACTTGGAATCCAGCCACATAAGTGAAAACGCATGCCTTGGGGTTGTTGGGCCTTCGAATCAGAGTTTCTCTCTAACCACAATGGACCTCAACGCCAATGCGCCGGTGTTACCTGCCCTCGAGACAAGGGGGCATAACTGTTCATACCCTCCTCGAGGTTGCCTTAAAGCCCACTCAAGGCCTTGAAGTAGGAGTGCAAGGTTAGGTCCCCACTATTGGGAACCAGACTTATCATCCTAGACCTCTTCATGCTCATACTACTGTGGGGCAAATTAAGAACCCTCTTCCTCAAGATCAAGATTTGGGATTGTTATGATTCTAGAAGATGGGGCATGTGGAATTAATTAGCAATAATTCATTGGTTGTAATAAAGTAGTTTAACTCATTAGTATTAGCCACATTAAGCCATTTCTTAGTGTATTAGCCGATAGCTTATATGTGGAGGGAAAGTCGGTTATTAGTATAGTCAAGTGGTAGTTAAGTCCTGTCTAGGTGAAAGGTATTGTTAGATATTTTTCTTGTAATCTTCTTAAGCTAGATTAGTATAAGTAGTGTTCTTTCTATTGTAATACTCATTAAATCAAATGCAAAATATCTTTTGATATGTTTTCTCTCTTTCATCTAATTCTCTCTCTAAATCTCTCATATCCTTTCACTTCTTCTCTCATCTTAATCTCTTCTTCCACTAGGTTAACTTTAAGATTGATCTTGAAGCTTAACAGGGAATTGATTAAGTAAGGATAAACGAATATCCTGCTAACACTAGTGTGCTGCCAGGCATGCCATGTAACCCAAGTCTTGCTGGAACATACTTCATGGCCAATCAAATGCATGGTCAGTATGATCAAGGGATTTACCTAGCGTTTGGGGGGAAATAATCGGTCTCACACCCGGTTATGACAGGTGCTCAGGGGTATCTTGCAGATCCCCCTCGAGATCCTTCGCCACTTAGGGGACAATGGCAGGCACATAATCATGTGCCTAACCTACCCCTGCAGGACCAATTGGCCCCCCTCGTTGAGAAAATGTATGGGCCGGGTGTCGTAAGGATCAATAAACCCTTGTATAGTAAACTTTATCCTGACTACATATACAGGGATTACCCTTTTCCTTAAGGATACAAGATCATTGAGTTTACCCTCTTTTGAGGAGAAGGGACGTTTTTACGCTCGAGCATTTGGCAAGATTTAATTTCTAATGTAGAGAAGTGGTAGATAATCAATATCTCAAGTTAAGGCTCTTCCCTAGCTCATTAATTAGGACAGCTTTTCAGTGGTATATCAGCCTACTACCTAATTCTATTTAATGTTGGGATGACATGGCAAGGCAATTCCACATCCAATTTCTGAAACTGGAATTAGGAACTTCCATGCTAGACTTGGCTCGGATGAGACAGAAGCTAGGTGAGTTAATGAAAGACTATATTAACCGATTCAAGAGATCTAGGTTAGAATGCATTGTAGCCTTTCCTGAACTTGAGTATGCCAAGCAGGGCTTGAATGGTTTGGATATTGAATTCATGAAGAAATTCGAAGGCCTTAACTTTATGATACTTCTTCAGCTGGAAGAATGTGCTACTAGATACGAGGCTATCTTAAAAGAAGAAAGCCTTGAGAAAAATAGCGTGTATGGAACTTCCGTACACGACTTAATAAAAGAGGAAGATAGATTGACATTGCTGAATACGTCAAAAGGCCTCCTTTGGTTTGTAATCCTTTGGTCAAGAAGGATATTAAAGCCATGAAGTCTTCTCAGTCCAGGGACTTGAGGAAATACTCGTTTGACCTCTCTAGAGTTGATGTAATATTTGGCTGGAGGCAAATAATAAATTCAAGATTAGGGTAAGCATAGAAAACCTGATCCCAGCTCTAACAAGGGAATGGTATATTGTAAGTGGCATGATTTGTTGACCCATTCAACGAGGAACGGCGTGATCTTTAGAAACGTGGTTCAGGATGCTATAAAGGCAAGGGAATTGATTTTCTCGAGAGAAGGACAAATGGGCGTTGATAAAGACCCCTTCCCTAGTCTTGCCTAGATCAATGTAATTAAGATAATAGTGCCTTATCATCCCCATGACAGCCAAACTAATGGTAGATCTCTGTGTAGGATGAATGCAAACAAAAATGATATGGTCGTGGCTAACACTTTGTTTAACAAGTTACTCAAATCAGGAACACTGAGGTTTCCCCGAACCATGTTGGATTGCCAAAGGATCACTGTAGATGGCACGTCATAGTTGAGCACTCTACATGCGATTGTGAAGCATTCAAGAGGTTCATAAAGATGTAATTGGAGGAAGATACCGTCCTCCTCTCTAAGGAAGAAGAGTTAGCCATGACGATTCTTACACATGACCATTGGAAGACAATCTTCGGTTCTAAGAAACAGGAGTCGAGGAAATTCTTACGCCTTACTCATGACCTCTGTGGAGGTTATGATCATAAGCTAGTGTCCGAAATGAAGAAGCTGAACCTTTACCCAAAGAACATGCTAGCTCCTCCAAAGAAGACATCATCATTAGACTTCCTTGGGGCTCTCTCTCAAAGACTCAAGTCATCATGAGGACAGGGCACCCTAAGAGAAATCCAAAGTACACCCTATTGGATGTGGACACTAGTTTGGTACCACAATAGTCGGGATGTCAGCCTTCTGGTGCTAGGCTTGGCAATGTCTGAAGGAGGAATCGCCTCGATTAAGAGGCAATTAGTCCTTCTAACCTGACTCGAACCCAAAAAAGAAGGTAGCTACGCAAAAAGGCAGCTCAGCAGAGGATTTTGCTTGATACTTGCTTGGCTAAGCTTTCTCAAGAAGAGGGCATGGTCCAGAAGGGCAAGTAAACGGAGTAAGTGGATCTTGACGATTTGATGGTTGAGTCAAAACCTCTTAATATAGGAGAAGGGCCAGCTCGTAAGCAGCTTGTGGGACTGGCCAGTTCTTCATCATCTGAAGGGCAAGAATCTTGGTGGGACCAGCTCGCCAAGGATCCCCTAGTGCTGAAATTTGCTGAGAACAAGGAGCACTACTCCCCTCTTATTGTTAACTTAGTAGAACCTTTGAACTGTGTCAACCCAACATGGTTTGACATCAAGATTGACTTCCACGAAGAAGATTTGCCCCAATCTATGGAAGATTCTTAAAACATAAGAGGTTGATCTTAAGGACCAACCACAAGAGCAGGGCACGCTAGTTAATGGCAATCCTTAATGGTAGAATCAGGATACATCCATGGTTGATAGCTCTGAGTAGGGAGCATACCAAGGGATCCAGATTCAATTTAGGACGCTTCCTAAAAAGGTTGAGGCCAGAACTGCCTTACTCCTTCCCTTGGAGTTCATGGCAGTTGATGCCCAAGAAGGTCTTGAGAGTGATGCGATAGCATTAGATGAGGAGCCTCAAGTGGAGCCCATGATTGAAGTAGGGGCCACCAAATGTATATTCAACCCTTTGTCTTTTAAAGTTAATGCTACAATATCCAAATTGCCTGATGACACACCTAACATAATGAAGATGATTTTTGATGGGCCTAACGTTGCCAATAAACATATCAAGCCCCTATATCTGAAAGCCAAATTTGATGGCATTTTGGTGAACAGGGTTTTTGTGGATAGCGGCGTAGCTATGAACGTATGGCCTTCATATATGTTGGGGGTTGATGGTAAGTGTCAAGAAGAATTAATCACTTCATATGTGGCAATATGTGGCTTTTCTAGAGCTACTACCAAATTTGAAGGAGTCATCCCAATTGACTTAACTATTGGTGGCTTGAGCAAGCTAACAGCTTTCTTTGTGGTGGAAACAACCTCAAGTTATAATGCTTTGCTCGATAGAGATTGGCTACATTCTAATTATTGTATCCCATCTTCACTTCACCAGTTGCTCATCTTCTAGAACAATGACGAATATGAGGTTGTTATGGAGATAATAGGCCATTCATGGCTTGCTCTAATTAAGTTGAGGAAAAATTCTATGAAGATGGCATAGGACCTCTAGACATCACAAGGACCACTCCACAATCTGCCTAACAGCAAGAGATGATAGCCGTCCTTGACAGTCCATTGACTGAAATTGAGTTGGTCGAGCGGACCTCGAGTCTGAAGACTTAAACTTCTGGGGATGCATGAGAGCCCTTATAGACGAAGGAGACTTCTAGGACACTCCGGAACCTTGATGTGAAGTCACTAAGACCTCCCATTAAGGGCCCAGGAGGCCATTTCTTAAGCATTAGTAAGGCTCGTGGCTTGGCACACTAAGGATTAGCTTTGGACTGAGCATCCATTCAGTGGTTTCCAAGTCCATATAGCACAAGAAAAAGAGCTGGAGCTCTTCGACATAAGAGCATCACCAGCCAAAATGGAGGATTTAAGGGCTGAAGTCTAGAACCCCCTCCTCGAGGTTAATTTGGGTTCAATAAAAGACCCAAGACTGACTTATTTGAGCATTATGCTTTTTGAGGAGCAGCGAGAGCAGTATCTTTGCTTCACGAATTCAGGGACTGCTTTCCTTAGGATCATCATGAGATGCCTGGCCTAGATAGAAAAGTGGTCAAGCATAGGCTCTGTATTAAGCAAGGCTCGAAGCCCATCATTCAGGCCCAGAGAATGAGGTCCCAAGAAGTCATTAATTTGGTCACGGAAGAGATTGAAAGTCTCTTAAAGGCCAAATTTATCAGAACTGCCAGGTATGTTGAGTGGCTTGAAAATATTGCTCCTGTCATTAAAAAGAAGGGAAAAATCAGGGCCTATACTAATTTCAGAGATCTAAATGCTGCCACCTTGAAGAACGAGTATCCAATGTCTATTGCTGATGTGCTCATTGACTCAGCCTTGAGGCATGAGGTTTTTTCCTTTATGGATGGATATTGTGGGTATTACCAAGTCATGATTGCTTTGGAAGGTACACACAAAATAGCCTTCAGGTGTCATGGGTCAATATGGACATTTGAATAGGTGGCTATGTGATTTGGTTTGAAGAACGCTGGAGCCACTTACCAGAGAGCCATGAACGCGATCTTTCATAACTTCATGGGTAAGACCATGGAAGTCTATATAGATGATATCGTGGTCAAATCAAAGTCCCAAGTTAAACACTTGGAGGACTTGAGGGGTGCGTTCCTTAAGATAAGGGGCCATAATCTTAAGATGAACCCATTAAAATGTACTTTTGGCATACGAGCTGGAAACTTTCTTGATTTTTTTGGTAAACCAAAGGGGCATCGAGGTGGATATTAATAAGGCTAAGGCCATCCAACAGGCCAAACCTCCCTCAAATAAAAAGGAGCTTCAAAGTTCCTTGTGTAGGATAACTTCGTAACACGTTTTATCTTGACTGTCATAAGGAAAACGAAAGTCTTGTCTCCACTGTTGAGACTCAAGTCTTAAAAGGACATCAGGTGGGAGGAGCCATGCCAAGCTGCATTCGAGGCCATCAAGGAGTACTTGATAAGGTCACCAGTACTTATTCCGCCAAAGTAGGGCATGCCTTTGAAGATTTGTGTCTCTGCCTCTAAGGAATCTATTGGTTGTTTACTTGTACAAGACAATGAGCGAGGATTTTAACAAGCTATGTTTGACCTTATCCGTTGCCTGAATGAATGTGAATTAAAGTATTCCCAATTTAAAAATTGTGTTGGTCATTGTTTTATGCATTCTACCTTATCCATTGCCTGAATAAATCTATTGGCGTTTACTGTATATGTGGTTGCCCAGACATATGTCCTCAAGTACATGCTAGATAGACCATTTCTAAGAGGGAGACTGAATAAGTGCAGCTTAGCTCTACTACAGTTTGAGTTGGTTTATGTCTCACAAAAGTCGTTAAAGGGACAAGCTTTAGCATACTTTTTAGCTAACCACCCAAACATCCATACTGGCTTAAACAATGAGCCAGAACAGCTTCTAGTGGTAGAATTGGTTCCCTGAAAACTATTTTTTGATGGTTCGAGGACTAATTCAAGTGTTGGGGTTGGAATTGTGATAGAATCCCCTGAGGGGATCATCACTAAATTAGCTGTCGCCTTGGTGGATAAATGTTCCAACTATATGTAGAGTATGAGACATTGATAATTGGCCTTCAAACTCCCCTAGAAACGCAAGTGCTCAATGTCGTCATCAAAGGAGATTCGAAGTTGGTAATTTGCCAAGCAAAAGGAGAATTTCAATGTTTAAGTGATACCTCAAATTGATACCTATCAGCAATATAAAAGCTATTGAGTAAATTCGATGGTGTGCAGTTTGAACATATTCCCAGGGAACAGAATAAGGCAGCCAACGACTTGGCTCAGTCGGCATCTGAGTACAAATTTCCTAGAGCTTGGTGTGAAGAAACCATGGTCATCAAGATCAAGGTTCTGGATCATAACATTGAGTTCACTGAGTCCTCTACCCTCATAAGGAGACATACCAAGTAGACACTTGAAGTACTATGAGGCTAATCAAACTGTCCTCAGTCAACAAGAGGATAGGAGGAAGCCTTTGGTGGATTACTTCAAGAACCCTCAACATTACATTAAGGACAGAAAGATGAAAATGAAAGCTCACAGATTCCATCAGGATGGTGAGTTTGGCGAGTTATATAAGAGGGATGCTAGTGGAGTACTTCTCAAGTGCCTTGACTTGGATGAAGCAATGCTAGTAATGGTAGGAGCCCACGAGGGTGTTCGTGGATCCCATTTAGTTGGCAACCAAAATACATTGGCTCATCAGGGGTTATGGCTACTACTGGCCATCAATGATGGATGATTGCATAAAGTATGCCAAGGGATGCATAACATGCCAAAGACATGGACATGTATCAAGAGTCCTTGCTGCTGAGATGCATGCTATTGTCAAACCATAGCCATTTAGGGGTTGGCAATGGACATTATAGGAGAAATTAACCCTCACTCCAGTAAACAGCACTGTTATATTCTTCTGGCGGCTAACTAAGCTAAACCATATAGGAATATCAATAAGCAAGATGTGATTAAGTTCATCAAAGAACACATCCTATGTAGGTTTGGTATCCCGAAAACCATTACACTGGACTAGGCTAGGGATGGGTTAAAGAGTTTACCAAGAGTTTGAACATAGAGATCTTGAACTCAACACCTTATTATGCTCAGGCTAATGGCCACGCAGGGTCAACCAACAAGATTCTGAAGGCTAGCTGCAGTACATTTACATGGCAATCATGAGGTATGGTATTATAGTTTGTTGAAGGGCAAACCTAACCTTTCTTGGGGCCAATTCGTAGAAGAAATGATGAGCGATATGGAGAGGAAGAGATAAGTGATGTAGTGGACAGTTTTAATAAGGTGTGCCAAACCTCTACTGTGAGGGAGTATATGATCAGATATGAGAATTTACGAGCTAACTTGTTGTCAATAATATCCATCTCTCCGGAGGATTCGGAGGCATATTATGTCTCTTGTTTCATTAGTGGTTTGAAGCCTAGGATCAAGAATATGGTGAAAGCCATAGGTCCTACGACATTGTGTAATGCTTACAACAAGGCTAAATTGATTGAAGCTACTTTAGCAAGTTTAAGTGACAAGAATAAGTTCAAAAGCAGTAACTTCAGACCGCAGCAGAAGGATGTTTCAGGTTCCAGATTTAAGCGTGCAGTTGATAAGAGCTCAGTGAGGCTATGTTACTATTGTAATCAGCCTTATCAGCCTGGTCATAGGTGCAAATCCCAGGCCTTAATGTCTGCAAGAGGGTCCCGTGCAAGAGTTGATTCTGACAGTGAAGATTCAGATGCTGAGGATGACAGTTATGATCCTTCTTCACAAGATGAGTTGGTGGAGGATGAAGTTGAGATTTCCATGAAGGCCTTGACCGGGAGTGGAGCTCATAATACCATTCGTATCAAAGGAAAGGCTGGTAAAACTTCTATCATTATTCTTATTGATAGTGGGAGCACGCATAGCTTTGTTGATCCCAAATTGATTAAGAAAGTGAAACATGAAGTGACAAAAACTCATCCATTGGCGGTTATGGTGGCTGATGGCAACTCCATAAATACTCAAAATAAGTGCCTAGCATTGCTATGGTCTATGCAAGACCATCAATTCACCTTTGATTTTAGAGTTCTTCCTTTGGGAGGTTGTGATATGGTGCTAGGTGCAGATTGGATGAGAACTTTCAATCCGGTGGTGTTTGATTTTGATAAAATGACAGTAGCATTTGAGGTCCATGGCACTAAAGTCTCATTACAAGGCATTTCTGAAGAAGCCCAGCTTTGGTTGATTGATGGCAAACGATTACAAGGAGGAATCAAGAAGAAAGCAATTCAATGGCTTGGGCACTTGTTTGTTATTTCATCTGTTGAACTGCAGCAGGATATTCAGCCTGAGGTTCATGCCTTGGTTGAAGAGTTTGAAGATGTTTTTGAGCAACCAAAGAGCCTTCCTCCTCAAAGGAGTGTGGACCATGCCATTCCACTTCGTGCAAATGCTGATCCAGTTAAAATTAGGCCATACCGATATGCTCATGCCCAAAAATCAGAAATTGAGAGACAAGTTGAGGATTTGCTTCACATGGGCTTCATTAGACCAAGCCATAGTCCTTTTGCCTCACCTATGATCCTTGTGAAGAAAAAGGATGGGTCGGCTAGGATGTGCATCGATTATCGCCAATTGAATTCTTTGACAGTGAAAGATAAGTTTCCCATTCCCGTTATAGATGATTTGCTTGATGAGTTATATGGAGCATGTTTCTTCTCTAAGCTTGATTTGAGACAGGGGTATCATCAAATCAGAGTTCTTTGACAGGGGTATCATCCCTTGCTGAAAATTTCGTGCTGGAGACAGATGCAAGTGGTTCTGGAATAGGGGCTGTTCTTTCTCAACAAGGAAGGCCTATTGCTTATTTGAGTCAAGCTCTTAGTCCCAAGCATCAAGCCATGTCGACATATGAGAAAGAATACTTAGCAATTCTTCTAGCCGTTGAGAAATGGAGGCATTACTTGGATGGTCACAGGTTCATTATTCAAACGGATCACCAAAGCCTCAAGCACCTTCTTGAGCAAAAGATTGTGACTAGAATTCAAAAGAAGGGCCTCATGAAGATGCTTGGCCTTGATTATGTCACTGAGTACAAAAAAGGTAAGAAGAATGCTGCAGCGGATGCATTATCCAGAAAGTTTGAGGATGCTGAGCAAGGATTGTGCAGTGCAATATCCTTGGTGATTCCTTCATGGATGGAAGAAGTTTATAAGTCATATGAAGGTGATGCTTTTGCCCAAGAGTGTGTAGCTGCTAGCCTTGTGAAAGATGCAGAAAAGGTCGACAGTGAAGCAGGCATATCAGTGCAGAAAGGGATGATCAAAATTCAGAACAAGCTGTATATTGGTTCTGCAACAGAATTGAGAAATTAGATTGTTCAAGCCTCTCACGATTCAGCATGGGGAGGTCATGCTAGTGTATAGGGCACTTATCAAAGGGTTAAACCCTATTTTAGTTAGCCAAGCTTGAAGAAGGCAGTGAGTGATTACGTTAAGGCTTGCAAGGTGTGTCAACAAACCAAGTTGGGGGATCATCAATACAAGGGACTTCTTCAGCCTCTTCCCATTCCGGATGGAGCTTGGATAAATATTAGCATGGATTTCATTAAAGGATTGCCAAGGTCTGAATGCAAGGAAGTCATATGGGTAGTAGTGGATCGTTTCACCAAATATAGCCACTTCATTGCTCTCACACGACCTGTTACAGCTGAAAGATTAGCAAAGATCTTCCTTGACAACATATACAAGTTACATGGGTTGCCTCAATCCATTGTTTCTAATAAGGACAAGATCTTTATGAGCAATTTTTGGAGGGAGTTGTTCAAGTTATTGGGCACTACATTGGCACTTAGCTCATCTTATCATCCACAAACGGATGGACAAACCGAGCATGCTATCCAATGTATTGAGCAATACCTTCGAAGCATGGTTTTCACTCAGCCTAGAGAATGGAATTGATGGCTCTCCCTAGCTGAATATTGGTTCAACACTCATGTACATGCATCTATTGGCATCACTCTTTTCCAAGCATTGTATGGCTATGCTTCTCCTACTCCATTTATGTTGCAGCAGCCAATGTCATCAGAATCTGCAGCCATTGAGTTTCTGCAGCAGAGGAAGCAAATGATGCAACTTCTCAAAGATAATCTCCTTCAAGCTCAAGCAAGGATAAAGTTCTATGCCGATAAAAAGAGGGTAGACAAAAATTATGAAGTTGGTGATATGGTCTACCTCAAATTACAACCTTATAGACAGTCTTCTTTAGCTGTCAGGAAGAATGTCAAGCTAAGTGCTCGCTTCTTTGGTCCATACAAGATTTTGGAGAAAATTGGCAAAGTTGCATACAAACTTGACTTACCTCCTCAATCATACATTCACCCGGTGTTCCATGTATCAATACTTAAAAAGCAGGTGAAGAATGGAGTTAAGAGTTCACGGGAGCCACCTGAAGTTGGAACTAATGGAACACTACTATTGTAACCTGCTGTTGTCAAGGGTCGAAGAACATTGCCAATGAAAGAAGGTGCTTTGCAAGAAATTTTGGTGCAATGGCATAATTTGGACAAGAGCTTTGTGACTTGGGAGAACCTCACATTCTTGAAGAGCCAATTTTCTAGTTTTTCTCGTTGAGGACAAGGAGCTTCTCAAGGGGGAGGGAATGTTATGATTCTTTAATTTTTGGTTGTAATTGGTTTGTATTGCGGTTAATGTCTTGATTTTGCTTTTGCATTGTATTCAAAAGTTAGTTGGCATGCCTTTGGCCCCAAGGGGGGGTCGGTTAGTTGGTCTAGGAAAGTCAAATCTAGCGGCTGGCTTGTTTGGCACCAGTTTTTAGTGTTTGAGTCGGTTAGAGTTTGAGGTATTGATTCAATGTATTAGATCAAATATAAATAGGCTCAAATCATGTAAGTTTGGCATTCAATCAATAACAAATCAGATTTCCTTTGGAAATTCTCTCTCTACTTCTCACCTCCTTCTCTATTTCTCATCCCCTTCACTTCTCTTCTCATCTCAATTCTTCTTTCTACAAGGTTAACTTTCAATCTTTGAATTGGAAGCTAACAGTTAGTGGCTCGAAGAAAAGAACTAGGAGAGATGCTCCTCCTACTTTTCCACGCAGACCCATTTAGGTAATAGAAGAAGAAGAAGAAGAAGATGAAGAAGTATTACCAATCTCATAGCTGGTGAGAAAGAGAAGAGCTAGACTTCCCCAACCAGAGGTATTGGCCTTTCTTGATTGGGTTTCTTTTATTCATCTCTTGCCAAAGCTATTTTGACTTAGCATTTTACAAACACAGGAGACAACAACTTCAGTCATAGATGAAATCCCAGACTCTCCACCGCAGCCATGCGTGTGAGAGCTCCCACAGGAAACTAAATCTCTCAGCTTAAGCACTGGTGAAGAAGGAGATACAGTCACTTCAGCTAAGGGGTCACTTGTAAGTGAACCGCCCAAAGAAGATCCACTCATAGCCTCTTTGAGGCAGGGCCTTATCCAGGCTCCATTCTTTCTTCTAGGAATGTCCTTAATAACCATCGAAGAGATTCATGAAGGTATCATCTCTCTCTTTCGCTCATCAATCCTTAATGTCCAAACCATTAGTTAATTCTGATATACAAGTGTTGTGTTTTCTAGATTTCCCCCTTGAGGAAGGCAATCCAGTAGCTAAGTCATTAACAGAAGTCCCTCCTATCTCTTCAGCTGAAGTTCCAGAGGTGAAAATTAGTCCTTCTATCTAAGAGAGGATTGCATCTCCTCTGGAGAAATTAGGGGCGAGTGGAGAATGGCCTTTCAGCAGCTGGACCATGTTGCTCCAAGATTTCAAAGATTGAGCAAAATGGCACACCTCCCTGTCCTCTCCTTGACTGAGAATGCCACCTATCAAGAAACTCTCTCTGGTGAAGGCCTTGAAAGAAGACCCCATGATGGCCCCTACCAATTCTAGGGAGCTCAAGGTGCTGGAGAGGGTTTTTATTAGAATCAACCAGGACATCCCATCACTCCTTCAAAATAATTGACAATGCCAAAATCTATTAAGAACTGGGGCGCTTAGCTAGCCTAGGAGGCCTATAACTTCTCTTTAAAGAGCTCCAAGCAGCCAAGGAAGTCAAAAGTCAACAAGCTTAAGACCTTATAGGCTTAGAAGTGAAATCCATCACCTAGAGGAGAAATTGAGCCAGCTTAAGGAGCAACTTTCATCTCTCAAGCAACAACATACTTCTCAAGGCTCAAGAGTTAGACAGCTCAAGTGAGCAACTGTTAATGCCCAGAGAGCTCATTAAGCCCTTCAAGAAGAGACCCTCTCCATGGACCAACAACAAAATGAGGCTACTAGTCAATTGTCATCAATAGAGTAGTCCTTGCTCAGGATTAGGACCCAACTCTTCGGATGTTGTATAGAAGTCTTTTGGCCATACAAGCACCTTACCTGTATTGTTTTTGTACTAGCCTTGTACTTTTTGAAATTGTTTATGAGATACAAATTATGTTGAATACGTCTCTCAGTTTGGTAGTTCCTTTCTTTTATTTTTCTTGCTTAAGGATCGTTGAGTTGATCCTAAAGATACTGATATTAAAACTAGGCCCATAATTTAGGGAATTTAAATTTAAGGACTCCTTGTTAGAATCCTAAATTAATGGCACATATTTCTCAAGGAACCTATCATTAATAGCACTTGGATGAGTTCTCCCATCTAGGTATTGGAGTAAGTATGCGTCTCTTCTAAACACCTCTATGACTCTAAAAGGGCCTTCCCAGTTTGGGGACCATTTCCCAAAGACACGGCCTTTCTGGTCAATGGGCGATAAAACTTTCCAACCAAAGTCCACCAAATCAAAGGACCTAGGTTTTACCTTCTTATTTTAGGCTTTAGCCACCCTTTTCTTTTTCTTTTCTAGATTTTGAAGGGCATCACACCTAACTTTGTCCAAGTTAATTAATTAGTCCATCATATCCTGCTCATATTCAAGTTTAGAAAACCTTCCTTGATGAGCCAACCTAATAGACTAAACCGTGACTTCCATTAGAAGTACAATATCATGGCCATACATTAAATGGAAGGGAGTTGTCCCAGTTGCATCACGTTTGGACCTTCTTTAGGCCAAAGGGCATCAAGTGGCAACTCATGTCACTTTCTAGGATTATCTTCAATCATTTTCTCAATATTGGCCTTTGGAATCTTATTAGTAGACTCTTGCTGGCCATTTGCCTGAGTATAACAAGGGGTTGAGTTCAAGATTTCAATGTTAAAACTCTTGGTAAACTCCTTAACTTCAGCTTTATTGAACACGTTAGTGTGGGTCATAGTTATGGTTTCAGGGATTCCAAACTTACATAGGATATACTTCTTGATGAAATTGATGACATCTTGTTGATTGATGTTCTTGTATGGCTTAGCCTCCACCCATTTTGTAAAATAGTTTGTGGCCATAAGAATATAGGAATGCTGCTTCCTAGAAGGAGGGTTAATCTCTCCTATGATATCCATTGCCCATCCTTGAAAGGGCATGGCTTAACAATAGCATGTATCTTAAGAACAGCGGCCCTTGGTACATGACCATATCTTTGGCATGCTTTGAATCCCTTGGGGCACTTGATACAATGGTCTATCATTGATGGCCAATAATAGCCATAATGTCTTACGGGCCGGTGCGTCTTATTACCAGCTAAATGGGATTCAGAAATACCTAAATGGGCTCCAACCATCACTAGCATTACTTCGTCTAAGTTTAGACACTTGAGAAGCACTCCACTAGCCTGCTTTTTGTATAATTCTCTAGACTTATCATCAAGGAGGAATCTATGAGCTCTTACTTTCATGTTTCTGTCCTTAGCATAGTCAGTAATTCGCAAGGGCTTCCTCTAATCCTCACGTTGACTTGTGACATATTGATGCGTCTCAAAGCAATCAAAGTGATTACTTGGCTCGCAAAACTGAAGGACTCAATGAATTCAAGATCATGGTCTAAAACCTTAGTCTTAATAACCACAGTTTCTTCACACCATGTCCTAGGCAAGTTATACCCTACGGCTAATTGGGCCAAATAATGGGCTGCCTTATTCTGGTCTTAAGCCATGTGCTCAAATTAGACATTGTCAAACTTGCTCAACAGTCCTTACACTATTGAGATGTATTTATTCGAGGTATCACTTAAACATTGAAATTCCCCCTTGACTTGGAGAATGAACAATTGTGAATCCCCTTTTATGATCACATTAGGGACTTACATTTCAAGGAGAGTCTGTAGGCTTATAATTAACGCCTCATACTCTTCCATGTTGTTGCAACACTTGCCAACCAAGGTGACAGCCAACTTTGTAACCATCCCAGCAGGGGACTCAATCATAATCCCAACTCCGGCACTTCAGTTTGTCCTTGATCCATCAAAATATAGCTTCCAAAGGATCATCCTATTACCAGGAGCTGATCTGGCTCATAATCTATGCCAATTTGAATGTTTGGATGGTTAGCTAAAAGGCTTGCTAAGGCTTGGCCTTTGACTAACTTTTGTGACACATAAATTTATTCAAACAGAAGTAGAGGAGTACTTCACCTGTTTAATCTTCTTGTCGTTAGAGGTCTATCTAGCATGTATTTAAGGATATATGACTGAGCAACCACGTATACGATAAATGCTAAAAAAGTAATGTCTGAACTTTACAGATGCGTAGAATGGAGATAGACACAATTTTTCAATGGAGGAATATTTTATTTCACATCTAGTTATACAACGACTTAGGTAGAACACAACCTGTTCAAACCCCACCTCATTGTCCTATACAAGCAAACAACCAATTGATTTATAAGAAACAGAGACATAAATCTTCAGCGATTTGGCCTACTTAGGTGGAATCAACACCGGTGGCCTGATCAAGTCTTCCTTGATGGCCTTAAAGGTTGCTTGGTGTGGCTCCTCCAACTTGATGTCCTTCTCAGACTTGATTCTCAGCACTGGAGAGAAGACTTTGGTTTTTCCTATGGCATTTGAAATGAAACTTTGTCATGATTCACGATTAGAGGAGGTCATTGTAAGGGCAATTCATGTAATTTTCAAATGGTTGTTCGGCGGGAAAGGCTTGGCTAGTATCTTTAGTAGTTAAGTTGGTTACATTCATGGTATCTTTAGATATTTTTGTTTGAACCGACTTAATTGATTCATAGTATAAGAGTTTACCTTGTATTGTAATATCCTTCATTGATGAATGATAAGACCGAATTGTTCTTCTCTCAATCCTAACTCTCTCTAATTCTCATCCAATTCTCTAATTCTCTTCTCATCTCCACTCTAATTCTTCACCTATCTTATGTTATGATTCAAGGTTGATCTTGAATCATAACAATTAATATCAGAGCTTGATTGTGTTGATTGAATTGAACCACAACTTATTTGATTGAATTGCTACTGCTGATCAATTATAGCAATCTCAATTCAATTTTCCTTCAATGGATAAGTTTTACTGGATTAGAACTAGTGAAAATTCAGTGCAAGTTATGACAATGCCAGGGGCAGTTACAACTCGAGCTGGTACAGCTGCAAATGCAGCTGTGAGAGCTAGCATTGCACCTGGAACTTACGCCGGAGTCACTGCAGAACTAAGTTGTAATCAATGTGAGGGTTTGGAGTCAGTGGTAGCTGAAATGCGACGGTTAGCAGCAATAATGGTAGGTATTCAACAGGAATTAAATAATAATAGTAATACAAATCAGCAAATGCAGCAAAAGATGAATGATATAAGGTAGCAGCTTGATCGTCAATCAGGAGAAGGAGTCTTAGCACTAGCTAATCAGCAAGGAAGGTGTACTAATTAAAGGCATCCTCAAGTATCTGAGGAGAGAACTGAAGCTACAGCTATGGCCAGGAGTAGTGGTTATAGACATCCTAAGATCAAAATTAATACTTTTGATGGATCACATCTACAGTCTTGGATAAGAAGGTGTGAGAGATACTTTCGCTTTTATCGAGTGATGGATGTGGAAAAGGGGGCAGTGCATTTGCAAGGTCGTCACGAGGTATGGTTTCATAGCCTGATTCTCAGTAATCCAGATATAACATGGTATGAGTTCGTTGATGAATTCTGTGAGAGATATGGAGATGAGGACCCTGGTGATGTGGTGGATCAATTTAACAAGGTGACTCAAACCACTTCTTTGAAGGAATATATGACATGTTTTGAAAACCTTAGAGCTAAAATGATGCCAGTAAATCCTAGTGCGAGTGAGGCATACTATGTCTCTAGTTCCATTAGTGGACTTAAGCCAAAGATAAAGAATTTAGTTAAAGCCATTAATCCCTTAACGCTATCCTGAGCCTATTCCAAAAGTTGCATGAGGCCACAATGCTTGCTAGTTCATATGTATCACGAGGCAAGAATGTATCCAGTAGCTCTTCAACATCAATTGGTAATAAGGTTTCTCCCAAAACCTTAAGTATTGAAGAGAAGAAGGCTCAAAGACTATGCTTCAAATGTAACCAAAGATACTTCTTTGGACATAAGTGCAATCCTAAGCTCCTCATGTCTGTGATTGGAGCTGAGGCTAATGATGAATTAGATGAACAAGAGGAGGAGGAGGCAAGTGATGAACCAAAGGAGGAGTTGTTACAAAGGGCCAGATGATGATAAGAATGAAATGGAGATCTTAGTGAAGGCTTTAACTGGCAATGGGACACACAACACCTTAAGAATAGGGGGTGAAGCAATCACAAGTCACTTCTAATCTTGATTGATAGTGGAAGCGCGCGTAGTTTTGTTGATCCTAAGATTGTGAAAAGGGTGGGTCATGAGGTGATTAAAACAAGCCCTTTAGCTGTGATTGTTGCTAATGGAAATTCCATGGTCACTCAAATGAAATGCAATTAGTTCTAGTGGCAGATGCAAGGCCACCAATTCTCTTATGACTTTCGAGTCCTGAAGCTGGGAGGTCGTGATATGGTGCTTGGGGTGGACTAGATGAAGACTATCAGTCCTTTGGTATTTGATTTCAGTCAGCTCTCAATTTCCTTCGATTTACATGGTAAAGCCATCAAATTACAAGGAATTGTGGACTAAGGATAGCTCAAGATGCTAAGTGGCAAGAAGGTTGAAGGAATACTTTAGGGAAAGGACTAACAGTGGGTAGAACATGTCTTTTCCATTTCAACAGAATTTGTTCAAGTTGAGAAAGAGTTTGATCCTCCAATTCAGAAGCTGATCAAAGATTACAATGATCTGTTTGAGCAACCAAGGTCCCTTCCTCCTAAGAGGAATTTGGATCATGAAATTCCATTGAAGGCCAACACGAATCCAGTGAATTTGAGGCCTTATAAGTATCTACATTTGCAGAAGAGTGATATTGAAAGACAGGTGGATGAGCTGCTAAAGACTGAGTTCATAAGACACTCTCACAATCCCTTTTCTTCTCCTGTGATATTGGTTAAGAAGAAGGATGATTCTTCACGTATGTGTATAGACTACAGGCAGCTGAACTCTCTTACTATCAAGGACAGGTTTCCAATTCCCATCAGTGATGACTTGCTGGCTGAATTATATGGTTCCCATTTCTTCTCCAAGTTGGATCTGAGGCAAGGGTACAACCAGATCGGGGTCCTAGAGCAGGATGTCCACAAGATTGCTTTTAGAAATTACCATGGGCATTATAAGTTTTTGGTGGTGCCATTTGGATTAAAAAATGTTCCAGCTACGTTTCAGCCTTGATGAATTCAGTTTTGAAGCTCTTATTGAGGAATTTTGTTTTGGTTTTCTTTGATGACATATTGGTGTATAGTCCTTCACTTGATGCACATATGAATCATCTTAGAGAAATTTTTGAACTGATGAGGTAGCATAAGTTGTTTGCCAAGCTTCCTAAGTGTACTTTTGCCCAGAGTAAGGTAGAATACTTGGGCCACATTATTTCTTCAGAGGGTGTTGCTACTGATCCAGCTAATGTTGATGCGATGAAACATTGGCCAACACCTATTTCTCTTAAACAATTGAGGGGGTTCCTAGGATTAACAGGTTACTACAAAACGTTTGTGGCTAGATATGGTATGATTGCTAAGCCTCTTACAAAGATGCCTTTCAGTGGTTAGGGAAAGCTCAGGAAGCATTTGACTGTTTGAAGATAGCAATGTGTTCAGCTCTGGTGCTTGTCATGCCTGATTTTAGTGTTCCTTTCACCTTGGAGACTGATCCTAGTGGTACTGGTATGGGAGAAGTTCTTTCACAAAGGGGCAGGCCAGTAGCTTTCTTGAGCTAGGCTCTGAGTCCCAAGCACTTGGGATTATCCATTTATGAGAAGTACTTGGAAATTCTATTTGCAGTCAAGAAGTGGAGGCATTACTTGGATGGACATCACTTTGTCACTAGAACTAATCATCAAAGTTTGAAATACTTATTGGAGCAAAAGATCACTATAAGAGTGCAGCGTAAGGGCCTTATGAAGATGTTCGGACTTGATTATTCTATTGAGCATTTCAGAGGCTAGGAAAACTTAGCAATAGATGCTTTGTCACGCAAGTTTGAGGGGGCTGAGCAAGCTTCTTGCTTTGCAATTTTTGTGGCTCTTCCTTCTTGGATGGACGAGGTGCATAGGTCTTATGAAGGTGATAGCTTTGCTCCGGATTACATCACAACATATAGCAACAAGAATTGCTCTTTTGGTGAAGACTCTGATGTGACTGTGGCTCATGGAATTGTGAGAATCAAAGGGAAGGTATACAATGGCTCAGTGACTGAATTGAGGAGACAAAAAATCATAGTTTCACATGATTCAACTTGGGGAGGATACTTTGGTATTGAAGGGCCTTATCAAAGGCTAAGGTAGTACTTCCAATGGCCCGGTATGAGAAAGGATGTTATTGACTTTGTTCAGGCCTACGATGTTTGCCAGCGTACTAAGACCAGTCATATGCACTACCAAGGATTGCTGTAGCCCTTACCTATTCCTGATAGAGCATGCCAACACATAATTATGGATTTTATTGAGGGATTTCCTAAGTCTGAAGGCAAGAAGGTAATTTGGGTGATCATGGATATATTCACTAAGTCTGGGCACTTTTGGCTTTGAGTCATCCAATTTCAGCTGAAAAACTTGCAAAATTGTTCTTGGATAACATCTACAAACTCTGTGCTATGCTTCAATCCATCATCTTTGATCATGATAGGCTATTGGCTAGTAATTTCAGGCTTGAGCCTTTCTTGTTGTTGGGTTCCTCTTTGGCTATCAGTTCTTTGTATCACCCACAAACCGATGGGCAGACTGAAAGAGTGAATCAATGTTCGGAACAGTATTTGAGGAGTATGACATTTGGCTACCCAAAGCAGTGGAACAGATGGTTGTCACTGGCTGAGTTTTGGTACAATTCACACTTTCATACTGTATTGGGGACAACTCCATTCAAAGCTCTTTACGGCTATGATCCTCCTTCTCCTATGTTGATACAAGGTGCAACCTCTTCTCTAAGTGAAGTTAATGATCTGTGGATGCAGAGGAAGGAATTGGTACAGTAGTTGAAGGATAATCTACAGCTGGCTTAGGCTAGGATGAAGTTCTTTACTGATAAGAAGAGAGTTGATAAGTCCTTCCAAGTTGGAGATCTTGTTTATTTGAAATTGCTGCCTTTTAGGCAGACCAGTGTAGCATTATGCAAAAATGTGAAGATGAGTGCTCATTACTTTGATCCATACAAGATTTTAGAAAAGATTGGACAAGTAGCCTATAGATTAGAGTTGCCACCAGACTCATATGTACATCATGTTTTTCATGTATCTCTGCTGAAGCAACATGTAGTAGAAGGCAGGATCAGCTCGAAGACTGCACCAGAGGCTACTTCTGATGGGAGACTCAAGCAAGAGCCTGCAGCTATCTTAGAATCAAGGGAAGTTTTGGAGCAGAATTCATTAGTCAAGGAAGTGTTGGTACTTTGGACTAACTTGGATCAGGAAGCTGCTACTTGGGAGAATCTGAACTTCCTTAGGAGCCAATTCCATTTATTTAATTCTTGAGTCAAGAATGATGTTAAAGAGGGGGTATTGTCATGATTCACGATTAGAGGAGGTCATTGTAAGGGCAATTCATGTAATTTTCAAATGGTTTTTTTGCGGGAAAGGCTTGGCTAGTGTCTTTAGTTTTTAAGTTGGTTAGATTCATGGCATCTTTAGATATTTTTGTTTTAACCTCATAGTATAAGAGTTTAACTTGTATTATAATATTCTTCATTGATGAATGATAAGATTGAATTGTTCTTCTCTAACCCTAACTCTCTCTAATTCCCATCTAATTCTCTTCTCATCTCCACTCTAATCCTATCCTATGTTATGATTGAAGATGGATCTTGAATCATAACAAACATTTTAGGATGTTACCTGACCTAAGAAGCATTGAAGGTCCTTTTTGCTTGAAGGTGGTTCGGCCTCTTGAATGGCCTTAGTATTGTTTTTATTAATCTCAATCCCCCTCTGGTGTCTTAAGAAATTAAGAAAGTTTCTGGCGCGTGCGCCAAAGGCACATTTTAGTGGGTTCATCTTAAGGTTGTTGCTCCTCATTCAAAGGAACGCTCCTCGTAAGAGCTCAAAGGTCCTGACTTGGAATTTGATTTGAACATGATGTCATCTATGTAGATATCCATGGTTTTGCCAATAAGATCATGAAACATGTTCATAGCTCCTTGGTAGGTCGCAGTGGCGTTCTTTAAACCAAATGGCAGAGCCACCCACTCAAAGGTCCCTATTGACCCTGTGCATATAAATGCTGCCTTATGTTTATCCACCGAGGAAATTATGACTCGCTAGTACCCACAGTAGCCATACTAAAAAATAAGACCTCATGCCCCGAGGCTAAATTTATGAGGACATCAGCTATTAGCATAGGGTATTCATCCTTTGGGGTGGTTGCATTTAGATTTCTGAAATTAATGAAGACTCTAATTTTGCCATTCTTTTTGATAACATGATCAATATTTGCCAACCACTCAATGCACCTGGCAGTCCTGATGAATTTGGCCTTCAAGTGTCTCTCAATCTCCTCTTTAACCAAATCTTTCACTTCTTAGGACATCAATTTTTTGGGCCGGAATTATGGGCCTCGGGCCTGGCTTGATGGGAAGCCTATGCTAACCACTTTTCTATCCAGGCCAGGCATCTTGTGCTTGTCCCAAGTAAAGGAGTCCTTGAACTTGAGGAGGGGGTCTCGGACTTCAGAAAGTAGAGCACTCAGATATGCTAGTCTTGGGTCTTCTATAGATTCCAAGCTAACCTCGAATAGCGGGTCTTGGACTTTAGCCTTTAAATCCTCTATCTTAGCTAGTTTTTCTCTTAAGTCAGATAACTCTAGCTCTTTTTCATGTATCACCTAGACTTCGAGGTCATATCTAGAAACAAATGGCTACTCAGCCCACAGTTGATCCTCTACATGTAAAGCCACTAGCTTTGCCATGGATGAGTAGACGGCCTTTTGGGCCATTAGTGGCAAGTCTTGGTTCCGTTGCATAAGGCTTCTAGTGTGCCTTGAAGTCCCCCTCATCAAGAAGAGTTTTCATGCATCCCCTAAAGTTAGAGTCGTCTGACTTTACATCCACTCGATCAACCTCAGCTTCAATGAGCGGGCTGTCAAGGATGGCTATCATTTTCTGATGTTGGGCAATTTGAGGAGTGTTCTCTTCACATTTAATGGTCCCACAGCTTCTTTGTATAATTTTTCCTTGACATAGTTAGAGCGAGCTATGAATGGCCTAACAACCTCACACTTATCATGGTTCCAGAAGGGATACAATAATTGGCATGTAACTAATCTCTCCTAAGCAACACATTATAGCTTGAGGTGGTATCCGCTACAAAGAAAGCTGTCAGCTTGCTCAAATTTTCAACATTTAACTAAATCAGGATTACCCCTTTAGACTTAGTGGTGGCCCCTCAAAAGCCACAGATTACCACATCTAAAGTTATCAAGTCATCTCGATATTTATCAATGACCCCCAACATATATGAAGGCAAGACATTGATGGCTGCGCCATCATCCACCAAGATGCCATAAAATTTGGCCTTGATGTATAGAGGCTTGATGTGTTTATTAGCGGTATTAGGCCTATCAAACATCGTTTTCTGACAAGCTGTCATCAGTTGAATTGGATATTGAGGGTTTTGATTTCAAAAGACAAAGGATCAAGATTACCTTCAATAGCTACCATTTCAGCTACAAGTTCCAATAAGGGATATTCATCTAATGCAATTACATCCCTTTGGAGGCCCTCTTGTGTATCAGTTGCCATGAACTCCCAAGGAAGGACCAAAATAGTTTTAACATCAACCAGCTCAGGGAGTGACCCAAACTGCATTTGAACCCCTTGATTGTCATTTCTTCAGGACTACCATCAATTAGCATGTCCTGATCTTGAGGTTGATGTTTTGGTTCAACCTTTGGGGTCAAAGTTGCCTCCATTGCTTGTGGGAAGTCTTCTTCGTGGAAGTTTTTTTTCTATGTAAGACCATGTTAGCTTAACATGCTCTACCAATTCCACTAAATTAATTCTAAGGAATTGTACTCCTTCTCATCATCAAATGTCCTTTGAGCTAATGAATTTTTGGCAAGTTGATCCCACCAAGATTCTTTACCTTGAGAAGACGAGAGACTAGCCCATGTCTCAAGCTTCTTGTATGGATTACCTTTACTAGTGGTGGTTAACGGTCTGGATTCCATTTTTTGGATCCTCAAGATCCATGGAGTCAGTACACTTGTCCTTGCGGACTCTATTATTTCCCTTAGAGAGCCTAGTCTTGCAAGTGTCAAGCAGAGCTCTTGCATGCGCCACTTTCTTTAGCAGCTGCCTCCTTTTTTGGGTTTGTGTAAGGTTGGAGGGACCAACATCATCTTGCTCAAGGTGGTTTCTTCTACAAACATTACCAAAACAGACCCCTGAAGGTTGTTACCCTGATTGCCATGGTCCTCGATAGGTGTCCACATCAATTAGGTGATATTGTAGATTTCTTTTTGGGTGCCCAGTTCTCATGATGATCTAAGCCTTCGAAGGGGGATCTTTATATGGCTCGTACATGTGGGACTTCTCAAATGGCATCTTCAATTCCAAAAAAGCGCCAGCAGGGGAAATCTACTAAGGAAGTAGCTCAAGTTTCTTCATTACTCCTTGTATTTTCCCTCAATAATGACAGCATGCCTTGTAGGATACCTTTTCCAGACCATGAGATATCCTTTCTTGGTTTGAAAGGCTTAAAATGCGCCCTTGAAAGCTACTGATTTGTATAGCTAACTCTTTAGCCACTGATAGTGTAATGACTAACCTGCTGTGGAATTTTAGTAAGTAAGTTCTTGAAGATTGAACACTTGTTCGTGGGATGAAGCTCAGTGATGTGCCAATGGCATATCCCATAATCAAACGTGAGCTCTGATGATGGGAACCTTAATATTCCTTCAAGCACCAACCTACGAAATAGGTTGTTTTCCACCCTTGCCTTTTAAGTATCGTTAAATACCATTGTCCTCCTAAAAAGGCAAAAAGGATTAGTTCAAGCCATGCTTTGATCATTATTAGCAAAGATATCAATAAAATTGACTTGAAGAGGACTAGGAAAAGAGTCTTTATTGATAGTCATTTGTCTTTCTCCAAGAAAGATTAGCTCCATGGCTTTATAGGCATCTTGGACCATCTTTCTAAAGATCAAGCAGTTCTTAATTGAGTGGGGCAACGAATCATGCCATTTATAGTATACCTTCTCCTTTTGTTAATTTGGGTTAGGTTTTCTATGTTTGCCTCTAACCTTGAGCTTACTGTTTGCCGCAAGCCAATTGAATATAACATCAGCTCTTAAGTGGTGAAATGAGTATTTCCTGCCTTCTTAGGGTTGATACGACTTCCTGGCTTGGATATCCTTCTTGACCAAAGGATTGCAAACCATAGGAGATCCCTTGACATACTTAGAAGCGTCAATTTCATATGGACGATCTTCGTCCTCATCAATCAAGTTCAGTATGTAAGTTCCATACACACAATTTCACTTGAAGCCATTTTCTTTCAAAACAGCCTCATACCTAGTGGCACATTTTTCCAGCTATAGTAGAGTTGCAAAGTTTGAACCTTCAAATACTTTCTTAAATTCAATATCCAAGCCATTGAAGGCTAGCTTGTCATATTCAACTTTAAGAAGAGCTACTGTGCACTTCAACCTAGCTCTCTTGAACCAGTTAATGTAATCCTCCACGGATTCACCTTGCTTTTTTCTCATTTAAGCCAAGTTAGACATAGAAATTCCTAGTTCCGTAGTTGGGAATTGGGCTTGGAATTTTCTGGTCGTGTCATCCTAACAATAGACGAAATTTGGTGGTAAGCTAATGTAGCACTGAAAGGCAGTCCCTGTTAGAGAGTAGGGAACAACCTAAGTTTCATGTATGGATTATCCGTTGCTTCCCTACATTGGTAGTTAAACCTTGTCAAGTACTCAAGAGTAGACAAGCTTCTTTCTCTTGAGAAAAGGATAAATTCAGAGATTTTGTATCCTCGAGGGAAAGGGTATTCCTTGTCAATGTAGTTAGGGTATTGTTTTCTATACCAGAGTCTGTAGACCCTCCTAAGGCCTAGCCCATCCAATTGCTCGATTAGGGGGCTAGTTGTTCTTAGAGAGGTATGTTTGGCGCATGGTTATGCGCCCGCCATTGTCCCCCAAGTAGCTGAGGATCTCGAGGGGATTAGGAGGATACCCCTAAGCACCCAATATAATTGGGTGTGAGAAGGGTTATCACCCCACACACGTAGGGTGTTAACCTCCTTGGTCATTTTGGCTGTTCATTTGATTAGCCACGAAGCATGTTCCAATAGATCCTTAGGTAAATGGCATGCATGGGGGCATACCAACATTGACAGGCTGCTAGGGCATCCTTACTTATTTCAACCCCAAGTTTTGATCTTGATGATGTGGGTAGTTAACTTGCCCCCAGTCTCACAAGTGGGACAAGGCCTAGGCGGATGGGTCTGGTCCCTACGATTAGGTACCTGTCCCAGCGTACCTATTCCAAGGCTTTGGGCAGGCCTTGAGGCAACTTCCCCAGCATGAGGAGGGTATCAGTGACTATGCCTTCCTATTTCAAGTAGGGATGTAAATGAGTCGAGTTAGCTCACGAGCCCTCGCGAGCCGGCTCGATATAAATCTCATACAGCTCAGCTCGTCACGAGCTTGAGCCGAGCCAAGCCGCTCGTTAAGATAAACGAGCCGAGCCCGAGCCGGTTAAAGCTCGAGCTCGTGAGCTCGCGAGCCTAAACGAGCCTAAATAAAATAATAATATAATTTTAATTTTAATTATAATAATTTAAAAAAAAAGTTGGATATTGTCTGAAACCCTACACCTTACGCACACCTCCTCTCTCTCTCTCTCACCCACCCCAAACGAAAACCCTACCTCCTCTCCTCTCTCGTGCTTTCGAATTAGCTAACCACCCAAACGACGCTCTCCTCTCCTCCCCTGCTTCTACAGCGACGACTTGTCTCTCTGACTCAGACGACAACCACCGCACTCTCTGCCTCTCTCTCCGCTCTTTCTCTCTCTTTTCTCTCTCTACCAGTATCAAATCTACCTCTTTGATGAAATTTGCTTTAATTTCTTCTTATCTTTTGTTTATTTTCATGTTTATTCCTCCAATTTTGCGTGTACAGATTCAACCAGGTTAGTTTTGTTCTCTTTTGTTGTATCTTTTTTGAGATGTGATGGTGATTGGGTTTAATTTCTAGGGTTTTAAAGTGTTCTTTGAGTGTCAAGGAGATAGATCTCACATTTGTGTTGAATTTTTGTGGTTTTGAATGAGTTTTGAGTGGTGGAGGAGAATCGATCTTCTAGGTTTGTTGTAAATGTTGGAAAAATGGGTTGAAATGGTGAGAATTTAAGTTATGTGGTTTTTTTATATAGAATGTAGAGCAATTATGTACTCTTATCTTTTTTTTTTTTTTTTTTTTTTTACTTTAAGCAAATAATTATGTTGCTTCTTACATAACAGAAATGTCAACCCAAGAATCATCACCAAATCAAAATACAACAGAGTTAATGGAAACGTTAGATAAAATGACTGAAAATGACAACGTTGAATCATCACCATGTGTCGCTCAAGAAGATGACCCTCCTCTAACCGATGTTATGGTGGAACACATACAAGTTGAAGATGAGGAGACATTTGAAGTAAAAAAGAGGAGTAGGACATCAGTGGTGCGGGAAGAGATGATCATTGAAAAGGTAGGTGAAGAGATTAAAGGAGCTCGTTGTAAGTATTGCAAAAAACATTTTCACACTCAAAAGGGGGACCTACTAATCATATGAAGAGGCATTTGGCTGTTTGTGTGGCGAGAAATTTAGAACTCAAAAAACAAAACAAGCTTAATTTCTTGCCAATTGATGCAGAGTCTAGTGTAGTTGTAAACCAGTTTGTTTCTTCTATACATGACGGCAAGTTTGATATGGGAAAGATGAGAGAAGCTGCAACAAATTGGATTCTCATGCATGAACATCCTTTTTCAACTTTAGATGAGGAAGGCTTTAATATAATGATGAAGTGTGGAATGCCTGAACGAAAAAAAATGTCACGTCAAATAGGAAAAACTGATTGTTTCAAGGTCTATGAAATTGAAAAGAAGAAACTAAAGGGGATGCTGAAAAATGTTGACAGAATTTGTTTGAGCACAGATTTGTGGAAATCCAAGCCTCAAAAAATTGAGTACATGGTTGTGGTGGGACATTGGGTTGATTCTAACTAGAAGTTACATAAGCGCATTCTTAGCTTTGTTCATTTACCACCTCCTCGACGAGGCACGCAAACAGCTGATGCTATCTTTAAGTGTTTACAAGAATGGGGAATCGAGAATAAGGTAAGTTTAACAAGTTTGTTTATCTTTTGTACTATTGTCAGTATTTTATATAAATCTAAAAAAATTGTGGCCTACTTAATGTAGGTATTTACCATCTCATTTTGATAATGCGAGTGCTAATGATTCTTGTATAAAGATTCTTAAGGACACATTCTCCAGAACTAATAGGTTGGTATGTGGAGGAAAATTATTTCATGTTAGATGTTGTGCCCATATTTTAAACATTATGGTGCAATATGGTCTTAATGAAATAAAAGATGTCATTGAAGAAGTTCACGAGAGTGTTGAGTACAGTGGAAGTGATGCAAGATTGAAATTATTCACTAAAATCGTGTCACAGCTGCAAATTCCTCATAGAAAGTTGGTTCTTGAATGTAGGACATGGTGGAATTCAACGTATGATATGTTGGCGACTGCTATCAAGTTTAAGGAAGTATTTGCATGGTACGTGAATCAAAATCCTTCTTATATTTATTGTCCTAGTGATGAAGGTTGGGAGAATGTGGAGAAATTGCATCCAATTTTGCATATTGTCAAAGCTATTACAGATATCATTTCAGGATCAGAATATCCAACATCTAATTTATTTCTTTCTGAATTGTATTAAATTAAAATTTTGTTGGATAAGCATTAATATTCTCAAGATGAATTCATTCGATCATTAGTCACCAAAATGAAACAAAGGTTTGACAAATATTGGGGAGAGTGCAATTTGTTGATGGGTATTGCTTCAGTGTTAGATCCTAGAATGAAGATGAGGTCAATTGAGTATACTTTTCCAGGTCTGTTTCCTCAAAATGAAGCTCAAGATAGCATTCGAAAGGTTACAGATGCATTGTATGACCTTTATGAGGATTATGTATCTCAAATACCTATTTCTTCTGGGGATCATATTGGTGAACATCAAGCAAGTGTCAATGGTGGCGATACTACAAATCATGATGCTAAAGGGAGAGGAAGTGGTTTACAAAAACTTTTGCAACGTGTAGCAACCATGGAGACAGTTCAACCTCAAAAATCTGATTTGGATATTTATCTTGAAGAGGGTTGTTATGTTCCTTCCATGGAGAAGCGTCATTTTGTGCTCTAAATTGGTGGAGATTGCACAAGGACAAGTACCGTATTCTTTCTAGGATGGCTGCCGATGTCCTTGTTATACCTATTACCACAGTGGCTACTGAGGCAATATTTAGTGCTAGAAGTAGAGTTATTGACCCATACCATTCCTCGTTAACTCCAGGAACTGTGTAAGCATTGCTTTGTGGAGGAGATTGGCTTCGTCATCTGTATGGCGTGAAGAAAAAGAAGGTATCTGTTTATTAATATTTTATGATGTTAATTATATAAAAAATAAAAATTTAACATTTTTTTAATGTCTTTGTAGGTCATTAAAGCGGAGGATCAACCTAAGGAAATCGATTTGCCAATTCCTTGAGTCGTTTTTTTTTACTCTAGTATGATTCATATTGACCTTGCATTTTTTTATTTTTTTGATTTAAATAATTAATATATGTATACTGATAAAAAATATTCTTTGTTGAAATTGCATAGGTATCAAGTTTGTGAGATGAGAAAGGAAATATAAAGAAGAATCTTAGATATTGCAGCACCCGAGGGTTTGATATGGAGTTTGTAAATTGTAACGTAGTTGTAATGTGTTTTGGCTCGACTACGATGAGTTGTTTGTTTGGGACATACTGAATATTTAGTTTGATATTGTTGATGATTTTATGATGGCTTGAGTTTGATATTGTTTTGATCAAAAAAAAAAAAAGTTTGATATTTGTTGGATGATTTTATGATGACTTTTATGTTTGACCCATGAACATTATATTTGAAAATTATGTAATAGATATAAATTGGTTTGAGCTTGAACCATTGGCGAGCCAAGCTAGAGCCTATGACGAGCTTAGCTCGAGCCCACAACGAGCTTAGCTCGAGCCTGAAATTTCCAAGCTCGTCAAGCTTCGAGTCAAGCCCAAGTCGAGCTAAATGTTAATGAGCCGAGCCTAATGGGCTCGGGCTCGGCTTGGCTCATTTACACCCCTAATTTCAAGGACAGGCACTACTTGCACATTGGTATTGAGATCCCTTGAAGCCAGAGAAAACCCTTGGTTCAAAGGTCCTACAATCCCAAGGGAAAAATTTTAACTCTATTGCCAATCTCCAAGTGAGCAATACTTGGGTTAGCCACTGTTGCGTTTGCCACTCTCTCAAGAACCGTGTTGTCTGTTGGCCATAGGCCATTTACATTGTAATTTTGATGATAACAATCATTTAAAAGTCATTGTATTTAATTGTTCTAATCTTGCTTGAAAATGACTCATAAGAAAGCTACAAAAAATTAAGATAGATCATGTTGCTATGACGCATTCCAAGACGACAAATCAGGAAGAAAATGATCAAAGTTGAAGAGAAGATTCATCCAAAATCAAGAGAACAAGATATAAGTCCAGGCGCATCAAGTTGTTTATTTTTATTTTTTGAGACTTAGGATTGGAATATATCAATTGAGTCAAATCTTAATAATGATATGTGATCTCTAACAAAAATGCCTTTTAAAATACTTTGAAATTTTGAATTCCAAATCTTATTTTAAAAACACTCGATTCTAATTCAAGCCAATAAAATGTTTCTATCAAATATTTTATGAATTGGCATTATGGAATCTTGCCCAAAAATAATAAGATCAAAAATTTTATTAGGGTGATATTTTAGCTTGACTAGAAAATCATTCATTCAAATAAATCAGCCAGACATGAAAATTAATTCAAAAAATAAGGTTAATATTGTAAATGAATCAAGCTAGATAGTTAAAATCATTTAAATCCACCCAAGCATGCTAAGAGTTGACGCATAGAAGGGATGTGTCGACACATAGACATACAAAAGCCAAAGCAAGCTGCTGTGCGATGACACATAACCCTGCAATGGCTCCAAATGTTTGCTTTTGAATTTGATTCTTTGGAAATTTTTTAAATACCATTCAAACGTTCCTTAGCCCCTCATTTGCATATAAACTAGGCTTGAAGGCTTTGGTTTAAATCATCTAATTCTCTCCGTGCATTTTTTATGAAAAGCTCTTGTTCTCTTATTGTGTTTTAACATTTTAATTTTAAGTTTTTCTTAAAGTTTTCTTGAGTATCACTAGTTCTATTTCTTATTGATCATTGAACTTAATTGAGACATCCTTAGCTTTCACTAAGCTTGATCTATTGTCAAATTTTTAAAATTTTTAAATACCATTCAAACGTCACTAAGGTTGGAATTTCATTGCTTTATTTTATTTTATTGTAAAGGTTGGATGTTGAGCCTAATGTTACAGAAGGGTCATTTGCAAAAGGTGGGTCATGAGCCGACGTACAAAAACATTTGCTGTAAAGGTTGGATACTAAGCCAGAGTTTTTAAAAATAATAATCAAACTTAGTGAAAAGCTCAAGTGACAATGCACAGTTACTTGACGAGTGGACTAGCTTGAACCACTATAAAAATCATTGTGCATTATTTTCTTCTTGCCTTAACTTGTCATTTCATATTCATTGTTTATCTTTCATTGAATTTTGGTTGTTAAAGTTTAAATTTGCATTTTATCATGAAAGAACCTAATTCACCACCTCTTAGGTCGCTCTTTGGGCCTTCAATTGGTATCATATTTAGTACTCTTTATTTTTTGTCTAATAACCTTAGAGTGATCCAAATGGCGACATTCGCCCCCTATCTTGGCCGAGGGACAATCAACCAACAAACCTCCTTTTTTTGATGGGGAAAATTTCCCCTATAGGAAACTTAGAATGAGATTGTACATCACCTCCATTGATTTTCATTTATGGCTT
Organism: Simmondsia chinensis; assembly: GCA_018398585.1. Taxonomy (NCBI): domain Eukaryota; kingdom Viridiplantae; phylum Streptophyta; class Magnoliopsida; order Caryophyllales; family Simmondsiaceae; genus Simmondsia; species Simmondsia chinensis. The sequence goes on from JAGTTD010000013.1 coordinate 14,270,018, forward strand.
ATAACGAAAAATGGTGACTATGTACCTTCAAGAAAAGTAGGAGAGAAAACTATTGGGAAAGAGAAAAATGAGCTTGTGCAAGATAAGAAAACAAAAAACTTGCAAAAAATGCTAATGCTCATTATCAATTATTGTGTGCTATTGCCCCAAATATCTTTAGTCATATTTCTGGTTTTCAATCAGCAAAAGAAATTTAGGACAAGCTTGAAGTCACCTATGAAGATACGGATCAAATAAAGTAATCAAAAATTAACATATTGGTAAGATCCTATGAGCTTTTTAAAATGAAAATAGAGGAATTAATAAAAGAAATATACACTAGATTTTTCAACATTACTAACAAATTCCAAGCTCATGGAAAAATATATTCTAGTGAGGAGCAAGTTAGTAAAATTCTTAGATGTCTTCCTATTTCATGGCAAGGCAAGATTACCGCTATTAATAAAGCGCATAACACCTCCACCTATAAACTTGATCAACTAATTGACAATCTCATGACCTATGCGATTGACATGGAAGAATTTAAGGAAAAAAAAAATAAAAGAAAAGTAAAGATATAGAATTTATATAACAAAAGTGATGGAAGTGATGATAAAGTGGTTATGTTGTCAAAAGGGTTTTACAAACGCCTTGAAAAGAAAAAGTTTAAGAAAAATTTTAAAAAAGGTTCATCTTCCTCCATAGATGAACAAACTTGGTATGAGTATGGAGAAATCGGACATCTCAAAATGAATTGTCCCAAACTAAAAAAAAAGAAGTCCTTCAACAAATTCAAAAAGAAGGACAAAAAGAAAGAATGGAAGAAAGTATTTGCGGCTTGGTGCAATAGCGATGATGATTTTGATGAAGAAAGCGAAAAGAAAGTGGCCAACTTTTGTCTTATGGCCATTGATGATGACAGCATAGAAGAAGATGAGGTAATCGATCTATTCTATGGTGAACTTTTTGTTGGCTTTCATGAATTATATGAGAAATATAAAAAAATTAAAAAAAACCACACAATGCATTCATAAAGGGTCTAAAAAAAGAGTCAAAACAAGGTTTATTACTTGAATTTGAAAATGAATCCTTAAAGAAAAAGAACGAGTCTTTGAATGATAAAATCATAAAACTAACTAATTAAAAACAATCCATTGCTGAAGAGCTTCATTCATTTGAAAATAAACAAAGAAAATCTAAGGAAGAAGAATCACTATTGAAGAAAAATGAGGCTTTGAAAGAAAGAGTGGAAGAACTTTCAATAATCTCAAACAAATTTTTTAAAGGGCAAGAAACACTTGAGAAAATACTCTCCTCTCAAGAATCGGTTTACAACAAAAAAGAAATGAAAATATTTAAAAGAAAAATTTGAATCTACTTTTCGTTAAAGCCTCCTCACACCCTATAAAGTCTATAAGATGTCATTATTGCAGTGATCATGGGCATATTGTATACCAATGTCCTTTTAAAAGAAATTTGAAAAAGGTAAAAATGGTTTGGGTCCCAAAAGGATCTCGTCCACTAAATGTCAAGTCAACAACAAAGGACCTAAGAAAATTTGGGTACCTAAAAGCGTTTGAATTGTGATAGGTATCTATGAAAATTGAAAGCAAGAACCAAAAGTAGTACTTGGATAGTGGTTGCTTAAGACACATGACTGGAGATAAATCTAAGTTCACTTCAATTAAACCAAGGAAAGGAAATCTCACTTCCAACCAAAAGAAAGAAAAAATTCATTGTATCGGTACTATTGCGTAACTCTTCTTATTGCATCAATGATGGTATACCTGATGATGGTCTCCTATGCATAATCTTCTAAACATTAGTCAACTATTTGATAGAGGTTATTGTGTGTATTTTGAGTCATCTAAATGCATAGAGGTGCATTCTTAGATGAACGAAGTATTAGTTGATCGATTAGAATGTGGTAATGTCCAGATGATTGATCTCGAATGTATGAACTTTTTCTAATGTTCTAGTGTCTTGAATGAAAATAATCCTTGGATTTGACATAGAAGATTTAAATATGTGAGTATGGACTTAATTTCAAAGCCTTTAATAAATTTGAAAATTTTTACAAACGAGTACAAAATGAAAAAGACATGAAAATCGTTTCAATTAGAAGTGATCATGGAAGAAAATTTAAAAAAGAATAATTTTGAAATGTGGTGATTAATTTTGAGTCAGCCATAATTTTTTAACTCCTAGAATTCCTTTAATAAAATGGAGTAGTTGAAAAAAAGAAAAATAGAACTCTTGAACAAATGGATAAAATCATGCATTGTAAAACCATTGGCTAAATTTTTTTTGAGCCAAAGCCATGAACACTACTTGCTACATTCTAAATAAGGCTTTGATGAGGCCCATTTTGAAGAAAATACCCTATGAACTTTATAAAGGAAGAAAACCAAACATTGCATGCTTTAAACCTTTCAGTTTTAAATACTTTTTCCATGACTATGGTAAAATAAATCCTTGTAGATTTGATCCAAGAATGGATGAAGGCATATTCATTGGATACTCTCTTACAAGCAAAGCATATAGGGTCTAACAAAAAGAAAAATGTTGTAGAAGAGTCTATGCATTTGGCATTTGACAAAACAAATATCTTGTCCTCTAGAATTCCTTATGATGATGATTTTATAGTGGTCAAACCAACAAACACTACAACCTCATTCGAGGAGCAAGAAAAGGATAAACTCGAAGCTCCAATTGATGAAACAAAATCAAATGATGAAAATGTAGAACCCAAAGAAGAAAACTTGCCATCAGATTGGAAATTGTTGAGGGATCATGCAACAAGTCAAATCATTGATGATCCTTCCCAAGGGGTACAAACAAGGCATGACTTGACCAAATATTGCCATCTAGTTGCATTCATCTCTCTTGAAGAACCCAAGAACGTAGAAGAAGCTCTAAATGACGCAAATTGGATCATGGTAATAGAAGAAGAGCTAAGTCAATTGAAGAGAAATGATGTGTGGAAGCATGTGTATAGACCCAAAGATCATCAAGTCATCAGTACCAAATGGGTCTATCACAAAAAGAAAGAAGGTAATGTAGTAAGAAATAAGGCAAGGTTAGTAGCTATAGGATATAACAAAGAGGAAGGTATTATACTCCTATGTGCATTTGCTTCATTTAAAAATTTTATACTTTTCAAAATGGATGTAAAAAGTGCATTTTAAAATGGTTTCATTGTAGAAGAAGCTTATGCTGATCAACCACCCAAATTTGAGGATGACAAATTTCTTGACCACGTTTTTAAACTCAAAAAGGCTCTCTATGGATTAAAACAAGCTCCTAGAGCTAGGTATGAGAGATTGGGTTATTTGCTAATGCAAAATGGATTTTCGAGAGGAAATATTGACACCACCCTTATTATCAAACACTCTAGAAGTGACATTCTCATTGTGCAAATTTATATTGATGATATAGAATTTGGTGCTACTAATCCTTCTATTTGTGAAGAATTTGCAAATCTTATGAGTTGGGAATTTGAAATAAGTATGATGGGAGAACTCAATTATTTCCTTGAATTGCAAATCAAGTAAGGCAAGGAAGAAATTTTCATCAACCAAGCTAAGTACATCAAGGAAATTCTTAAGAAGTTTGGCATGGAAAATTCTAAGGCGATTGCAACCCCAATGAGCTCAACGTGTAAGCTAGACAGGATGAAAAAGGTAAAAAGACGGAGCAAAAGCTACATAGAGGTATGATTGGATCCCTTCTTTACCTTACATCTAATAGGCCTGATATTTTATTTAGTGTGCGCTTATGTGCTAGATTTCAAGCATGTACTAAGGAATCTCATTTGTGTGCAAAAAAAAGAATTTTTGGATACCTAACTGGTACTTCTACTCTAGGCTTATTCTACCCAAATTGTTATTTCTTTGATTTAGTTGGATATAGTGATGTGAATTTTACCGGACACGACTTGTCAATTTCTTGGTCATGCTTTGGTGTCATGGTTTAGTAAAAACTAAAATGTCGTTGCCTTATCCACTGTGAGGCCGAATATGTTTCATGTGGAAGTTATTGTGCTCAAATGTTATGGTTAATGCATCAATTAAATGACTATGGCAATCATATTGACCATGCTTCCATATATGCGATCTATGTTTAACTAAAAACCCAGCTCAATATTCTAGAATAAAGAATATTGCGATTAGACATTATTTCATTTGTAATCATGTGCTTAAAGGTGATGCCATTGTAAAATTTCTTCCCATGAATGATGAATTAGTGAACATTTTTACTAAACCTCTATGTGAAGAAATTTTTTGTAATATTAGAATTAGAATTGGCATATGCAATTTGACTACTTGACTTTGATTGCTTACATTATTCATTTGCATTCAAACATCGAGTTTTAATAACTAACATGAAAGAGCTCTAATGGGCCAATAATTCTTATCTAACTTAGGAATATAGGATCTTGGACTATTTTTTTAAAAAGGGGTATTTTCAATTAAACAAAAAAAAAAAAAAAAAAACTCACGCACACACAAAGCAAAACAGAAATGCATTCAGTTCTCTGTGTGTTGTCACACAGATTTGCAAAAAGTGCCTCTGTTCTATAGTGTGTGTCGACACAAGGGTCCCTTCACGGGGCAACAGTGAGCTACAATTATTTAAACTTTTGTCACATCTTTTCCATCTTCACAACTTCATCTTTATCTTTCTCTCTCACAATCATTTCAACAAAAACTCTTCTAAATTCATCACTTTTTCTCAAATCTTTTACAAACTTTTATGAAAAATCAAGCTTTTTATCTTCATTTGGACATCAAACCTTGAATTTTTTTCAAAAGTTCATCTTCTTCACAAACACTAGCTCAAAAACCAAACCAGCAAAGTTTTTCTCAAATTTGTTTGTTTTTCTTGCTTTTCGAAGTCAGAAATCATCTATTTTTCACAGATCTTTAATTTTCTTGAACAATCCTGGACAAATCTCGAAATTTTAATTTTTTTTTCTCTTAAACCCTAACCCTAACCACTATATTTCACTCGAATCTCTTCAAGCTTTAAATCATGGGTCACACTAGGAGGTCCGAAGCTGCTTCTAAGAAGAAGTTTGGAAACAATGAAGGTGCTTCTTCTTCCTGGGGTCCTAGTTCGGTAAACTCCTCTAACCCCTTCCTCAACAAGGAAGCATTATTTGGTAGATTTGTCGATTAGACTTAGGTTAGGAGATATACCTTGGGGGAATTGTTTGTTTTGTTTGAAAGAGTAGGTTGGATTGAAATTTGTAGTATAAGGGAACCAATATACCCGGATTTAGTACACGAATTTTACTTCATCCTCAAAAGTATTAGGCCACATAATTAAACTTGATGCATCTTACATGAATGAATTACTTGATTTTATTTTTGAAGAAGAGGAAAAATTAATTTTCCCCAAGAACACCACCAATTCCCTCTCCCCAAATCTCACAGTAACTCCTTAGTTCAACAAGTTTGAGGTGAAATACCACTTTCTAAACAAAAGAAGCCTAACTCAAATTATCTAAGAGTGGAGCGTAAATTGGCATATAAATTGATTTGCATGAATATCACTCCAAGATTGGGTGGCTTCGACTCAGTCTCAAACTTACATCATTTTCTCTTATCTCAGCTCCTAAATGGCAAAACAATTAGTCTTGGAGATTTAGTCTTAAAATTCACGTTTCATAACCATTTTGGAAAGACTAATTCTGCTTATAGCATGCTTCTTAACTGTGTTTTCCAACGTACTTTAAATAGATAATCTCTTTCAAACCCCATTCTGTATCGAGATGGCTCTATTAAGACATATTTGAAAATGATGGGTTTTGTTTTTAAACACAATGAATGGGTAAGAAAGAAAAAGGGGTTAGGAGAGTAGTAGAAATAGATGAAGAGAGAGACTAGGAAAAGGAAAATTTTGATGAAGGGGGGGATGGGGTTAATGAATAAGAACCTGAACAAAGGCCTCAAAAAAGGAGTGTAAGTGACTGACTTGCTTCCTTGGAGGAACAAGTATCTTCCTTGCACTCAAATCATGAAGAATTCTGCACCGAAACCCGACCTACACTTTAAAAGATTTTAGACTTTCTTTGGTGTAGACAAAGACCACAACTCCTTAGATTTGCTTTTTAAAAAACATTTGGAGCTACATTTTTTTTTGTCTTGTACATTGAATGAAATGCTAGGACTCTTGACGATGTTTGGCATTTCTCTTTGTTTATATATGCTACTATTGCTTTTGATAGGGGAACTGTCAATTTCTCTATCCCTTGTGCTTTTTGTTGATGACAGAGGGGGAGAAAAATTGGAGTTTAGCCGATTCATGTTTGGTATATGACTATTGAATATCCAAGTCCAACTATATTGTGAAGTTTGTGTTTGGTTGAGTTATGGTAAAAATGATGTTGACATTAAGCTCTTGAATTCTTGATTTCCAACATGCATCAAGATAGGGGGAGACAATTAAGTTTGAGTTTTAACTTGTCATATATTGCTGAATGACTTAATATAAAGTGGGAATTTGTATGTCTTGATTAGTCAATACTTTCATATGAGCTCATTACTTCAACTTTTCACATTTTTAAGTGAAAGCACCAAATGTTTGTCATAATAAAAAAAGAGGGAGATTGTTGGCCCTAAAGGCCATTTACATTGTAATGTTGATAATAACAATCATTTAGTGAGTCATTGTATTTAATTGTTATAATCTTGTTTGAAAGTGACTCATAAGAAAACTATGAAATGAAGATAGATCATGTTGATACAAAGCTTTTCAAGATAATGGATCAAGAGGAAAATAATCAAAGTTGAAGAGCAGATTCATCTAAAATCAAGAGAACCATACTCAAGTCCAGGTGCTTCAAGTTGTTTATTTTTATTTTTTAGGACTTAGGATCGGGATATATTAATTGAGTCAAATCTCGACAATGATATGTGATGCTTGTTAAGCTTCAATTTACGAAATTGAAGTTAACTTGTGAAGAGAGAGAGTTTAGGTGAGAAGAGAAGTGAGGTTAGATGAGAGTTAGAGAAGAGATGAGAAGAGAGAGAAAAATATCTCAAGAATGAAGTAAATTTCTTATTAAATGATCAAGACTTACAAGGATTGATCCTCTTATAGGAGAATCTAGATACATTGACTCAAAATATCTCAATCTAAGCTTAAAACGCCAAAACTAGCAAACTACTAGCTAAAATCGACTTTGGCGCCAAAAGGAAATAACCAACATTTGAACTAGGCAACATATCTAACACAATACAAGACTCCCAAAACTCAATACATGTATTACAAGACTCACAATAGGAAAAATCATAACAATCCCCTCCACTTAAGAAGCTTCTTGTCCTCAAGAAGAGAAATTTGGAAATTTACTCTTCAAGAATGCCAAATATTCCTAAGTAACAAAATCTCAGTCCAAATTCTGCCACTAAAGTAACACTTCTTTTATCCACCTGTTGCCTGCCTTGATCTCCCTGGAACCACGAACAACAGCAAGCTGCAGCACCAAAGCTCCATTGGATCCAACTTCTAGGGTAGACTTTAAGCTCTTACATCCTTTCTTGACCTGTTTCTTTAGCAATGAAACATGAAAAACTGGATGAATGTATGCATTAGGAGGTAGCTCAAGCCTATAAGCACCTTTGCCAATCTTCTCAAGGATCTGGTGTGGACCAAAGATTCGAGCACTTAGCTTGACATTACTCCTGACAGCCACGGTAAACTATCTATAAGGTTTTAATTTGAGGTAAACCATGTCACCCACTTCATAATTCTTGTCCACATGCTTCTTGTCTACATATTGTTTCATCCTTGCCTGAGCTTGCTGTAGATGATCTTTGAGCATATGCTGTATTTGCTTCCTTTGTTGTATCAGATCAGAGGCTTCCAATACATATGAAGTCATATTTTGCAATGTGAAAGGAGTAGCAAGAGCATAGCCATAAAGAGCTTTAAAAGCAGTGGTGCCAAGAGAAGCATGAGCAAGAGTATTGTACCAATACTCAGCTAGAGATAACCATTTGTTCCACTCCTTAGGATGAGTGAAAACCATACTCCTAAGATATTTTTCAATGCATTAATTGACCCTCTTCGTTTGTCCATCAGTCTGAGGATGGTACGAAGAGCTAAGAGCCAGGGTAGTTCCCATAAGCTTGAACAATTCCCTTCAAAAATGACTTGTGAAGATTCTATCTCGATCAGATACAATGGATTGTGGCAATCTATGTAACTTATATATAGTGTCCAAGAAGCACCTAGCTAGTTTCCCAGCGGTGACTGGCCGGATCAAAGCAATTAAATGACTAAACTTTGTGAAACGATCAACAACAACCCATATCACTTCCCTTGCCTTCAGACTTAGGCAAGCCTTTAATAAAATCCATACTTATGTTCACCCAAGCTCCATGTGGAATAGGGAGAGGCTACAAAAGACCATTGTACCTATGATCATCCAGCTTAGTTTGTTGACATACATTACAAGAGCTCACAAACTCAACTATTGCCTTCTTCAAACCAGGCCAGCTGAAATATGCTTTAATGCTCTAGTATGTGCCTTCAACACTTGAATGTCCACCCCAAGCTTTGTCATGAGAAGAACTTATGATCTGATCCCTCAAATCTGTTGAAGAACCAATGTACAACCTGTCCTTCAATTGAATTACTCCCTTATTTACTGAAATATCTGCATCAGGAGTGCTCCTACTGTTCTTACTAATGTTATAAGTAGTGATACTCTCTTGGGCAAAAGCGTCATCTTCATAGGACTTGTAAACCTCTTCTAACCAAGAAGGAAGGACAACTGAAATGGCTCCACAATAGGCTTGCTCACCCTCTTCTAATCTTCTTAACAAAGCATCAACAACTTGATTTTCTTTGCCTCTTTTATACTCAATTGCATAGTCAAGGCCCAACATCTTCATTAGCCCCTTCTTCAGTATTCTTGTCACAATCTTTTGTTCTAGCCAATGTTTTAAACTTTGATGATCAGTCCTGATTATGAATATGTGACCATCAAGATAATGCCTCCACTTATCAACTGCTAACAAAATTGCCAAATATTCCTTCTCATAGGTGGACAAGGCTTTATGTTTGGGACTAAGACAATAGGCCTTCCCTTATGTGAAAGCACTGTTCCAATTCCAGTTCCACAGGCATCAGTTTCTAAGACAAAATCCTCAGCAAAATTGGGCATAGCAAGAATAGGAGCTTCGCACATAGTTGCTTTCAAGGCTTCAAAGGCTATTTGAGCTCTATCACTCCACACAAAAGCATCCTTTTTCAGCATATCTGACAAGGGTCTGGCATTCGATCCAAAATTAGCAATAAACTTCCTGTAATAGCTAGTTAAACCCAAGAAACCTCGCAACTGCTTTAAAGTGACTAGAATTGGCTAATCTTTCATGGCTTCTATCTTTGAGGGATCTGTGGAGACTCCCTTAGAAGATATGACATGTCCCAAGTAGTCCAACTACTGCTGCGTAATAGCGCACTTGGATAGCTTGGCAAAGAAATTATGATTTCTCATAACAAGGAAGACTTCCCTCAAGTGCTGCAAATGATCTTTATAAAAATGAGAATATCATTGAAAAAGACAAGCACAAATCTCCTTTGGAACGACTTGAAGATATCATTCATTGCTGCTTAAAATGTAGCCAGTGCATTGGTTGAACCAAAGGGCATAACCACAAATTCATAGTGCCCATGATGAGCTTGAAATGCAGTCTTGTAGATGTCTTGCTCAAGCACTGTAATCTTATGATAACCCTGTCTCAAATCCAACTTAGAGAAGAAACATGCTCCATACAATTCATCGAGTAAATCATCAATAACAAGAATTGGAAACTTATCTTTGATTGTCACAGAATTTAGTTTCCTATAGTCGATGCACATCCTGGCAGATCCATCTTTCTTCTTTACTAATATGACTGGTGAGGCAAAAGGGCCATGGCTTGGTCTGATGAAGCAAGTCTTAAGCAATTCCTCTACTTGTCTCTCAATTTCTGATTTTTGAGCATGTGAGCACTTATATGGCCTCAATTTGAATGGTGCTGCACCAGATTTCAAAGGAATGGCACGGTCAAGGAACCTCTGTGGAGGAAGAGACTTAGGCTACTCAAAAATGTCCTCAAATTCTTCTATCAAGGCTTTAACTTCGGGCTGCTGCACATAACACAATTCAGTTGGAGTAATTGTAAACAAATGACCAACCCACTTGTAAGCACTCTTCTTGAAACCTCCTTATAAGCTTTTGTCTTTAATCAATTTCAATTGAGCTTGATCTTTAATGCCTTGCAAAGTAACCTTTGTTCCTTGAATCTCAAATGAAACAGTTAGCTTTGTAAAATCAAAAACCACAAGGCTGAATGATTGTATCCAATCCACTCCAGGCACCATATCACATCCTCCCAAGGGAAGGATCCTGAAGTCATAGGTGAATTGATGGTCTTGCATAGACCACTAGAAGTCTTGGCATTTTTTCTATATCAGGATTGAGTTCCCATTTACTACAGCTATAGCCAAGGGATGGGTTTTAATCACTTCATGTCCAACCTTCTTCACAACCTTTGGATAAACAAAACTATGAGTACTTCCACTATCTATTAAGATAGTGATATGCCTTTTTCCTGCTTTCCCTTTGATCCTTATCGTCTTGTGAGCTCCATTACCAGTAAGCGCCTTCATAGAAATCTCAATTTCATCCTTAGCCAATTCATCCTGGGAATCATGATCAGAACTGTCTTACTCAAGCTCACATTCATCACTGTCAGAATGTAATGTAGCATTAACTCCACAAGCAGACATTAAAAATTTGGAGCTGCACTTATGTCCTGGTTGATAAGACTGATTGCACTTGTAACAAAGCCTTTGAGGCCTCTTCTCAACAGACCTACTGGCCTTGGTCCCAATTACATCTCTCTAATGAGGTTTTGAACCATTTCCCCTGAACTTGCTTTTGTCACTTGAAGAAATGACAGTGGCCTCCATCAATTTGGCTTTTGCATAAGCCTTTGTTAAGGACTTAGGACCAATAGCTTTCAACATGTTCTTAATCCATGGCTTCAATCCACTAATAAAGCTTGAGACATAATAAGACCTAGATGCTTGGGGATAAGCAGCTATCATACTAGCCCTTAAGTTCTCAAATCTTGTCATATATTCTCTCACAGTTGTGGTTTGAAAGACTTTACTGAAATTATCCACTACATCACTAGTGTCCTCATGACCATATCTTTCACACAACTCTTCCACAAATTCATCCCAAGAAAGATCTGGATTTCTCTTTAACAAACTGTAAAACTATACCTCATGATCACCATGAAGATATACTGCAGCTAATTCCACCGTTTCAGATTCTTTGATGATGTAGAAATGGAAGTATGTATCACATCTCCTCAACCATGACGGAGGTTGCTTGCCATTAAAGGGATCAATCTGCACCCTTGGCTATCTGAAAGTATTGCTTCTATTCTCAGAAGATGCATCATTAGTACCATATCTTTGCTGCTGAAAGTGATCCGGTGGGCTATCCATGGGCACAACGCTATCGGGTGAAGTTATGGTATGAACAACAGAGTCCAGGTGCCTCACATTTTGATTTGAGTTCATGCCAGATGTAAGAGATTGCACTTGTTCAACAGGATGATCTTGTGATATGACAGTTGCTTCAACTTTTTGTGGCCTTATCTCCACAGATTGTTGAAGATCATGAGGTCTAACATTAGTATGATTCATCGAAGGAGCATCGTTTGGTTTATTCAGGACTGCTGCATCTGTGTTCGGCACTTGTGATTGCATCACTTCAGCCAGCCACTTCAGCCAGAGGCGATAGTTGACTAGCAGGTCGAAGAGCTCCAAAAACAGATGATTCACCATGCTTATTCACTTGATTTTGCATATCAGAAAGCTTGCTCTCAAAACCTTGGAGTTTCTACTCAATCAAATCTTCATACTTCTTCATATTCGCTCCTTGATCTTGCTTCAAGCTATCAATTCCTTGTTGCTAAAGAACCTGAAATCGATTGAACATATCATCCAATTGTGACTTCAATTGATCATTTGTCACGAATTGAACTTCTCTTGTTGCATTTGCACTTGCAATAGAAGCATAGGAAACATTTGGATCAACAAAAACAATGGATTGTCCACCTCCTGTTGCTTCTGCTTCTCTTGCTCCCAATCGGGTAGTGAGACCTCCTAACATGTTAGACTTGTTGTTTTTAGATTTCGCCAGCTCAAATCAATCAATTGATAGCGTAGACCAGCTCTAATACCAATTATTAAGCTTCAATTTGCGAAATTGAAGTTAACTTGTGAAGAGAGAGAGTTTTGGTGAGAAGAGAAGCGAAATTAGATGAGAGTTAGAGAAGAGATGAGAAGAGAGAAAAATATCTCAAGAATGAAGTAAATTTCTTATTGAATGATCAAGACTTACAAGGATTGATCCTCTTATAAGAGAATCTAGATACATTGACAAAATATCTCAATCTAAGCTTAAACCGCCAAAACTAGCAAACTACCAGCTAAAACCAACTTTGGCCCCAAAAGGAAATAACCAACATTTGAACTAGGCAACATATCTAACGTATTACAAGACTCCCAAAACTCAATACATGGATTACAAGACTCACAATAGGAAAAATCATAACAATGCTCTAACAAAAATATTTTTGAAATATTGATTTCCATATCTTATTTTGAAAACAATCGATTCAAATTCAAGCCAATTAAAATTTTCAAAAAAAAATATCTTATAAATTTGCATTATGGAATCGTGCTTAAAAATAACAGGATCAAAATTTTATTAGGGTGATATTCTTGCTTGATTAAAAAATTGTTCATTCAAATAAATAAGCCAAACATGAAAATTAATTCAAAAGGTAAGCTTATTACGGCAAGTCAATCAAGCTAAATGGTCAAAATCATTGAAATCCACCCAAGCATTCTGAGTGTCGACACACAGAAGGGATGTGTTGACACATAGACATACGGAAGCCAAAGCAGGTTGCTGCGTGTTGACACACAGCCCTGCAATGGCTCCAAATGGCTATTTTTGAATTTGATCTCTCTTCTAATGTTTCAAATACCATTCAAACGTCCCTTAGCCCCCCATTTGCCTATAAAACTGGGCTTGAATGCTTTGGTTTAAATCATCCCATTCTCTCTAAGCATTCTAGATTAAAAGCTCTTAGTCGCTTATTGTGTTTTAATGTTTTTGTTTTGAGTTTTTCTTAAAGATTTCTTAAGCTTTAATAGTTTCTCTTTATTGTTGATCATTGAGCTTAATTGACATATCCTTAGCTTTGACTAAGCTTGATTTATTGTCAATTCACTCTTGAATAGAGTGAGAATTTCATTTCTTTATTTCATTTTATTGTAAATGTTGGATCCTAAGCCTATTGTTATAAAAGGATCAATTGTAAAAAGTTTGGTCTTAAGCCTAAGTACAAAAAGATTAGTCGTAAAAGTTGAATCCTGAGCCTAGGTAATTAAAAAGGATCATCAAGTTTTGTGAAAGGCTCAAGTGAACCACTATAAAAATTGTCGTACATCATTTTTCTTCTTGCCTTTATTTTTATATTTCATATTCATTATCTTTCATTTTATTTTAGGTTATTAAAGTTTAAATTTTCATTTTGTCATGAAAGAACCTAATTTTCTCCCCCTCTTAGATTGCTCTTTGGGCCTTCATTGTCAACCTGAAAAATTGGCGTTCGTGAGCTCAAAGGAAATCATCGGGATACGCTGTTGGAACTGAAGGATGTAGAACAAGCCTGAGTTGCCTACTATCCTCTCTAACGGCTTGGACTAAGCCATTATGAGACTCAGCTTACCTAACTAAGATTGGCCCTACTTCAACTATTGTATGTCTTACCACTTCCTTTGCTATAAGGGAAGCAGGAGTAATAGGTAGGGTTGAGTTCATCTCAACCAAGACTCTATAAGTTTTTTTATGAAGCCTTTCATTCATAGAAATCCCAACGTCACTGATTATAGCTCCCACTGTAGCAAAGTTTTCACGCCGGGCTGCTCAAGTGCGTTCTATTTTAGCACGTTGTTTTTCATAAGCCTCTCTCATGGCTCTCTCAATCCTCTAATCAACACGTTCCATATGACACTTGAGCGTGGCCACAACTCTTGCGAGAGTAGCCATCAAGCCCAATACGCTTGTCTTATGGGATGTCTTTATCAACTCCACTCTCATTACTGTGGTTTTGACTGGTCTCGTCCCCTTGTGATACATGACTTTGATCTAGAGAGTGCTTGAGTGAGGGCCCAATTAAGGGTAGGCCTTTAGGTTCCTCAGATTCAAGTGCACTAAATTTTCTTGTTCTGACCATTGGAGAATTGAAAAAGATTATGTTTGATAGTCCACGATTTATGATAAGCCCCCCACTGTGGTCACCAAAAGGCATGTTTGCTTTATTTGTCTGTTAAGTGTGTGAATGTGGTCACCATAAATACAAATTCAAACAAGTTGCAAAAGGGACTTGCCACGACTAGGGAGCAAGTCTAAATTTTGGACCACACGTCTTTGACTTCAACCACTCACATTTACAGAAAAGGGGTGATTCTTTTGGTGTATCCAACTTCGTTTGTTACATCAGGATTTACGCTAATCTAAGTAAGTTATGTTACACTACTCCTTGCTAAAAGCACAAGTGCGCTGTAAAAAAACTTGGAAAAGTGTGAGTAGTGTTAGACACTTTACAACTATAATAATGTCTCTTATTTTTAGAAAAATGAAATAACTACTGCTTCCTAATTCCGTGGCGTTTTCTTCCCATGTTTACCTCAAAGCTCCTTTGCCGCATGTATGGGTAGTGAACGTGCCTTGAATTTGGCTGCTTGAGGATCTTTCTAGAAGCCCATGTTCGCTTTATTAGTTGCAGTCGCTTCTAGATGTCCCATGTTCTGTTAGATAAGCTTGAGGCCCATGTATATGAAATTGTGCTCTAAGTAATTGTCATAAGCCTGGAAACCACTTGTCTTGCAACCTACTACCCCACCCCAGCCATCTCGAGCCTTGAGTGGCTAATACCCTTATCAAGGCTTTAAACTCCTCAAGCAGTTCGGCTCGAAACACCATCATCTTAGCACCTAAAAGCCTTATCTTTCCTGAGGAGGGCCTCACATGACGCGTGTATGGAGCTTTGCTCAAAACAGCGTCGTCCCAAGTCCCTCGAGTTTGGGGTGTAAATGCATATGAAATGTGTTAGCAATATAATGGCAATAGAAAGCGTGAAACTATGTTTTAGTATATCAAGCTGCATTTAGATGTACTACTCATGTACATTGACTTTCAATGGATAAAATCAATATACAACTTGAAAACAATTTCTTTATTTTTGAAACAAGGCAACTTGAATAAGAAAATCGAGAAAACATGTTTAGTGTTTGAAATTCTGGGACTTCCTTGAAGAAAAGATTGAATGACCACAACCCTCATTTTGTAAAATTAATTCTAAATGAGCCTCATAAATTACAAATAGTAATTTACTAAGAATAAATCAGTTTGAAGCTATAGAATTACGAATGTAAATAATATCCATTTAATTGTGTATTTTCAATATTCTGCAATATCCTTCCTTATTCTTCTTTCCTTACTTGGCTGGAGATATCACAATTATAGCCGAAGATCATGGGATTGTATATGTATATTTTTGGTTAGTTCTTGCATTTAGGGAGTCGGTTCCCAAAATAATGCTAAAAAATAAAAAAATTAAAAAAATAATGCTGAAAAAAAATATTTCCAAATCTACTGTTGAACCGCGTTTACAAAACGCGGCTTTCATAAACCGCGTTGAACATTGGGATAAACCGCGTTTTAATAACACGGTTATGTCACTAAAACCGCGTCATGAAGATGCGGTTTATTAAAATCAAAACCGCGTCATGAAGACGCGGTTTATAATTGTTATAACCGCGTCTTTATGACCCGGTTTACTAGGTTTATCTAAAAAGCCCCGACCCATTCATTCACGCGTGCTGTCTCCGTTGCTCTCACCGTCTCTCTGCCTCTTTCTCGTTAACCCACCACCAGTCACGTCGTTCGCCTCCTCCTTTCTTTTGCTTATACACTGGAGATCTTTCAAGTACTATTATTGGAGTTATTTGACCTCCACTTATGATGTTGGAGCTTACCATTATGGGATCAATATGATAATCATCACAAATTGCGGCATAATAAAAACTATAAGCGAACAAAAAAGTGAAGAATTGTGGCATAATGGTAAGTATAAGTGAAAAAAGGGGATTTTGGATTCCTGACGTTAAACCGCATTTTGTAAACGGGGTTCATTGATAAACCGCGTTTAATAGACGCGGTTCATGGGTAAACCACGTTTAATAGACGCAGTTTATGTTGAAGTGAGCCTCGTTTAGTAAACGCGGTTTATACTGAAATAAATTGCATTTTTTTATCCAGTTTTATTGAAATTTAAACGCATTTTGCAAACGCGGTTCAACAGTAGATTTGGAAATATTTTTTTTCGGCATTATTTTTTTAATTGTTGTATTATTTAGCATTATTTTGGGAACCGACTCGCATTTAGGCTTGTATATATTTGGTTGTATGAAGCCCAGAATATTTAATTCAAAAATAAGAATTCTACTGCAATTGTTTCAGTGTAGGTTACCTTCATCTCTTGATTATTTTAATTGTTTTTACTCAAATTCTATATATAGCATCATCATTCATCATATCAAAATATCTATGAGATTGGGTCTCGCCTTTCAGTGGAGTACTACCAAAGCTTGCTACATGTGGATTTGTACCATGCTTTTGCTCTAGCTCTGCACATAGCTCCGTCTCTTTTAATATCTCTATTGCTAATTTATAAAGGGAGAAAATGTCAATGTTATTCCCCTAAGATATTACGTTTTGGTGATGACAAAGGGGGGAAGAGCTTAGTGTTGTTCATATATAATATATATTGAATTGTCTTTAACATTGCATAAATTATTACTTGTCAAAATACTTCCTATATATACCTTAAAGGGCAAAGTAATATTGAAATCCAGTGCTTGGAATTGATTTATTCTCTTTTTTTTGAAGCCAATTAGTTTTTTTTGGGGGGGGGGGGGGGGGGGGGGGGGGAAGATAAGTTGATTCTTATTTATGTTTGACAATATATTGGGAAATGGCATTGTGCAAATCATTATGCTGTCAAAAATAAATGTTATGTATGACAAATAGGAGAGTAACATTGAAAGATAGTGCTTCAAATTGATTGTTATGCATTATTTTATGACTGTATTGTAGAATGGATATTCTCATGCATAGAAATGATTACATGATTTGCTCTTGATTTTGAAAGCTTATCTGATGCTTGCATGATACTTCAATTTTAATGTTTTTAAGGAAAACACCAAATATTTATCATCATCAAAAGGGAGAGATTGTTGGTTCTAAATGCCGTTAATGTTGTAATTTTAATTGACTGGGCATTGGGAAAAGTCAAATATTATTCAGGCACAAGGAAATCAGAAATGGCATGAAACTTTTAAGGCACTGGGTGTCCTTGAGCACTGGCCCTTGTGGTCAAGATGAGTGTAGAAGGAAATAGTAAGAGAAAAGCTTATAACTTTGGGAACTAGTGCTGAATATAGAAGGATTCAGACAGATTCTAGCTAGTGCCTGGGCCCGTCCTATTATAGGGACTCGTTTGTTCATTTTGCATGAAAAGTTAAAAGCTACCTTGTTGGATCTTGAGAAGTTTCCACGAACTTTCCCAGGGAGAATATATGAAGCTGGTGGAAGACGCAAGCGATGAGTCAAGTAAACTTCAGGAGAAGGGATCTGATCAAGTGCATACTACTTGACTAGTGGAGAGGAAAATAATTTTCTTGATTGAAGCTGAACAGGATTACCTAGCGCAAAGGGCAAAATCAAGATATTTAAATCTTGCAAATAAAACGCGGGCAACGGGTAGTTCTTTTTGGGCAATTTATAATGGAGATGATGAACTTCTTGAAGATCCCAAGGATGTCAAAGAGGAGTTTTTAGGCTTTCATAAGGGGTTGTTGGGATCATATGTTGAAATATGAAGCTCGATTGATCCAGAACTTTTTTGGGTGGGTCCACTATTATGAAAATTTAATTTAGATGTCATATTTGTACGGTGTATACATACATTTTATTTGAATGAAATATATTATTTCATGATTCAAATGTATGATAATTTCTTCTCGTAGACTATTGTTTTGATATTAAGTGTTTGTTTGTATTAGTTGCTGCTGTGGAGATACTATAATTGAATGACATCAATGAAAATATTGTTGTAATACAAAATTTTAATGTAATTGACTTTGATTTTGGCTTACTAGCAGGCAATGTATTGCGAGCAAAGTTTCTGAGAGTAAACCGCGTTTTATTAATGCTATTTATGATAAAATCGCGTTTTTAAAAAGCGGTTCATTTTGAGTAAAACCGTGTTTTCTAAAACGCGGTTCACTTTGAATTAAACAGTGTTCTTAAAACGCGGTTCAATATGAGTAAAACCGTGTTTTTAAAACGCGGTTAACTTTTAACTAAACCGTGTTTTAAAAACGCGGTTCACTTTGAATTAAACCGTGTTTTTTAGATGCGGTTTATAGAGAATTGAAACGGGTTATTTTGATGCGGTTTATATAGCCGCGTTTTCTAAACGCGGTTCAACAGTAGTTTGGTAAATATTTTTTTTTGGGCATTATTTTTTTATTTTTTTTTATTTTGCATTATTTTGGGAACCGGCTCAAGAATTCTCAACACCTTAAGATCTTCTTCGTAATGACCTCTCTTAGAATCGAGAGTGTGCACTTCCAAAAATATTTAACTTAGGAAAAAATTTAGAAGAAAAGTTTTCCTTTAATCTTTTCAAAAAATAAATTTTCAAAAAACTTATGCTAAATAATAAATTTAGAAAACTCCTAAAAACAAGTTTTGGGGTTTTCGTTGTGTGAGAAAGCCAAATTCCAAAAACCAAATTCTTACTTCTCGCAGTTAAACACGTTTGTATATAAAAAAAAAAAAAAAAAAAACAAATACCTAGCAGTGACGTCAGTGAGAAGGGGATGTATTCATGTGAAAACAGTGTCGTTGAGTCAGCATGACGGAACCCAGCGTGTGTAGCGCATAGGCGGGGCTGTGCAGTTTTTTTTTGTTGTTTTATACACGATGTAGTTTATGATATTTTATACTCATCTTATGAATATTTGTTTAGCATAAAAATTTATTTATATCATATATAAAGAATTCAACTCATGAATTTATTTTTTAAATATTTTTAAATGATACTTATGTTAAGGCTTTCAAAGGGACCTTAAGGACAATTTAGCTTTAGCTCCAAATGGGTAAAATTTGATTATTATCTCATGATAACAATTGATTACCATTTAGTAAACTTAATTCCACTAAATAAATTTTACTACACAGAAGAATAAAATATATTCACTCAATCCAAATAACTTTTATTATGACAATCAATCCCACTATTAGACATCTGTAAGCAAAAGTAACTTTAACTACTATCATTAGTTTTCTCACATATTTTGCGTAGTACCCGACATTCCCTTCTCGATAATTCAATAATACAAAAACAACTTCCATATTGATTCCAAACATCAAACATATGGAGTGCTTTGGCCAAAGATTCTAGAATATGTTCGTATGCATGCGAATCAACTAAGGGGGTATCCTTATCTCGTTAGAGACTATAGATTCCATGTAAAACAACTGTTCCTATTAGACTTCATGTAGTTACCCAACGCATGTAAGATTTAAGTCAATGTGGTGTGACTAATCCTTTTTGGCACATCAAAGCAATGAACAATCCATGCATGAGTTCAGTCTGTTTCCTGGATTTAGAGTTATCATCTTATATATTAATTATTTCTTGTAGCAGTTAAAGAAACAACTAAATCAAATGGTCCTGCTAAGTGTTTTAATCAAATAGACAACAGCAACAATACTCTTGGATCTCTATCCGCATGACCAAGACAAGCCATATAAAGTATCATATTAGAGTCTTATTGGACAAGTTGTCCAAACTTATTACCGACTATGAGCACATACTTTGACAACATATCATTTATTTGATTTAAGTTTCTATGTGGCTCAATCTCATTGACCACTTTAACAAAACCAGACATGTCATCTTAGGCCACGTCCATCTCATGGAATGTTTTAGAAAATAATCACACGCATGTTTGACTCATAAAACATAATAAGATAATAGATGAATAAAACATTATCATTTATTTAATATTTAAAACTACGTAATTTTAGTTTTCTAGGACGCCAATTGCAACAGTGATTGCTGGTGGTGATAGCCGGGGACACTATTAACCGAAGACCCGGAGAGAGAAACGTGCAAAGTTCAAACAGAGGTGCGTTGCTAAGAGTTATTTGAGTGTTAGCAATTTCTTGGCTGTGGAAATGAGAGACGTGGAACTGGTGACCCATGGAATTTTTGCCGAGGTTTGTCTTTTGTTTTGTTTTGTTTTTGTTTTTTTTTTTTTTTTTTTTTTGGTTTTATAGTCAATGATTAAGATTGACAGTGTTTTTTCTAAATGAAATTGAGCAGATTGAGAAAATAATTTAGTGTTCGAGGTGATTATAATCTGTGGTGTTCATCAATGGCGAATGACGAGGTCATTATTTCTAATATTGAGAAATTTGATGGTATTGATTTTGCATATTGGCGGATGTAGATCCGGGATTTTCTATTTGTGAAAATGTTGTAGTTGAATATGGAGGACGAGGAGTGGAATAAGTTGGATCGATAGGTTGTAGGGGCCATTGGATTACTCTGTCTCAGACTATGGTGCATAATTCTGTCAACGAGAAGACAACGACATGTTTGATGGCAGCTTTGTTGGGAAAATATGGGAAACCATCGGTGATCCAACATATTCCACTATGTGTTGAATATGAAGATGGCGGAAGGAGGTTCTGTTGCCCACCACTTAAATGCTTTCAATATGATTATAAATCAGTTGATGTTGGTGTAACTTAAATTTGTTTATGAAATCCGAGCCCCGGTGTTGTTAGCATCTCTACCCAATAGTTGGTAAGGCATGAGAATGGCAATTAGTGCTGGGAAAGGAAAATTAAAATATGATAACATACGTGATTCAAATTTGGTAGAGGAGGTGTGATGAGCCAATTCCAATGAGAATCACACCTTAAATGTGGAGACCCAGGGTAATTGTAAAGCGTCCAGCACCATCGTACAAGACTTTTTAAAGTTTTCTTACATCATACTTTTGCTTTTTATCTAAGAGTAGCATAAATTAGCCTAGTTTAGTGTAGCATGGCTTGTACTTGCTTTCCTTCAAGGCAATACAAATTTTGGGTTTCATTTATGAACTCTCTGTTTAAATTTGTTCCCAACAATCAACAAGTTGATATTTGAGGTGTGGGTTTAACGCTTTGATGGCCAAGGCTTGACCATGTTTCTGTTACTCTTAACACTAGTGTCACTGCATGATAAGTTAGATAAATTTAGGTTTGAGTCATCGTTTAAGGGCTTTCACAGCCAAGAATTAACCTTAATTGTGTTGGTCCTCTTCCAATGAACCAAATACGGTTCGCTCCATCTAAATCTTGTCGAACTCTAACTTATCTGAGTTATTACAACTCAAGGGTGCCAGGACTAAAAATATGATTGACTCGGGCTTATAAGTGGACTGTTGAGTTCTTGACTTTATCTCCATCCCAGTTCCCAGCTTCTACATGTTTGAGGAAAGGTGTATGTGGGCTCACCTTTCGTCACTCTAACTACCACTTGAGCTGGGTCCATATCTCTTTAACTTTTTATTGAAATATAAGCTAACAAAATGCACATTTTAAAAGTCTCCTTAATTGGGGTATGTATAGGATCCACATTATGTTCCAAACCAAAGACGGATTCACCAAAAGCACCAACCCTTTCTAAATGGTGATTGGTTGAGGTCAAACAGGTGTAGTTCAGAATTTAGGCTCACTCCCAAGTCGCTATGAGTCCCATTTGTGCATGTTTGTTTGATTTTGTATATACAATTACCACACATGCACTAAACAGACCAAAGGAGCAAAAACACCTTTGGGCGCCCAAAGTGGGAGATACTATACAAGATGTTATTGTCTTTCATACATCATGGATTATCATAGTATAGTCTCAAACCATTTATCAATGACTAGTACATGAAGAACTAGTGCTCTCGAGCATCAGGAATCCCAAGGGTTGGCCTTGATTGGGCCACCACTCGACCACTTCTAAAACAAGGTCCCATATCAAGAGGGGAGGAAACAAGTCACAACTGCAACAATGAAAGCGGAGGTGATGAAGACATCCTTGAAGATGAGCATATTCGGTTGGATGGCTAATCTCGAAACAGCTTTACGGCCATACTCAAAGCTTGAGCAGGCTTTCATAGAAGCTCAAGAGAAATAATGTTTCGAGATAGAGCGAGCTCTAGTGGCTTAGAGTGAAAATGTAGCCTCCTTGTGGACCATTGTCAACGACATTGGCAACTCAATAAATGAAAGACTTCATAAAAAGACTGATAGAGTCTTGGTTGAAACGAATTCAACCTCATCTTCCTCCACTAGCCTTATAGCCAGAGACGTGGAGAGGCAAATGGTAGTTGAAGTCGAGCCTATCTTAGCAAGGCAGGCTGAGACTCATAATGGCTTAGTTCTAGCCGTTAGAGAGAACATTAGGTAATTAAGGCCCGTTTCTCCTCCCATGATTCCCACTAGGTACCCTCGTGATTTTCCTTCGAGCTAACAGATGCCAGTGGTCGAGGGTACTGACACTATCTTTAAAAGAATAGAAAATCAAACAGTAGTCAATCTAGGGTTATAAACATGGATTTAATTCACAGAAATGATACCGTGACTTATGGAGTTGCCGGCCCTTTCAAATTAAGGACATAACTTACCCACAAGGGACTTTCACGCCATTGTACAAGCCATGCCTACTCCTAAGACTAGGAGCACGTACCGTCTCCATGTAAGAGAGGCCATATCAAGGCCTAATCAAAGCCTCAGAGAAGGTGTGCAAGGGCAAGTTCCTAATGGTGGGGATCAATGTCATCTTCTTTGGCTCCTACCGTGGACAAGACTAGGGGCCAATCTAATTTCCTACATCCTCAAGATTATACCTTGGGGTTGACCAGGTTAGAATGTCCCAACAGCTAGTCAACATGGGCTTACTCGTAGGCATGCCCCAGACCCTGGGGTCTGTTGGTCCATACAGAGTGGCAAAACAACCAGTTGGCCACATTGACCAGAGACGATGTAATCCTACATATCTAGGACAACATTCATTTCCTCATCCCATTGTCATGTGAGTTTAGGGCTATCTTGTTGATGCCTCTCGAGATCCTCAACCCCTTGGGAGGCAATAGAAGGTGCATAATCAAGAACCAAACCTACCCCTCTAAGACTCATTGGCCATCCTCATTATGCAAATGTATGAGCCAGGCCTTAGAAAGGTTAATAGACCCCTTTACAGTAGACCCTCACTTTATTGACAAGGATTACTTATTCCCTTGAGGATATAAGATCTGTGAATTTACTCATTTCTCAGAAAAGGGGAGCGTATCTTCTCTTGAACACTTATCTGAAACTTATGTTGTTCCCTAGTTCTCTGATAGGTACTGCCTGGCAGTGGTACATAAGTTTACCACCTATGTCATCTACAATTAAGATGACATGGCCAGGCAATTGCAGGCCCACTTCTTTAGGATGGAGCTAGGGAATTCTATGTTAGACCTAACTGGAATCAGACAAAATCCAGGGGAGTCCGTAAAAGACTACATTAACCTGTTCAAGTGAGCCGAGCTAAATTGTACAGTGGCGCTCCCTGACGTCGAATATCCTAAGTTGGTCTTGAATTGTTTGGATATCGAATTTATAAAGAAATTTGAGGGATCAAATTTCACCGCTCTTCTATAGTTAGCAGAGTGTGTTGCTAGATACGAGGCAGTCTTGAAAGATGAAAGCCTTAACAAAAAGAGCTTGTATGGAACCTGTATGCACTACCTGATTGACGAGGAAGAAATTCCTCCTTATGAAATTGGCGTTGCTGAATACGTCAAAGAACCTCCTATGATTTGTAATCCTTTAGTGAAGAAGGATATCAAGGCTAGGAAGTCTACTTAGTCCTAGGACTTGAGAAAGTGCTTGTTTAACCTCTCAAGAGTCAACATCATATTTGATTGGCTTTAGGCAAACAACAAACTTAAGGTTAGAGGGAAACACAGGAAACCCGATCCCAATTTATTGAAAGGGAAGGCATACTAGAAGTAGCACTACTCATTCATCCACTCACTTAGAAATGCGTCATGTTTAGAAACATAGTCTAGGGTGCCATTGAGACGAGGGAGCTTATCTTGCCTGAAGGAGGGCAAATAGGTGTTGATAAGGACCCATTCCCTAGTCATGTACAAGTAAATGTCATACAGGCAGTCAATCCTCGTGGCATTTGTACTAAGAAAATTGATACTAAGTCTCCTAGTAAGATAGTTGAGGATAAGGAGAGGATGGCTATAGTAAATGCCTTATTCAAAACATTGCTGGAGCGGGGAGCATTTAGATTCCCGAGGACTTTTATGGAACTGGGAAACACATTTTGCAGATGGCACATCACAATGGATCGTCTAGCTTGTAATTGCCCCACCTTTAAAAGGTTCCTAAAAAGGCATTCGGAGAAATGAGCCATTCTTTTCTCAAAGGAAGCGGAGATATACATCAGTATGTCCCTAATGAACATTGGCAGACGGTCTTGGCTACCAGAAAGTAAGCAATGAGGAAGTTCATGGGGCTTACTCATTCCCTTTGTGGAGGTTGTGGACATAGACGAGTGTCTAAGATGAAAAAGTTGGACTTACATCAAATGGAAATGCTAGTATCCTCAAAGAAGCCTTCATCCACTAGGCCAACTAAAGGTCTTTCATCAAAGGCTCAATTAATCGTAAGGATCGGGCATCCTAAGAGAAATCCAAAGTATCACATGATTGAAGTGGACACCTCTCTGGGACCGAACAATTAGGACAACAACCCTCAGGAGTTTGTTTTGGTAACTCTTAGAGAAAAAACCAGCTCGAGCTAGAGAATGTTAGCTCTTCCAAACTTACTCGGACTCATAAGAGGAAGCTGCTTTGCAAGAAGGCAGCAAAGAGTAGAGCCCAACTTGACCCTTGGATGGCTACATATCCTGCTGAGAAGGATGCCGGCCATGAGGACAAGAGCGGCAATTGCCAGAATCGATGGAACTCAAAGATCCAAAAGGAAAGACAAAAACTGTTGTCATGAAGGCAAAGAGTGAGCCATGCAAGAAGCTTAAGAGATGGGCCAGTCTCTCATCTTTAGAGGAAAGGAAATTTTAAAGGGAACAACTTGCCAAAGATTCATGGGCTCGTAAGGCATCTAGTACTGAGGAGGATTATAGTCCCCTCAATGTCAATTTAGTGGAACCTTTGGAAGAAGTCAACCAGACATAGTTATATATTGAGGACGACTTCCATGAAGAAGACTATCCCAAGCCAATGGAGGTATCTAAGGCTCCTGAGGTTGAATGCAAAGATCAACCTTATGACCAGGACATGCAAATTGGCAAGAGTCTTTGGCAGGAGACATATTAAGGGCTCCACATCCAGTTTGGATCACTCCCTGAGCAAGTTGAAGTTGGGACTACATTACCCCTCCTTATAGAGTTCATGGAAACTGAGGCGCAATGTAGCCTCGAAGAAAACGTAGTAGTAGCAGGTGAAGATCTCTAAGTGGAGCTTTTGGCTGAAGTAGAAGCCCCTGAAGGTTTTCATGATGATCTTCTTGAGGTGATGAAGATTATGTTTGATGGGCCTACTACAGCCAAAAAACACATCAAGCCTCTATACATCAAAGCCAATTTTGATGGCACTTTTGTGAATAGGGTCTTAGAGGATAATGACGTGAACATCAACATTCTTTCTTCTTGCATGTTAGGGGTTATCGATAAATCTCGTTATGACTTAATAACTTCTGATGTGGCAATTGTGGCTTCCCGGGGGTCACCAACAAGTCTGAAGGGGTCATCTTGATTGAGTTAACTGTTGGAACACTGAGTAAGCTAACAACTTTCTTTTCGGTGAATACTACCTCAAGTTATAATGCCTTGCTTTGGAGAGATTGTTGTATGCCAACTATTATATCCCATCTTCACTTCGCATGTCGTTGATCTTTTGGAACCATGACAAGTATGAGGTTGTTATGGCAGATGATAGGCCATTTATGGCTTGTTCCAACTTTGTTAAGGCAAAATTCTAATGGGACAAGTTGTACCACTAGCAGTGAACATGATCACCACTCAAGAAGCCCAATGAGAAGACATGATAGATATCCTCGAGAGCCAACTCACAGTTATAGTCTAAGTATAATTTTGGCTATAACCTAGTTGTGATAGAGTTAGATGAGAAGAGAAGTGAAAAGAGATGAGAAGATAGAGAAATCTCAAAGAGATGTGTAATTTCATTGAATGAATATGAATCTTACAAAGTTCATCATTATTTATACTCTTTACAAGACATAAGCTTAAACAATAAATCTAGACAATTACTAATCATAACAACCGACCCAAATCAGCCGCCAAAATGGACAAAACTAAGCACTACAACCAACACAACTAACTTTCTCGCTAAAACATTTGAATCATCACCTTCGGGCTATGACATTATCCTCACCTTCAACTAATTCTTGTCTCAAGAATGAAAGCAAGGGAATTGAGACTTTAAGAACCACCAATTCTCTCAAGATGCATTCTCCTTCCCCAAATTAGCCCACTGAATCAGGACTTGATCCACATCCATGCCTTGCTGCTGCACAACTCTCCTACCTATGATAGCTACTAGTTCCTGCAGGACCAGACCCTGAGCTGAAGCTAACAATGGCTCTGTTGCACATACTACCCCTTTAGCCACATGTTTCTTGAGCAGAGAAATATGGAACACAGGATGCACCAGACTATTAGGAGGAAGCTCAAGCTTATAAGCCACTCTACCAATCTTTTCCAAGACCTTGTAAGGTCCAAAATACCTAGCACACAACTTAACATTCTTACGCATTGCAACTAAATTCTGCCTATAAGGCTGCAACTTCAAGTACACCAGATCTCCATCTTCAAAACTTCTGGCAACTATCCCCTTGTCAGCATAATACTTCAGTCGAGCTTATGCGACCTGGAGATTATCTTTAAGCTACTGGACTAGTTGTTTTCTCTGAAGCAGAAGCTCATTGACATAATCCACTTATGAAGTTTGTCCTTGACACACCATAGGCGATGGAGGATCATACCCATATAGGGCTTTAAATGGACAAGTACCTAAGGAAGCATGAGAGTGAGTATTGTACCAATACTTTGTAAGTGTCAACCACCTATGCCAACCCTTAGAATGCAAAAAAGTCATTCCCCGCAGATACTGTTCTATACACTAATTTACCCTTTCAGTTTGCCCATCAGATTGGGGATGATAAGAGGAGCTCGAGGACAAGTTGGTTCCTAGTAGTGAGAACAATTCACTCCAGAAGTTACTAGTAACAACCTGTCTCCATCAGAAACAATCGACTGAGGAAGCCCATGCAACTTATAAACATGATCCAAGAAAATCCTAGCTAACTTCTCTGCTAAAATGGGATGGGAGAGAAAAATGAAATGCCCAAACTTGGTGAATCGATCCACAATCACCCAAATGATCTCCTTACCCTCAAATTTTGGCAATCCTTCAAAGAAATCCATGTTGATATGACCCAAAACTCCACTTGATTCTTGGCAAAAGTACACTTTGTTAACTTAGCAAACAGTTTGTGTTGCCTCATGACTTGAAATACCTTCTCTAAATGAGTCAAGTGTTCCTGTAGTGTGTAGCTATAAACTAGGATATCATCAAAGAATACTAGCACAAACTTCCTTAAGTAAGGCTTGAATACTACGTTCACCAAAGCTTGGAATGTAGCAGGAGCATTGGATAGTCCAAAGGGTATCACAACAAACTCATAGTGACCATGGTGAGTTCTAAAAGCTGTCTTAGGGATGTCCTGCTCTTGAACTCGAATCTCATAGTACCCTTGCCTCAAGTCCAACTTAGAGTGGTACCAAGAATCATGAAGTTCATCCAAAAGATCATCAATGATAGGTATGGGGAACTTGTCTTTAACTGTCATTGCATTAAGTTGCCATTAATCAATGCCCATTCTTGAGGATCCATCCTTCTTCTTCCCCAAGATCATAGGAGAAGCAAATGGACTATGACTATGTCTTATGAGCTTGGTTTGAAGTAGCTCCTCCACCTGCTTGTCTATCTCATTCTTCTTAGAGTGTGGATACTTGTAGAGCCTCAAGTTTACCGGATTGGATCCTTCTTTCAAAGGAATAGCATGATCAAAACTCCTTCTAGGGGGTAACACTATAGGTTGCTAAAATATGTCACTTTACTCTTGCAACATAGAGTCCAATACAAAATCAAAATAATCCTGTGGCACCTTAGCAACAGATGTGATGGAGTAAAGTTGTCCCACCCACTGATAAATCCCTTGCTTAAGCAACTTCTATAGGCCTTTACCTTCCATCAGCTAAAGTTGTCCCTGTTCCACAATGCCCTTCAATTGGATCCATTCTCCATTCCTTTCGAAGGACACAGCTAGCTGAGCAAAATCAAAGAGAATTGGGCTGAAAGTTCTCATCCAATCAACCCTCAATACCATGTCGCAGCTGCCCAATCTCAACACTCTAAAGTCATATTCAAACTTATGCCCTTACATTTTCCAGCTGAACCGTTTATACTTTGTATGAGTCAAGATGGAATTGCCATCAGCTATGGTGACAGACAAAGGATTGATCTTAATCAGCTCCTGTCCCACAACTTTAACCACTTGAGGATCCACGAAACTATATGTACTACCACTATCAGATAGTATCAACAATTCCTTTTGTCTCACTCTTCCTCTGATCCTGATGGTATTGTGAGCACTATTGCCAGTTAAAGCCTTCATTGAAATCTCTACATCATTTCCTCTTCCGACTCTCCTTCCTGTTCCTTCGTAGCCTTAATATCAACACTTGTTTCCACATCCTCAGCAGCCTTAACACTAGAAGCTACCATAAGGAACTTGGGATCACACTTGTGCCCAAAGAAATATCTCTGATTGCACTTGTAGCAGAGCTTCAGAGGCTTCCTCTCTTCATTACTGCTCCCTCTATTTGAAGTTTGACAAGGCTTTGATGAGGAATTGATAGTCCCAACAGCCTTTCCCTTGGAAGTATTAGCAGAATTCATCACAGTACTCTCCACCTTCCTAGCCTTGGAATAAGCTTGAGATAGTGTTTCAAGTTCGAAAGCCTTGACCATATGCTTGATCCTAGGCTTGAGTCTACTCACAAAACTAGAGACATAATATGCCTCAGGAGCATCTGGATACACACTGAGCATTCTGGCTCTCAGTCCTTCAAAGCGCGTCATATAGTCCTTCACTGATGAAACCTGAGTTACTTTGTTGAAATTATCCACCACCTCACTCACATCTTCATCACCATAACGATCAAACAATTCATTTGCAAATTCAGTCCACGGTATTACAGGCTTACTCATCATCAAACTGTAATACCAAACCTCCAACTCACCACGCAAGTAAACTACAGCTAGTTCAACCTTCTCATGCTATTTAATATTATAAAAACAAAAGTATTTTTCACATTTTCTCACCCAAGATTGAGGCAGTGTACCATCAAAAGGCTCCAAATCAACCCGCGGCTGTCTGAAATTGTCGCTCCTCGAACTAGAAGTGCCTTCACTCCTATCAGCAGGTGCTGGCCTTAGATCTAGAGGCCTAACTTGCTAGCTAGCTAGCTAGAGTATGCCTATACCAGGAGGCTGTTGCTATCTCTCAATGTTCTGCTAGACATTAGACATCCGTTGCGATAACTGCTAAGAAAATTGTTGAGGCTGATTCTCAAACCGTTGCTCCATGTCTTGACACATAGTATTCATCATGTTCTGCATCATAGCCATCATCTGATCAAAGCGATTATTTTGATTGACTCCACCCTCAGCACTAGTAACTACTGTAGCGTATGTAGGAGGATGTCCAGCTACATTAACAGCTGCATTTTGAGCAGCATTGGCACGAGTTGTAGGTCCACCAGCCATACTATAAGATCGTCGGTGTCCAGCCAGATTTCAGCTTCAAACCTGGAGTTCAGCATGATCAAGACTAAAACTCTTACAATTCGATTGAATTGAACTCAAATTGAATTCAATCAATCAAGAATGCAAGGCTTTGATACCAAATGTTATAGTCCAAGTATAATCTCAGCTATGACCTAGGTGAGATAGAATTAGATGAGAAGAGAAGGGACAAGAGATGAGATGATAGAGAAATCTCAAAGAGATGTGTAATTTCATTGAATGAATATGAATCTTATAAGTACATCATTATTTATATTCTTTACAAGACATAAGCTCAAACAATGAATCTACAAAATTACTAATCATAACAACCGACTCAAATAAGCCGCCAAAATGAACCAAACTAACCGCTACAACCAACACAACCCAACACGACTAACTTTCCCGTTAAAACATTTGAGCCATCACCTTCAGGCTATGACACTCACTGAAGCTGAGATTGATCAAGCTTAGGTGGAATTAGATGGCTAAGACTTTTAGGGATGTATGAGATCCCTCTTAGATGAGGGGAATCTTCAAGAAGAACAAGATGCCTTTTGGAGGGAAGCCAAGTCTTCCCAACGAAGGCCCAAAGGGCCATTCCTCAGCCATTGCAAAGCTAGTGACTTGGCATGCTAATGATCAGCTATGGACTGAGCAACCATTTACCTTCAAAAGCGGCTTCAATGTCCAGATGCTACATGAGAAAAAGTTGGAGTTGTCTGATTTGAGAGCAGTAACTAAGATGGAGGACTTGATAGCTGAAGTTCAAAATCCTCTCTTTGAAGTTAACTTGGGTTCAATAGAAAGCCCAAGACCCACGTACATGAATGCTCTACTTTTCGATGAAACGAGGAAGCAGTATGTAAGCTGGCTCGTTGAGTTCAAGGATTGATTTACCTAGGATCATCATGAGATGCATGGCATAGAGAAGAAGGTGGTTAAGCATAGGCTACCCATTAAGCCAGGCTCCAGATTAATTATACAAGCCCAGAGAAGGATGTATTAGGAAGTCATATACTTGGTTATGGAGGAAATTGAGAGACTCTTTATGGCCAAGTTCCTCATGACAGCTAGGTATGTAGAGTGGTAGGCTAATGTTATTCCTAAAATCATAGTCTTTCTTGACTTTAGGGATCTGAACACAGCCATGAAAGGATGAATATCCCATGTGTATGGTCAATGTTTTTTGTTGATTCAACCTTGATTCATGAGGTGTTATCCTTTATGGATGGCCATTGCGGACATTAAAAAGTTATAATAGCTTTAAAGGATACCCACACGACCACATTTAAATGTCCAGGGTCAATAGGGACCTTCGAATGGGTGGCCATGACATTTGGCTTAAAGAACACTGATGCCACCTATCAAAGAGCCATGAACATGATCTTTCATGATCTTATTGGCAAGACCATGGAAGTAATAGAGGATATCGTGGTCAAATCAAAAACCTAAATAAAGCACTTAGAGGACTTGAGAAATGCGGTCTTGTAAATGAAGAACCATAATCTCAAGATGAACCCTCTGAAATGTGCTTTTAATGTTCGAGCTAGAAATTTCTTGGGCTTCCTAGTGCACCAGAGGGAGATTAAGGTCGACATGAATAAGACTACGACCATTCAAGAAGCTAAACCGCCTTTAAGTAAAAAGGAACTTCAGCGTTTCTTGAGGTAGGTCAATTTCCAAAGATGGCTCTAGGAAAGACTAAAGTCCTCTCACCATTGCTAAGACTTAAGTTTGAAAAAGACTTTATGTGGGAGAAGCCACACCTAGTAGTCTTTGAGGCTATCAAAGACTATTTTGTCAAGCTGTCGGTGTTGATTCCACTGAACTAGGGGAAGGCACTAAAGATTTACGTCTATAGGATGTTAGGTTGTACAAGATAATGAGCAAGGTTTTGAGCAGGCAGTGTTCTACCTAAGTCGTTGCCTAAATGAGTGTAAAATAAAATATTCTTCCATCGAGAAATTGTGTCTATCATTATACTATTCGTCCGTAAAGCTAAGAAAATTCTTCCTTGTGTTAACCATATATGTGGTTGCTCAGATAGATGTCCTTAAGTGTATGTTAGATAGACCTTTAATGAGAGGAAGACAAAACAAGTGGAGTATTGCTTTACTACAGTTTGAATTAATTTATGTGTCATAAAGATCAGTAAAGGGCCAAGCTTTGGTAGACATTTTGTATGACCATCCTAACATTAAAACTGAATCTATTTATGAGCCAGGAGTACTATTGGTGGTAGAGATCATCCCTTAAAAAATATACTTTTATGAATTGGACCAAATCGTGCGCTAGAGTGGCGATTGTTATCGAATCTTCATCTAGAGTTATCATCAAGTTTACTGGTACCCTCATGGGAAAGTGCTCCTACAACGAGGCAGAGTATGAGGCATTAATCATTGGTCTCAAGACACTCTTAGAGATGCGAGTCCCTAGTGCAATTATAAGAGGGGACTCATGGTTGGTAACTTTCCAAGTTAAGGTAGAGTTTCAATGTCTGAGTGAAACCTCAAACAAGTATATTTCAATGGTACAAGAACTGTTCTGTAAGTTTGGCGATGTCGAATTCAAGTTCATACCTCGCAAACAGAATAAGGCAGCCAATGGTTAGGCTTACCTGGCCTCTGGGTACAAATTGCTAAAGACAAGGTGTGACTAATCCATGGCCATGAGGACTAAGGTTCTAAAGAATGATCTAGAAATCACTGAGTCCTTTAGCGCCAAGAGCAAAGTAAGTGCTAGTAAACACTTGGATTGCTTTGAGGCATAATAGGTTGACACAAGTCAGGGTTAAGATTGGAGGAAACCTTTAGTGGAGTACTTCAAAAACCCTCGTGATTTGATAGGAAGATGAAGATGAAAGCTCATAGGTATCATCTTAATGATGAATATGAAGAACTCTAAAAAAAAAGGGGGGGGGGGGGGGGGGGGGGGGGGTGGGTTCGTTCTAGTGGTGGGCTTCTGAAGTGCCTGGACTTAGATGAAGCTATGCTAATAATGGTTGGGGCATGCGAGGGAATCTATAGATCGCATTTGGCTGGGAACAAGATGCATTGGCTCATCAAACATTATGGCTATTATTGGCCATCAATGATGGATGATTGTATCAAATATACCAAGAGGTGTATAGGGTCCCTGCCGCTGAGATGCAGGCTATCATTAAGCCATGGCCTTTTCATGGATGGACAATGGATATCATAATCCTCCTAGCATATGTCATTCATTCATCCTTGTGGCCACATATTACTTCACAAAATGGGTTGTGGCTATGTCATATAGGAACATCAATCAACAAGACATGATTGATTTGATCAAGGAATATATCCTATGTAGGTTTAGATTCCTAAGGACATAATTGTGGACCAAGCAAAGGTTTTCATTGAGTCTACGATTAACGAGTTCATTAAGAGTTTCAAAATTGAAATCTTGAACTCACTCCTTATTATACCCGAGCAAAAGGCCAGGTTGAATCTATGAATACGATTTTAAAGGCCAATATTGAGGAAATGATTGAAGATAATCTAAGAAGATGGCATGAGTTTCTATTCGATGTTGTATGGGCTTATAGGACGTCCCAACGAAACGCTACAAGGATAACTCCCTTCCATTTGACGTATGGCCATGACACTATATTTCAATACAATGGTTTAGTCTATTAGGCTGTCATTAAGGATAATTCTCTTAACTTAAATACAAGCAAGCTATGATGGACGAATTAACTAAATTAAATGAGGATAGGCTTGATTCTCTTCATAAGCTATAAAAGCAAAAGCCTATGTCTTTGGAAAATGGTCCCCAAATAGGGAGGGTCTATTCTGAGTTATAGAGGTATTTGGGGTAACACTATACACTTCAAGATATGGATGGAAGGACTAATCTTATAGCCATTAATGGAAGGTTCTTAAAGAATTATGTGCCTTAAAATTGAGATTCTAACAAAGAAATTCTTAAGTTTAGATTCCCTAAGTTATGGGCTCAACTTTAATATTAGTGTCTTAAGGATGAAACTAATGATCCTTCAGTTGTTAGTACTTCAATCTAAGAAGGGAACCTTAAGTCTGAGAGACATATTGAGATAAACATGTATTTCATTGATAAAAGAATTACATGGAAATTACAAAACAATCCATGAATTCCATTTGTATGGCCTATTGCTTCTATGAACTTTCAAAGGAGTTGAATCCTAATTCTAACAAGTGACTCCTTTATGGATGACAATTGGTTCTTTACCTGAATCAACCACTGATCAACAGAAATGACTTCCTCTTGAAGTGTCTGTTGTTCTCTTTGTGCTTCTACTACCACTTTCTCGAGTTCCTCAACTCTTGAACCTGGAAAGGAATGCTGCTCCTTGAGTGATGAAAGCTGATGCTTGAGCTAGCTCAGCTGTTGTTCCAATTGATGGATCCCGTCTACCATATCTTGAGTTTGTTGGCTTTAGGTTTCCTTGGCAACTTTGAGTTCTTTAGAAAGGAGTTGTAAGCCCCCAGGGCCGCTGAATGTCTAAGATCCCTGTGATTCACACTTTGATTTGCATCGTCTCTCCATCCGTCGCCGCTCCTTCTCCATACTCAACCACTGTGATTCGCACACAACCACGGCCACACGATGTCGTGCATAAAACCACCACCACCATGCTACAGGCGACTGATGTGCTTTTCTACATCTATTAAAATTTAATATAAAACCCTATCTATTAAACACACCTAAATTGAAGTGTAGGGCGAGAGGGTGTCGACCCACAGGGACTAAGAGTGCGTGAATTTAATCTATGACCTAAATTGATTTAAGGAAAAGTGATATCTTTGTGTTAATTAATTTAGAAAATGACAATAGATTACTACTAATAGGGAACATGTATTAAATTGGAGCCTAGGGTTTCGAATCCATCATTAGCCATTTATTTTTGCGTTAACTCTTAAATTGGGATTATTGATTGTCACACGAGTAGTGGTTGAGGCTACAAGCTTCAACCTACAAAGATAATGTTGTTAGTATTGCGTATTGACCCTATCTAACTAACGCACAAGGAAAATAGGCTCTACCTAACGTATTGTTAATTATTACGTATTGACCCTATCTAACTAAAGCATAGGGAAGATAGGCTTTAATTAACAACTCGGTTAATACTATTGCTTGATTAATTAATCCTAAGGCTACAAGCACAAGGAATTAATTTATAAATATCAATATCAATAATTAAAGGTTACAAACTCAATAATCATATCAATTGAATAAACAATAAAAATATAATACTTCAAAGTATTTATCTCAACCAAGCAATTCATGTAAACAATCAAATTAACCCGAATTAAATGTAAACAAAAGTAAAGGCTAAGACTTCATCTAACCCCAGAGAGCAAGTTAGCTCTCCGTCAAGGATGAACCAGTGAAGAAGGAGATGAACGAACTCATGTCAGTATTCACACTAATTTTGCTCTCGTTCCAATTTAACGAAAAAAAAGAAAAATAATTTGAGAGAAAGAGAAAGCTGAGAGAAAGGGAGAGCTGAGAACAGGGGTGGTGGTGAATCCCTGAAATCGAACGCCCCAACAACGTAAAGACTCCCCCCAATTTAAATCCCCCCCAAATCGACTCTTATTCTTCTTCTCTAAGCCCTACCGGATTTGGGCTTGGGTCTGGTGGTGTTTGGCCGGAAGCAGATCACGGTGGGCGTAGGTGGTGTTTGGGCCTGCGTTTGTTGGGCCGGTGGTCTGGTCGGTGTCGGTGCTGGGCGTGTTAGGCCCCTGCTGGTGTTGTTAGGCCTGTGAACGGGTTTGAGCTGGTGTTGGTGGTGTCGGTGGGCTGATCCTGGGCTTGCGTTTTGGCCTGTGTTTGGGCCTGTGAAGTTGGTCTGGGCAGGAGGTGGACGGTGATGGGCTGGTTGTGGCTGGTGATGTCGGCGTGGGTTCGGGATAACTGGGCTGCTTTGCTGAATTGGGCCGTGGCTACTGTAGCGGTGCGGGTCGGGTCGGAGCAGGCCGAGCTTATAAGTTGTTGTCCCAAATTTTGATTGATTTGGTTTAATTGTTTGAGCGTCGAATTTATCTTATTTGCATCCAAATTTGATAATTTCCGTAACTTTAATTTCAAACCTGTTAAACATAAAAATTGCCAAAATGACTGTAGAACTATAATTAAATAGGTGCAAAATAATTAAAATAACAATTAAAGGTTATGTAAATCTGAGACGCATCAACACCCCCGCACCTAACCTTTTCTAGTCCTCGAGGAAAGCATATGATTTGACATAAAAACTACAATGACCAACTATCCCAACTAACCCAACCTTCGCCAAGTTTTCCTAGATTAACACCTATATTATAATTCAAGACAAAATCAAATCATCTAGAGCATTCTCCAATTCCATGAATTTAGACGATTAAACTTCAAAACTCGTTGTAGAATTTCATTAACCTTGTATCAAATAATAGGAATTACTCAAGCAATGCACAAGTGAAAGTGAATAGAATTTCATGCTATGGAATCTCCTCAAATTCTCACTTCCAACCAAATATATAAAGGTTTTGTGCACCCGCACCATTGAATCACCTAAACACATGCCTATACATAGAGAAGTTTTAAGTGGCGTATGAGTGATCACTTTACAACATTCTGACTCAATATAGCACAAAAGAACATCTTCGTCATGAATGTACACCAGTTTTCGCTTTTTCTTTTCTTTTGCCTTTTTTTTTTGGAGGAAACCCTTCTTTTTCTTTTTCTTTTTTTCCTTTTCATTTTTTTTTCGTTTTGTTTTTTCTTTCTTTTCTGTCCATTTTTGGACTTTTTTTTTTAATAACACGGACTTCATCATTACAATT
The DNA here is from genome assembly GCA_018398585.1 of Simmondsia chinensis. Classification (NCBI taxonomy): domain Eukaryota; kingdom Viridiplantae; phylum Streptophyta; class Magnoliopsida; order Caryophyllales; family Simmondsiaceae; genus Simmondsia; species Simmondsia chinensis. The sequence continues at coordinate 14,306,974 of JAGTTD010000013.1, forward strand.
GACATTAACCAACCAGTATTTTACATAACATCAAGGGCAGGGATTAGGATAAGCCAATAAGGCAGGCTTGCAAAACTCAATATATATAAGGTTGTTTACTCAACTTCTTCAGATTTTTAGCAACACAAAAGTCCTGTGCTTAGCGAATATGTGAGCGACATGAGTAGAACCCATTAATATCAACAATGATCAACAATACTCATTAACAAGTATGAAGTAGAATCATTTAACTTCATGGAATTAGGAGAACGAAGTAAACAACTAATCCCACTGTCATCATAACATACGCGTTGATAAGGGAACATTTGGTTAAACGGTTATAATGCACGCTCAAAATGCACAAAAGATGCCAAAATTTTTAAAAATTTCACCCCAAAAATGAGCATATGCAAATGAGCCTCACCCCCACACCTAAATCATTCATTGTCCCCAATGCGACAACATTAATCATTAAAGCGCAAGAGATAGGTGAGATGGAGCAATACAACCTAACGAGATGGCGTGGACATGTATATAGGAATCCTTCAACCCGACACAAGAACCTGAAAAGAGAGAAAACAAACCTCAAAGCAACTAATTAGTTCAAAAACGGAATTAAAAGCAAGAAGTAACAAACCTAGGTTGCCTCCTAGGAGCGCTAAATTTTACGCCTTCAGCCTGGCGCAATGGGTCTAGTGAAGATCAAGTAGTGGCATCAACTAAAGAAACAACTTCATCGAGCTCACCTAAGACAACATCTACAGCACAATCACAAGTGTCACACGTGATATCAGGAGGGAGAGAGTAGTCGGGTGGATGCCTAATGGGGGCAACAACAAGTGTAGATCAAAGCTTATGAAAAGTTTCTAACCAAGACTCATTGAGCTCAACTGATATGTCCTTAGATAGCACACTAGTCAATGGTCTAGCTAACTTCCCACGATCCTTAAGGAATCCCTTATAGAAACTCGCATGACCTAGAAAGGCTCTAATTTGTTACACATTTGAGGGAGGAGGCGAGGAGGCGAGTTCACATTCATATCTATCGTAGCTCTATCAACCTCAATACCCTCCTTAGACAACCTATGGCCTAGTACAATTTCCTCCTGAACCATAACATCGTGATTCTTCTCCCAACCCAAGACTTCTTTCATGTTTGAGTTCAACCTTCGTTGCATCTCTTTAGAAGGTTTTGCATTTTCATCAAGAGGGTCGCTAACTAGGGTAGAGGAGAGTGTTTGGTCCACCAAATCATCAGCAATATCCACACAAAAACACTCTAACTCATCCTCACTAGTGGGTGACAAAGAAGCCTTAAAAATGTTTAACCTAATAGTCATGTTTGCAAAACAAACATCCATTACTCCGGATCTACAGTTAATGGTAGCATTGGCCATCGCTAAGAAAGGTCGACCTAGAATGACAAGGATATTATTTTTTGAATGACTAGAAGGTTCCATATCTAGCACAAGAAAATAAGCAGGAAACAAGGCTTTGTCTACTCTCACTAGCACGTTAATTAGCTCACCACGGGGAATCGTAGTTGATCTATCTGCTAATTGCAAGGTCACCGTGGTGGGTTGTAACTCTCCTAGGCCTAACTTCTCATAAATCGAGTAAGGAATAATGTTGACACTCGCTCCTAAGTCCAGTAAGGCTTTATCGATCGGGTAGTCTACAAGTGAACAAGAGATGGTGGGGACACCAGGGCCTTTGTACTTAATCGGAGTGTCACACTTCAGAATAGAGCTAACTTGCTCGGCTAAAAATACTTTTTTATGCAGATGTGCTCTAGATCGCCTCTTTTGGTTAAGTAGATCCTTAATGAACTTTGCATAGGCCAGGATCTGTTTAATCTCATCAAAAAGGGGAATGTTAATCTTTACTTGCCTAAATGTCTCCAAAATATCTTCCCACTTCTTGTCCTTCCCATTTGGATGTGGTGCAACTAAAGCTTGGGGGAAGGGTATTCTAGGTTCATATGGCGTCATCACTAACGTTAGGAATCCTGAAGGTTGAGCAAACCTCCATGAAACTGTCTAAGTGTGTGTACGGGTTCTCATTGCCTAAGCTGCGGAACGAAGGAAGCATCTGTATGGTATGTGGCTTAAGCTCGAACTGATGGGCTACGGGTGGCAATCTAATGCAAGACAGTGAGGCGCATGAAGTGGGAGTAAAATACTCCATGAGCGCACGTGGTTGTTGTTCATCAGCCATTACTAAATCAAAGTTAGCACTAGCGAATTTTGCTCGGTGTTGGGCTCTAAGGTCTCTTCAAGTTTTTTCAATTTCAGGGTCGAATATGGTAAGGTCAAGAGACAAAGAGCAATGACCGTGCCTGAAAAATTAACCACACAAAGCAAGCAAATTAAAAATTAAATAAGCAAAATAAATAAAAAAGACAAAATAAATACTAAAAAAAAAGACAAATAACAAGATACCCTAAAATCTACTTATGCACGAAAATCACAAGAAAAATAATGCTAATAAAAAGAAAATAAATTTATTTTATTTTATTTTTTTTAGAAAAGAGACAATAATAATTAAAGAGAATTAAAAATTCTAAATTCTAAATTAAGAATCAGATTAAGATTTCAAATCCTGGGTTGAAAAATAAAATAAATTAATTTAAAATTAAAGAAGAAATAGAAAGTTAAAAATCAAAGAAAATCACAAAAATAAAATCACGAATGCTGCCTAGTCCCCTGCAACGGCGCCAAAATCTTGATGTGCTTTTCTACATCTACCAAAATTTAATATAAAACCCTATCTATTAAACACACCTAAATTGAAGTGTAGGGTGAGGGGTGTCGAACCACAGGGACTAAGAGTGCATGAATTTAATCTATGACCTAAATTGATTTAAGGAAAAGTGGTATCTTGTGTTAATTAATGTAGACAACGACAATTAAACTAAAGTAATCTACTACTAATTGGGAACGTGTATTAAATTGGAGCATAGGATTTCGAATCCATCATTAGCCAATTATTTTTGCGTTAACTCTTAAATTGGGATTATTGATTGTCATACAGGTAGTGGTTTAGGCTACAAGCTTCAACCTACTAAGATAATGTTGTTAGTATTGTGTATTGATCCTATCTAACTAAAGCATAAGGAAAATAGGCTCTATCTAACGTATTGTTAATTATTAAGCATTGGCCCTATCCAACTAAAGCATAGGGAAGATAGGCTTTAATTAACAACTCGGTTAATACTATTGCTTGATTAACTAATCCTAAGGCTACAAGCACAAAAAAATAATTTATAAATATCAATATCAAACGTTACAAACTCAATAATCATATCAATTGAATAAACAATAAAAATATAGTACTTCAAAGTATTTATCTCAATCAAGCAATTCATGTAAACAATCAAATTAACTCGAATTAAAAGTAAATAAAAGTAAAGGCTAAGACTTCATCTAACCCCGGCTCTCCATCAAGGATGAACCAGTGAAGGAGGAGATGAACGAACTCATGTCAGTCTTCACGCTAATTTTTTTCTCGTTCCAATTTAACGAAAAAAAAGAAAAATAATTTGAGAGAAAGAGAAAGCTGAGAGAAAGGGAGAGCTAAGAATAGGGGCGGTGGTGAATCCCTGAAATCGAACGCCCCAAAAATGCAAAGACTCCCCCCAATTTAAATCCCCCCCAAACCGAGTCTTATTCTTCTTCTCTAAGCCCTACCGGATTTGGACCGGGGTCTGGTGGTGTTGGGCCGGAAGTAGATCACGATGGGCGCAGGTGTTGTTTGGGCTTACGTTTGTTGGGCCGGTGGTCTGGTCAGTGTTGGTGCTTTACGCGTCGGGCCGCTGCTAGTATTGTTAGGCAGGTGAACGGGTCTGAGCTGGTGTTGGTGGTGTCGGTGGGCTGATTGTGGGCCGGTGAAGTTAGTCTGGGCAGGAGGTCGATGGTGCTGGGCTGGTCATGGCTGGTGAAGTTAGTGTGGGTTCGGGATAACTGGGCTGCTTTGCTGAACAGGGTCGTGGCTACTGTAGCGGTGCGGGTCGGGTTGGAGCGCGCCGAGCTTATACGTTGTTGTCTCGAATTTTGATTGATTTGGTTTAATTGTTTGAGCGTCGAATTTATCTTATTTGCATCCAAATTTGACAATTTTCGTAACTTTAATTTCAAACCTGTTAAACATAAAAATTGTCAAAATGAGTGTAGAACTACAATTAAATAGGTGCAAAATAATTAAAATAACAATTAAAAGATGCGTAAATCTGAGACGCAGCAGCGACCTAACCAGCACCAATGCGGTTACTTTGTTTGTGCGCCACCATCTTCACCACTCTACATAGACCACCACCGTCATCTTCTTCAACGACCACTACACGCCACCAGTAGCTCGTAGCAACCACCACTAGTTCGCACTACCGCCTTTGTGTGCACCGGCCACCACCGTGCTTGGTGGTCCACCATCAGTGATTATCTCTCCTCCTCTTCAAAATTTTGCATTAGAGTTTTAGTTTAATTCAACCCTAATTTAGGTCAATTTTCATTACAATCTTAGTTGAATTCAACCCTAAGTGGGTCAATTTTTATTACAATCGTTGTTTAATTAAACCCTTAGTGGATCAACGTTATTATAATCATTGTTTATTCTACCCTAAGTGGTTCAATTTTTTTAATTACAATCTGTTAAGATCGAGATTAAATCTTGATCTTAACCTAAGATAAAGAGAGTATGGGATGAGAAAGAAGTGAAAGAGATGAGAAAATAAAGAGAGTTAGATGAGAGAAAGAAGATTAATCTCAAAGAGATTGTTTGGTATTTCATTGAATGAGTAAGAATTACACAAGATCAACTACTTATAGGAAATACAATGTAAGCTGGAACATTGAACCTAGACTAAACAACTAACGGCCTCAACTAACAAAATATCTAACTAACTAAAATATCTACTAACCAACTCCTAAGCATTGGTGCAGCGTCATGCTTACTGCAGGACACATTACAGCCGCAAGGTACCAGATTACAAGAGAGATTAGCAGCTTATTAACACCTCATAGCTAGCATAACACTTAACCAAGACTAATACATCTTTATTAGCTCACAACCGCACAATATCGGCACCAATCAACCACATAATAGCCCCCCAGCAGTAGCTACCGAACATATTTAGAGCATCAATTGTACTGACGTTGGTCTGATCAGGAACCTGTCTCCACACATCATTTAGAGCATCAACTCAATTGCTTGCAAAGGAACCAAGCTTTGCTTGTTGTGAACCGTGAAACGCACTCTCGCAGCCTGATTACTTCGATTCAACATGAAATCAACTCTTTTCAGTTTCACATAGCCTTGAGTATCTTCTCCCGGATCAGGAGGCAACTCGTCATAAGAGTGTGCATTGGAATACACTTTTTCTCCACTTGAAAAAGGAAATAGATCATTCCGATCTTGCTGATTGTCCAGCCAATAGTGCATTTCAGCTGCTCCAAGTTCGTCATCACTCACCCAACACAAAAAACCTTGCAAAGCATCCAAGATAATGTTGGGTTCAAGCTTCTGGTCCTGAGTTAGCACAACCGCACGGCCAAAAGTGAACTTAAGCATACTCTGATTTGTATTTGATGACACTACAGCAGCAACAATTGATTTCTCAATAAAATGTGATAGATCAGCAGTGAAGATGCTTTGATTCTACATAACAGCTTGCCATGGAGTAACGCTTAACAGATTTGACGATGTATCCATTGGTATTACAACAGTAGCATCGAAATTTTTCAGCAGAACACTTCGGTTTTGCATAGTTCTCTGCTTGATTGCTTGCAAGGACTTCATAGTGATCCACTTGTAGCATCGAATTCTCCTTTGGAGACCATGACTCAATCACTGACTTCTCATGTTTCAATTTCTACTTAGTCAACTTCTTTTGCCCCCAAAAATCTTTCAATGCGTCGTTAAGATGATTCCTCTTCACTTTACTCTTTGCATTCTTTATCATTCCCATGACATGAAAATCGTATTCCCATTCCTGAAGCATGTCATGCTGTAGCTCATCATCTTCAAAATAGTCTAACTCTAGCAAAGATTCTTCATAATGATCATCTCGTTCGAACTCAGGTTATTCTAACTTGTGTTCATCAATTTCGGCATTGCCGTGGTCGAGTTCATCTCTAATGGCAACAGATTCCACTTTCTCTTCATGCTCAACATTGAATTCTTGTGGTTTAACCACTTCATCTAATCTCTACTTTACTGCACTGATAATGCGATCACAAATTTCCTGAAGATGAGCAGTAGTCAAATACTCAAGTCCGGTTATAGCATTTGCACCTGCAACAGCAGTGTGAGGCCCATCAGGACCAACAACTACAGCTGCATTGGCTCTGCCAGCTCCTGAACGAGTCCTCACTCCATCAGCCATGTTTGCAATGAACAACAAGCTTCGATTTGAAACAGCTCAGTTCGTCGGATACAAGTTCGAAAATCGTAGAGGCGTGAAGCTTGTTTCAAAACTCTCCAACAACCGATTGCTTAATGAAGTTCTACTCCATCGTTCACACAAACAATCCCTTGCTATCGGTTTGACAATCGTCACTGATTACAAACCCTAACTTCGGTCAAACCCAAACAGAGATGCCTTCTTGAATATTCTGACTTACAATTCTAAATTACACTAGATTCCAACTCCCAATCAAGTCCTCAACGCAATACTCAAAGCAATCTTCAAGAACGAAATCGGATTTCAACACTTTTGGTGCTTAGTTCATTGTCAGATTTTCGCCTAAGCAAATCTCCACTCAATAATATATAATTCTTAAGAATCAATGTAGATTATGATGAATTCTCACCACTTCTATGCTTATCAACACAATTTCATCACAAACCGGCAACAAACACAAATTCTCATCGAATTGCAGCTTGAAATTCAGAAACCGTTACCTCAACCTCAGTTACTGAATTGTAGAATCAGAATTAACCTCATTGCAGCTTGTTTTTGATCTTTTAATTATGATCAAGTGTAATGTTGATCCAATACTCACTTCAGCCTTATTCAGCAACTTGATAAATTCTGATGATCAATAACACACGTTGCTACTCAACTGAATGTGATCAATGTACTGCAATTAACTCTCAATTCTGATCACATATACGATCAAACCGAACTTGCTCTTCAATCATTGAATTCTGCTATTTCAACTGTCAGTAATGAGATCAACACAAGCTTGAATTCAAGGACTCACAACCGATCATCAATTGAACCTCTTTTTATGTGTTTTTCAAGCAACTTTTCTCTGCAATTTTACAATAGAATTCAGAATTGAATTCGTAAGCAAATTGCAATGCAATCAAAGGATATTTGATATCAAATCATGCTTGATTTGGAAGTCAAACGAGGCTCTGATACCAATTGTTAAGATCGAGATTAAATCTTGATCTTAACCTAAGATAAAGAGAGTATGGGATAAGAAAGAAGTGAAGGAGATGATGAAATAGAGAGACTTAGATGAGAGAAAGAAGATTAATCTCAAAGAGATTGTTTGGTATTTCATTGAATGAGTAAGAATTACACAAGATCAACTACTTATAGGAAATACAATGTAAGCTAGAACATTGAACCTAGACTAAACAACTAACCGCCTCAACTAACAAAATATCTAACTAACTAAAATATCTAATAACCAACTCCTAAGCATTGGTGCAGCATCATGCTTACTGCAGGACACATTACAGCCGCAAGGTACCAGATTACAAGAGAGATTAGCAGCTTATTTGCACCTCATAGCTAGCACAACACTTAACCAAGACTAATACATCTTTATTAGCTCACAACCCCACAATATCAGCACCAATCAACCACATAACAGCCCCCCAGCAATAGCTACCGAACATAGCATTAACCCCTCTCAAGCCTTGGATTCTCGGGACATAACACAATCATTGTTTAATTCAATCCTAAAGTTGTTCAATTTTCATTACAATCATGATTTAGTTCAATCCTAAGTAGGTCAATTTTCATTTCAATTATTGTTTAATTCAACCCTAAAATGGGTCAATCTTCATTACAATCTTAGCATAATTCAACCCTATTTAGTTCAATATTCATTACAATCTTAATTCAGTTCAACCCTAAACCGGCCAATTTTCATTACCATCTGATTTCAGTTCAACCCTAGTTGAACTAATTTTTATTATAATCTTAGTTTAATTCAACCATAAATGTGTCCATTTTATTTACCATCTTAATTCCATTCAACCCTAAATGCGTTAATTTTCATCATGATCTTAGTTTAGTTCAACCCTGATTGACTCAATTTTTGTTACAATCTCTATTTAATTCAACCCTTAATGGGTTAATTTTTATCACAATCTTAGTTTAGTTCAACTCTGATTGAATCAATTTTTGTTGCAATCTCTATTCAATTCAACCCTAACTGAGTTAATTTTAGTCACAATCTAGCTTAGTTCAACCCTGATTGAATAAATTTTCTATAATTTCATTTTAATTAAAATCTGAATTCAGTCAGTTTTCATCACAATCTTGGGGTCGACTTTTGACATAATCTCAATTCAACTAAACCTTGTTTAAATTCAATATTCGTGGCAATTCATGTAGAACCAATTCTTATTCGATTAAGTTATGGCAGAGTATATTTTTCTTACGTTTCATTCCTATTCAATTAAACCCCGATTGAATCAACTTTCATCGACTTGTTCATGTAGCAACCGAACTCATTCATCCTACTTGTGGTTCTAATTTTGTTCTATTTGTTCATGAATTTGGGTTGCTATAATTTCTTATGTCTTTGATAATCCCATCTAAATATCCTTAGCATTCTTATCAATGTCAAAGCTCTTTCAATTGTTGTTTTATACCTCCGCACTGCTAGATAGTTTATTGGCATATTCAGCTATTATGAAAAGTCACAATCTATCTGGTTTTGATCCCAAGGGCATCAACTATTTCTCTTAGTTTGTCACAAGTGACTAAATTTTTGTATGCGCAGTTGAAATCAACAAAATATTTGTTTCATTCCATTGATCTCATACAAATTAAAAATTCATTGGATGATGCGCTCTACTAAAAATTACAACTTCTTTCTATGTATTATCTCTATTGCTCATTTTCATGACATAATTATGTGAACTTCACATCCTATTAGAATATGTGCATCACTTACATTCTACAAGTGCCACATCTATTCAAACTCTTCTTGATATAGGTTGATTGATAAAGCTACACCATTCCATCATAATTCATTTAACCCCAATTAATTCGATAATTGTTACTATGTTCATTTAACCAATCTTCGAATTATTCTTTACTATAGTTCTTCGCTAATGGATTCTTGTTGGAATCAACTTTTGATACAATTCTAGTCTAACATAACTCTATACGAACAAACTCTTGACATGAATTCTAGTTTAGTTAGACCATAATTAATCACCTTTTCATTATAATTTCATCTTTTGAGACCATCAATGGTGATTTTACTAATGTAATCTCTTATACAAACGCAAGTAGAAAAGTTAGTAAAGGTTTAACATTTTAATAGTCCTTTTCATATTGTAATTATCAGGTTGTTAATCCTGGTATTGAATTCCAAAGTACACTAGATCTAAAATTCCAAAAGGTTATGAGAAGGAAACCAAGCTTAAGGTTTTGGAATTCAAGTCTAAGCAATGACAAAAGAAGATTAATATATCAAATGTGGAAACTATGAATATAAGGAAGAGACTAGTAAAGTTAAAAGAATTAAGTTTGGAGCCGTTTAAGAAATTATCTTTCACTAGGATTTGTGAAGATTCATTACCAATAAAGGTTTCTCATACAACTTTGAGGGAACCATATAGGTGTGAGCATGCATTTACAACGGTTTTTATGAACTCAAAGAAGAATGTTGCAGGATTGGGATCTGATACCAAGTTTCAAGGATTTCAAGTGGGTTATACCAAGAAAGATGGCAGGCAGTATATGCAGTTAATCATTTATGTTAAGAATTCACTTTAGAAGATTCCGGTTTAAATAGAAATTGAATTTCTTGTAATAGCCATATCACAGATCCAAGCACTAAATAGTGATAACTCCAATAAAGCAAAAGAGTTGGGCTTCATGTTCACATCCCACCACTAGACAAATAAAACTAGTTATGTGTTCATCTTTAACAGCGAACAAGCAAGTGAAGAGTGGGTATTACCTTTTATTAACAATATGATATAATTAGCAGTCATTTCTTCCGTCAACGATCATTCCCCACAGGCCCACTTTCTTAACCATCACTTATAAGCCATGAATTAGATGTTGACATGTCATGGTAGGCATTTTGGGTTTATGGTTGATATCAGCTCCTGAAAATAGAAAAATTATAATTTTGGACTAAGCAACTAATAGAAAATCTTGTTTATGCTTGACAGCTATTAAATGTCTAACCTACTCGTCCATCATGTGTCTTTCTTGTGGCAAGTCATTCTTCACTAGTTCTCTATCCAGGAATCATTAAGTCAGCAATTAGATGCAACGATTCTACATTGTGCATGAAAAATAAAGCTATCAATCCCATCTTGGACGATTCCAAAATACAAAATGACTCAAGAAAAGCACGTAATCTAATAACAGGGAACAAGTGCAAATCAAAGAGCACATACAAAAGCTAAGTTAGAAATGGCCAAAGAATTCATAACACGATAGCTAAAATTACAAGATTAGTTCTAAAGACCTTGTTTAGGCATGTAGGAGACCTCATAACTCCCTTGGGGCCCGTAAAGCATGTCTATTGTTTCTTTCCATCCATGACTAATCTAATTACTCCGTGAATTTCTCATATGCATATTCTTTACACTTACAAGAAAACTTCGAAGTGTACAAATCATTAAAGGGGATCACACTGTTGCCCGTAAAATTTTAGCTAGCCACCATGTGCCAACGCGCCCATTATTCTTCAGCATGCACTAGCAAATGCTATTTAATTAAAAAAGACGGAATGTCACTATACGTAACCTACTTGATAAGTTGCACGATATCACCATCCCTCGAGATTTGATGTCGGTGTATGCCATGTATCTTTTAGAGAAGTTGTTTAACCTAGCCAGATTGGGTAAAATTGAAAGTCGGTGAAGTGTTAAAGACAAAAGCCATTTCAGTAATGACGAGGGCTAAATAAATTTTCCCTCATGGTACACGAATCAATTTAGGACTGGGAAACTTCGCCTCAGTCATGAATTAGATTTCATTTCCTTATTTTGGTGGCTTGTTTTTTATGGACTAGGGGACAACATCCTTGTCATGAATTAGATTTCATTTACTAATCCTGGTGGTGCAAATTATTTTGAGACTGGGGGACTTCACTTTCGCATGAATTATATTCATTTTCTTATCGTGGTGGTGCATATCATTTTGAGACTGGGGACTTCATCTTAGTCATAAATCAGATTTCATTTCCCTATCCTAGTGGTATCAATTATTTTAAGAGGAGGGACTTCAGCTCAGTCATGAATTAGATTTGATTTCCTTATCTTGGTGGCACAAATCATTTTAAGAGTGGGGAACTTCGCCTTAGTCCTGAATTAGATTTCATTTCCCTATCCCGGTAGCGTAAATTATTTTGAAACTTGGGGACTTTGTCCCACTTCATAACTTAAATTTCCTTGTCTTGGGGATATAAACCAGTTTAGGACTAGGGGATTTCGTCCTAATTCACAATTTAGATTTCCTTGCCTTGGTGGCGTAAATCACTTCTATTGCAACATATAATAAATAAATCCGAGCCTCTAAAATGACTTCTCGAAAATCACAAAGCATGCCTGACATGAGAATTGGAATCTAAAGATAAAAAATACTTCCTCGAACATCTCAAAAATAGTAAATGTAGCTATAACCACCCTACTTGAGATAAGTAATCACAAGCTAGTGATGTATGAGCATAAATGATAACTCAATAGTAAAAACTCCTTCCGAAGGTAGCAGTCTGAATGGGTAAAAATAAGAGAGAACTAGTTCAATACCCGCAATAATCTATTTCAAGGAAGTCTTGAACTTTCTTACAAATTGTTTGGAACTCTCTCCGTAGCCGACTCGATGTAGCAATGGTTGTTATCAACGAGGTAACACACAATAAAGGATCACTTGATCCTTAAAACTAATTTACAAAATTAAGACTATAATAAGAAGTTTGATATGTATTGTAAAACATTTACGCCATGACAATTGTATCCTTGGATGCTTTTCATCATCAATAGAACATTAAGGACCCACCTTGCTACGCTTTTATTACACAACATTGGTATAAATGTCACAATACAATATTATCAAAGACTCATCATAATTAAACAAAAATGTTCATACGGTTATTTATGAATTGCAATGAGTGAATGTTATTAGTTTATAGTTGCATCACACAAATGCTAGTAATAATCATCATATAATTGTTTGTTCATAACCGCATAACGTGAGTCACCCCATGTTCATCAGTTTATAGGCGAATGTCAGGAACAAAAGAATGTTAGCCATAAACATCCTTTGAGGGTGATGTGACAAAGGTTTGGTCTGTTATGTTCCTAGTCTAACATATAATTTACAGCCTCCAAAGTATCTTATTTCCTGCAACTTCACTTTGCTTTGACATATATCCTCGATATACTTATCACCAAATAGGTATATCATATTATCCCAATCATTCTTACTACCTTGACTTTATCCAGGTCATTTATGTGTAACACCTAACAATTATCCAGATACATACTTTTCATCATGGTCCGCCCTGGTACAATCATCCACATCGAGTGCAATACCTATCACCACGATCCGACTGGGTGCAATCACTCACAACGAGTGCTATACCTATCACCATGGTCCGCCCTGGTGCAATCACCCACAACGAGTACAATACATACCACCATGGTCCGCCCTGGTGTAATCTCCACAATGGGTGCAATACTTACAACCATGGTCCGCCCTATTGCATTGATCCGCAAGGGGTGCAATATTTATCACCATAACCCACTTGAGAGCTATATGGGTGCAACACACTCATCATCGTTATTTAATTATATTTTCATTTAGCACATGTGATTTTCAATTTCAATGCATATGAACTACATATTTCAATGACATACCAGTTTCCATAATACCACTTTTGACTAGTTGCATGAAAGTCGCATTGTTGACGCATCCATTACCATTAGCCTGATATGATATACTCGCCATCCTTGATTCTAGAACGATGGAGTATATTTACCACCTTGATTTCAGTCAAGTATGTTACATTCTACTAACTTTGGTTATTCACTTTGGTGCTAAACCAACAACGCCACATACTAGATGCTTGGGTTTTGTCTAGGTGATTTATATGTATCATCTATAATTTAGCCAGGTATGTTGATTGGCCACCTTTAACTTTGGGTAAACATACCTTGTTGGTCAGAGTAGCTTGGATTAAATACATCATACTCACTCTTTAAGGGCGTTACTGGTTAAACATACACATACTTAAGGCCTAGTTATAATAGTGCTTCTCATATGGTTCACATTGCATGAGCTATCTATCTTTTCATTAGTTAGCCAAGAATGGCTCGATACTTGGCAATCTTTCAGCCCATTTGATTATTGAGTATTAGCAACTCATTCTTGAAGATTATGACCCTTATACGATAATATATTTATAAGAATAGAGAACTATCAAATAAAAGTGAAGTATAATGTGCCAAGCTTACACCTTGTTGCACACGCCTAAAAAATATGTCTGTAGGAGAGGTTCAAGTAGTATTAAAGGATTTTTACACACTATAATGTTATGAATAATCTGTCTAATCAGAATTTGAAGGTCTACTTATATTAAGCAAGTACTTCATTTAACTATCAACCACATACATTAGAATCATCTCGGTTATTTGAGTTAGTATCACACTCAAATAAATATGGGAGATGTACACATCAAATCCAAATACTCTCCATAAGTACTATGTTGTAGTGGCCCTTACATAACGCTATCAAGATGTGGAAAATTTCTAACTGTGTAGTTATTGACAAGGACATTATGATACTTTTAATAATTCGCCATAAATTCTTATAGGAGTAAAGGATTAGAATGCTCTAAATACTCCAGTTTCAGAATGCCTTATAATCTCATATTCCATTAAGCACTCTACAAAAACCAAAACTTCTCTATTCAAATAAGTAACGAGTCCAACGCCTTATTAGGATCGCTGATAGGCTGAATGCCCTGTTAACAGAAATAATGTGTTAAATGTTTTTAAGATCGACGGTTAAGCTAAACACCTTGTTAAGGTTCATGATGGGTTACGCGCCTAGTTATGAGTCGTAATGATTTAAACATCCCTTTAGTGTCATATAACACATTACACATCTTGTTTGGGTTATGTGCTTTATTAACTTCGAGAAAAGTTCAAAATACATGTAAATGACAACTGTGAAGTGCCAAAAATAGAACGCAGAATACCACTACCACTCGGGAAAATGGTGTACAAGAAACAAGTTGTGGTTAAACATCAGCCTGTCATATACTCTGTGGCTGAACATGGAATGACCGAAGTTCGTCAGAGTAGGGCAATACATGTATATAATAGGGCGCAGCTCGTCAAGGGAGTAATTTACATGGATAATAATTGTATAACTTGGCTAGCTATAAAAGAATTGAAGTTATAGTCATTTTGAGTTACCCGCCTGGCACTCACTCGCTTGTTACTTACACGCCTGATATTTATAGGTTCAGTACTATAACTATAGGTAATTATTATATGAAAATTAGATAATAATAAACTAGACTTAAATTATAAAATCGGACCCCAAAATACCAAATTAACCGATTGTACTAGAGGTTGCCACGTGTCACCGCATGACATGTGGCAAAAGTAGAAACGTCCACCTAATATTCTAAAATTGGGGGGGACGTGTTCTAAGAAGAGGAAGTGAGGATAAGGATAGGGGATACTTAAAAAGGAGGAAATAGATCCTCCATGGAGCACTACCCTTCCACAGGAAGCATCCCCTCTCTCACTTCTCCTTCTCTCACGCCTCCATTTCTCATTTTCTAATCACCTCCCCAAGCAATAATTGTTCAGGTTTTCTACTCATCTTATGCTAAGTATTTTACATTTGTTATGTCTATTTATTACCACTTATTATTGTTTCATGATTGGAAACAGCCTCTTTTAGGTCAACACCCCGAAGGGGGAAGGTTGCGAACATCAAACCCCCCAGACCCCACTTTTGTGGGAGCCCTTGAGGCACTGGGATTGTTGTTGTTGTTGTTGTTTGTATTATTGTTTAATGAGATCGATACTAACTTGAATGTTGGAGGGGTCCCCGTGGGCTACCCCACGAGCCCCTCTAACTATTAGTTTAATATGACGAGGAATATCAAGTCATGCGTGTAGCTAGAGCTTGAGTTCATTTCGTCATAACAAACCCCATCTCATATAGAACTCCAACATGATGAATAAGCACACTAACCCCAAGCATCATAAACAATATCCTAAAAGTCACTAGTTAGCTTGTATTAGATAAATTGATGGTATAATATACTATATCTCAAGAACATAATATAACTTAGAGTTTAGATGACGTATTAGATATATCCTCAACCATGTTGCACATAGTACACGAGAGCTTTGGTTTAGTGGGAGGATGGCTAGAGCTACCTGACGAATTCATGTCTTCAGCCTTAACAATTGAGCATGACAATGAGTCTAATCCTCTAGACTACAAGGGTCAGGGCAATAAAAGCTAATTTAGAATATTTGCATTGTAACTATGTCTAGGATTTTGTAGAGGTGTCGAAAGAGAAATCCATTGGATTGGACCTTAATGGATCTATAAGATTATAGAGTTGAGTGGATGAGAAGGTTGAGTCCATTAAGGCAAGATTGGTGGCCGTGGGATATGCTTTAATGGGAGAAATCATCTTTGATGAGCTATAGAATATGGAAATCAAGGCGAGGTTTTTTGAATGGTCATCTCGAAAAAGTTATGCATATAATACAACTAGACAAGCTTGTTGCCAAGAGTCTGAAGCATATAGTATGCAAACTGAGGTAGTTCATTTGTAGACTTAGATATTGAGTAGTAGATTTGATGATGCCTATAAAGTCTGATGGATGTGAATCAATGGTTAGTGAATCATGAGTGTACATAAGACATGGTTAGAATGTAGTGACTTTCTAAGTATTGAATGTAGATGGCATTCCGCTTATTAAGAATGGTGTAGAGTTGTTATGAGTCATTAAGATCCAGTTGTTCAACTATTTTGAAATGAAAGAACCAAGATAAGCACCTTATGCTCTTGGGATTAAGCTTTAGTGAGATTCTAAGAAATGATGTTGGGTTTATCGTGGGTTACTTGTTTAAAAAAGGATTTTAGACTTTTGACATCAAGAATTATGTTTACTCCAAGATTGGAAATCATTAGATGGTGAAGTGTGATGCATTCTTATGTTGTTCAGTTCACCATGCAAGTCTGGTACTAGACAACTGATGATGTTGTTAAGTAGATTAGTTGACACAAAAAGCTCCTAATTGATCAAAGGTTGTGAGCAAAAGAATGGGACAATGAGAAATTGGTATTGAGAAAGTTTACAGTTAATGAGTTGATTGAACCTTAGGGAATACTTATGCAATGCAGGGCTAAGAAATACGTGTCTTGAAAATCCAATTAATTAGTTTGAAATATTAATTAAATAAAATTATTTTATTTATTTATTGTCTGATTATATTTTACGAGTCAAATATAAATCTGATTGTTTTCTAAAACATTCCATAAGATGGACTAGTCCAAGATGAAATGTCAAGTTTGGTTTAAGTGGTCAATGATATTGAGCCACATATAGACATAAATCAAAATAGTTATATGTTGTCAAAGTATATTCGTAGTCGATGATAAATTTGGACAACTTGTTTGATAAGACCATAATATGATACATTAGATGACTTGTCTTGGTAATGTGGATAGGGATCCAAAAGCGTTATATTGGCATTGTTTTTAAGATTGGAATACTGAGCTGGACCACTTAAATTATTTATTTCTTGACTTTTATCATAAATAATGAATTCTACTTAGATAACTTCTTTAAATATAGAAAATAGTCTAAACTCATGCAGGAAATGTTTGTTGCTTTGATGTGCTCAAAGGATTAGGTTACAACATGCGACTAAAATCTTACGTGCAATGGGTAATGGCAGGAAGTGTACTAGCAATAGGTATTTTACTAGGAATCTATAGTCTCTTAGGAGAAAAAGATGTCCTATTAGTTGATTAGCAAACATATGAATAGATTTGAAAATCTTTGACCAAGGCGTTATGTATGTTTGGCCTTTGGAATTAGCATAGAAATTGTATTTAGTATTAATGAATTATTCGATAAGGGCGAGTTGGAAACTAAGGTGAAAGATGCGAGAAAAACAATGATAGTAATTAAAGTTATTTTTTCTCATGGATATCTAACACAAGGTTGATTTTTATGATAAACGTTATTTGGAAATTATTGTATAATTATATTTAATATAGAGTACAATAATATTTATTTAGTGGCATTAAATATTTCTGAATGGTAACCAATGCTATCAAGCGTTAATAATTAGATTTGACTCATTTGGAGCTAGAACTAACTTGTCCCTGAGATCCCTCTGCAAGCCAAGCTAATTCAAAATTAGTATATAATTATTTATATCATTTTGATGTATTTTTAACCATTTTACATCAAACTTTTATCATTTTTGCTCGGTTTTGGCCTTTTTGAATCATATTGCTATTTTCTTGCAAAAACACTCATTTTATGTTAAATCTTGCTAGGTTTTATTATTAAAATTGACAAGTAAATGTAAAATACATAAAATAAAAGTAAAAAATAACAAAAACACCAAAGATTCACGGTTAAAGCAAAGAACCACATAAAATAACAATTTTTGCACACAAATTGCTTTGGGCGGTAGATTTTTTCAATATTTTATGTTCAAGTTCATTGTATGCAACATCAAAATGATCATTTTGTGCAGGTTTTGGGCAGTGTTGCAGCTGAAAAATTAATAAAATAAAGAAAATTTAGCAAGTGGAAAGCCAACTGCATGAATGAGCAAATAGGGATGAAGCTTTGGTTATTTTTGCATATTTTTATTCAACCCCCTAAACACTATAAATGGAGGAAGTTTTGGGAGCTTGAGAGCATCCCCCTCACTCAGCAAAATACAAAATAAGTAGAGAATAAGAAAAAAAAAACGTGAGGAGGGAAAGAAGAATGAAGGAAGGAAAGTTTGGTTTGTAATTTTATATTTTTAAGTTCTTTCAGTCCGTTTCTGCTTCTAAGTTCATGAATTTTGTCTTTGTTTTACTTTGTACTATGTTTATCATGAATTAATTTTGTTATTCCATGGCTACAATGTAGCCTCACTTGTAATATACGTTTTATTCTAATTCAGCGTATTCAATGTTTTGTTATTACGTTGTTGCAGTGTTTGTCATCGCTCTTCGTGTGTTTTAAATGCTTGATCACCATTTAAAACCTAGAATGATTCATAATGAGTCCGAAAGGAGATTTATTATAAATTATAAGGTGATAAGCACCACAAATTGAGCGAATGCTTGAGAGAATTAACGCGATTTATGTGGTTTTTAAGTGAAAATCATAGAGCTTTAGAAACTCTTTTCTTTAAATTCACGCACGAGAGTGATAGGTCAATATGTAAAAGAGTCTACTAAATGTTGCTCAATAGTGAATATTTTGTAAATTAGGGTTTTCAACCATCAACACGCAATAACAACTTGAACAACAAGAATAGAAAGGCATATGGATGCAATTAGGTGAAATCAGATGCCTTGAATTTTATTAAATCCTAAAAACTTAAAAAAAAAATCAGTAAGCTTAGTTAAAAATCAGTTAACACTTTTTTTTCTTTTTATTTTATTTTATATCATATCAATATCTCAATTTTTCGGTCTTTCAAATTGCATTAAAGCTATTAATTTCTGTACTCACTCAATAACAATCTTCATAGAAACGATACTCTACTCACTACTTTATTACTTGATATGACTAGTGCACTTGCTAAAGTATATACACCAAGTAAAGCATCAAGTTTTCGATGCCGTTGCCGGGGATTGTCCCTGTTTAAGTGATATTGATACCAACTAGTTTTGGTGCTAATTTGAAATTGTTAATAATTTGTAAATTTTGTTTAAATTTGAAATATAAATCTCTTTTCATTCATTTATTTTATTTGTAAGGATACTTCTTAAAAATAAAAAATTCCGTATGTACCCCCTAAAAAATTTGTTAGTTTTATGTTATTTTGTTATTTTTCTTACATTTTGTCTTTATTTTAATTTTTTTTTTATTATAAGTTCACTTTGTTAGGGTTTTAAAATTTAAATTTATTATTTTAAAGTTTTCAAAAGCATTAGTATTACTACCCCTTTAAAAACTTGGTTTGCAAAGATTGTTATAATTTTAAAAGTTTCTCATTAATTGTATCATTCCCCAAATTGTTTATTCATTTATTTATTTATTCATTATTTTTTTCATATTTCAAAAAGAAAAAAAGAGAGAGAGAGTGAGCTAAAAGTGATGGCTTGCTACAACTTTATGAGACTTCAATACCAAGCTGTATTTAATGCATTATCTGCTCAACTTTCACTAATTCATGACATGATTGCTGCTAGTACTCCTATATGTCAATTTTGTGCAGGTAACCATGCTAGTATGGAATGCCAAATGGGTAATAGTTTTTCTTCATCAGGTTTTGAGCAATATAACTTTATGAAACCTAAAAATCAAGCTTTATCGAGAACAAAACTGAGCATTCATGAAATTAGTACATTATCTGCTCAACTTTCGCAATTCAAGAATAATTAAATGACATAATTGCCGCTCATGCTCCTAGATGTGAATTTTGTGCAGGTAACCATGCTAGTATGGAATGTCAATTAGATAATAGCTTTTCCTCATGGGGTTTTGAATAAGGTAACTACATGTCAAATTTTAACCAACCCAGTACAATCCCTACTCTAGCACTCATAGTCAAGAATGAATGGACCCTTCTTGGAATCATCATGAAGCATCTTGGTCACCCACTTATCCATCTCAAGAAAAGAACAATGACTTAGAAGAGACATTTAGGGGATTCATGGAGCTCCTTGACATTTAGGGAATTGTTAAGATTCAAAGATTGCTCTTGAACCTTAACCTTGGTTGGGATAGTGAGAGTATGAGATGAGAAGAGAATTTAGAGTTTACATGAGATTTTAAGGGAAAGGAGATGAGAAGTAGAGAGAGAGAGATATCAATTTCATTCATCAAAGTTGTTATGAGATTACAAGCCTAAGCCTTACTATTTATACTACTTACATGACATGATCTATTACATTGCATCTAAATCATGCTATAACCGCCAACCACCTACTTAGCCGCCACTAATAACCAGCATTGACCATTAGCTCGACCACCGCAGCTAACAAGCTCTAGACTTCACCTATTACATGACTTAACAAGGAACTTATGCAACTAATTACATCAAGGACTTATTCTAGTTACAATATCCACATGCTAATACAACTCAATACGCTATATTCAACACCTTATTACATTTACTTAAGCCAAACGAGTAACCAACAGCAACAACCACAAGCAGCAGCAGCACAACAGCAGCAAGACAGCCACCAGGACATCCTACAGCCCATGCTTTGGATTCTCGGGTCAT
The DNA here is from genome assembly GCA_018398585.1 of Simmondsia chinensis. Lineage (NCBI taxonomy): Eukaryota > Viridiplantae > Streptophyta > Magnoliopsida > Caryophyllales > Simmondsiaceae > Simmondsia > Simmondsia chinensis. The sequence goes on from JAGTTD010000013.1 coordinate 14,327,612, forward strand.
AACATTCCCTTCCCCTTGAAAATATTCTTGTCCTCAAGAATGGAAAAGAGTTGAAGCGCAATTAAGCTTGCTGAAATTTGTTGCAGCTGAAATGAGCCAATGATGCCTGACTCTAAAATGCAGCAGATACATGAGGATGACATCTTGTTTCGACACAATGTTTGCGTTTTAATGTAAAATACTCTTCAGGAGGTCTGCACTGATCAAAACCAAACATCAACAACACATCCTTGACACCTCATGATGCAGTTAACACAGCTCAAAACTCTATCTTGCTGCTGAGAGTCATAAAACGTAGCAACAATTCTGGAATTCTGCTTGTAAAATGCTGTAGAATAGAGTTTGAATGCCATTAAACCCATACGACTGCACATGAAGTCCTTAAGCATCTCGGGAGGCCTTCCAAACTTAAACCAAGAGAACCAAGTATCAAAATCTGCTTGTAGACATTCCCAAGTGCAGCTCAAACAGCCCCATATCCTGATCTTGGTATCAAAACACATTGAAATCCGACAAGAATGCAACTGCAACCATTTCATCTTGGATCTTATCCAATATTTGTATTGCTCCATCCAATTACTAAACCATCTCAGACCAAGCTCAACAAACACTTGATTGCTTTCAAATTCCACATGACATGCTACAGACTTCAAGAATTCAGCAGTGTATACCCAAGACAACTCATAGCTGCGGATATTACGGATTTCAACTCGATTCTTGTCCATATGGAAGCTTCTTGATGCGAACAAGTCATTACATCTTCCTAAAACCATAATAACACCAACCACACCCAATCTGAGCAACCCATTTACTGCTGACAATGAAGGAATTGTAATTCTCCAAGAATTTTCAGCAGCTACCTTGAATTCCTGCTGTCCCATCTTGATCAATTGAGCACTTGTGACTTTGGCTTGAAGTTCTGGACTTTTGCTCCACCAAATCAAGTACTCATGGGTCACAAATGAAGTCCTGTCATCAGACTTAAGGATGAACATCAAATCAGGACACCAATGACACTTCCAAATAACTGAGATTAATTTCAGTACAAGAGGAAACATGTCCTGATCTTTACTGCTGAAATGTAAAATATTTTCAGCTAGAATTGAGCTTGCTTCCTTGTTGTACTCCTTCATCCAAACATTGAGAAGATATTGAAGCTTGTGCCTATTATTTTTCCATTCGGAACAACCACAACAGGTCACCCCAAACACATTCCAATTGGCATTGCTAATGCTGCAACTCACAAATTCCAGCCTATTCTCACGAATCCCTTGGATCCCATGCTCATCCAACCACCAAATTTGCCTCAAATGATCAAGCTTTGCTTTCTTGTCAATGAGCTTTAGTATGAACACGAAGTACGCTAGCATAAGGAACCAATGGAACATTTGAACAGCTGTGCATAATTCAGGAGAAAGACCTGATCCATTCTTAACTCTGCTACTGATGTATATACTACCTCTACCACCTGATGAATTAAGCTGCAGCAGTGCTACACTACAGATCACAGTGCTCGAATTCAGAACATGTCTCAATTTCTCAGCAGCTGCCATGCCTCTTTCGTTTCCATACCCAATCCACAATCCAATTGCTATCTTCTGCATCACTACTTGGCTATGCTTACTATCTTTGATTGCAAACAAGAAGCTCACAACACCATCAGATCCTCTCTGAACTGCTTCTACTTCTGCAGCAACCCCACTTGAGAGATCTTAGTTGAATGGTTCAATTTTAGCTTCTGAATTTGCTCCAGTTCTCAAGTACTGCACCTCCACTTTAATTTCAGGAGGCCTCACATTTGGTTGCACAATTGGAGCATGTTCTTTGTCCAAAGCTTGATTAGTACCTAGCCTTAGTTTGGAACTCGATACACTTGCCAATTTGTTGTCTAACACTGTCATTCCAAACCCATAATAGAAAACAAACTCCACCAAAGCCTCAAGGGATCTTCGAACTTCAAACACATCAGTTAAATCACCTATTGTACTGATTTTGGTCTGAACAAAATTCTGCTTCAGCACATCACTGAATTTGTACACCTCCAATAACTCGATTACTTGTATAGACACAGTGCTTCGCCTTTGCTGAACCTTGAAATGCACTCTCACAGTTTGATTACTTCTTTTCAGGAGAAAATTGACTCTTTTCAGCTTCACGTCAGTTTGAACATAATCTCCCGGATCAGGAGGCAACTCGTCATAAAAATGTGTATTTGAATACAACTTTTCTCCCCTCCAAGAACCTTGCAATGAATCAATTACATTACTACCAGCATAAATCAAATGCTGATTTCGAGTATCAAGATGCCTTGGAGAAGTGCTTAACACATTTTGTTGCACTTCAATTGTTACTACAGCAGTACATCAACTTCCCTCGTTGAATTCAGAAATTCGGCTGTACCCGACCCTTGTATTCTAGCATATACATCGGTAAAATTAGGAGCTTGAGTTATTTCTTGTTGATCATCAAGCATCCTACGCTGAAACACCACCTCTTACTTCAATTTCTGCTTTGTCAACTTCTTTTTACCCCAAAAATCTTTCAACGCTTCATTTAGATGGTACCTCTTCGCCTTACTCTTTACTTTCTTTATCATTCCCTTGACATAAAAATTGCATTCCCATTCCGGAAGTAAATCTTGCTGTAGCTCATCATCTTCAAAATACTCTAACTATAGTCAAGAGTCTTCATAATGATCATCTTGATCAAACTCAGGTTCTTCTAACTTGTGTTCACCAATTTCGACATTATTGTGGTCAAATTCATCTTCAACAGCAGCAGATTCCACTTTCTCTTTTTGCTCAACATTGAGCTCTTGTTGTCTAACGCTATCCACTAGCTTCGGAAACTCATTTGCATCAAGAACACCAGGGCAATCTCCATTGCTGTTTGCAAATTGACGATCCCTAATTTCCTGCAGCCATTCATCCACTACCTGTTTCATTATCTCATTGCTTTCCCGCCAAATCTCCTCGAAATCTTGGCTCAATGCTTGCTTTATTTTCTTCAACTGATCACTCAACACAGATTGGCAAGAGCTGTCATCAACCATACCAACCATATTTGCAATATTAAGCAGCGTTTAAAAAAAAAACCAACTCAACTCGTAGAGATAAGAACCAACTCAGTTCGCAGAAGAACAAAATTCGATTCGAATCACTTCAACAAATGATTGCTTAAAGAAATTATACTCCTTCGCTTGGACAAACAATCACTTGCTAACGGTTCCTCAATCGTCACTGATTCCAAACCCTAATATATAGATTTTTCACCACACAAAGAACTCGAACAAACCCTAACTCGCAGAATTCACGAACGAACCCTAATAGAGATGCTTTCTTGAATATTCAGACTTACAATTCTGAATTAAACTTGGTTCTAGATTACAACCAAGTCCTCTACACAATACTCAAAGCAATCTTCAAGAACGAAATCGGATTTCATCACTTTCGATCCTCAGTTCAATGTCATATTCTCGACTAAGTAAATATCAACTCAATAACATATAATTCCTAAGAATCAACTGAATTCTCACCACTTCTATGCTTAACAACGTGAATTATATCACAAACCAGCAACAAACACAGATTCTAATCGAATTGTAACTTGAAGTTCAGAACACCGTTACCTCAACCTCAACAACGGAATTATAGAACCTGAAATCACCTCAATGCAGCTTGTTTCTGATCTTTTGATTATGATCAAGTGTAAGGTTGATCCAATAGCTCACTTTTAACCTCTTCTCGAACTAATCAAATGAATATTTGATCGAGAACAATTATGCTCAGCACTCAACTTCAGCAGCTAATGCTTGATCAATTCTACTAAATTCAATCTGAATCAGCTTTGAAGTTGAATGTAATCAACAAATACTGATCAATTAAACTTTCTTCAATGTAACTCAATCAAATTAATCCCAACTGAAGCAATTCCCAGGCATTTGCAGATCAATAAAGTAGTAACCGCCAATCTTCAAATTCAGAATTCAGAATTGAATTCTTGATCACATAAATTGAACTAAATCAGTATAAAAACTGTTTTTGTTGATTAATTGCAACACAATCAATCAGATTTTATATTTTTCCTGTTTTAGAGCTTGATTCGGAAGTCAAATCAAGGCTGTGATACGAATTGTTAAGATTCAAAGATTGCTCTTGAACCTTAACCTTGGTTGGGATAGTGAGAGTATGAGATAAGAAGAGAATTTAGAGTTCAGATGAAATAAGAAGGGAAAGAAGATGAGAAGTAGAAAGAAAGATATCAAAAGATAACAATTTCATTCATCAAAGCTGTTATGAGATTACAAGCCTAAGCCTTACTATTTATACTACTTACATGACATGATCTATAACATTGCATCTAACTCATGCTGTAACCTCCAACCACCTACTTAGCCGCCACTAATGACCAGCATTGACCATTAGCTCGACCACCGCAGCTAACAAGCTCTAGACTTCACCTATTACATGACTTAACAAGGGACTTATGCAACTAATTACATCAAGGACTTATTCTAGTTACAATATCCACATGCTAATACAACTCAATACGCTATATTCAACACCTTACTACATTTACTTAAGCCAAACGAGTAACCAACAGCAGCAACCACAAGCAGCAGCAGCAACACAGCCACCAGGACATTCTATAGCCCATGCTTTGGATTCGCGGGTCATAACACATGAATGACTTAAAAAGCCAAAGAGCCTCCGTCCAAAATCCTGAACCTCAAGTAGGGACTATAATAGAGGAACAATCGGAGAGGTCTAAAGATTCATATCCCAACAATACCTTCACCGACCTAGGGGAGCAAACTAACGACATAGCATTGACGGATGAAGACACACAAGCAAAACCACCTCAATGTGACATAATCCCCTTCGTCAACTCCGAGCCACCAATGACCAAACCTATCTTTACCAACCCACCACCACTAGTCATTGAGATAGAATGTCAAGCTTATTTGACATGGTCAAAGATTTTCGAAATTATGGATGCCTAGGAGAGAAATTTTAGAAAAGGTCTGAAACGAAAATCCAGGTTGTGGTAAATCAGGCTCAAGGATCTCAAGATTAGAGAAGGCGGAGGTGGCCGAGTAAAGGAAGGAACAAGGAAGATCCATGGAAGAAAATGGTTGTTATGGATGGATGGTGGAAACTCTATTCTCCGTCAAGATACGAGATAGATCCACTCAAAGAGTCGAGCTAACGACTATAACCAAAAGCACTTCTTGGGATGCAACCCAAGTGTTTCTATCCTTACTTATCCATTTTTTTCTTTCGTTATTTTTATTTGTCTCATATTTATGTATATTTTATTTAAACAGGTATTTTATAGCAAGTTTGGGGGTAGCAAGATGTCAACATGCACCATCAAAAAGCAATCCTCAAACCTAGAAAGTATCTCTCGCCCACCTAATCTTTTTAGTTTTTTTAACATTAAAAACAATGTTTAACATAAGTTTGGGGGGTAAAAAGAGCAATTTTTTTTACATTTTTGGGACAAAATTTTTTGAAATCTTTTCCTATTTTGTCTTTTAGAGTCGGCTTCAGTGCCTCCCAGAGCTTGGAGCCTTCGTATTGGGATGTAAATAGTGTCGGCAAACAAAAAGATTTTCTATGGTTACTAATCTCTTTAAATTCTACTACACATTTTGAATAATAATATTAAACAAAAGAAGAAGAAGAAGAAGAAGAACTTATCATCATACTTTTTACGCATTTCTACTCTTTTTAGCTCGTTTACTCGAACTAGATTTGAAAAACCTGATAATCAATTATTTTTATGTTCTAATTACAAAATACGATCTAATCTAGGGCACTATCTTGATAAAATTGTGGTATTTGACTTTACTAGTTAGCGTGGCTGTTTTATTTTTCTTTCTGATTAAAAAAGCTCAAATTTGAATGGACTGCATTAATATTATTATTTACATAATAGACTTCGAAGAGTTATGCCTAAATCTATAGAAAAATATGAAGAGAAGAAACAAAAAAAAAAAAGAGAGGAAGGCGTCTCTAGCACCACTATCCCCCATAAACAATTTTAAGATATGTGCTACCTGTTAAGAGGGCGTCTCAGTGGTGGCTTCTCTTACTTATGGGTCATCGCCCAGGAGTCGGAGCTTGATTCTTACTAAGATATACTCAAGAAGTCACAATGAAGGCATCTCAATGGTGACTTCTCTCACTTATGGGTCATCGTCCAAGAGTCGGAGCTTGATTCTCGTTCAAGATGTACTCATGAGCCGAAATTGACTTGAACAAATAAATTCCTCAAAAAAGAAAAAAAAGAAGAGAGAGAGAGAGAGAGAGAAAAAAAAAGACCCAAATAATTAGTTTTGGGCATACTTGATAAGCTTTGTTATGAGTGGTATGATTTTTGTCCTCTATTCAGTTTGAATATCTCGAGATTAGAAAGAACGGATAAACCTAATTTGCTTAGCTAACTTTTGAATTCGATTACCTAGGTAATTGACAGATTTTTCCTTGAAAAGAAGGTTTTTCCTTTAGAACCTTGAACTTTGAGCCTCAGTTATTCTTCTCTAATTTAGAGTGCACCTGCTTTGACTTGTAAAAAAATTCTTAAAAAGCATGAGATCCTATGCTTCAAGATTTAGCCTTGCTCGAGGACGAGCAAGATTTAATTTTGGGGGTATCTTGATAAGTCCAAATTAGTATATAAATATTTATATCATTTTGATGTATTTTTAACCATTTTACATCAAACATTTATTATTTTTGCTCGTATTTGCTCGTTTTGAATCATATTGCTATTTTCTTGTGAAAACACTCATTTTATATTAGATCTTGCTAGGTTTTATCATTAACATCAATAAGTAAATGCAAGATACATCAAATAAAAGTAAAAAAAATAACAAAAACACCCAAAATTCACGGTTCAAAGCAAAGAACCACATAAAATAACAAATTTTGCACACAAATTGCTTTGGGCGGCAGATTTTTTCGATATTTCATGTTCAAGTTCATTGTATACAACATCAAAATGATCATTTTGTGCAGGTTTTGGGTGGTGTTGCAGCTAGAAAATGCATAAAATAATTAAAATTTAGCAAGTTGGAAGCCAACAGCATGAATGAGCGAGCAAATAGGGATGAAGCTTTGGTTATTTTTGCATATTTTTATTCAACCTCCTAAGCACTATAAATAGAGGAAGTTTTGGGAGCTTGAGAGCACCCTCCTCACTCAGCAAGATACAAAAAATAAGTAGAGAATGAGAAAGAAAAATGTGAGGAGGGAAAGAAGAAGGAAGAAAAGAAAGTTTGGTTTGTAATTTTGTATTTTTAAGTTCTTTCAATCCTTTTCTTCTTCTAAGTTCATGAATTTTGTTTTTGTTTTGCTTTATACTATGTTTATCATGAATTAATTTTGTTATTCCAAGGCTACGATGTAACCTCAGTTGTAATATACGCTTTATTCTAATTCAACGTATTTAATGTTTTGTTATTGCCTTGTTGCAGGTGTTATCATTGTTTTTCATGAGTTTTAAATGCTTGATCATCATTAAATCCTATAATAATTCGTAATGAGTCTAAGAGGAGATTTATAATGAATGCTAAGGTGATGAGCACCACAAATTAAGCGAATGCTCAAGAGAGATTAACGCAATTTGTGTGGTTCTTTGGTGAAAATTATAGAGCTTTAAAAACTCTTTTCTTATTTAAATTCATGTACAAGAGTGATGGGTTAATATGTAAAAGAGCATACTAAATGTTGCTCGAGAGAGAATATTTTGTAAATTAGGGTTTTCAACCATCAACACGTAATAACAACTTTAATAATGAGGTGAAATCGGATGCCTTGGATTTTATTAAATTTGTAAGATTAGTTAAAAATCAGTTAACGCATTTTATTTCTTTTTATTTTATTTTATTTCATATCAATATCTTAATTTTTCGGCCTTTCAAATAGCGTTAAAGCTATTAATTTTGGTACTTGCTCAATAACAATCCTCGTGGGAGCGATACTCTACTCACTACTTTATTACTTGATACGACTAGTGCACTTGCTAAAGCATATACACCAAGTAAAGCATTAAGCTTCTAGAAGTACACTGGTTAAAAAATATTTTAAATAAATTCATGAGATGAATAAATTGATATTGCTAAACAAAAGTCATTGGACAAATTATTTATTCATAAAATGAATAAATTTATTTTATCAAATATAATTTCATAAGATGAATTTACACATGTGGAAATTTAACCAGAAAAAAAAAAATGATAAACACGCGTCAACAACATCTGATCTGCAACACCGGACGACCAATCAGGGCACGATCTTCGTAATAGGTATTTGCCGTAGCCACGGCGGACGAGTACAGGGGCAACATGTGTCTAACTGTGTATGATCAATTCTGCAGTCTGTGTGCTTCTGAGAGGGCGTGAATGAGCGGCTGCCACATGGCGTTTTGATGCAATTAAAATAGACTTTTTTTGCAATTTAGTATAATTTTAAAAAAAAAATTTAGAAAAGTGGTATCGCTCGATAAATATTTAGCAAAATGGGATAATTTACTGTAGCTTGTTGGTTGCACGCCAAACCAAACGTCTTTCAAAGGAGAAAAATTACAGCCCTGGTTCCCAGCCTGTTGCACGACGTGCCATACGTCGTGCAACCGGTGACGCAGCCCCCAGGTCGTTGCACGACGTGCCAGAGGGCGTGCAACGAACCCCATCTATTATTTTATGTGCAGGGTTCTTGTTTGGTCATTGCACTACGTGCCGTACGCCGTGCAACAGGCTCGAGCCCCGGGTTGTAATTTTTCTACTTTGAACTACGTTTGGTTTGGCGTGCAACCAACAAGCTATAGTAAATCATCCCATTTTGCTAAATATTTTTCAAATATACCACTTTTCTAAATTTTTTTTAAAATTGTGCTAAATTGCAAAAAAAGTAATTAAAATAGAACGCATTTTCTACATGATGCGACGTTGTTTTTAATTGTTTCAAAAGCTTGTCATTTGTTTATTTATGCATCCCACACCGAGGAATCAAAAGATATTCTACCCATTGGCTTATTATAAATAGGGGCCTTGGTAATTAAGTTTAGTATGCAAAACTCTATTGAAAATTTTAATTTTTTGGAAAATTAGAAAATTTCTCTTTGAAATTCTTCCTAGCAGATACTTTTTGAAGCCTACACTCTTGGTGTCAAGGGTCATTGCGGAGAAGATCTCGCAGTCTCGATGATTCCTCCCGGGTGACAAATTACGGTCTGTAATATAGATATTCCTGACGCTTTTTTTAAAAGCTTTCCTTTAATTTTTGCATTTTTATTTATGCATATAGTATCTTTTTTATTATGCTTGCATGTTTTATGTCATTATGAATTACTAGATTAGAGATCCTTTAGACTTTGAAATAAAGGATTTTTAAATTAAAAAAAAAAAATTGGCTACCCCTGATCTAATTAATTTAGGAAAATTTAGTTTTAAAAATTAAAAATTTCCAATTGGTGAACCCAATACTACTACCCAACCTTACTGGTACCGTCTCCCCCTACTATTACCAGTCTTGTTACGGTTAAGCTTGAATTCTCCACCAACTTTACCATATGGCATGAATAGGTCTTGATGATCTTTCTCTCTAATGGTGTTAAGCATTTTGTTGATGGATCGATTCTTTACTCCACTCTCCAAAATTTACAACGTGATGGCACCTATATTCCGAACCCTAATTACATGGTCATGTGTTAACCAAAGTATTAGGTCCTACCTTTCTACTTCTCTTGGCCGTCCAGCTCTCAATGATATCATACATCATCCCACCCCTAAAGCCATGTGGGATACCCTCATTAAGCGCTTTAGGTACCATTCTATTGTAAAAGAATTTAACCTTCGGTCACAGCTTGCTATTCATTGGAAGGACAATAAAACTATGGAAGCCTACCTTACCGAACTAGAAATTACAACTAGTAATCTCACTGCCATAGATTAACCAGTTTATAGTCGAGATTTGATGCACTATGCCCTTTTTCGGCTCCCGCCAAATATGGTCCGTTCAACACTTTACGCGAAACTTTTCCTAGAATCTAACTTTTGAACAACTGAAGACCTATCTTTTGCATGAGTAAGCAGTCCTTGCTAGCCTTCAGAATCGTAACAACCCTGATCATGGTCATGATGTAGTTGCTAATGGTCTGAACCAGGATTCCATTAGTGATGGACTTGGTCGTGGTGGTCATGGACAAAGGGGCTAAGGACGCAACAACAAAGGTAATGGTGGATGCAGTGGCTGAAATGGGGCACGTAGTTATCAGCAGCATCGATAGTTGACACCTGGTTGTTCCTCATCAAGTGTCTAGGGTTCGGATCCCATTAGTACTGGGGGACAAACTTCGTGCTTTCCACCCTAGGCATAGTCTTTAGGTATGTCTTCATGTCAGTTTGGTGCAAGTAGTTTGGACTTCTTGTTTGTTAGATTTGGTATCGAGTAGGTCGTGTTGCTTCCCATTGTGGCCATCGCTACGTGTAAACCGACTTCTCCCACTCACTCTTGACCATGTCCATTTATGATTCCCCTGAGTACATGTGGTACCCAGACTCTAATGCCTTAAACCATATGACTCCAAATTCAGGTATTTTAAAAACTTTAACTTCTTAGAATGGATCTAAGCCTATTCAAGTTGCCAATGGTTCTTTGTTACCTGTTTCCAATGTTCGTTCCTCTACCATATGCAAAACATCTCACCTATTATACTTGTTTAATGTTTTGCTTGTTCTTGATCTAACTTACAATTCCATCTATCAAATAACTGTGTCATGATAATAATAGTGTGGTTGAATTTGACTCCTCTTCCTTTTGTTTTCAAGACAAATCTAGGGGATACCACTTTTCAAGATACACAATGATGGACCACTCTATGGATTCCCTACACATCCCTCAAGACTCGTGACAAGGGTGGTCACTACTGAACTCTGGCACCGGTGTTTAAGTCATCTAGGCAATTATATTTTAGATGTTTTAAATCGTAGGTGTTTGATTTCTAGTTCACTAAAAAATTGTGATGCATGTTGTCAAGGGAAGTCACGTTAACTTCCATATGGCTGTGTTTTACATCCTACTACAAGACCATTGTAATTAATATATTCTGATGTTTGGCAAGCTCCTATTGCATCTAATTCTGAATTTATGCATTAATTTTTTTTATTGATGATTTTTCTAGTTTTTCGTGGTTTTATCGGATGCGGAGGAGAGATGAAGTTTGCTCCATTTTTTCTGACTTTAAGACTTTAGTCAAAAATCAATTTGATTTAAAAATTAAATGTTTTAAAAGTGATGGTAGTAATGAGTTTGACAACTGTGCCATGGGTGCACTTTGTCAGGATTAGGGCATCCTCTTTCGTCTTTTCTGTCCTGATACTCCATAACAAAATGGAGTTGAGGAATGTAAGCATCAACATATAAGTGAAATGGCACAGATGCTACTTTTTAAAGCTCATTTACCATCCTTATTTTGGGCTGATGCCACCTGCACTGTTTGTTTTATTATAAATTGTTTGCCTACGCCTGTTTTACATAAACTTTCTCCCATCGAAAATTTATTTTATTAGGCTCCTGACCACAATTTATTTCACGTCTTTGGGAATGCATGTTGTCCTAACATCACTCCCCGTACCGCTCATAAAATAGCGCCTCGGACTATCCATTGTGTTTTGCATAACCTTTCTCCCTTCAATATATTATTTAAACAGACTCCTAACTACAGTTTGTTTTGCATCATTGGGAGTGCATGTTATCCTATCATCACTCCTCATACTGCGTGCCCATAAGTTGTCAGTTGCATTTTGTAGAAAATGTTTTTTCTTACTCTGATCTAATGCCTGGTACGACATTGTCGTCCTCATCTTGTCCCATTGAGGTTGCCCGTCACCTCCCTTTGTTTCCTATCACATCCCCTCATGGGTCATTAATGCAACCTAAATCAACACTCACTAGCAATGCTAGTGGCAGCTCACTTGAATCACCGCCATCCCCACCACATGTTAGACCTAACATCACATCGACCCATGTTACCATGCCCGCGGTGATTGCACTGCCTCCTGTGACTTCGGTTGGTGAGGCCATCACCAGGAGCTTTCCCACTGCTTTTGCTTTGCCGCCACCAAAAAAAAAAAAAAAAATTTCTTGCAGGCCCAGTTACAGCTCCTTCAAATACTTTGATTGTGCCTCACTTAAGAGGAGGTGCTCCTCCAAGTGACTCCATGAGATCGCCGCGCCCCTAAACCTTCACCATATGAGCATGACACTTAGGGATGGTATTCGTAAGTCTAAACACATATTCTCACTGTCGTCCATCACTATAGTTCGAGAACCCACTTGTTTTTCCCAAGCTACTCAAAACCCTTAGTGGTAGGAGGCCATGGCTAAGGCGTTTATTGCCTTTCTTCAAAACCACACATGGGATCTTGTTCCTCCCTATCGTACTCATAATGTATTGGGTAGAACATGCAAGTACAAGTTCAAGTACAAATCAAACAGTTCATTTGATCGTTTCAAAGCCCGACTTGTTGCTCAACGTTTTCACCAATGAAAAGGCCTTGAATACTTTGAAACTTTCAGTCCAGTAGTCAAACCTACTACCATCCGATTTATTCTTGCCTTTATTGTTACGAATAACCAGTCCATTCGTCAACTTGATATTAAAAATGCTTTCTTACATGGTTTTTTAAATGAAGAACTTTACATGAAACAATCTTAGGGCTTTGTTCATCCTATGTTTACTAATCATGTCTACCGACTGTGAAAGGCTCTCTAGGGGCTTAAGCAAGCGCCTTGAGCTTGGATTCATAGGTCTAGTTCCTTTCTTTACAGTCTTGGATTCCACTGTAGTAAGATTGATCCATCTCTTTTCAACCATTGTCCGGCTGGACTTGTGTCCCTACTCCTGTATGTTGATGATATTATTCTCATTGGCTCTAACCCATCTCTTCTCCAACACCATATTGGAAGTCCATCCACCCAGTTTGCCATAAAAGATCTCAGTCCTCTACAATATTTCCCTGGCATTGAAGCCAAGCCATCGCAACATGACTTCTTTCTTATATAACATAAATATACTCTTAGCCCTCTTAGCATGCATGATATGCTTGAAGCAAATCATGTGAAAACTCCTCTCCCTACCCGGGTAGAACCTTGTTAACCACATCTCTTAGTTTATGCATGCCCCTAGGTCCTCTCATTGAAAAATGGTGAAGCGTATCCTACAGTACCTTAAGCACACACCTGATCATGACCTACACATCTCTTCTACATCCTAAACGATTATTATTGCTTATGTTGATGCTTATTATGAGCTTAGTCTTTTTGTTTGCTTTGTGTATGTGTGATCATCGTAAATACAAAATAAAACAAACATGCAAAATGGGACTCGTAGCGACGTGGAGCTGTTGGAAATGGTGTCCTGAAAAACCCAATTATTTGGTTAATTAAATAAAATTATTTTATTTATTTATTATCTTATTATGTTTTACAAGTCAAATATATGCGTGATTGTTTTCTAAAATGTCCCATAAGCTGGACTTTGTCCAAGATGACATATCAAAGTTGGTTTAATAGATCAATGAGATTGAACCATGGATAGACTTAAATCAAATTAGTGATATGTTGTCAAAGTATGTTTGAAGTCGATGATAAGTTTGGACAACTTGTCTAGCAAGACTATAATATGATACTTTGGATGACTTGTCTTGGTCAAGTGAATAGGGATCAAAAAGTGTTATATTGGTATTGTCTATAAGATTGGATAATTGTGCTAGACCACCTAAATTATTTGTTTTTTAAGTGCTGTCAAAAATAATTAATTCTATAAGACGATAACTGTAAAGCTAGAAAATAGCCTGAGCTCGTGCATGGATTGTTCATTGCTTCGATATGCTAAAAGCATTGGTCACAGAACGTGACTTAAATCTTATATGCATTGAGTAACAGCATGAAGTGTAGCGAGAACGAATAAGTTACTTGGAATCTATCGTCTCTTATGAGATAAAATTGTCCCTCTTAGTTGATTCACAAGCATTCGAACAGACTTGAAAATCTTTGGTCAAAGTATTCCATATGTTTTACATTTGAAATTAGTACAGAAATTATTTTCTATATAAATAAATTGTTAGAGAAGGACAAGTTGGGAACTACTGCTAGAGATCTGAGAAAAATAATGATAGTAGTTTAAGTTATTTTTGCTTGTGGATATCTAATAAAGGGGTTAATTATAATAATAAAAGTTATTTGGAAATTTTTGAGTGAATATATTTAATTCTAGAGTGCAAAAAAATTTATTTAGTAGAATTAAGTGTTTTTAAATGGTAATCAATGTTATCAAGAGTTAATAATTAGATTTGACCCATTTGGAGCAAAAATTAAACTGTCTCTAAGGTCCCTTTGCAAGCCTTAACTTAAAGCGCTGTTTGAAAATATTTAAAATAAATTCATTAGATGAATGCTTATTTATTAGATAAATGACTTTATGCTAAACAAAATTAATGAGATAAATTTATACATGTAGGAACTTATATGAAAATATAAATTAAAAAAAGGAAGAACAGTTGCACTTGCGGGGATTTAGACTCAATTACTACACGCGCCCGGGTCCTCAACTCAGCATGCACCACGCTAGCTATCCACGCCTCCCAATATCCTCCAATCAGTCTTGGCTACTTGTCAACAAGGACGTGTAGCACGTGGATCTTTAGTTTGCTTCAATTTCGTGCATCAACAAATAAACAACCGACACGTGGGCCATCCTTGATTACCTGATCTCAGGGTTTTTTTTTTATTTTTAATTACAGCTGATCATAGTTTTTGATTGCTATATATATATTGAGTTTGGTAAATTTAAAAAAACAAATGGGGGAGACCACGGCCATATCAAAAACCCTAAAATTTGTTTCAGAGTTTTATAAATTAAAGTTTAGCATTAGAAAATTCTTTTTTAGAAATATTGAAGGTAACATATTGTTATGAACTTTTTTCCCAAAATTAAATATTTTCGGAGCCCACACTTTGAATACTAAAGAAGTCATTACAAAGAAGACCTTAAAGTGTCAAGATGTTCTTCTTCCAATTTTAGATATATTTTGTTTCCTTTATTTCATTTATTCTATATACAATGTTTATATCTGTTTTATATAATACTTTTGTTTGTCATATTATGAACCTATTAGAGTAATATCTAGATTTAATTAAATAGTTTAATTAGATTACGCCTTTATAATTAAAATTGAAGCAATTAAAAATTGTTTCTGTTGCGCCGCTGTTGCCTATTTAAGAAATATTTTTTGAAATATTCCCAACAAGAGCGAGCCTAAATTATGGACAGCACATGTATGACCTCAACGAATCACTTTTTAAAAAAAAAAGGGATGGTGCTTTTGGTGAATCCGACTTTGGTTTGCAGCTTAATATGAATTCTGCTTTTGCTCCAATTAAGGACACTTTTCAATGTAATTTTGGGGATTTTTTATATAATAATTGATAGAAAATTAACAGAGTATGGACCTGACTCAAGTGGTAGTTAGGATAACGAAGCTAAGCCCACATAAACTTTTCCCTTGACTTGTAATAACTTGAATGAGTTAGAGTTTGACAAGATTAAGATGGAGCAAACTGTATTTGGGTTACTGGATGAGGACCAATGCAATCAAGGTCAGGCCTTGGCCGTCAAAGCCCTTAAACAATAACTCAAACCTAAATTCACCTAACTTATCAAGTAGTGACTCTGGTTTTAAGACCAACAAAATCATGGTCAAGCATTAGCCATTAAGACCTTAAACCAACACCTCAATTCTTAACTCATGGATTGTGGGAACAGATTAAAACAAAGAGTTTTTACTTGAAACTCGAAATGATTTATTTCCTTGGAAGAAAGCAAGTAAAAAGTACTCTATGCTGTGCTAAGATAAGTTAAGTCATGCTACTCATAGTTAAAAAGTACAAGTGTGTTGTAAATGAAATTGAAGAAGCTTATATTGTGGTGCTGGGCACTTTGCAACTACAACAGTGCCTCTTATTTATAAAAAAATAAAACAACTGTTTCTTCCTATTATCTCGCATTTCTTTCCCACGCCCGCCTAATTACTTCTTTTGTGCGCTGAATGGGCCTTGATCGTGCCCTGAAAACATGAGCTCGAGTATCTTTCTAGAAGCCTCATATCTGTATAAATCTTCTAGTCCCTTCTAGATGCCCCACATCCCTTTGGATACACATGACGCTCACGCACCTGGAATTGTGCTTCAAGGAACTGCCTTGAGCCTCAACACCACCTGTCTTGTAGCCATCTGCGAAGTCCCCTGAGCTTGAGCTTTTCAAACCATTAACCATCTTAAGTGGTTGACATCCCATAAGGGATTTAACTCTTCAAGCAACTAGGCTCAAGACACCATTATCTCAGTATTTAAAGGCCTAACATCCCTCAAGGATGGCCCCACGTATCAAACACGTGATCTTTAGTCCCAAAAGGCGTCATCCCATCCCTGCCGAGTTTGGGGTGTAAACAAATGCCCCCTTTTAGCCATTGGTAATTTCTTAACTTTCTAATGGGTAAAAATCTGCCTAATTTTACCTTCAATGGCTATGGGGAGCTTGAGATAGTATTCTTTGACATTTAGGCTTCCTATGTTCCCATGTCTCTATAAGTATGACTACTGGGACTTCAAAACTTTTCACTATTTTCTCCATACTCTCACTCCCTTGCAATCAAGTCCTTTAACACGTGCTCTTAGATTTTGAATCTTTGTTCTTCTTGCCAATTTCATTCTTAGATCTTTAGACTCTTTCAAACTATAGAAAATGGCTCAAATATTTGGTTAGTGTTCATATTCATCGTATTGGAGTTCAGTATGAGATGAGGTTTATAAGGATGAGCTAAACTCAAGCTCTAGCTATACAACAGACTTGATATTTCTTAGCTTAAGAGAGGTAGGAAGCTTAAGAGGTTATTGCTTCGGAGAGGCGATCATAAAAGCTGATGGGAGGATGAGGCATGTGATAACCTACCTTATGTGCGACTTGTCATGGAGGGAGAGAGAGAGAGAGAGAGAGAGAGAGAGAGAGAGAGATCTTGCTTGCCAAGGGAAGGGGTGACGTCCCCTTTATATTGAACTTTAAGTGGGCTAGGAGTCAGGTTCAAGGGTTTTGGGCGCCTAGTCTTTTCTTTTTAGGCTGCGGGTGTTTGGTTGAGTAAATAACAGGCCAGTATTATAAATATATAGTTCCCCCACTCCATGGGTGAACTTCAGTCATTTTACGTTTGGTCAGGGAGTGGATTACGCGTCAGTCCTCAACCATGGCTTGGCAGCGCTCAATGTTTGCCCGAGTGATGCAACTATTTAGTAAGGGTTATGCTTTGGCTTTTAATAACTGTCATTCATGTGGTTTTTGAATTTTATTCGAGGTTAACAAAGCGTCTGACCTAAGTAAGTGGTGTATCGAGGTTTTGACATTTTGAGTCGTTTTGGCTTGTACATAGGTGCATGAATCTTTACAAGGCATTTAGCCTAATTGTGAATCTTAGCACCTCATTTGTCCTAACAGGGCACTTAGCCTTTTAGGAATTTTTAAATGAGCGTTTTGTCTCTTTGTTTGTTTGAATGGGGCAATCTTTATTTATGTAAGAGTGTTTAAAAGAATCTGAGCTTCCAGGGACTTTTGAACCTTAGAGTATTTATGGTATTTTGTTTCCTTATTCTTACAAGCACTTGTCGCATTTTTAATTTTATGTGATAAGCATGTAAGGATATTACTATCATGCTGGCTACTGAGTATGTGTGTGTTGATAATGTCTATAAAGTGTTGAATACGAGGCATTTTGATCAAGTTATTTTGACGAGCAAGGCATATCTTGTCGAAGCTCTAGGCACTTGTTTTAATAGACTCAGCTATTATATTGGCAGTATGTGTAACAAACCTACAGAAGGTTAGGGTGTTCAATATTCTGTGTTTGTTTTACTGCCAGAGTGATCCATATGCTACATACTTGAATGAGGTCAATATGACAAGTACGCCCCGACAATCTAGAATCTGGGATGATGAATATGTCATACTAGTCTGACAGGGATGAGTATGTTATTGCTACATATGTCAACCTGTAGATCCTATGTAATAAATTGTACATCATATATGATCGAATAAAAAGTAGATATTGGTGCTCAATGTATTATCTTCAGATAACCCTCAAGCGAGTCATGGCATCAGATATTGCACCACTTGCAGGTGATTACATCGGGGCAGTCCATGGTGAAAAGCATTGCACCCCTTGCGGGTGATTGCACCAGGGTGGACCATGGTGACAAGCATTGCACCCGTTGCAGGTGATTGGACCAAGGCAGACCATGGTGACAAGCATTGCACTCGTTGCGGATGATTGCTCCAGGGTGGACCATAGTGATAAGAATTTACTGGATTAGTTGTCCAATGTCATATATAAGATACCTGCTAAGCAATGTGCCAACTATGTGGTATGTCATTCTTAAAGGATGTCCATGGCTTACATTCATTTGCCCTAGACATTTATTTATGAACTGATGAGCTTGGCTGGGGTTATGCTGAGCTGTTATAAGTAGACCACATGGACCCCTTGCTAATACTGGAATGACAAGCATTTATGCTTAAATGTGTGACTTACCAATGACGAGTTTTTGATAGCCTGTGGTGGGTCGCCTATGTTGGCGTCAAATATAAAAAACTCCATAAGGTGAGTTATAGGATGTGAATGACGAAAGACCTCTAAGAATGCCACTGGTATGGCACACACATTCTTTGGTACATATCAATCTTGTTACTCAAGCATTAAGATTGTGAACTATTTTTAAGGACTCGATGATCGTTCATTATGTGTTACGTTGTTGACAACAACCATTGCTAGATCGAATACACCGTGAAAGGAGTTTTAGATTATTTGTAAGAAGGTCTAAAATAACCTTGAAATAGATTATTGCAAGTATTATACTTTTTTTTTTTTCTTGTTGTTACCTATTTAGATTGTCACCCTTTGAAGGGGTTTTACTATGAGTTGCCATGATTGTCAAAACGGTGTTTCCATGGTTTGGAATTACTGATTATGCACCACCACAACATGTATGCACTTATTAGGGTGGCTAAGCAGATAAAGATAATATCTTGCATTGCCCTTACTAAGTCGTTGACTGGTTGTGGTACTAAATAGCTTAGCAGAAGGTTGGTTAGAACGTGAGTTGCACAGGTGCAATAACATATGCGATTCAATCTAGATTCTCCTATTTGAAATATTTTGTCAAATTACGATACGTAACCACATTTGACAAATATAATTTGATTTTTGATGGCTAGTTAAGTCTTCTGGATACGTCATAATGTTGTTTAACGCGGCATGATTGAGGATGAAGTTCACTAGCTTTGAAGGGGATTGCACCTTATAGATGGGTAGTTGTAGACTCGAAATTGTTTTGACCTGATTTGCATCATGTGAAAAGAATGTACTTTCAAACATTGCTGATTGTGAAGCTTCATGATTTTGGAGTGATTTAGCCTTTGTGATAGAGGTAACGTCTAGCCTTTGACTCGAGAGTGAAATCCCCTAATCTTTAATTTACCAAGATAAGGAAATGACTAAGGCGAAGTCCCCTAACCTAAAAAGATTTACGCTACCATTAAGGAAATGACCAAGGCGAAGTCCCCTACTCTTAAAAAGATTTACACCACCGTTAAGGAAACGACGGAAGCATAGTCCCCCAGTCTTAAAAATATTTACACCGCCAATTATTAAATGACTGAAGTGAAGTCCCTCGATCTTAAAAAGATTCATACACCCTTGAAAGAAAGATCGGCTCACCCTAAACTCATTGTTGGTTTATGTTATACTAAGTTAATTTCATCTCCGGAGGCTAGTTTAAGAGCTATGTAGAATAATCGATGTAGGGAGACGATGAAAGTGCATCATTCGGCAAGTAGATCTGGTGCGGTGGGATTCCGTCTCGCAAGTTAAATAGTTCTGTCAAATTTTTGAAGGAAGATTATGGGCATGGTGGCATATAACAGATAGTTAGGATCTTTAGGGGCAGTGTGGTATCTTAAGCTGGAATTTTATGAATTGTTTATTTTGAAGGTTGCATTGTGGATGTATAAGATGGGAAATTAAGAGATTCAAGGAATAGCTAACTAACTACAAATGGAGTGATCTTATGAGAAGAATCACATGTTTTGCAGGCTTATAGACAGTTACGAGGTCTCTTATATGCCGAAACAAAATCCTCAGAGTGAATCATGTAACTTTGTCGTCTTGTTATAAGCACTTTCACCACTTTTAGACTCGGTGCTTATTTGTACCTTTTGATTTACACTTGTGTCTCGGTGTTAGATTGTGTTAGTTGAGTATTCAGGAATCCTAAAAGATATGGTTGACGACTTCGTTCTTTTAATACCCCTAATTTAGTATGGTTGTGCTTAATTGCTAACTTGACAATTTGTGGGTAGGGACTTAGCGAAGTATGGTTCCCTATACGAAAGATATATCGTAGTGAACTTGGTCACTCAACATAATGGCCGGCAAGTATAGACGGGCTTTCCTACTGGCGGGTTAGTCAATGAATATAATTTGTCCAGCTATTAGGGTACGACTAGTTGATGATTGTGACGAAAATTGACCCAATTAGGATTCAGTTGAATAGAAATTGTAATAAAGATGGGTTCAATCAATGTTTTATTGAGCCATGATTATAATAAAATGATCCAATTAAGGTTTAATTGAATTGTGATTGTAACGAAAATTGATCTTTTAGGGTAGAATGGAATTGAGATTGTAAATACAATTAATCCATTTAGAGCTGAATTAAACAAGGATGGTAATGAAAATTTGC
Source organism: Simmondsia chinensis (assembly GCA_018398585.1). NCBI lineage: Eukaryota > Viridiplantae > Streptophyta > Magnoliopsida > Caryophyllales > Simmondsiaceae > Simmondsia > Simmondsia chinensis. Next base: position 14,348,464 of record JAGTTD010000013.1, read on the forward strand.
TCAATCAGGGTTGATGAAATTGAAAATTGTAGAAAATATTAGTTTAATTAGAGTTGACGAAATTGTAATAAATATTGGTTCAATCAGAATTAATGAAAACCAACCTATTTAAGATTGAATCAAATTGAGATAGAAGCTCAAATTGAACACCACTAAAGTCAAACTGAATACGGATTGCTACGAAAATTCGCTCAATCAAGGTTGAGCTAAATTGATATTGTGACGAAAATTAACCCGTTAATGGTGTAGCAGAAATTGACCCAAGTTAGGGTTGAATGGAGTATATATTGTAATGTAAATCAACCCTTTATGTTTAGGTTAAACTAAGATTGTAATTAAAAACAAAATTGACCCTTTAAGGATTGAATTAAACTAAGATTATAACCAAAATTGACCCTTTTAGGGTTGAATTAGATAAAGATTGTAATAAAAATTGACCTTTTTAGGGTTGAATTAGACTAAGTTTGTAACAAAAATTGACCTTTTAAGGGTTGAATTAAGCTAAGATTATAACTGAAATTGACCCTTTTAGGGTTAAATTAAACAAAGATTGAAACTAAGTTTGTAACAAAAATTGACTCTTTTAGGGTTGAATTAAACTAAGATTGCAAAAAAAATTGACAATTTTATGGTTGAATTAAACTAAGTTTGTAATAAAAATTGACCTTTTAGGGTTGAATGTATGAGAGAGAGGACCACCAGTGGTCGTGGTTGAAATGGGCTGTTGGCGGCAACACGGCGCACCAGAGTAAGGCAAAGGACATGAAACGGAGAGCAGCGGGTCAAGGCAATCAAAGTGTTGGTGAGTTGAGGTCCGAGTGAGCATGGGTTTGGGCGAGCCAGGGTTTCGGCGAGCAAGATTTGGGCGAGCTAGGGTGATGCCATAGCTACAAGAAGAAGGGAGAAATAGAAGAAGTTGGGGAAAATAGAGGAAATTAAGGGAGAATAGAGAACTTTTTTATTAAAATTCTTGATAAAGATCTTAATACACTTCTTAGCTCTATATAGGTGATGAAATCTAGCCCAGCTGACACACAAAGCATTGCCTCACAATTCCTAACCAACTTGCCAAAGGGAATAAAAGGGAATAAAGCAATTACAGAAAAGGGAACTAGGTAATGCTCCCACTAAAAACTAACTTAATTAACTTCTAAGCTTCTCACGCCTTTGCTGGTTCTACTGCTGCTGCTGGGTTGTTTATTTATCTGCATCATAGGGTTTGGGCAGGCTAGATTTTGGCGAGCCATGGTGGTTTCAGTGCTAGTAGTAGTGGTGGAGGTGTGGACAATGGTGGTGATGGAGAATGATGGTGAAGAAAGAAGATGACAATCAAAATATAAAGGGTGGTCAACACTACCTTTTTGTTTTGCTTCTTTTTTATTCAATATATGAAATATTCCATAACTTTAAACGAACATAACTTCTTATCCATAAAGAGTTACAGAGAGAGTTACATATCAAAATAAAGCCCTCGAAGAGGTCTATGCAACTAGTATAATTTCTCATAGTTTAAAGAAAATATAGCAAAGATGTGATTGTCATTTATCCAACATGGTAGTGATTCAGGGTTTACATAACTTGACCCCAAGACTTAAACAAGCATATTCTTAATACTTGAGGACCTATGAGTCAAATCACAAATTAAAACAAAGCTCTTGAAGATTTCTAGAATAATTTCTCGAATTCTTGGATCAAAGAAAACATATAAAAGGTGAAGTGGGCAAACGTTGCGCGTTTTGATTAGGTAACTTACCTTACAACTTAAAATGAGCATAATTTTCAATCCATGTAGAGTTATGGAACAAATTTTTTATTAAAATGAAGCGTTTGAAGATCTGTATGCACCCATGGAATTTTTTGAACTTTTGAGGACAAAACGCACAGGAAAAGTGATACGCAGGTAAGGCATACAGCTTACCTTACAACTTAAAATAGGCGTGACTTCCAATCCGTGAATAGCTACGAATCAACTTTTATATCAAAGTGAAGCTCTTGAAGAGATCATGGCACCCATGGAAGATTTTTGAACTTTTGACGACAAAAACCACATGAAATGTTATGTGGGCATGCTAAGGCATAAAACTTACCTCACAAATTAAAATGGGCATAACTTTCAATCTGTGAAGAGTTATGGATCAAATTTTATATCAAAATGAAGCTCTTGAAGAGTTCTAGGTATGTAAGATGGTTTTCTAGATTTTTCCTTAAAGAAAAAATGAAAAAGGGCAAAAAGGATGTATCCATACTTGACTTTATTCAAAGCCTCCTTTATCAATTTCGCTTGGATAGGCCCATTCCGATCATAGAGAATGCCAAAGAATCCAAAAAAAATGTTAAAAATCAACTCACTTGATTCTAAAAATGCTTGAGCCTTACAAGAGACAACAAGTTAAGCATGAGCTTATGATCCTTCCCACTGACAAAAATATTCACGAAAAATTTGGTCAATGTTGTTATTCGTCATATTGGAGTTCAATATGAGATGGGGTTTATAAGGATGAGCTAAACTCAAGCTCTAGTTACATTTCGACGTTATATTTCTTAGCCAAAGAGAGGCAGGAAGCTTGAGAGGTCATTGCTCTAGAGAGGTGATCGTAAAAGACGATGAGAGGATGAGGCGTGTGATGACTTACATTATGTGAGACTTGTCATGGAGAGAAAGAGAGAGATCTTTCTTTCTATGGGAAGGGGTGAGGTCCCCTTTATATAGAACTTTAAGTAGGCTAAGAGTCAGGTTTGAGGGTGCTGGGCGCCTAATTCAGGGGCGCCTATTCTGCGGTGCTGCTTTCTGGGCTGTGGGTGTCCGGGAGAGTAAATATCATGCCAGTATTATAAATATTATCTATGCTCTATTTGTCTCCATCCTCAAGGCTAAAAGCCCGTGGAACTTTTGACAAACATGGTTCAATCAAATATTTCAATGATGTTAGACCTACTCCAAAACCCTATTGATCTTCACTCCATTGAGGAGGATCTTTCTTGGATGGCTAAGAATGACACCACTTCTTCCTTTGAACCGCGTGCCCTAGGGCAATTCACTGACCCTTCTATAGATGCACTTGGCCTTGAAGGCATCTTCCTAGATACTAATGATTCCCCTTTACTTCGCTCTATCTCTGCAAGTCATTCATAGGGAAGAAGACATATTTGCAAGGAATTTTCCCTATTCAAGGAATGGACATTCCTAAAGAAGTGATACGCAGATTGGGTGGATCTCTTGACACTTCAATACAAAGAAAAATGGAGGAACCTTTGTATATACGAAGCCATCAGATTCTCTAAGATTTCACTCGGGTATGGCTTTCCAATTTTGACAGCCTTAACCTGCTCTTGTAATATCTGTTAAACCACTTTTGTGCTTCTTAAGGGCTTTCTTAGGATAATCTTAGAGGACATAGCAGCCTTGAAAGGTCTTTTCCCAAGACAGGCTGAGTTGCCTTTAGACAATTTTATCTAAAAAGAGGCTAAGGTCTTTGTCTCTTCTTTTCCTGTGCCCTTCTTTCTCACAGGTTACAAAATCGATGTCAACTTATTCTTTGTCGAGGAACATGACTATGGGCAAGGGACAATGGAGGAGAATTCTCCTTTTACTTATTTTGGTTGATCAAGTATTTCTTTTCTAACTCGTCCCACACCGTTCTTAAATCTCTTAAGAAGGTGGCAGTTATCTTAGCTCGGTGCATGTCTATAGCACCTTAGGGATATCATAGTCAGGAACTATGCTGTCTAATTAGGGGGACCCTTATGGCGGGTCCAATTTTGGGCCTAAGCTTATTTTCCAAAGCTTTGCTGTAAAGGACCCTTTGTCCCAACAACTGATGTAGTCACCAGCTTCGGGGAGCCGTTTGCTTGTATGGAGGTTTTGTTACTATTAGAATCCGTGTCCTAGAAAACCCAATTAGTTAGCTTTATATATTGAAAAAAATAGAATTCTTTTATTGATCTATTGTCTGATTATGTTTTACGAGTCAAACATGTGAGTGATTACTTTCTAGAAGTTCCATGAGATGGAGGTAGTCCAAGATGACATGTCAAGTTTGGTTTAAGTGGAGAATAAGATTGAATGACAGATAGACTTAAATCACACTAGTGATATGTTGTCAAAGCATGTTTGTAGTCAATGATAAATTTGGACAACTTGTCAGCTAAGACTATAATATGATACTTCTCATGATTTGTCTTGGTTTTGTGGATAGGGAACCAATAGTATAATGTTGGTCTTGTCAATTAGATTGAATCATAGAGTATGACCCTCTGAATTAGTTGTTTCTTTAACCGCTATCAGAGATAATTAATTATGTAAGACAATAACCCTAAATATAGGAAATAGTATGAACGAGAGCATAGATTGCTTGTTGCTTCGATGGTCCAAAAGGATTAATCACATTGCATTGACTTCAAGCTTACGTGTGTTGGGTAATGGCATGAAGTGTAACGGGCATAGTTGCTTTACAAGGAATCAATAGTCTCTTATGAGATAAAGATGTCCCCTTAATTGATTCGCAAGCATATGAACAGATTTCAGAATCTTTGGCCAAAGATTCCATATGTTTGACATTTGGAATTAGCACGAAAGTTGTTTCTATATTACTGAATTATTCCAGAAAGGCGAGTTGGGAACTACAGTGACTGATGTGTGAAAAGTAATGATAGTATTTAAAGTTACTTTTGCTCATGGATGTCTAATAGAGGGATTAATCGTCGGAATAAAACTTATTTCAGAAATTCTTGAATGAATATATTTTATTCAAGAGTGTAGCCAAACTTATTTGGTGCAATTAAGTGTTACTGTAATGAAGCCCTTTTATTTTATTCAAGAGTGTAGCAAAACTTATTTAGTGCAATTAAGTTTTACTATAATGAAGCCCTTAAGTATAAAGATGCAGACCAATGGGTCAAGGTAATAAAAGCTAATTGTATTTTAACCAAGTCTGCGAACTTGTGGAGGCATCGAAAGCTATCAAATCCATTAGATTGGATCTGAATGGATTTAGAAGTACAAAAACTTCATTGGACAAGAAGGTGGAGACCTTCAAGGCTAGATTGATGGGAGTGGGTTATACCCTAAATGAAGGAATCATCTTTGATAAGACCTTCTAGCAAGATGTTATGCTTAATTCCATAAGGATACTCTCATATGTTGTTTTTCATATGATGGGATATGGAAGATGGAAGTCAAGACAGCATTTTTTGAATTGTCATCTTGAAAAGGTTATATATATGATACAACCAGATAAGTTTGTTGCCAAGAATAAGGACCATATAGTATGCAAACTGAGGAAGCTTATTTGTAGACTTAAACAAGCTCTTGTTCATTGAATAATAAATTCGATGACTGTTAATCAAGTCATAGGAATTTGAGTCAATTATTGGTGAACCATCAGTGTATGAGTGACATAATAAGAAAGTAGAGACTTTCTAGATGTGGTATGTAGATGACATTCTACTCATTAAGAATGACATAGAATTGTTATGAGCTATTTAGAGTTTGTTGTCCAATTAGTTTAGAAGTAAAAGAACAAAAATGAGAACACTATGTTCTTAAAGTCAAGCTCAGCGAGATTCTAAGAGAGGATGTTGAGTTTATCATAGTTCGTTTGTTTTAAAGGGAATTTGGACTTTAGAAGTCAAATTTCCTATTTACCCTTATAGTAGGAATTATTAGATGGTGAAGGGTGAAGCAGTCTTGTATTGATTATTTCACTATGGAACTTAGGTGCTTGATAGCTATGAAGTTTTTGAGTAGACAAGTTGACTCAGTAGGTTCCTAGTAGACGAAAGCATGTGAGCAAAAGAATGAAGCAGTGATAGATTAGTATCAGTTAAAGTTTATAGAGAAAGAGTTGATAGATCTCTATGGGATAGTTATACAATGAAGGGCTAATTAGGTTTAGTACAAGTGGAAGATTGTTGGAATTGGTGTCCTAAAAAACCTAATTAGTTAGTAATAAATATTAAATAAATGAAATCATTTTATTTATCATTTTTCTTATTATGTTTTACGAGTCAAACATGCATGTGATTGCTTCCTAAAACCCTCCATAAGATGGACATAGTCCAAGATGACATGTCTTGTTTACTTTAAGTGGTTAATGAGATTGAACCATAGATAGACTTAGATCAAACTAATGATAGTATGTTTATAGTGGGAGATAAATTTGAACAATTTATCTTATAAGACTATAATAGGATACATTTAATAACTTGTCTTGGTCATGTGGATAGGGATCCAAAAGTATTATGTTGGTATTGTCAATAGCATTTGAACACTGAGCAGGACCACCTCAATTAGTTTTCTTTAACTGCTGTTAGATATAATTAATTCTATAAGATGATAACTCTAAATCATGGAAATAATCTGAACTCATTCATGGATTTTTTGTTGCTTTGATATCCAAAAGGATTAGTCATATCGCGTTGACTTATATCTTATATGCTTTGGGTAACTGCATGAAGTATAGTGGCAACAGTTGTTTTACATGGAATCTATCGTCTCTAAAGAGATAAAGGTGTCCCCTAGTTGATTTGCAAGCATATCAACAGATTGTAAAATCTTTGGCAAAAGTATTCCATATGTTTGACGTTCGGAATTATACAGAAATTGTTTCTTTATCATTGAATTGTTTTAGAAAGGAAGTCGAGAACTATGGCGAGAGATGTGAGAATAGTAACAATAGTAGTTAAAGTTATTTTTACTCGTGGATATCTAATAAAGGGGTTAACTGTTGTAATAAAAGTTATTTGAAAAATTCTTGAGAGAATATATTCAATTCAAGAGTGTAGTAAAATTTTTTAGAGGATTTAAGTTTTACTAAATGGTAATCAATTGTTATCTTAAGATGATAACCAGATTTGACCTATTTAAAGCTAGAGTTAGATTGTCCCTGAGTTCCCTATGTAAGCCTCAACTTGAGCATCATTTAAAAATATTTAAAAATGAATTCATGAGATGAATTATTTATTTATGAAATAAATAAATTTTCATGCTAAACAAATATTTACAAGATGAATATTTAACACAATAAATATCGTGTTTTAAAATTAAAAAAAGGAGATAATGCAAAATCGGCAGCTGGGAAATTTTTGTAAGGGTGACGTCATGTGTGATGTCACTTGAAATTCTTAGTTTATAAATATATGAGGTTTTGTGTCGTGAGTAATTTTTATAAGTTTTAGGATTTTGGAACCTAGTTTCTGCAACGACAAAAACCCTAAGGCTATGTTTGGAGCATAGAATTGGAGCATGGAATTAGGGATGAGGCTGGAATTACGGTCCAAAATTTCAATTCTATTGTTTGGTTGGAATTTGTTTTTAACTGAAAATCACACTTTCCTGTCCCTTGGAGTGAGGGTAAGGATTTGCAATTCCATATTAACTCTATTAACCTAAAACCCAAAATACAACAACAACAACAAAAACAAACCCAGTGCCTCCAATGGCTCCTGCATAAGCAGGGTCTGGGGGGTAGATTTACGCAGCCTTCCCCCTTCACCCTGAAGAGAGGATGTTTCTGAGGGCCCCTAACCTGAGAAACTGGTCCGCAGCATAGAGCATGTGACGTGGCAGCAGGAGAGCATCAAAGCATGAGTAGGGCAAAACACACGGCGAGCAAAACAATAAACTCAAAGCAAGCCACATCAGGCAGAAATCAAACGATAAGATAAAGATAAGGATAGAGATAAAGATATGTAGGCAAGTAGCAGCTCATGAGAGCAAGTACACAACCTACGTGCGTCAAGGGTATGTTAAGGCCTAGCACTAGTAAGCTAAACTATCCTACTCCAACTGGAGCATCTATTACCCCTATGCTAGCCCTCCATTGGGCCCTATCTAAGGCCATCTCCTCCCGAAGGTTTAGGTGGGTGAGGTCTTGTAGGATCGTCTCCAGCCATCTCGTCTTTGGCCTGCCTCTTCCTCTTCTGCCTAGTGTAGTATGGGGCTGTTTGCATCTCCTTACTGGAGCGTTGTCCAGTCTCCTTCTAACATGTCCAAACCACGTCAAACATTGCTCCCTCAATTTATCTTCAATAGAGGCTACGCCGAATTTGCCTCTTACGACGTCGTTTCTGACCCTATCCTTCCTTGTGTGTCCACACATCCACCTCAGAATTCGCATCTCCGCCACCTTCATCTTCAGTGTGTGCTGTTATTTCATTGCCCTGCACTCCGCCCCATACGTCACGGTTGGCCTCACAACCTTCTTATAGTATCTTCCCTTTAGCTTCAAGGGGAACTTTCTATCACAAAGTACAGCGGAGGCCATCCTCCACTTATGCCATCCCGCTTTAATTCGGTAGTTAACATCCTCGTCCACTTTGCCGTTGTGCTGTATTATGGACCCCAAGTACCTGAAGCTCTCCTTCTTCGATATGGCCTCAGATCCAATCTTGACGTCTTCTCGGGTAGGCGGGGTAGAGGGATCGAACTTGAGTTCCATGCGCTCGGTCTTAGCTCTGCTTAGTCACAAACCCTTCGACTCTAATACCCCTCTCCACAGTTCCAGCTTCTCATTTACCTCTCCCCGCGACTCCCCCACCAACACTATGTCATCTGCAAAAAGCATATACCAAGGTGCACATTCCTGGATGTACCTAGTGAGCTCGTCCATAACCAGAATGAACAGATAGGGGCTCAAAGCAGACCCTTGGTGTACCCCTACTGTTATTGGGAAAGCATCTGTCTTCCCATCCACTGTATGCACCATAGTCTGTGCCTCCTCATACATGTCTCTAGTGGCTCGGATGTATGGCACGGGGATGTCTTTCTTGTCCAAAACTCTCCAAAGGACCTCCCTTGGCACTCTATCATATGTCTTCTCTAAATTAATGAAAATCATATGAAGGTCCTTTTGTCTCTCCCTGTATTGCTCTATCGTCCGCCTTAGGATGTAGATGGCTTCTATTGTTAATCTCCTGGGCATAAATTTCGAATTGGTTCTCAGACACCTTTGTCTGTTGCCTTAACCTCCTCTCTATGACCCGTTCCCACAACTTTAGAGTGTGGCACATTAGTTTAATACCCCGATAGCTGGCACAACTCTGAATGTCGCCTTTGTTCTTATATATCGGAATCAATGTGCTCTTCCTCCATTCCTCAGGCATCTTCTCCCCTAGAAGGATTTGGTTAAATAGTTTAGTCAGCCAACTGACGCCCTTCTGTCCAAGGCATTTCTATACTTCTACGGGTATGCCGTCTGGGCCAACTGCTTTACCCTTTCCCATGAATTTTAGGGCTTCCTCGACTTCCTCAGGGCTAATTTTCCTACAGTCACAGTGGTTCTGATGCTCCTTAGATGTTTGAAGATCACCTAAGGATATCTCTGTCCCTCCTTGTTCATTGAACAGCTCGTGGAAGTACGTTTTCCACCTAGCCTTAATTAGTTGCTTGTCCATGAGTACCTGTCCATCTTCCCCTCTTATGCATTGTACTCTATCCAAGTCCCTAGTCTTCCTTTCTCTAGCTTTGACGATTTTATATAAGTCCCTCGTACCCTCCTTGGTCTCCATCCTTTTGTAGACATCCTCATAAGCTCTTGATTGTGCTTCTCTGACTGCTCTATTTGCTTCTCTTCTAGCTTGCAAATACCGATGTTGATTATCCCCATCTTTGAAACAAACTCGTTTCGCCTTAATCTTCTCTTGGACCTCCTCGCACCGCCACCAGGACTCTCTGTTGCTTGATACCCTTCCCTTTGACGTGCGGAGAACTTCCCGTGCCAGTTTTCTAATCTTTTGGGCCAGTTGGTTCCACATCTGGTTTGTATCTCCCTCAAAGTCTCCCTCAAGCTCGGCCTCCACTCTTTCCTTATATACCTTATACTTCTTCCCCGTCAAATCCCTCCAACAAGTATGCGTCTGTGCGTGTTTGCAAATTCTTTTTGCCCTCTTCTTGGCCTTTATATCCACCCACAGCACCCTATGTTGTGTAGACAGGTCTTCTCCTGGGGTAGCCTTGCAATCCCTGCAGTCTCTTTGCACCCTTTTCCTTAATAGTATGTAATCAATATGTGTTCTTGTCCCACCGCTTTGGTACGTGATGATGTGTTGCTTACGCTTTTTGAAGAAGGTGTTGACCACCGTTAGGTCGTATGTGACCACGAAGTCTAGTAGGGCTCCTCTGCATTCCTGTTTCCAAAACTGAATCCACTGTGGTAAGAAGCGTAACCGTCCTCTTTCACGTCAACGTGCCCATTGAAATCCCCGCCAATCATCACTGGTTCGGTTTGGGGTATGGCTTGCATCTTTGTGTCTAAGTTCTCCCAGAATGTTGCCTTCTCATGCTCAGTTAGTCTAGTTTGAGGTGCGTAGGCATTAATTACGTTCAATACTTCTCCATCTAGGACCATCCTAATACTTATGATCCTATCACTAGCCCTTGATACTCTGACTACTTTATCCTTGAGGCTGCTATCCACAATGATCCCAACTCCATTCCTGCCTCTAACCTTGCCCACATACTAGAGCTTATGCCCCAGCACATCCCTAGCTTTCGCGCCGGCCCATTTAGTCTCTTGCAGACAAAGGATGTTGATCTTTCTCTTCATCATCATTTGGGCCACCTCGAAACTCTTCTTCATTAGTGTCTCGACGTTTAGTATCACTAGTCTCAAGTTCCCTGTCCCCTTTTGCCTCACCCTCCCCCTCCCCCTCCCCAACCCCTTTGAAGATGGCCTCAATCTCTAAGTTCCACAACTGGTAACGTTCATCAACTAACTGTGACTGTCGCGGGTAAGTGATCAACATAGACAAGAAGCTTATTATAGCATATACGCACGAAAGTACCACAATAGTCAATAAGATCACACCATTCAAAATAATGAAAGGAGAAAGAACCAAGTGAAAATTACCCAACAATGGTAAATTAAAACACTACCTTATTGTAATAAAGGATAGATCAAACCTGGGGCTGGTGCGTTGTTGATACTCTAACCCAGCTAATACTTACCAGGGTCAGCTCTTGGTTGTCGGTTGCTGGCTGCAGGCTTTAGAGTGGTGGTGGTGGTAATGAGGGGTTGGTGGTGGTGGTGGTGAGGGGCTGGTGTGGTGTGGTGGTGGTGATGGGACGAGGTGGGGTGCGGTGGGCTGGGTTGGGGTGGGGTGTGGGTAGCGGTGGTGGTGGTGCCGGTGTAGGTGCAGGTGTCTAGTCAGGACTATGACTTGTCTAATACTTACCTGGGCCCATTTGTGGCCTCGGGTTGTGGGCTGCCAGCTGTAACGGTGGTCTCTCGTTTGGGTTAGGGTCGGTCTTTTGGGTTAACCTAGGTTGGGTGAGGTTAGGGTTGAGGTCTAGCTAGGGTGGGTGTAGTTTATGTTTTTGTGTAGTAACCTAAAACCCAAAATGACCCCATTTAATTAACCCGAATCGAAGATGACTTAGAAATCTAAGGACTTAGACATAAACTACAATTTTACCTGAACCTCGAAATTACCTAATATGAAAGCCTCAAACTTGAAATGACCGAAATCACCTTAACTCAAAGTTCGTAGTGACCAAACCCGATGACCCAGAACTCGAGATGACTCAAATCCAGAAAATGAAACTACTCAACTTGAATATGATATAAACAAGCTAAGTTGAAGTGGAAATGACTCGGCCAAATTGACCCAAAACCTAATATGATCCATACCTAAAATAACTTGACCCATCTCGAACTCAGCCTAAGCTGACCCAAATTGGAAAAGATCAAAATGAATCAAACAGGACCACAACTAGCCTAAGGAACAAAGGAAGGAACAAACCCAGTGCCTCAAGGGCTCCCGCCTACGCAGGGTTTGGAGGGTCGGATGTACGCAGCCTTCCCCCTTCAAGGTGTTAACCTGAAGAGAGGCTGTTTCCCAGTGCCTCTAACCTGACGGTGAGGACTTCCCAGGAGGTCACCCATCCTGGTACTACTCTCGCCCAAGCACGCTTAACTTCGGAGTTCTCATGAGATCTAGTGACGGTGTGTTGGTGCCCTCTTTGGTGGACCATAACTAGCCTGAATCCCCTAAACACTTAACCTGGTTAACTAAAAATCCGAGATAACTTGAACAACACATGTTCCAACATGATACTCAACCCAATTTGACGCGAAACGAAATAACTCAAACTCAAAGTGAACCACTCCAACCAAAATCCAACTGTAATTGATTTAAAACTCAAAATACTTCAATTGAACTGATCAAAAACCCTTGATGGCTCAAATCATTTTATAATTATAATTCCGACCTTTAATTCCTATGATGAACCAAACAATGGAATTGAAACTCCATTGTTTGGTTCATAAAAGGAATTGGATGTTGGAATTATAACTACATAATGATTTGGACCATTGAGGGTTTTGGATCAACTGAGTTGGAGTATTTCGAGCTTTAAATCAACTACGGTCATATTTCGGTCTAAGCGATTCACATTGTGTTCAAATTATCGTGGTCGGAGTGATTCAATTCGAGTTTGAGTTGCTCGATATTCTTGGCAAATAGGGTCGAGTATCACGTAGGATCATGTGGCGTTCAAGTTACCTTAGATTTTCAGTTAATTAAGTTAGGTATTTTCACGATTGGGGTTAGTTATGATCAGATTTGTTTTCTTTTAAGTCATTTTAAACTCGAGTCATCTTAGTTTCAGCACAAATGAGTTGTATCATTTCAAATTTCAAGTCATCTTAGGCTAAGTTTGAGATGAGTCAAGTCATCTTGGGTATGAGTCGTATTAAGTTTTGGGTTATTGTTCGGGTCATTTCCACTTCGGCCTGGCTTGTTTACATCAAATTCAAGTCACGTAGTTTTATTTTCTGGATTTAACTCATCTTAATCGGATTGGGTCACTGACTTTGAGATAACGTGATTTTGGTCATTTCAAGTTCAAGTCATTCGAATTGTGTGATTTTGAGATTCGAGTTAAATATTAGGTTGTGTTCAAGTATTTGGATTTTGAGTCATCTTAGGTTTGCGTTAATCAAGCTAGGACATTTTGGGTTTTTGGTTAATGCAGTTAATATGGAATTGTAATTCCTTACCCCCAGCCCACTGAATTGGAAAGGGTAATTTTCAAGTAAAATCCAATTCCTTGGAAATGGGCAGTGGAATTGTAATTTCAATTCAAATAGATGAATCATACAATAGAATTGGAACTCTGGGCTCTAATTTTAGCCACAGCCCCAATTTTAGCCTCCAATTCCATGCTTCAAACACAGCCTTAGGGATTTTCTAAATTATTGTTTAGCATAATTTTTCTGAAAAATTATATTTTCAAAATGATTGAAGGAAATATTTTCTTTCCAAATTATTCCTAAGTTAAATAGTTTTGGGTGTCCCTACTCTCAGTCCTAGAGAATGTCATTGCAAAGAATGCCTCACGGTGTTGTCAATTCCTCTTCTAATTTGAGTTCTTGGAGTCAAAGTTGGGAATCATACTTCAGGTATGTTAAATTAAGTATTTGATATTTAATTTATTTTTTCTTTATTTCGTTTGCTCTATATACTAGGTTTATACTTGTTTTATTTTTATTTTCATTTTTTGTTTCATGTTATGAGCCTATTAGAGTTAGATCTAGATCTAATTAAATAGTTTAATTAGGTTAGGGCTTTAGATTTAAAATTGTTCAAATTGGCATTCTGCTACACCCACTCAAACCGATTTATGAAAATATATTTGAAATATGTTCCCAACAGTTTGTTATGAATTGAAGAATTTTAATTGTAATTTCTGGTTGTAGTGGCTGGTTAGTGTCTCAATGTTTAGTTGTATGCTTTTAAATGTTAGTTGAGTTGGTTTTAGGCGCCAAAAGCTGTTAGTTGGTCAAACTCTGGTCAAACTTGGTGGCGAGGTGCAGATTTGGCGGGAATAGCTGTTAGTTGGGTTTAGTTCGGTTTGATCTTGATGCAATGTACCCAAATGTGTATAAATAGGGTCCTCAGCATGTAATTCAAGTATTCAATGAATATAATCTGAATTTCTTTTGGAATTCTCTCTCTTTTCTCATCTCTTTCTCTATTTCTCATCCCCTTTCACTTCTCTTCTCATTTAACTTTTTCTTCTACAAGGTTAGACTTTCAATTCTTAATTGGAAGCTAACAATTAGTATCAGAGCTGGTTCAAGCAATCAGTTGATTGATTGAGGCTAGCAAAATCAAAAAAATCATGACTGATGGTGTTAGAACTAGATCAGGTGCTGGTGGAGTGAATACAGTTGGCCAGGATGCCGATCATGCTGCTGCAGCTACTAGCAATGTAGCGATCGGACCTCAAAGTGCTACTAAAGAAGATCTTTATGAATTACAGAAAAAGTTTGATCAGCATAGCATCGAGATTAAACAACAAAATGACAGCATTCAGCAAATGTTGAGGTTGATTTTGGATAAAGATGCAAATAAGGAGGAATGATTGCAACAAATTGAAGGGAAAATTGTAAAATTGCTAAATCAGGTTAATAAACATGGAGAATCAAGTGTTAATGCAATCTTGAAGCCTGGTAGCCAGATCTTTCATCAGATGGAGGCCGAACAGCAGCAAGACAAAGTTGACAGACCTGAAAGTCTGGTGAGGAACCGAGGCAAATCTCCGATAATGTAGCAGGATGTAGGACCTTCAATTAACATCAGATCAGCTGAAAATCAACCTCTGCAGCCTGAAATTGATGTAGACAATCAGGATCGAGCCTTTGGACACGCACATTTTAGATTGAAGCTTTAAACTCAGACCGCAGTACCAGGCCACATAATTCAGTGTTGCAACGCAGAGTTGAATTTGCTGACCTCGATCATCTGGACAGACCTCCTGACCGATAGTACCAGCATAGATCAGTGAGTAATGACACTATATCTGGTGGTAGAAGTGGTAATTACAGGCAGCCAAGAGTTGAAATTGATCCTTTTGATGGAAAGCAACCGGAATCATGGCTGAGAAGGTGTGACCGGTACTTCCTGTATTATAACATACTTGATGATGAAAAGCTCCAGCTAGCTGCAGTGCACTTACATGGTGACCATGAGATTTGGTATTATAGTTTGTTGAAGAGTAAACCGAATCTTTTTTGGGGCCAATTCGTAGAAGAAATGTGTGAACGTTATGGAGAAGGTCAATCAACGGATGTTGCGGATAACTTTAACAAATTGTCTCAAACTTCAACCGTGAGAGAGTACATGCTTAGATTTGAGAACTTAAGAGCCAACTTGCTATCAGTTTTGTCCATGGCTCCCGAGGATGTTGAATCTTACTACATTTCATGCTTTGTAAGTGGATTGAAGCCTAGGATCAAGAATATGGTGAAAGCCATTGGTCCTAAGACTTTTTCAAGTGCTTATAACAAGGTAAAATTGATTGAAGCTACTCAAGTCCAATCAAGTGACAAGTTTAAGTAGCATGGCAGCAAGTTCAGACCTCAACAGAAAAATTCCAGTGCAGGTTTTAAGCGTGCTGTTGACAGAAGTTCTATAAGACTTTGCTTTCGTTGTAATCAACCATATCAGCCTGGACATAGGTGTAAAACACAAGCATTAATGTGTGCTAAAGGGACCCGTGCTGAAGCTGAATCTGGCAGTGATCACTCTGCTGCAGAAATTGACAGTGTTGGTTATTCTTCACAAGAGGATTTGAGTGATGATGAAGTGGAGATATCAATGAAGGCTTTAACCGGTAGTGGAGCTCATAACACTATCAAAATCAGAGGCAAGGCTGGAAAACATTCCATCATTATCCTTATTGATAGTGGGAGTACACATAGCTTCATTGATCCAAAGTTGATTAAGAAGGTAAAGCATGAAGTGACAAAGACTCACCCCTTGGCGGTGATGGTGGCTGATGGAAACTCCTTAACAACTTAAAACAAGTGCGTAGAATTCCCATGGTCTATGCAAGATCATCAATTCACCTTGGATTTCAGAGTTCTTCCTTTGGGAGGTTGCGATATGGTGCTAGGGGTGGATTGGATGAGAACCTTCAACCTGGTTGTGTTTGATTTTGATATGATGACCGTGGCATTTGAGGTTCATGGCACCAAAGTATCTTTGAATCCCATATCAGGGGAAGCTCAACTCAAATTAATTAATGGCAAATGTGTGCAAAATGGAATCAAGAAGAAGGCAATACAATGGATTGGTCATTTGTTCATGATATCTTCGGTAGAGCTGCTGTAGGGTATTTGTAAAGATCTAGATTGAATCTTGATTTTAACTTAAGGGGAAAAGAGTAAGGGATGAGGAAGAATTGAAAGTAGATGAGGAAATAGAGAGATTAAGATGAGAAAAGAAGTTTATCTCAAGGAGATAGGTAAATTTCATTGAATACCTCAAAATTACATAAGATCGCTCTATTTAAAGGTAAATTGAAACAAGCCATCAAAATCCCTTGCTTAAACTAGACTCCCGCCAAAAACACTACCGGAAGCCAAGCCTAACTAACTTTGGCGCCTAAATTGCTTAATTCAAACCCGGCTAAGACTTAAGTGTTTTCTTACATCAAAATATCAAAGGAAAACGTAACAATCACCCCCCCCCCCCCCCCCCCCCCCCCCCTTCTCTTATAACATTCTTGTCCTCAAGAATGAAAAGAAGGAAATTGACTCAACAAAAACTTCTTTTCTTCCCAAGTAGAGAATGCTTCATCTAAGTTGCTCCAAGTAACTCACAGTTGCTGAATTCTGCTACCAGTTGCTACTGTTGATCCATCTTCGACTATTGTAGCAGGTTGTAACTTCATAAGTCCATTGGTGCCTACATTTGGAGGTGCTAATGAAGATTTGTGACCAGTCTGGACCTATCTTTTCAGAAGGGAAACATGAAAAACTGGGTGTATGTAAGAATCGGTTGGCAGTTCCAATTTGTAAGCAACCTTGCCAATTCTTTCCAACACCTTGTAAGGACCAAAAAATCTGGCACATAGCTTGACATTTTTCCTTACTGCTGCTGTGGATTGTCTATAGGGCTGCAATTTCAGATATACCATGTCTCCTACCTCAAAGTTTCGATCAATTCTCTTCTTATCAGCATACCACTTCATCCGGGACTGTGATTCAGTGAGATTGAGCTTCAATTGATGTAAGACATGACCCCTTTGTTGCAACATATCAGCTGCTGCACTCCAATTAGACCCAACCCCTTGTAAATCAAAAGGAGAAGGAGGATCATACCCATACAATGCCTTAAATGGTGAAATGCCCAAGGAAGTGTGAAAAGGAGTATTATACCAATACTCAGCCAAGGAAAGCCATCTACCCCACACCTTGGGATGATTAAATACCATGCTCCTGAGGTATTGTTCAATGCACTGATTGAACCTCTCAGTTTGTCCATCGGTTTGAGGGTGGTATGAAGAACTCATAGCCAAGGTTGCGCCCAAAAGCCCAAACAATTCCTTCCAAAAGCGACTTGTGAAGAGTTTATCCCTATCAGAGATGATGGACTGAGGCAAACCATGAAGCTTGTAAATGTTGTCTAAGAATACACGAGCTAATTTCTCTGCAGTGACAGGCCGAGCCAAAGCAATGAAGTGTCCAGATTTGGTGAACCGATCCACCAGAACCCAAATCACCTCCTTTCCTTCTGACTTAGGTAATCCTTCAATAAAATCCATGCTTATGTGCTGCCATATGCCCTCAGGAACAGGAAGGGGCTGGAGTAATCCTTGATATCTATGATCACCAAGCTTGGTTTGTTGACAAACCTCACAGCCTTGCACCAGATTAGTCACTTCTTTCTTCATTCCCGGCCAGCTAAAATGAAGCTTCAAGCTTTGATAAGTCCCCTCTATGCCAGAGTGACCTCCCCATGAAGAATCGTGAGCTGAATTGATGATCTGGTGCCTGAGATCAGTGGAGCTACCAATATACAATTTCCCCTGAATTCTGATAATTCCTCGGGTAACAGATGTTCTAGCAACCAGATTGTCGGCTCTACCCATGCTAGCAGTAGCTATACATTCCTGAGCAAAGGAATCATTCTCATAGGACTGATGTAATTCTTCCATCCAAGCAGGAGAAATCAAGGAAATAGCACCAAGGGAACCCTGCTCATGGCCCTCAAACTTGCGTGACAGTGCATCCGCAACCCAGTTCTCCTTGCCTTTTCTGTACTCTATATCATAGTTCAGCCCCAACATCTTCAACAACCCTTTCCTTTGTATCCTTGTGACAATCTTTTGCTCCAACAAGTGCTTGAGACTTTGGTGATCAGTCTTAATAATGAAGTGGTGCCCATCTAAGTAATGTCTCCACTTTTCAACCGCAAGCAATATGGCAAGGTACTCTTTCTCATATGTGAAAAGAGCTTGATGTTTTGCACTCAAAGCTTGACTAAGAAAAGCTATGGGCCTCCCCCCTTGCAAAAGAACTACTCCAATCCCACTTCCACTAGCATCTATCTCCAAAATGAAACTTGAAGAGAAATCTGGCATAGCTAGAACTGGTGCTTGGCACATCGCAGATTTGAGGACATCAAAGGATCTTTGAGCATCTTTCGACCATTTGAAGGAGTGTTTTTTAAGCAAATCTGTTAGGGGCTTAGCTAAGGCACCATATCTAGCTATGAACTTGCGATAGTAGCCAGTTAACCCCAAAAACCCCCTTAATTGCTTCAATGAGTCCGGAACAGCCCACTCTTTCATAGCTTGGACCTTCGAAGGATCGGTGGCAACTCCATCAGCAGAGATCACATGGCCGAGGTATTCTAGATGTGTTTGGGCAAATGAACACTTGGATAGCTTAGCAAATAATTTATGCTTACGCATGAGCAAAAATTCCTCTCTCAAATGTTTCAAATGTTCCTCAAAAGTTGCACTGTAAATGAGGATGTCATCGAAGAAGACCAATACATATTTCCTAAGAAATTATTTGAAAGTATCATTCATGAGAGCCTGGAATGTAGCAGGTGCGTTGGTCAAGCCAAATGGCATAACCACAAGCTCAAAATGTCCATGATGCGTCCGGAAGGCAGTCTTATATACATCAGGCTCACTAACTCTGATCTGATGGTAACCTTGTCGAAGGTCCAGCTTGGAGAAGACTTGAGCCCCATACAATTCATCCAATAAGTCATCTATAACTGGTACAGGGAACTTGTTCTTCACAGTCATAGAGTTAAGTTGCCTATAATCAATACACATGCGTGATGTACCATCTTTCTTCTTCACAAGTATGACCGGGGAAGCAAATGGACTATGACTAACTTGTATGAAGTTAGTCTTAAGCAATTCATCTACTTGTTTCTCTATTTTAGTTCTATGAGCATGAAGATGTCTATAGGGTCTGATCTTCACAGGTTCTGCCCCCTCCTTGAGAGGAATCTCATGATCGAAACTCCTTTTAGGAGACAATGAATTAGGCACTTCGAAAACATCTTCAAATTCAACTACAAGGCTTTGCACTTCAGGTTCTATGATGGCAGTTAGTTCTACTGATGCAATGGCAAACAATTGGCCAACCCATTGATAAGCACACCCTTGAAGACCCTTCTTAAGCTTACTGCCTTTAATGACTTGCAAATGAGCTGGTTCAGCAATCCCTTGCAGTGTAACTTTGGATCCTTGAACATCAAATGATACTGAGAGGTTTGAATAATCAAACAATACCGGGCTATAGGATCTCATCCAATCCACCCCAAGCACCATGTCACACCCTCCCAAAGTAAGGATTCTAAAGTCGTGGCTGAACTTACGGTCTTGCATCAGCCAAGAGAATCCTTGGCATTTGTTCTGGGTGGTCGCTGTCTTCCCATCAGCAACTGTAACTGCAAGTGGGTGAGTTTTGATCACCTCATGCCCCACTTTCTTGACCACCTTGGGATCTATGATACTATGAGTACTCCCACTATTAATGAGAATGATAATGGATCTCTTACCAGCTGTTCCTCTAATTTGGATTGTACTATCAGCCCCATTGCCAGTGAGAGCCTTAACATAAATCTCAATCACAGCATCATCTAGACTTTGCACACTTTCCTGATCAGACTCAGTATCCTCATCCACAATTTCCACTTCATCAAGGTGTTCATCAGCATTAGTACCTTCCACAGCCATGAGGAACTTGGGATTGCACCTGTGACCAAACTGATAAGGCTGATTACAACGAAAGCATAACTTCTGCTGCGGTTTGTCCTCTCCCCTGTTGAATCTGTTTCTGCTTGAATTCTGCTAAAATCTAGAGGTACTTCCACGAGATCTAGAAGTCTCACCTACTGTTATGACCATGGTCTCATAAAGTTTTGCTTTAGAAAAAGCTGTGGACAAATCAATTGGATCAACAGCCTTAACTAAGTTCTTCAACTTGGGCTTCAATCCACTTATGAAAGCTGACACATAGTAGGATTCAGATGCTACTATTTTAGTCACAATGCTAGCTCGAAGATTTCAAAGCTAGTCATGTACTCCTTGACAGTTAAATCTTGCTTCACTTTGTTAAATTTATCCACAATGTCACTATCATCCTCATCACTATATCGAACACATAAGGCCTTGGCAAATTCATACCAAGTAATGGAAGGTCTACTTCTAATCAAGCTATAAAACCACACTTCATGATCACCAAGCAAATACACAGCCGCAATTTGCACTTTTTCTGATTCATCAATTTGATAAAAAAGGAAATAACGCTCACACCTTCTCAGCCATGAATGAGGTTGCTTACCGTCAAATGCATCGATCTTTACTCTCGGCTGTCTGTGATTGTTGCTTCGACTATTAGATGATTCCGCATTGCTGCCAGATCGTGGATGTTGCCAAGAATCAAGAGGTCTGTCCAGCTGACCAGCACTGACCCCTTGATTTCTGAAAGTAGGATCCATTCCTGCTGTTCGACCCTCTGCAACTTCAGTCCAGTTTGAATGTCGAGATTGATCTTGCTCATTGCGCTCGGGTCTTTCGGGAATAACTGCCTCCTGAGACCCAACCGGAACTCCCTCATCACGAATTAATGTCTCAGCTCTCACAGAAGTACCAGCCTGAAGCATACTAGCTGGTATCAAAGGATCTGGAACTAATGGAGGATTAGGCCTCCTGAATTGCTCCCGCATTTCAGCTAATTTCACATCCAACTGCTGTAATTCATGATCAAACCTCATTGCAATCTTCTCTTCCAGCTCTTGTGTCTGTCGTGTGAGCTGATCAGAGAATTTCAATTCGACCTGTTGAGATCGTTGCTGCAATTTCTCCGCCCATTGCTGCTGAAACGTCTAAATTGATTCCACTTGCGACACCTTGAGTCGATCGATCATGTATTCACTCCAAGCCTTAAATTGATTCTCTAAAACATTCTTTGTAACCACCTCCTGACCTGCAGGATCATGGCCACCAATTGCTTCAGACACCAGGGGTCTGGAAGCTGCTCTAGCAGCAGCTGATCTGGTGGTTACACCACCGGCCACTGCTGTTTCGGCTGACATTGCTTATTGCTACTGAATTTGGGAAGCCACGAGGCTCTGATACCAATTGTTAAGATCTAGATTGAATCTTGATCTTAACTTAAGGGGAAAAGAGTAAGGGATGAGGAAGAATTGAAAGTAGATGAGGAAATAGAGAGATTAAGATAAGAAAAAAAGTTTATCTCAAGGAGATAGGTAAATTTCATTGAATACCTCAAAATTACATAAGATCACTCTATTTAAAGGTAAATTGAAACAAGCCAACAAAATCCCTTGCTTAAACTAGACTCCCGCCAAAAACACTACCGGAAGCCAAGCCTAACTAACTTTGGCGCCTAAATTGCTTAATTCAAAACCGGCTAAGACTTAAGTGTTTTATTACATCAAAATATCAAAGGAAAACATAACAGTATTCAACCTGAAGTGCTGGATGAATTTTGGGACATTTTTGAGCAACCTAAGAGTCTTCCTCCTTAAAGGAGTGTGGACCATGCCATCCCCTTGCGTGCAAATGTGGATCCGGTGAAGATTAGGCCTTATTGTTATGCTCACGGCCAAAAGACAGAGATAGAGAGGCAAGTTGAGGAACTTCTTCACATGAGCTTCATTAGACCAAGCCATAGTCCTTTTGCTTCACCTATGATCCTGGTGAAGAAGAAAGATGGATCGACTAGAATGTGCATTGATTACCGTCGGTTGAATGCGCTAACAGTGAAGGATAAGTTTCCCATTCCGGTCATAGATGATTTGCTTGTCGAGTTACATGGAGCATGCCTCTTTTCAAGGCTTGATTTGAGGAAAGGGTATCATCATATCAGGGTCCTCGAGCCGGATATCGACAAGACAGCTTTTCAAACTCATCATGGCCATTTCGAGTTTGTTGTTATGCCTTTCAGCTTAACAAATGCTCCAGCCACTTTTTAAGTAGCCATGAATTACGTTTTCAAGCCTTTTCTGAGGAAGTCAGTGCTCGTTTTCTTTGATGACATACTGATTTACAGCTCAACATACGAAGCTCATCTCACTCACCTCAGACAAGTGTTTGTATTGATGCGACAACACAAGTTCTTTGCAAAAGTGTATAAATGTTCGTTTGCTCAAAATAAGCTTGAGTATTTGGGTCATATCATCTCACAAGAGGGAGTTTCAACTGATCCCAATAAGATTCGTGCAATGCAAGATTGGCCAATTCCGATCACCTTGAAACAATTGAGAGGTTTTTTGGGATTGACCGGGTATTATAGGAAATTCATGAAGGGTTTTGGTTCTATTGCCAAACCTTTAACCAAACTATTGAAGAAGGATGCTTTTACATGGAATGAGAGATCTCAAGCTGCATTTGAAGCCCTTAAATCTGCAATGTGTGTTGCACCAGTTTTGGCAATGCCAAACTTTACCGAGAGCTTTATTTTGGAGACCGATGCAAGTGTAACTGGAATAGGGGCTGTTCTTTCTCAAAATGGAAGGCCTATTGCTTACTTGATCCAAGCCCGTAGTCCTAAACATCAAGCTATGTCGACCTATGAGAAGGAATATCTAGCAATTCTCTTAGCCACGGAAAAATGGAGGCAATACTTGGAGGGTCACAAGTTCACCATTCGAACGGATCACCAAAGCCTCAAGTATCTGCTTGAGCAAAAGATTGTAACAAGGATTCAAAAGAAAGGTCTTATGAAGATGCTTGGCCTTGATTATGACATTGAGTATAGAAGAGGCAAAGAGAATGTGGCTGCGGATGTGCTGTCCAGGCAGTATGAGGGTGCTGACAGTGGTTATTGCAGTGCCTTAACCATGGTGGTTCCTTCTTGGATGGAAGAAATATACAAGACATATGAGGGTGATTCTTTTGCCCAAGATTGTGTGGCTAATGCTATTGTAAATGGTGCAGAAAAGTGCAGTGCAGGTCCTGATTTAGCAGTGCAGAGGACTGATCAGATGCAGTGGCAAGTTTTACATTGGTTCAGCCACTAATTTGAGAAATCAGATCATACATGCTTCTCATGATGCATCTTGGGGAGGCCATGCCAATGTAGAAGGCACATATCAAAGAGTTAAAGCGTACTTTACATGGCCAAGCATGAAAAAAAGAAGTAAGTGATTATGTGAAGACTTGTGAAGTATGTCAACAAACGAAGTTGGGAGATCATCGTTACAAGGGTCTACTTCAACCACTTCCTATTCCGGATGGAGCATGGATTAATATTAGCATGGACTTCATTGAGGGATTACCGAG
Organism: Simmondsia chinensis; assembly: GCA_018398585.1. NCBI lineage: Eukaryota > Viridiplantae > Streptophyta > Magnoliopsida > Caryophyllales > Simmondsiaceae > Simmondsia > Simmondsia chinensis. The sequence continues at coordinate 14,372,027 of JAGTTD010000013.1, forward strand.
GTCTGAAGGCAAAGAGGTTATATGGGTAGTGGTGGATCGTTTCACTAAGTATAGCCATTTTATTGCTCTTGCTCGACCCATTACAGCTAAAAAATTGATAAGGGTCTTCCTTGACAACATTTACAAATTACATGGATTGCCTCAATCCATTGTGTCAGATCGAGGCAATATTTTCACAAGCACATTTTGGAGGGAGTTGTTCAAATTGATGGGTACCACATTGGCACTTAGTTCCTCTTATCATCCTCAAACGGATGGCCAAACCGAATGAGTCAACCAATGTGTGGAGCAATACCTTCGGAGTATGGTTTTCTTAAGGCCCAAGGAGTGGAATCATTGGCTTTCTTTGGCTGAGTTTTGGTTCAACACTCACTTCCATACATCAATTGGCCCTTCACCCTTCCAAGCTTTGTATGGTTATCCTCCTCCTTCACCTATGCTGCTGCAACAACCAGGAAATACTGATTCTGCAGAAACCGATTTAGTGCAGCAGAGGAGACATTTTATGCAAGTGCTTAAGGACAATCTCCAATAAGCTCGAGCTCGGATGAAGTATTATACAGATAAGAAAAGGGTGGACAAAAGCTATGATGTTGGTGACATGGTATACCTCAAATTACAACCGTATAGACAGTCTTCCTTGGCTGTCAGGTGTAATGTCAAGCTAAGTGCCCGATTCTTTGGCCCGTACAAAATCTTGGAGAAAGTTGGCAATGTTGAATATAAGCTTGACTTACCTTCGCATTCATACATTCACCCCGTGTTTCATGTGTCCCTACTTAAAAAGCAGGTCAAGAAGGGTTCTGCAGCTGCTCGGAATCCTCCTGTTGCAGAATCCAAAGGCTTGCTGGTGTTGCAGCCGGCTGTTGTTAAGGCCCAGAGGACGCTGCAGCATGACCACGGTGCTGTGCACGAGGTGTTGGTGACTTGGTGCAACTTGAACAAGAGCTTTATGACTTAGGAAAATTGCAATTTCTTGAAGAGTCAATTCCCAAATTTCACTTCTTGAGGACAAGAAGTTTCTCAAGAGGGAGGGAATGTTATGAATTGAAGAATTTTAATTGTAATTTCTGGTTGTAGTGGCTGGTTACTGTCTCAATGTTTAGTTGTATGCTTTTAAATGTTAGTTGAGTCAGTTTTAGGCGACAAAAGCTGTTAGTTGGGTTTAGTTCTTTTTTATCTTGATGCAATGTACCCAAATGTGTATAAATAGGGTCCTAAGCATGTAATTCAAGTATTCATTGAATATAATCTGAATTGCTTTTGGAATTCTGTCTCTTTTCTCATCCCTTTCTCTATTTCTCATCCCCTTTCACTTCTCTTCTCATCTTAACTCTTCCTTCTACAAGGTTAGACTTTCAATTCTTAATTGGAAGCCAACACAGTTACCCCTAGGTTGGTCATTTGACAAGTGTCTTAAGGAGCCCTTGTCCCCTCAAGGCAGGTCAAGGGTCCAATGGACTCCATTCAAGCGGAGGAAACTTAGCCCTGTTTGGTTTAAGAAGCTGGAGCTTCGCCATGATGTCTCTATAAACATTAACGCCCAAGTTTGGAAATCAATCTTGTGTCCCCAAGTCTGCCTTTTCTATCACCAAACTCACCTTGGTGTAGAAATGTATAGGCCTAGGTTGTTCGCCAGGCAATTAGGAATGGTCTAAGACATTCCTTTTCTAAGTCTAAAGACCAAAAACCTATGGAAGGCTAAGAGAAACCCCATATAGCTCTCTCAATTTAGGGAGCTTTATGAGACGAACCTAGAGATTAAATTAGCCTATGGGTATCTTGTCCCTTGCAGTGCACCTGATGTGCTGCACCTTGTTTTTCATCTTAGTCTCATGCCTATTTGGTCCTCTTTGGAGGCAAAAGGCACCAAGGAGTATTTTATGCCTTCTCTTTAGCTTGCAGGTCCTAGCTCGAGAGCTGCATAGCCAGCTAAGGTTAGGCAAACCCCTATAAAGAAGACATTTTCAAGTAAGCAACCAGCTCCAAGGCTTTGAGACAACCTCAATGGCTTGGATAAATGCTAACTTGATTTTATTCCTCTTCCAGCTCCAGCTGCCCTAGATACTCCCAAAAACACGTAGAGTTTTACCAGGGTGATTTTGCAATAATCTCCCCTTGAAGCTACCACCCTAGCCCTTGAGGTTGGTGGTTCACAGAAAAGAAGTAGGAGAAGAATCCCTTCTGCCCCTCCAACCACAACCACTTAGGAGTTGGAAGAAGAAGATGAAGAGGAAGAGGAAGTGCCAATCTCAAAGCTATAGAGGAATAGAAGACCTAGACTTTCTCAACAAGAGGTATTGGCCTTTTCATATTGGCTTTCCCTTTTACATTATTCTTCTTGAGCTTGCTCTAACTTGTTTTACATGGTATCAGGTAACAATAACTCCAGTCACAAGGGAGATCCCTAATTCTCAATCAAGAAGTCATGCTTCAAAGTCCCCTTAAGGGAATGGGCCATTGGGCTCAACTGTTGATGAAGGAAAGGACACAATCACTTCCCTTAAAGTGTTCCTCGTGGGTGATCAAGTAAAGGATGTTCCTTCGAGGCATGAACTACTGAATCCCTTTTCTTACTCTCATTGAGGTCTTTAGTTATTAATGAAGAGATCCATAAAGGTATCACTTCTTAGTCTAGCTCATGAACTCTTGTTATCTGAACCATGAATTGGTCCCAACATACGGAGGTTTCCCTAAAGCAAATGCCCCTGTGCTTGATGCACCAACAACAACTTCACCTTCACCCCCAACTGAAGGTTTCAAGATGAGTGTTAATCTTTCATGCTCTCGTTTTATTCTAAAGTTTGGGTTCATTTCTAACGCTTTTGACGTTTTAATACGGCTACTCCTTCAAGGGCTATCCCACCTCCTATTCCAACAAGGATATCTTCTCCTTTAGAGAAGCTAGGAGTTAGTGGAAGGCTAGTTTAATAGCTGGACCAAAGAGTTTCTCCGTGGTTCCAGAGACTAGGGGAATTAGCTCATCTCCCTGTCCACTCTTTAGCTGCAGAAGCCAATGAACAGGAATCCTTCTCACTTGTGAAGGCCCTAAATGAGGATGCCAAGATGGCTCCTTCCATCCTCAAGGAGCTCGAAATGCTAGGAAGAGTGCTTCTCAGGATTTCCTAAGAAGTTCCATCGCTCCTTCAACAGAAGTGGAAGTCTCCAGCAACCATTTGGGATCTTGTATGCATAACAGGCCTAGAAGACTTGCTGCTCTTATTTAAAGAACTTCGAGCAGCTAGGGAGGTCTAATGTTAACAAGCCTAAGACATTAGGAACCTGAAGGACTAAGTCCATTAGCTGGAGCAACAACTAGGCCAGCTGAGGGGTCAACTTACGTCTCTTAAGGAGCAGCATTCTCTCCAAGACTAGGGAATTAGAGAACTCGAGAGGGTAGTAGTAGAGGCCCAGAAAGAACAGCGGACTCTCCAAGTGGAGGCCATTTCAGTGGATCAACAGTTGTTGAAGCAACCAACCAATTATCAGCCACAGAAGAGTCACTTGTTAGGATTAGGACTCAACTATTCTAAAAATGTATAGAAGTAATAGGCCACATAAGTGATTTCACTGGATCAACAGTGGTTGAAGCAACCAACCAATTATCTTCCTCTATTAATGTTAATGAAATACATATTATGTTGCAATATTTCTCTTAGATTGGAAATTCCTTTCTTAATTTTTAACCTTAAACACTCCAGGACCATAAAGTTGATCGTCAAGACATTGATATTGAAAGTGGGCTAACAACTCATGAAATCTAAACTTGAGAACTTCCTTGTTGGAATGGCAAGGCACATACTTCTTCAGGAACCTTCCATCAATGGCTCTAGGATGGATCCTTCTATCCATACCTTATAGTAGGTATGCATTGCCTCCAAATATATCCATGATTCTGAATGGAGCCTCAAAATTTGGAGAACATTTTCCAAAGATGTGGTATTTTTGGCCAATGGGCAGTACCACTTTCCAGACCAAGTCCCTTAGGTCAAAGGATCTTGGTTTGACCTTTTTTTTCTATAGGCTTTGGCTACTCCCTCCTTTTGCTTTTCCAGCTTATGAAAAGCATCAAGCCTAACTTGATCTAAGTTAGTCAATTTGTCCATCTTAGCTTATTCGTGTTCAAGTTCAAAAAGCTTCCTCTGATGAGCCAACCTAATAAACCCAATTATCACTTCTTAGACCTAACCGTCACTTCCATTGGAAGTACAACATCATGGCCATACATTAAATGAAAGGGAGTTGTCCCAGTTGCATCTCTTTTGGACGTTCTATAAGCTCATAGTGCATCAAGTAGTAGCTCATGCCACCTTCTAGGATTATCTTCAATCATTTTTTCCAATGTTGAGCTTTAGAATCTTGTTTGTAGACTCAGCTTGGCCATTTGCTTGGGCATAATAAGGAGTTAAGTTCAAGATTTCAATGTTGAAGCTCTTGGTAAACTCCTTAATCTCAGGCCCATTGAATAGTTGAGCTTGGTCCATAGTAATAGTTTCTGAGATGGCAGACTTGCATAGGATATAATCCTTGATCAAATCAATCACATCTTACTGATTGATGTTCCTATATGACTTGGCCTTAGCCCACTTTGTAAAATAACATGTGGCCAAAAGGATGTATGAGTGTTGCTTCCTAGAAGGAGGATTTATTCTTTCCTATGATGTCCATTGCCTATCCTTGAAAGGACAATGGCTTTACTATAGCAAGCATCTCAGCAACAGGGACCCTTGGTACATGCACATGTCTCTAGAATGCTTTGCATCCCTTGGCATATTTAATACAATCATCCGTCATTTGAATCATGCCAATTATAGTACACCGTCCCCTTGGTAAAATGGGACTCGCAGTGATGTGGGAGCAAACCTAAAATCTGAAGCGCACGTGTTTGACCTCAACCGATTACCTTTTAGAAAAAGGGATGGTGCTTTTGGTGAAATCCGACTTCTGTTTACAACTTAATGTGGATTCTGATTCTTCTCCAATTAAAGAGAATTTTTTGTATTTTTTTAGATTTTTTATATAATTATTGGCAAAAAATTAAGATGGATATGGACCCAACTCAAGTGGCAGTTAGGGTGATGGAGCTCAGGCCACAAACACCTTTTCTCAATCACTTTAAAGCTAGGAATTGGGGTGGAGACAGAGTCAAGAGATCATTGGTCCATTTATAAGGTGGAGTCAATCCAATTTTTTTGCCTGGCACCCCTAACTTGTAATAACTCGGATAAGTTAGAGATTTACAAGATTAAGACGGAGCAAACCATATTTGGATTACTAGATGATGGCCAACGCAATTATGGTCAAGCCTTGGGTGTCAAAGCCTTATACCAATGCCTCAATTCTTAACTCATCGATTGTGGGAATAGATTGAAACAAGGAGTTCATACTTGAAACCCAAAATGTTGTATTGCCTTGGAAGAAAGAAAGTACAAAGTATTCTACACTATGCTATGCTAAGCTAAATTACATTACTCTTAGACAAAAAACACAATTGTGCTATAAAAAACTTGAAAGAAGTTTCTATTCTAGTGCTGGACACTTTACTACTACAATAGTGTCTCTTATTCATACAAAAACAAAACAAATGCAACATCCTATTATCCCAGCATTTCATTCCCACATCTGCCTCAATACTTCTTTGACGTGCTGAATGGGAGTTAATCGTGCCCTGAAAACATGTGCTCAACGTCATAGTTCAAGAACAAACTTGAACTATAACCAAGGGATTAAAGAGTACGAGATGAGGAAGAAGTGAAAGGAGATGAGAGGTAGAGAGAAATTAGGGTTAAGATAAGAAGAGATCAATTTCATTCATAAGCTTTCTCATTACAAGATAGATTGCTCTTTGTACAATCAAGACCAACCGAAGCAAAGAAGAAAATAACTAGATTTACAATGCATCTAGACACTTGCTCAACCGCCTTACCTAACAATCAATTATTGGTGCCAAAACCTCCAACTAAACCCCTACTTCTAATACACCAGCAAAACATAACATTTAGACGTATTTAACAACTCAATGAAATTAGAATCATAACAATGCCTCGCTCTTAAGAACATTCTTGTCTCAAGAATGGAAGGATGGAAATTGGCTTTGGAGAAACTTTAACTTTTCCCAAGTTGAGTCTTCTTCGGCCAAATTGCTCCACAGCGCAAAGACCTCCTCATTCTGCTTCCCAGCTTGCTAAATCACTCGAGAATCCAGTATGGTAGCAGGAACTTGCAAAAGAGCTCCACTAAAACCAACCTCAACGGGATTATGAGAGCAAGACTTCCCTCTTTCCACATGTTTCTTCGGAAGGGAAACATGGAACACTTGATGGACATATGAACAAGGTGGAAGCTCCAATTTATGAGAAACTTTTCCCAACTGCTCAAGTACTCTATAGGGGCCAAAATACCAAGCACTGAGTTTAACATTCTTGCGTACTGCCACTGTGCATTGTCTATAGGATTGTAGCTTCAGATACACCAAATCCCCCACTTCAAAGACCTTATCTGAACGCTTCCTATCAGCAGAGTACTTCATCCTTGACTGAGCCAAGTGAAGATTATCTTTGAGAAGTTAAACTAACTGCCTTCTATGTAGCAATAGATCTGAAACATCCGGCATTGAAGTGTTAATCCTTTGTAAGACCAAGGGAGAAGAAGGATCATATCCGTACAATGCCTTGGAGGGAGTAGTGTCAATAGAGGAATGAGCATGCGAATTGAACCCAAACTCTGCTAGGAACAACCACCTACACCACTCCTAAGGATGGCTGAATGTTGTATTCCTCATGTATTGCTCAATGCACTGACTAACTCTCTTTGACTGTCCATCAGTTTGGGGATGATAAGAGGAACTCAAAGCCAAAGTAGTACCCAATAGAAAGAACAATTCGTAAGGAGCCAGTCACGATCAGAAACTATGGAATGTGGCAACCCATGTAGCTTGTAAATGCTATCCAAGAAGACCCTTGCAAGTTTTTCAGTTGTAATTGGATGGGAAAAAGCTACAAAGTGACTGAATTTGGTAAAATGATCCACAACCACCCATGTAACTTCTTTCCCCTTAGATTTAGGCAATCCCTCAATAAAATCCATGCTTATATGTTGCCACGCACAATTAGGAATTGGAAGAGGCTGGAGCAAGCCTGGATACTTCTTGCCATCTGATTTTTTCTGCTGACATGCTTCACAAGATTGAACAAACTCCATCACCTCCTTTCTCGTACTAGCCCAATTGAAATAACTCTTGAGCCTCTGATAAGTTCCTTCTATACCAGAATGCCTACCCGAAGCTGAATCATGGGAAGCCTCAATGATCTGCTTCTTCAAATCAATGGATGATCCAGCATACAATTTCCCTTTTGTCCCGATGATCCCTTTTTTCAAAGAAATACAAGCATCTGATGTAGTAGGAGAGGCTTTGCTGATGCTAAAAGCTGTCACACATTCCTAGGCAAAGCTGTCATCTTCATAAGATTTGTAAACGTCTTCCATCCAAGCTAGAAATACCACTGATACAGCCCCACAAAAACCAATTTCAGACTCCTCTAACCTGTGAGATAAAGCATCTGCAGCAAGATTCTCTTTTCCCTTCAAATACTGAATTGAATAATCTAGACCAAGCATCCTCATTAAGCCTTTATGCTGGACTCTTGTTGCTATCTTTTGCTCTAACAAGTACATAAGGCTTTGATGGTCTATTTTGATGACAAAATGATGGCCCTCTAAATAATGTCTCCACTCCTGGATAGCCAGAAGGATAACAAGATACTCTTTCTCGTATAGGGAGAACTTCAACTGCTTTGAACTCAAGGTGTAACTAAGATAAGCCACATGTCTCCCCATATGAGATAAGACTGCCCCAACTCCTTTACCACTAGCATCAATCTCCTGCACAAAATCCTTATAGAAATTAGGCATAGCCAACACTTGTGCTGCACATTGCTACTTTTAATGCTTCAAAAGCATCTTGAGCCACCTCAGACCACTTAAAGGCATCCTTCTTCAAGAGACTAGTTAATGGCTTGGCAATGACTCCATATCCAGCTACAAACTTCCTGTAGTATCCAGTCAAGCACAGAAATCCCCTTAATTGTATCAATGTAACAGGTGTTGGCCAATGCCCCTTAGCTTGGATCTTAGAAGGATTCGTGGATACTCCTTCATAGGAGATGATATAACCTAGATATTCCACTTGTGACTTAGGAAAGGAGCACTTGGACAGCTTAACATAAAGCTTATAACTGTGCTTAACACTGAACACCTTCCTCAGATGAGCCACATGGTCCTCTAATGTAACACTATGAACTCAAATATCATCGAAAAAAACCAATACAAATTTCCTCAAGAAAGCCTTAAACACATCGTTCATCACAGCCTGAAATGTAGCTGGAGCACTAGTTAAGCCAAATTGCATCACCACAAACTCATAATGCTAATGGTGAGTTCTGAAGGCAGTCTTGCATATGTCCTGCTCAAAAACTCTCTTCTGATTAGGATGGGAAACTTGTCCTTGACTGTGAGCGAGTTTATCTGCCTATAATCAATGCATATTCTAACCGTTCCATTTTTCTTCTTGACTAAAATAACTGGAGAGGCAAATAGGCTGTGGCTTTGCCTGATGAAACAAGTTTTTAGCAGCTCCTCTACTTGCTTTTCAATCTCTGTCTTCTGCAATTGTGGGTACTTATAAGGTTTCAAGTTCACTGGATCTGAATTAGACTTTAGTGGAATTGCATGATCAAGAGTCCTCTTAGGAGTTAAAGACACCGGTTGCCCAAATAAATCTTTGTATTCTTCAATCAATGTGCTAATTTCCAGATGAAGTGGTGCCTAAACCTCAGAATGAGCTATTGAGAATAATTGTCCTATCTACTGACAAGTTCTTTTCTTGACAAATTCATCCAATCTCTTGCCTTTCATTAATTACAAATGGGCCTGCTCCACAATTCCTTGCAATTTGACAATAGACCCTTACATCTCAAATGAAACTGACAGTTGAGAAAAATCAAAAATTAATGGACTAAAATCTTCATCCAATCAACACCTCCCAACTAAAGAATCCTGAAGTCATACACAAATTTTAGATTCTGCATTTGCCAACTAAAGCCTTGGCATTTGGTTTGAGTGAGTATTGAATTCCCATCAGCCACTGTCACAGCTACTAGACTTGTCCTAATCACTTCGTGTCCCACCTTTCTAACAACCTTAGGACCAATAAAGCTGTGAGTACTACCACTATCTATCAAAATCAAAATAGATTTGCGTCCTGCTTCTCCTTTGATTTTAATAGTATTGTGAGAGCCTTTCCCTGTTAATGCCATCACAAATATTTCAATTTCATCATCCACCGGTTCCTACGGTAAGTCCTGTTCTTATTTAGTCAATTCACCTTCCATTTCCTCCTCTTCAGAATCCTCCTCTGTCTCTACTCCACTAGCTGGCATCAGACGCTTGGGATTACACTTGTGTCCGAAGATATATTGTTGATTACATTTGAAACATAGTCTCTGGGCCTTCTTCTCTTCCACACTCATAGACTTGGATCATGTAGAAGCACTCTGATGCTGATAAGAACCTTGACTACTTCTACTTCTCTAGCCATCGAAAGCTACCAACATAGTGGACTCAAACAACTTGGCCTTAGCATATGCTTTAGACAGTGTTCTAGGACTCAAGGCTTTGACAAGATTCTTGATTTTGTGCTTCAAACCACTGATAAAACTTGAGATATAATAGGCTTCACTTGCATTAGGATTCACATAAATCATCCCACCTCTCAGATTCTCAAATCTTGCCATATACTTTTTTACAAAGGTAGTTTGCACCACCTTATTGAAGTTGTCCACAATATCACTAGGATCCTCATCACCATATCTCTCACAAAGACCAAGAGAATGAAGGATTACTATGTATAAGGCTGCAAAACAATACCTCCTGATCTCCATGGAGTTGAACTGCAGCTAATTCCACCTTCTTAGCCTCACTAATGTGATAGAAATGGAAGTACCTCTCGCATTTTCTCAACCAAGACTGAGGTTGCATGCCATCAAACTGCTCAATCTCAACTCTAGGCCGTCTGAATCCATTACCTTCGTTACTGCCTATGCCATTTTCACTCGCTTTTGAAGTCTACATCAAATCTGGAGGACTATCAGATCGTCCAGCTGCTACTGCTGATGCTTGAGGTTGCATAACATCTTGAGGACAATCAGGCTGGCTAGCTGCTAACAAAACTCCAGCTCCGGAAGGAAAATTCTGCCTTGTGATCTGCTGCTGTAATCCTTGGATCCTTACTTCTGTTTGCCACGAATGCTACACTAACTTTTTAGCCAACTTTTGCTCCTGCGATTGCTGCATTTTAACAAACATCTCCTCTATTTGAAGCCTTAATTGCTCTAATTGATTGACTTCAGCACCTGCTCCAACGTTTGCACCAGAACAGAAGCATAAGTAGCATTCGCAGCAGCATTTGTAGCAGCATTTGCTCGTGTTATAACTCCACCAATAATTGGTACACTCTTCTTGCATCTAGCTAGCTCCAATCAATCCAAATCAAGATCAATCGGCAGCAAACACAAGCTCTAATACCAATTGTTATAGTTCAAGAACAAACTTAAACTATAACCTAGGGATTAAAGAGTATGAGATGAGGAAGAAGTGAAAGGAGATGAGAGGTGGAGAGAACTTAGGATTGAGAGAAGAAGAGATCAATTTGATTCATAAGCTTTCTTATACAATCAAGACCAATCGAAGCGAAGAAGAAAATATCTAGATTTTATAATGCATCGAGACACTTGCTCAACCACCTTACCTAACAATCAATTATTGGCACCAAAACCTCCAACTAAACCCCTACGGCTAATACACCAGCAAAACACAACATTTTAACGTATATAACAACTCAATGAAACTAGAATCATAACACTCAATTGTCTTTCTGGAAGCCCCACATTCGTATAAATCGCCAAAGTGCTTTCTAGATGCCCCACGTCCTTTTGGATATACTTGAGGCCCACACATCTGGAAATATGCTTCAAGCAACTGCCTCGAGCCACAGAATCACTTGGCTTGCAACCTTCTTGGAAGTTCCTTGTGCTCGATCCTTTTACCCCATCAACCATCTTGAGCAGTTGACATCCCATAGGATTTAACTCTTCAAGCAACTAGGTTTAAGGTGCCGTTATCTCAGTATTTGAAGTCCTCACATCTCTCCGGGAGTGCCCCGCATGATAAACACATGATCTTCCGTCTCAAAATGGTGTCATCTTGACTCCCTCGAATTCAGAGTGTAAACATTTGGGTGAGTGCCCTGATACTTGTCATCCTACCATAAGATCTGCTCTATTTCTTGATCCTAATCTCATTTCATGGCAAGCCAAGAAATAACACACGGTTGCGAAATCTACTACGGAGTCAAAATATTGTGCTATTGCTCAAGTTGTTGCGGAGTGTGACTAGATTCGATATCTAATTAGTGATTTAGGTCTTCACCACTCTAGACCAATATAGATCTTTTGTGATAATGTCTCGGCCACATATCTTAATGCCAACCCCGTTTTCAATGATTTTAGTAAGCACGGTGATATTGATTTTCATTATGTTCATGAAAAGGTTATTAAGGGTAACATCTAGGTTCGGTTCACTCTTACTACCAAAAACGTTGTTGATATATTCACGAAGGGCTTATCTACTAATTGCTTCCACTATCATAAGGCCAATATTCATGTTGGTCCATCCCATCCAGATTAAGGGGGTGTATTAGTATAATATCATATGCTAATATACTGAGGACAATATATAGCTCTTGTATTTATCCTTCGAGTTATTTCTGTACTTTCCCTTATATTTTAATGCCTATATATGCAATACCTTGAAAACCCTATTCGATTATACTATGTAAAGTGTACTTTCTCATGAACCAATATTAGTTTTCTATACTAGTAATTGACTACTTTTACCATAGCCAGATTTCACGCGCAAAGTTACCAATGGTGTTACTGTGAAACGCACCATTTGCCCCTGCTTAGTCCCATGCCTAGAAATATTTTTCATTGCGACCATAATAAAATATAGGACAAGTTAGCTATTAAATATTGTTAGGGATAATAAGCTAGCAGGTCCTTGGTGGCACTAAACCTTGGCAGCGAAACACCGACGAAGCCTACAGGCCCCTAACGGCCCATACTTGATGCAAGGCCATGGCGGAATAAGCTTGGCGGAACCCATTTCCTGCCAACCCCTTATGACCACGGCACCTTATCCACCTGGTCTACCGCGTACGTAGGCATCCTGGCATCCCTTGCTCCCTCCATGCAGTAAGCATCTTGAGTGAGTCCATAACGGAACAAGCTTGGCGACAGGACGTCATGCTTAGCGGCATGATGATGAACATATGACGGTTTTCCCATCATGGAATAAGCCCCCTGACAGTAGCACCATACTACTACCTACTAGCCTAGCCAATCACCAACCACCACCCGCCTAGCCAATCACCACTAGATACCCGTCTTTACCCACCATGCCAAGCTAACTTCACCCACAATCGCGGCCTCGCCAACCCTAAAGCCAACTCCTCTCTTCTTATAAATACCAACCTCCTTACCCCATTTTCTCCAAGCCCATCCGAGCTTTCTGCGCCACTCTCTCCGTTATCCTCCCAACAAGGACTTCCTATCTCTCTCTCTAGAGACCCCTCATCTCTTTCTCCTCCTACCCACTAAAAGCAACCTCCTATTTACTTCATGTTATTTTTGCATATTTATTTTTATCTTTACCTTTACTAACTTAGGCATCGGAGAGTTCTCCCGCGGTCCACCCGCGGGTCCCTCTAACTGCCTTGCTCGTTTTGCAGGAAGCCCGAATCAAATGCATCAGCAGTTGATTTCTTTCCAAGAGCTTAAGTTCAGCTCTCATCCTAAAGAACCTACTCAGTCTTGTTTGGGACAAATTGGGTCAGGCCCTCTAATTTAAGCAACCTACTCAATTTATTATGAAACAAATGGTGCCGTCAGTGGGAAGGATAGCCTGTTAATGTTTGGTTCAGTACTTTCTGCAAAGCACCTAGGACTCCCGTTAAGCTAGGGGCTATGATAACCTGGGGCCTAGGCATGTAAAGTTCAATTTTAGGTATCAATTTATCTGTGGGGCCACTCCATAAGTATGAAACTTCAAAGTGTCTCTTTATGTACAAAATTAACAAGGATTTTAAAATGGGCAGAAGGATCACCACTAAGTATATTTTGCCAATTAACTAAGGCAGAAGCTACAGCTAACGAAGACTCCCCAATAAGCGTGCTGCTGACAACGAGTTTTGAAAGTATCACCGCTTATGTGCTGCCGCCAACAAGCTTTGGCAAGATGCTCGCCAAAAAATATGTTTGTGCCAATCAATCAGGCTGAGGGTTTCCGCCAACAGGCTCGCATAGGGCTTCCCACTAAGTGTATTGCCACTAATAATCATGGTAAGGAGTTCTCGCCAACAATTTTTTTGTGGGGCTCCCCGTAACCAAATCATCACTAACAAACCAAGCGAGTAATCCGCTAACAAATTTAGCAGAATCCTGTCAGTGTGCGTATCGGCACTGATAGTATTGGCGGCGCTACCACTAGCCATTATGGTTGAGGACAACCGCCAAATAGCTAAATCAAGAACTACCGCCAATAAGTTTGGCAATACGCTCACAAAAAATTACGTCTTCACCAATATACTAAGGTGAGTGTCACTGCCAACAAGTTTGGAAGAGGGAAAACTAACACATGCATGGACACCAGTGATATTGGAAGGATTACCACCAACCATTTCGGTAGAAGATAACCGCCAAATAACCAAGTTGTGGACCACCGCCAACAGGCTGCCATGGGTCTCGTCAATGAGTGCATTACCACCAATGGAACGAGTCACGGACATCTGCCAACAAGTTTGACAGGGGGCTCGATAATAAACGTACTGCCACAAACAAGCTTGGCCAGATATTGCCAACAAAAATGGAAAGGTGTACACCAATATGCTTTGTTTTGCGTTAACCAACTCATCTACCTCCTGAATAGGAAGCAGTCGCCTTCTGCTGCCACCCTCAAAGTCAAGTCTAGAATTTGATATTTCCAAAGAAGGATCAATATTGTCCTTCCTTTCCCTCACCAAAGGTGAAGGGGTACCGTGTGGTTACATAAAGGGGAAAATCCTTTGTAACTCACCCAAAACACTCCTTCAGGTAATTTCGATACACCTAAGGGGAGTGTTATGCAGTGCTCAACCCGGCACGATCCTATAAGGTACTCTTCGGATACCAATAAAGTTTGTTACTCCTCAATAGAGTGAGTATGCACTCATTGATTGTCATTCGTGCACAGTTGTATGAATCTTTCCTCTCGACAAATTCAATATGCCTAAAAGGAATGTTCACCGGTACCTACTCGGGTATGTCTACTTAAAACAATTCCTCTAGGCCAATTCCATATGCCTTATGGAATTTCACCTAACTCTTCACTTAGTCCTATGAATGGCCTCTTGGCGCTTATAGGACCCACCACTCATCAATGATTATTGTTCATATATGCAACTCATCATTTGTCAACACTACTCGATACGCTACTAATTATTTGTTAAAGTTGATTGATATATGGGCATATAAAATCTCAACTTTAATTCATTGACAAATTGAGTGTGACTATTCACGGTATGTCACAACCCAGCTGATGGCTGGGGACTGGGGGCTTACAATTTCTCCATTCACGGTATGCTCCACCTCAGCTCATGGCTGAGAATCGGGGGCTAGCTATTTAGGGTACGCTCCACCCCAGTTGACGACAGGGGGCTGGGGGCTCATGATTTATCTATTCGCCGCATGTCTCAACTCAACTCACGGCTAAGGAACTAGGGCTAGCTATTTACGGTACGCTCCAACCCAGTTGACGGTTGGGGGCTCATGATTTATTTATTCACGGATTATCCGTTTACATTGTAAGCCCTTCTCAGGCAGGCAAGACAATCATGTAGCCACAGGCCTTTCTCAGGCAGGTGAAATCCATTTACGTTGTAAGTCCTTCTC
This sequence comes from Simmondsia chinensis, assembly GCA_018398585.1. NCBI lineage: Eukaryota > Viridiplantae > Streptophyta > Magnoliopsida > Caryophyllales > Simmondsiaceae > Simmondsia > Simmondsia chinensis. Next base: position 14,387,068 of record JAGTTD010000013.1, read on the forward strand.
AGGCAGGCAAGACACACATATAGCCGTAAGCCCTTTTCAGGCAAGCGAAATTCATCTATGCTGTAAGCCCTTCTCAGGCAAGCAAAATACTATGCTCCGACTCAACTCACAGCTAAGAGCTAGACGCTGGCTATTCACGACATGCTCCACCTCAACTCACGACTGACGGCAAGGGACTCGATACTTATCTATTCACGGTATGCCTCACCTCAGCTCACGACTGAGGGCAGGGGGCCAGATACTTATCTATTCACGGTATGCTTCACCTTAGCTCATGACAAAAGGTAGGGCAGGGTTACTTATGTATTACCACCTCAGCCCACGGCTGAGGGCAGGGTGCTTGTTATTTATCTAATCACCATATGCTCCACCTTAGTTCACAGCTGGGGACAGGGGGCTGGCTATTATCATCAATAGTACAAAGATAAGAGACTAATTATATACCCTAACACAGTCAAAAACCACAAGTTGGGGACTACAAAATTAACAAAATCCACCAAAATTCAAGAATGACGGATTTATAAAACCGCATGATGCCAAGACCCGAAAGCACCATCTTCACTAAGCTAATAACCATGTTGGTGCCACAAGCGCATAAAAGGTGAATATAACATTCGCGTACAACTTCCTTGTAACTAAAAGTCTAAAATTGGAAATTAAGCCACAAGGACGATTATATCAAATGGGAAAGTAACATCTCACTCAAAGGGAGGTATTACCTAACCCTCTGCTCAGCGAAACCTTGGTGCCTAGTGTCCATTCACAATAAATGGTACTCGCCGGTGTACATATTGGCGAACACTACTCACCATTGACCAACACTACCTGATATCTAGTCGAATACGGTGTCTAAATTATTGCTATATATCCTCACCAAGTGTATTTACACACTAAATTAAAATGTTTTACACAAAGGTGTTTCTTGAATAAATATGGAGTAGCAAGCATCTTCTTGATAGGCTAAGGGAGCTCCTTGATGGCGTCCTCCAACTTCGGAAAAAACACCCCTAACTCTTATACACATAACGCCAACCATAATTGCGATAACAAAGATGTATATATATTGGATGAACTACAAAAGGTAAAAAATTAACATCTATTTCATTCAAGATACTAATTACAAAAGGAAATTAAGTATCCCACAAAAAATATACACCTCAAAATGCGATGTACTAATCTTCACCATCACTTGGTCCCTCCCCCCACCCCCCCCCCCCCCCCCCCCCCCCCCCCCCCCCCCCCCCTCATCTTCGATTTCCTTGTTAACATCCTCCACCGCCTTTTGGAGTAAGACTGTGTCAAGTTGGGGGGCAATACTCCGAACCTTTCCGTGAAGTTTAGATGACGCTTTCTCAACTCCCGCCTAATACATCTGACTTTTTAACTACGTAAATTCTGGGCTGGCGAAATAGTTTTCTAGGGCTCCTTCTCCCACTGTAGAAAGCCGTGTTGGTAGCTCATAGATGTAGGCTTTAAGTTTGCATTTTGACTCCTGTTCAACACGTTCTTTCACAGACCCTGCCACCTTCAGCTCGGCAACCTCTGAGTCAAGGTCGCTAACTTTGGCCTTCAAGTCTTTAACCAACTTGGCTTAGCACTGCTCTGACTCTCGTTACTCTTCAAGTACAACTAAACACGAGGCCAACTCACCTTGAACGCGTTGAACCCTGCCGTTTATTTCATAAAGTGCCGCCAAGACAGCCCCAATTATACCTAACCCCTATAAGTCACGTATACAACAATTAAGGGCTTTCAGTACTTACTAAATGGTTGAGGTAAATGAGTGTTTTAATTTCTTTCGCTTTGTATTTCTGCTGAGGTAACCAGTGGGAGATGCACGTTGGACAAAGAGGGATGCACGGATCTAGTAGCTTTATCGTCCGACCTTTAAATATATATATGTCGGTACCGAAATACAATTTCTTACATATTAAATGACTTGCGAACTTACAGCATAGTCGCCCTAGTGATGTAGTGGTTTGAGCTCCTCAATTCCTGCGAGGAGCACGCGGGTTCAAGCATAGTCAAGGCTCTATTCCGCAACATATTTTGCCTCCAAATTCCATTAGTTGCTCTTGTTAACTATATCTGGCGAAGTTACTATTAACTTAGTGGTGAAAGTTCTTACTCCTTACATTAAAGCTCGTGTGTTCGAATTCCAGTATTAGCAAGCAATTTTTTCTTTTTTTTTTTAATATATTTTTGCTTCCAAATGCCTAAAAACATTAAACTTAGTAAAATAAGTCTCTCATCTATTTTTTTTTTCATAGTGGTGTCACAGTACTGTGGTTCACATGGATGACGGTAATACCAAAAGGAATGATGGGTTTACCAACAAATAACGACAAGTTTTATATCATTTTATTCCGTCATTAGGGCTATTTTATTGCATAAATGTAGCTTTTGTACAAAAAACCATTTCACAAATTTTCTGAACTAAAAAAAGATACTAATATATAATATATCGTATTTGAAAACTGAACCCATGTGACAATTGATATGTGAGCCTAGTAGTGAAAGCTTTTATCTGAGTCATATGTTCTTAGTAACTTCTTTTTTTAAAAAAAAGAGGAACTTGGGTTGCACAGTAAACCCCGCCCTATGAGGAGGCCCACAATTCCCATTAGCGGGTAAATTATAGGTATATTCTAAGCGAGAATCGAACTCTTGACTCCTAGGCAATGACCGCATGGGGACTCTCAATAATGAAACTGAATTCTAAATTTTAAATCTAAATTTTTTCCACTATCCTTTTCTCTCTTTCCCTTCCTTTTTTACATATAACAGTTTACAATTTCATAGTCACCATTAGTATAGTTAATGATTTTATTTCTCTTAATTTTATTTTATTTTAACATTTATATATTTCATTTTTCTAATTTTTAAATTTTTGTAATGTATTTGTATGTATAGTTATTTTTTATATTTTATTATTATTATATTTTACTATAAATATGGATCCCACTTCGTTAAATTTCTAGATTCGCCACTAGAGGTAACATTTTAGTTTCTACAGCTATATAAGCATTTTCGTTGGGATGTTAATTCAAATTGATAGCGTCAACTGAATGCAGGATAAACATTTTAGGTCTTTCAGCTATTTTCAACCTTTGGGCTTCATTTGATTTGGCGAAAAAGTAAAATTTAGGAATTAATTTTTCAGTGAAAAAGGTTTTCCTAGGAAATATAAAATCTAAATAAGGTTTTTCATTATTTCTTTCAACGGAAAACTTAATTCCGTATTGTGATGTCTTATTATAGGTTTTAAAAAAACATTTTTTACTAATCATTTTACATCTTATTATAGGACAACATAAGTAATAATACAATATATATAAAAAATAACAATAAATTAAATTAAATTAACTATCAATGCTCTATAAATTAGGAAAATTATCTCTCAGGTATTCTGCATTTATCATCTAAATATGCAGTCATTTCAATATATATAATGAGGTAGCCAAAGATTAGAAATTTTATCACTTGGGTATACACTGTATTAAAATCTGGTGAATTTTCACTAAAATTCGCTAATTTTTTCCTGAAAACTAATGTGATACAAAACGTGACCATATTATCAAGAGGTTGTCCACGTTCTGAGAAAAATTACTTATATATTATCAAAAAATGTGACATGTTAGCATTTTTGGACAAAAGAAATTATTGTATCATGATAGAGGATACATATAGATTGTTGTTTCATTTAAAACATACTAAATTTTGGCAAAAGATACATGGTTCATGGCAAAATTTTTAAACTTCAGGGTATATTGTATATTATTGAAATTACATGGTACTTATGTAATAAATGCGAATATATTGGGGCACCTGGATAATTTCTCTATATAATATTATATAGTAATTCAACTTGATTAAAATTATTCTGCTGCAACTGTAACAAAGTAACATCTAAGCTGCTTTTAATTATTCGGTCCAATTGGCAAAAGATACATGGTTCATGTTAACTGTCGTGAAGGTTTTCGTACCACTTAGAATCATGACTTCCCCCGTTTTGAAAGGGAAGTCATTTTCCTTCATTTAAGGGAAAAGGTTTTTTGTCGGAAAACCTTTTCCATAAGCAAAATGTGAGCCAAACAATGGAAAAGGAGGAAATCACTTCCTAGAATGTGGTTTTCCCCCTAAACAAACGGAGCCTAGTGTTGAATACTTTGTAAAAATATATAATATGCAATTTGAGTTTCGTTTCTCTCTCTCTCTCTCTCTCTCTCTCTCTCTCTCTCTCTCTCTCTCTCTCTCTTTCTCTACAATGTCAAAGACAACTCCTCCAAACTTTTAGGATAGGGGTATAAAGGGCTTAAAAGTTGAGAAAACTTAGCAATAATTAAAGGTGACAAATCCAGCTTGATTTAAGAAACCCATAAATTAACCTGATCGGAACTAAAAGTTTATTTCAAATAGTTGAACTCAAAGTTCAAATGACCCAACTTTAAACTAGTCTAACCCCCTTCTTTGTCATCTAGAAAATAATGCAATACTCAATTTTACCCAACCTGGCCAACCACATACCTGAATCAACCAGACCCAAATTGACTTGAACTCAAACACTTCCTGACTCAAAACTTGAATCGACCCAAGGTCTTTAAATGCAATGTACTTGTTACTTATTAGAATTATAACTGAACTTTATAAAATATCGTTAATCACCTATATATATTGGTAATACAATGAATGTGAAATATAATTTAACAGAGTTTATGCCACTAAGGCACTAAATAATAGGAGTAACATTATGATGACCGAAAACCTATAAAGCATGATCTAAGATTGACCTGAACCCAAGACCACCCAAAAGTCAAGTGACTAAAATCCAAAATAACTTGACTCTGACCCACCTGCCCTGGGAATAGGCAAAATTTTATGACCCGGGAATCCAAGGCATGAGTTGGTTAAGTGCTGCGTTCTGGTTGAGTTGTTGTTGTTGGTATGCCACTATGCTGCTGTTAGTTAGCTTAAGATTGATGTATTAGTCATTAGTTGAAGTGTTGCGTTCGAGGTTTATTTTAGTGTATTTCCTTAAGCATAATTCCCTTGCTGCATTGCAATATCTATTGGGTAGTCTTGGTTAGTTAAGTGTTTTGGCACCAAAGGCTTAATTGTTAGTTAGTTAAATATTTTGCTTTGAATTAGATATTTTCCTAATTGTAGTCGGTTGCTAGCTTTGTCTTGGTTCAATGTATTAGTTGCTTATAAGTAATAGTTCAAGTGTAATAAGGAATCATTCAATGATAATCACAAAATACCTCAATTTGAGATCAATCTCTTTCTCTCATCTAACTCTCTCTATTTCTCACTAACTTTCTCTAATCTCTCATCTAAATTCACTTCTTCTCATCTAAACTCTCATCTATCTTCGTCTATCTTAGGTTATGGTTTGAGATTCAATCTCGAGCATAACAATTGGTATCAGAGCCTCGTTTGGCTTCCAATCGAGCTCCTAATCAAGAAAAAAATTTAAATCAGATTGTTGCTGCTGCGTAAGAGACTTTTTATGCTTTGCATTTGATTTAGTTGAATCAATTTCAACTAAATTGAGCTTGTATTGTGTCAAGCTTGGTGCTAGCTGCAATTGATCATCAAAATAGCAAGTTTTGGTGCTGAATTTTAGTCATTCCAGCCGATCAAAGTTCAAGTGCTTATGCAAGATCAATTGGATCAAATTCAGCTCACATCTAGTAGGTCAAGTATTGTTTTATTGAAGATCTGTTACGGTTTGTTCTGTGCTGCAAATAAGTTGTTCGATTAATTGAGGTTTAGCTTAGTTCAAGATGGTCGAAGCTCTATTGTTGCCACTGGATTAGCTAGATCAAGTTCGATTCAGTTTGTGAAGATTAGTGAGAGTTAGCATGCAAGAAGCCTAATTCATCAATGGCTGGTGGTGTAACCACACGACCTGGAGCAGGAGCTAGAAATTCAGTTACCTTTGTGGATCCAAATGTGTCTTATGTTGATGCAGTTGGTGCTACACCAACACGAGATGCGCAATTTGTTACCAAGGATCAGCTGATTTCTAAAATGAATGTAATGCTTGATCGGTTAAGAAAATGTAGTACGAGAGTGATCGAATGAGGGATGAAATGTTCTATCAACATAAGCAAAAACAGCAGGAGAATGATCAGAAGAGAGATGCATTGATGCTGCAGATGATGCAGCAAGTTCAGCAGGAAGGTAGTGAGAGGATCAAAGGTCGAATCTCTCAACAGTTGCATCAATTAGAGGAGATGGTCACTGGTTTGCAAGATCATGTTAATAGACAAGGTGTTGCATGTGGAGTTGGGATTGTATTGCCCGCAAGCCATCAGAGGCAACCTCCTGACGTGATTCAACCTCAAGTATCGGATGCTGCTGGTAAATCTCAAGATGGACCTCAAGTTGCTAGTGTGACTGTTAGTCCTCAGGTTCTTCTTCAATCAACTGATGTTAAACCTTAAAATCAACCTCCAGAAGCTGAAGTAACTGACAGACCTCATGAACATCCATTTGATCAAGTGCAAATTCAATCTTCCAGCATGAATCTTGGACAGAATGGTCATCCTACAGAACATTCAGTACATATCAGATCGAGTAATGTTAATGCAGGACATCTTGATCATCCACCTGATCCAACACATACGCGACTTGACTGTTTGTTTGGATAATATCTTGTTCAGCCACATGATCAGGCTCAGCAACATTTACATGGAAAAAATTCTTTTGAAAATGGTCCCATACGAAGCAGTCATGTTAATTCTGGTAATAAAAGCAATGGCTCTAGACAACCAAGAGTACAAATTGAAAATTTTGATGGAAAGCAGCCAAAATCTTAGTTAAGGAGATATGGTCGGTATTTTCATTTCTATCACATTCCGGATGAGGAAAAGGTGGAATTGGCAGCTGTGTACCTTCAAGGAGATCATGAAGTATGGCTCGATGGTCTGTTGAAGAGCAATCCCACGCTTTCGTGTGCTTAATTTATGGTAGAGCTTTGTGAACGCTATGGTGATGAAGATTCCAGTGACATTAGTTGATAACTTCAACAAAGTGTTTCAAGTAACAACTGTGAAGGAGTATATGACAAGGTCTGAAAACCTTTGAGCGAGTATGATAACTGTCTACCCTCAAGCCACTGAGTCATTTTATGTCTCAAGCTTCATTAGTTGATTAACGCCTAAAATCAAGAACCTTGTGAAGGCAATTGGTCCTAGCTCTTTATCCAAAGCCTATGCAAAGGCTAAGCTCTTTGAGGCTACGGTTCTAGCATCCAATGATGACCCAAAACACAAAGGAGTAAATGAACCCAAAGTGACCTGTACTATTGAGAAGAAGGAACAAAGGCTCTGTTGTAAGTGCAATCAGCCTTATGAATTTTGCCATAGGTGTAATCCAAAATTCCTCATGGAAGTTAGAGGAGTCAGAGTTGAAGGGCAATCTGAAAGTGATGAGCCAGATATTGATGTTGACAGTTCAGATCAGGAAGCTTGCATAGAGGATGAAGTTGAGATTTCCTTGAAGGCTTTGACAGGACAAGGAGTTCATAATACACTCAGGATCAAGGGAAAAGCGTGCAAGTGGTCTACTGTCATTTTAATCGACAGTGGAAGCACCCATAGTTTCATTGATCCGAATGCGGTGAAGAAAGTGGGCCATAAAGTGATCAAATCCCGTCCCTTAGCCGTGACAGCTGCTAATGGGAATTCAATCCTAACTCAGACTAAATGCCAAGGTTTCAATTGGTTTATGCAAGACTACAAGTTTGAGTTTGATTTCAGAATTTTGCCATTGGGGGGTTGCGATATAGTTCTTGGAGTTGATTAGATGAGCTATTTCAACCTGGTGTCCTTTGATTATGCTAAAAAAGCCGTGTCCTTTGAAAGACAAGGATCTAGAGTTACACTGCGAAGCATGGGTGAGCAGTCTCAATTACAGTTGAGTAGGGGAAGGAGCTTAGAAGGTGCAATTAGACAGAAAGCTCATCAATGGGTTGGGCATCTTTTTGCAATATCACATACTGCACTAGGAGAGCCACAATTCAAAACAACCAATTCCCTAGTTGACATTCTTGACAACAAGAATGTTTTCAAGAGGAAGGGAATGCTATGACCCGGGAGTCCAAGGCATGAGTTGGTTAAGTGCGGCATTCTGGTTGAGTTGCTATTGATGGTATGCTGCTATGCTGCTGTTAGTTAGCTTAGGATTGATGTATTAGTCATTAGTTGAAGTGTTGCGTTTCAAGGTTGATGTTAGTGTATTTCCTTAAGCATAATTCCCTTGCTGCATTGCAATATTTGTTAGGTAGTCTCGGCTAGTTAAGTGTTTTGGCGCCAAAGGTTTAATTTCTAGTTAGTTCGATATTTTGCTTTGAATTAGATATTTTCCTAAGTGTAGTCGGTTGCTAGCTTTGTCTTGGTTCAATGTATTAGTTGCTTATAAGTAGTAGTTCAAGTATAATAAAGAATCATTCAATAATAATCACAAAATATCTGAATTTGAAATCAATCTCTTTCTCTCATCTAACTCTCTGTATTTCTCTTCTAAGTTTCTCTAATCTCTCATCTAAATTCACTTCTCTTCTCATCTAAACTCTCATCTATCTTTATCTATCTTAGGTTATGGTTTGAGATTCAATCTCGAGCATAACACAAAAACTAAAAGTGACTTGAGCTTAAAAAGGTCGACCTGAGTCCGACCCAACTCGAGTTATTGCAACCCAAAATGACCCAAACTTTAATGGGTAAGCTTAACACAAACTACCTGATTGCAACATCTGGGTATAATATAAAGAATATTAGATTGAAGTAGATTAGATTTCGTTCTGTATTTATCCATACTGGTATGTAACAAAATATGGATGTCTACTAAAAGGTTATGAAGTTGGAAGAGGGTGACATTTGCAGCGAAGGGAACAACCTAACTATGCGTAAGCATTGATTTGATAGTTTGATACGGATAAGCTAACCACCCTCTCTTTTCTCCTAATTCTCTTTAGAGTCGCTTATAAGTAAACCTTCTATCAGTTGTATATTTCCTGAAATAAATAATAATGCATATATTAGGAATTTTCCTTATGCATGCACATTAAAGTCCATTTACTTTGACGAAATAGTAAGTATCTTGATTTTATTAAATAGGTTCATGGCGGAAAAAAACTAATATGTACCAGAAAATGTGTATTTGCAAACATACAAGTTAGTTGTAACTACTAGAGGTTATATGGATGTTATATTCGCCGGGAACTGGTATTAGAGAAAAATTAACTTATTTTGAAGCAATTTCGATTTGGATTTAATTGGAGAGTTTGAGTAATTATATAACATTAACGAGAGAGTGATTAAACCAATGGCAATAAATCAATCAAAGAGTTCATGGAATGATTTCGGTTTAGCCAAGCAATATGACTCATTCCAGCATCGACTTTGAGAATTCGAACTATAATCTCTAAACATGTATTAACATTCAATTAGGGCATACCTCATCTAACAACTCAATGTGTTGCATGTCTTATCTCAATAGCAATAACAAATTCTTTTATAACCCCTAATTTAATGTTCACTTAATTTTAATACAAGTGCTCAGTGTTGAGTACAACACAACCTCATTAAATAGAGGTTAGAGATATCTAAAAAATGGAAATAAAATCAAGATAAATCAAAATAAAATCCTTCATAATCTAAAATGCTTTCCTAAACATAAATTCATAATAAAATTCAAACTCTAATCTTCACCGCATTCAACTTTCAGCTTCTGTCTGCATAGCCGCTGACCAAGGGTCCCGCCAAGACTGATCCGCCAAGGTGCCTGTGCCTCTATTCCTTGTTAGCTACCAAACCCACTAAGACCAACTCTTCACTACTGCCATTCCGACACGAAACCCGTCAATGACCTATCTGCCGTGCTATCCGCCAAAGGAGGCGGGGTTGCATCATTCTCTCTGGCTTAGACAAGATTCAACCCAGAGAGAATGATGTGGACTACAACTTGGGGGGGGGGGGGGGGGCAAGATTCAGCAAACGTCTTGGCAAGCCAGGACAACGAACCACAACTAGGTAAGTTTGGTAAGACAAGGTCTAAGTGTGAGGGAACATGGCTGGGTGGAATTGACCCAAATGCTTCGCCAACAAATTCAAAGACGAATTCTCTCCAAGCCAGAGAGAATGATGTAGCCCCGCCTCCTTTGGCGGATAGTGTGGGGGATAAGTCATTGGCGAGCTTCATGGCAGAGTGGCGGTAATGAAGATTTGGTCTTAGCGAGCTTGGTAGCTAACGAGGAAGAGAGGCATTGGAAACCTTGGCGGATCGATCTTGGCGGGACCCCTGATTGGCGGGTATGGAGACAGAAGTTGAAGGTTGAACGCAGTGAAGATTAGAGTTTGAATTTAATTACAAATTTAAGTTTAAGAAATTATTTTAGATTAGGAAGGATTTTATTTTGATTCATCTTGATTTTATTTCCATTTTCTAGATATCTCTAACCGATATTTAAGGAGGGATGAGCTGGGGTTTTAATTCATTACCCAATTGTTTATATTTATTTTGATGAGTTTCAGTTCTTTCTATTCTCAGGTGTGAGAATTAGAATTAAATTTCTGTTTTCCCTTGTTTTTATTAGTTATTAATAAAACACAAAGGAAATACTATTGAATCCTTCCCGTTTCCCCAATTTCCCATTTACACGCTGCATCAAAAATCTTCCTAATGGGTGCAGAAAAACATACAAAGACAGTAACCCTTAAACTATAAGTATACTCCTAAATTATGAGTATACTCCTCTATAGGAGTCTTAAAATGCAAAATGAACAAGAGAAAGAAAAATATCCTCCAAGTGGATCATTCTATGACCATGTATATCCTTAGGTATGAGCAAGACTTGACGATCCAGAGACACCAGTCCAGACCAGTTATTGCTATTATAGAGGAGATTAAGGGCATGTTCGGAGTCACCTGCTTGCTGTGTCTATTCTTCGTGAAGCTCATCGCCATGCTAAGTTGCTTCATAGATGGGGGATAGACCACATAGATGGGGGATAGACCACTAGTTTGCTCTTTCCTTTTATTTTTTTATTGATTAGACTTCTGCCTTTGTTTTGTCATTTTGCATAATGTTTTTTTGCTTTCTTTTTATTGCTTGTGTATGCTTCAACCACATCTTGTGGTATGGCTTTCATAGACTTGTATATGTTTTTGTTTGATATATAATTTCCTCGCTCATTTATCAAAATACTTTTCATTGCAATAGTTATTTTACGGAAAACGTTTCCTTAATTGATAGAAAGTTGACTTGTCATTTAAGAAGGGGAAAATGAGTGTGTCACATGTCCCACTTAACCTCAACTTGACCAATTGTGGACCTCATATAAATTTAATAGAAAGAAATTAGTTTCATTAGTTTGTAAAATGAAAATGTTTAAGGAAAATGTTCTTTTATCGGAAAACCTTTGAGAAGTAACATTTTCCATGAGTAAAATATTTTCGTTTGAGCCAAGTGTAGTGTCATGATCGGAGTTAGTTCAAGTCCTTTTACCGGCTATTTCATATTCAAATCTTAGTTCTTGCGGTTTGGCGCCAAAATTAGTTAGTAGTGTTGTTCCTTGTTTGGTTGATTCTAATAAGTCAGTTAATGTCTAGATATTTTGTCTAGACATTTGTTCCCTTGTTCTTTGGCTATAAGTAAGCATTGTCTTGTAAAGTGTTGCTCATCCTATGACAAATACAATTCTTTCCCTTGTTCATTTCCAATTTAGTTCAATTTTCCTTTGTTCTATCTAGATTAAGCTCAAGAACTATCTTGAGCCTAACAAGTGGTATCAGAGCTTGACATTTACACTCGATTGGATTGAATTCAAGATTCAATTCGATTGCATTGTGCGATTCAGTTCGAGGTACTGCGGCATTGATCATTGTAATCAAGCTAGGAAGAAGAGATCAGCCATGGCACCAATGACAAGAGCCAATGCTGCTGCTATTGCAGCTGGTAACAATGTTAACAATGCCAGTGGAAGCACCTCGACCTATGCTGAAGCTGTTGCGGGTGATAGTGCTAACCAACAGGTTGATCGTGTGGAGCAATTATTGCTCCAGATGCAGAATATGATGCAGATGATGCAGCAAGACATGAATCGTAGGTTCGAATCACAATCGATGCAATTTACTCAGCAATTCTCTGGTCTCCAGTAGAGGATAGATCGACAACAACCTTCTACCGGTGATGGAAGGTTCTTCCCAGCCAGTCAGCAAGTTAGGCCCCCGGACCCTGCCACAGCTCCCTCTGGCAGTACTGATAGTGCATCCAGTGCAAGGATCAATGGATCCTGACAACCTAGAGTCGATTTGGAGGTATTTGATGGTACTTTCCCTTAATCTTGGGTAAGGAAATGTGAAAAATACTTTCATTTTTATAACATTAGTGAAAATGAAAAGATAGAAGTGGCTTCTGTGTACTTGTGGGGTGAAATGGAGACTTAGTGCTATGGGTTGTTGCGTACTAAGCCTTCCACTACTTGGACTGAATTTGCTAATGAGTTGTGTGATAGATATGGTGACGAGGATGTTAGTGAACTGGTGGATAACTTCAACAAGGTTGTCCAAACTACCTCAGTGAAAGAATATATGACACGGTTTCAAGGTTTCAGGGCCAGAATACTGTCGGTTTACCCTGAGGCTCTTGAATCTATTATGTGTCCAGCTTTGTGAGTGGTCTTAAGCCACAAATTAAAAGTTTGGTGAAAGCTTTTGATCCTTGCAACCTGTCTCAAGCTTATTCGAAGGCCAAGAAGGTTGAGAGTTCAGTTTTGTCCTCTGATTCATTCAAGCCCAGAGGCAATGTTTCTGGATCGCCTGCCACTAAATTCACACAAACCAGCAGCAAGAATGCAGCTAGTGATGACAGGAGACCAAAGAAGCTTTGTTTTAAATGCAACCAAGGATATTTCTTTGGCCACAAGTGTGATCCTAAGTTTCTCATGTCAATGTCTGGTGAAGAAGCACAGGAAGCTGAATCAGATGAAGAAAAAGATTGTTCAGGAGCTGAGAATGAAGCATCAGTAGAATCTGATGAAGAGAATGATGTAGAAATCTCTATTAAAGCCTTGACACGGAGTGGATCACATAACACATTACGCATCAAAGGCAATGTAGGACAACGCGAGCTGTTGATTTTAATTGATAGTGGCTCAACTCACAATTTTGTGGACCCTAAGGTCATAAGAGCAGTGGGCCAGGAGCTCATTCAAACCAGTCCATTGGCTGTCACTATTGCTGATGGAAACACCATCTTGACTCACACTAAGTGTAAGAATTTTGTGTGGAAGATGCAAGGACACAAGTTTGTGTATGATTTCATAGTTCTAAGGTTGGGGGCTGCGATATAGTTTTGTGAGTAGATTGGATGGAGAGTTACAGTCCAATACTCTTTGATTTCTCCCAATTAAATGTGCCTTTTGAGAAAGAAGGAAGAAAGATCCAGCTGCAAGGCATTGTAGAGCAGGGACATCTTCGATTGATGATAGGCAAAAGCTTAAAAAGGGTACCTCAGAAAGGTGATTTCAGTTGGGTTGGTCACTTGTACTCGATCTTAGCAGGGACAGAAACTGGTGCAACTGAAACTAGTGATGAATTAGAAGCTTTACTGAAGAGGTATGAAGTGTTGCTTGAGCAACCGGATTCCTTACCACCTCAAAGAGAACTGGATCATGCAATTCCTTTAAAAGAGGGAGCAAATCCGGTGAATCTGAGGCCTTATAGATATCCACATTCTCAAAAAGATGAGATGGAGTGGCAGATTGAAGAGCTTTTGAAGACTAAGTTCATAAGACATAGTCATAGTCCCTTTGCTTCCCCAGTGATCTTGGTGAAGAAGAAGGATGGAACCTCGAGAATGTGTGTTGACTATCGACAATTGAACCCCATTACCGTCAAGGATAAGTTCCCGATACCTATTATTGATGACTTACTTGATGAGTTGCACGGTGCTTGGTATTTTTCTAAAATTGATTTTTGGCAAGGTATTATCAAATTAGAGTTCAAGAGCAAGACATCCATAAGACTGCTTTTAGAACTCATCAAGGGCATTACGAGTTTGTGGTAATGCCCTTTGGCTTGTCCAATGCACCCTCGACATTTCAAGCATTGATGAACCTCGTGTTTAACCCTTACCTCAGGAAGTTTGTGCTAGTGTTTTTTTGATGACATTCTTGTCTACAGCACTTCTTTACAGCAGCCCTACACTCACCTGGAGTAGGTATTCCAAACAATGCAGCAGCATAGATTGTATGCTAAACTCTCCAAGTGTATCTTTGCCAAGAGACAAGTTGAGTACCTTGGGCATATTATCTCCGGAGAGGGTGTGGCAACAGACCCAAGCAAGGTGCAAGCCATGAGGGATTGTCCTCTGCCCAAGACACTAAAGCAACTAAGAGGATTCTTAGGCTTAACAAGGTACTACTGCAAGTTCATTGCTGGTTATGGAATCATTGCAAGGCCATTGACAAATATGTTAAAGAAAGATTGTTTCCACTGGAGTGAACAAGCAACTGAAGCCTTTGAAAGGCTTAAACAGGCTATGACCATGTCCCTTGTCCTTGTGATGCCAGATTTCAAGCTGCCTTTCATGTTCGAAACTGATGCCTGCAACACAGGAATTGGAGCTGTTCTTTCCCAAGAGGGAAGGCCCGTGGCTTTTCTTAGTCAAGCCTTAGGCCCAAAGAATCAAGGGTTGTCAATTTATGAAAAAGAATACATGGCTATTCTTCTAGCTGTGCAAAAGTGGCGGCATTACCTTGAAGGGCACTTGTTTGTGATCAAGACAGATCACCAAAGTCTCAAGTATCTTCTTGAGCAAAGAATCACAACAAGAGTTCAGAGGAAAGGCTTAATGAAGATGCGAGGTCTGGAGTACATCATTCAATACCAGAAGGGGCTTGAGAATGGAGTAGCTGATGCCTTGTCTAGACAGTTTGAGGACCCTGCAGCCAAGGGCTCTTGTGCAACAATTACTCAGGCGGTACCTTCTTGGATGACTGAAGTGATCAGTTCATATGAACATGATGCCTTTGCACAAGCCTACATGATTCCTGACTGCCTACAATCTAGTTCTCCTACAGCTCATGCTGATGTGACTGTAAACTAGGGAATTATCAGAATTAGAGGGAAGATATACATTAGGGATGGTCAAGGGCTAAGGAAGCAAGCCATTAGAGCTTCAAACGACTCACCATGGGGAGGACATTCAGGTATGGAAGGGACTTACAAGAGACTCAAGCTGTATTTTCAGTGGCCCGGTATGAAAAGAGAAGTACAAGAATTTATGCAGCAATGTGGAGTCTGTCAACAAACCAAAGTAGAGCACACTCCTTACAAAGGATTGTTACAGCCACTTCTCATTCCGGAAGGTGCTTGGAGTCATATTAGTATGGATTTTATTGAGGGGCTACCCAAATCAGAGGGGAAGGAGGTCATTTGGGTGATTGTGGATCGTTTTACCAAATTTGGTCACTTTGTAGCACTCCATCACTCCATTACCGCACCGAAGCTAGCCAGAATATTTTTGGATCAAGTGTACAAGCTTCATGGGCTACCTCAGTCCATTGTTTCTGACAGGGATAGGTTATTCACCAACTCCTTTTGACGTGAGTTGTTCTTGCTGCTGGGTACTACATTGGCTATGAGCTCCTTGTATCATCCTCAGTCTAATGGCCAAACTGAGAGAGTTAATAAGTGTATTGAGTAATACCTACATGGAATGACACTCACACACCCAAAGCAATGGAACAGATACTTATCTCTTGCTGAGTAATGGTATAATACTCACTTCCATTCTTCCTTAGGTGCTACACCTTTCACAGCCTTGTATGCCTACGATCCTCCTTCACCTTTGCTTCAACAAGGGGCAGTATCATAGGTTGAAGGTGTTAATGAAATGCTGAAGTAGAGAGTTCAGTTGGCACGACAGCTTAAGGATAACCTTCACTTAGCACAGGCTAGGATGAAATTCTTCGCGTATAAGAAGAGGATTGACAGAAACTTCAATGTGGGAGATCTCGTTTACGTCAAACTACAGCCCTATAGGCAAAGCTCAGTGGCTGTCCGCAAAAATATCAAGCTATCTGCAAGATTTTATGGACCTTACAAGATTCTTGAAAGAATTGGTAAGGTTGCTTACCGGCTGGAACTGCCAGAGGACAGTTTGGGGCATTTGGTCTTCCATGTTTCCCTACTTCAGAAGCATGTACCAGATCCAGAGAAAGGAGCAGTAGCTGTCTTACAAGCTTCCAATGGGCTGTTAGTTCTTGAGCCTATAGCCGTTGTGGACAGCAGGACAGTGCAGAATCAGGGGAAGCAAGTCTCGGTGCAACGGGCAAACCTGGGTGCTGACAGTACCAGTTGGGAAAGCTGGAGGTTTATCAAGTCTCAATTCCCTTATTTTCATTCTTGAGGCAAGAATGTGCTGAAGAGGAGGGTAATGTCATGATCAGAGTTAGTTCAAGTCCTTTTACCGGCTGTTTCATATTCAAATCTTAGTTCTTGCTGTTTGGCGCCAAAATTAGTTAGTAGTGTTTTTCCTTGTTTGGTTGGTTGTAATAAGTCAGTTAATGTCTAGATATTTTGTCTAGATATTTGTTCCCTTGTTTTTTGGCTATAAGTAAGCATTGTCTTGTAAAGTGTTGCTCATCCAATGAAAAATACAATTCTTTCCCTTGTTCATTTCCAATTTAGTTCAATTTTCCTTAGTTCTATCTAGGTTAAGCTCAAGAACTATCTTGAGCCTAACATGTAGCCTAATAAAGAGGATAATATTTGATGAAAAGTATTTCTTTCGGTAAATAGTATGTTAGATGAAAAGAAAATGCACCATATAGCTATTTTAGATGTTAGATGCTTAAATTTTATGTATTTGAACCAAAACTTGACTGAATAAAGGTTGGTAAATGCTTAAAAAATGTTGGACCCAAGTCTATACTAAATAATACCAGTTTGATCAGGTCACATAACAAATTAGTCGCTATGGTGTACAATTTTAGACTACACTGGTATTATTACTCAAAGATGTTCATCACTCTACCCTTAGACTAGACCTAACCGTAGAATGGTTACCCTTCAAGAAACAAGGAAAAAGATTGAATCATATATGATTTTATGTTTTATTTATAATGAAAATGTGTGCCTATTTTTATTTGCAGATTATTTCGTAGAAAATAATATTTTGTTAAAAGAAGGGGCTCAAATATAAGAGAAACTTTGTCCCTTCTTATAGTACCTTTTAAAACCTTGGCTCGTGCCAACAATTCTAAATCAGGTCGAGCTAACTTCTTTAACAGGATAAGCTGTGCCGAGTAAAGTTTAAGCCTAATTATATCTAATTGAGCTTAAATCAAGTTTAATGATCCTCAATAAGGCGAGCTTACCTTGAATCTAGCTAACAGATTCATGCTCAAAACTAAGTTGAACCAAGTTAAGCTCAAAATTTCTAGCCTTAACGAGCTTCGAGTAGAGAAAAACAGGGACCAGTATGCCTAGAGCCTGTTAACTTTGATGATTTATACCTTTACTTAGACGACTATATTTAGGAAATAATCTTTTCTAAAACCAAAAAAAAAAAAGAAAATACGTATAAGTTTCGTTCTTCCTTAGCAAACATTTCTGTCAAAAATATACTTTAGAGGAGAAGAAATCATCTCCCGAACTAACTGGAACTAAAAAGAATCATATTTTGCTTTAAAACCGAACTGAAAAAAATAAACACTAGATTTCACTTTTCCTTGGAAAAGCAAATATTTTCGTAGGAAAAAAGTTTTTCGCTCTAGTGGGTTGCATATATTTTCAACATTGGGTCAAGTGGGTCTGGGTATCGGGTATGGTTCCGAATTACCTATGGGTCGGCATTCATTACCTTGGAACATTTCCAAATGAGCCTAAATGAGGAAAACATATCTTGGATACTTTAAGATTTCACTATTTATTATTTAGGTACTTAGACATTTTCAATATATAAGTCAGACCTTGATGCTTGACAAATACCTAGGTATCCAGATGTTTTAATATATAAGTAGGATACCATGAGGTTACACTATTTATTTCTTGAGTACCTGATGTTTCAATATATAATTGGGATACTTGAGATTTTACTATTTATCACTTACGTATCATGATGTTCCAATATGTAAGTGGGATACCTTGAAGTTTAAAATTTCTATCAATTAAGTACCTGGATATTTTAAAATTTTGCCAGTCTGGTATCTTTTTTCTGAAATTCAATAGATTTTTATTGGAAAATGTTAAATTAGAATATGACTTCGATAATATATAAGTATTTTCATTACAATTTGGTTATTTTGGCAAAAGATGTTGACATAACATATGATTTTGGCAATATATGTAAATAGTTTACACGCGATTTGGTGAATATTTTGTCATACTTCATTAATTTTTTGTCAAAAATATTGATATAACTTTTATATATTATATTTGCATAAAATTGGTTAGATTTCTTAAAAATTTCATCAAATTCCAACATAGGGTACCTAGATGATAAAATATTTAAACTTAGGCTACTTTAATCTTATTAAAAAGGGTACATAAATAATAAGAAACATACCCAGTGCCTCAAAGGCTCCCGCCTACGCAGGGTGTGGGGGGCGCGGATGTACGCAGCCTTCCCTCTTCAGGGTGTTAACCTAAAGATAGACTGTTTCCCAGTGCCTCCAACCTGAGGGTGAGGACTTCCCAGGAGGTCACCCATCCTGGTACTACTCTCGTCCAAGCACACTTAACTTCTAATTTCTAATGGGATCCGGTTACGGCGTGTTGGTGCCCTCTTTGGTAGGGTACATAGATAATAAATGTTAAAATCTAAGGGTATATAAATGATTATATGTATATACACGCATGCAGATTATCTAAAATAGGACAATCCAAGCATATTAACATTCAGATCAATAATTGATAATTGGATCCCTTCTTGGGCTTTGTAATCGATTATTTACATTAAACTTGGATTAGAACTAGTAAAAACCGAAACTTGGATGAATGTTTATACATTAACCAAACATGACCCGCCACATCCCAACCCAACCTACCCCAACCCAAAACCATCATCCTATCATTTGGTGGGTATGAGTTGGGCATGGGTCATATGCTGGATGGGTCATGTTGGTTCTTGGCCCAACCCACCCAAACCCAACCTACGTGCTCCTCTATATAAGGGTATATACAAGAAATTTAATCATATAACATGATAGATAATATGCCATTCTATGCTTGCATTTTATTTTAAGTGTGTGAGAGTGTTTCAGTGCTTAATTTTAACTTCTTTTTTACTCTAGGATATGAAAGTGACTTCGTTTACAATATATATTTGCATTTTTACTTGTTTACTTTTTATTTGTATGTCTTGAAATTATCAAGGCAAGATTGGTAAAACCATAAAATCATATCGTACTTCTTTCCATTAGCTTCGTTTAAACTCAAAGGATCGTATAATTCTAAAAAAGTTAAGATTCTACTTCGAATCGGGATCATCAGCAAATGTGGCATTATAGAATCATAAGATTTTAAGTTCCAGATAGGGAGTTTAATAACAAACGTCAGCCCTTGTATTGGTATTTATGTTTTTGTTTCATTGGTCTCTGTGTCTATTTTTGTCATTTGCAAACCATGGTTCTCCCTTATTGAACATTTTATATTAATGTTAAGTACCTATTGCTGATTATACAAGTTCGTTGCTATTACATAATTGGTATGAGGGCCCCAAAAGTCACCCTTTTTTTCCAATAAGTGCAAAAAAGGTCAAAGCTTAAGATTGTAACAATTCAAACAAACTTTTTTCAAGTTGGCTTGGAAACACAAATAAAGCATTTGGGGGGATTTTATAGGCATGTAAGGGGTGTAAACGAGCCAAGCCAGGCCGAGCACCCTCTTGTTCGAACTCAAGTTTGATAAGACTTATTGAGCTCGAGTTCGAGCCTAGCTCTTATCGAGTATTTCTAACCCTTGTTCGAACTCGGTTAGATAAGAATATAGTGTGTTCAATACTCGGCTCCGCTTATCAAGCCGAGTGGAGCTTGTTATCGACTAGAATTGAGCTTGTTATCGAGTCGAGTCAAGCTCATTATCGAGCCCAATCGAGTTTAAAATCGAGCCAAGTTTGCGATCGAGTCGAGCTCATTAACGATCTGAGCTTTTTAAGTTCTTATCGAACCATTTTTGAGGTAATACCAACCGTTATCGAGCTCATAACGAGCTCTTAACGAGATGATATCAAGCCCCTTAACGAGCTCTTACCAGGCCCTTATAAAAATGTTTGTGAATATTAACGAGCTGAGCACTCCCTGTTCGAATTCGGCTCGTTAAGCTTACCGAGCCTGCTCAAACTCGGCTCAATAAGCTATCGAGCCCTCCTAATGAACACAAACGAGCCCTAATTAATTTCGAACACGAGTAATTCATCTAACGCTTTGTTCGTTTACGCTCTAAAGTAACTCCCTAATTAATCTATTAGAAGAAAGTTGTAGATGTTTGAATGAAGTCAAAATTTCAAAAAGTTGTCATTTTCACATGTTGCAATCATAAGTGTCAAGGCTCAAGCAAGACTTCTATAGGTTTATGTGTCGAGACGTACTTATTTAGTGTTGACACTAAACATGCCTCGAGACGAGCGGTTGGCCCATGAAATTCATGGGAAGGGGTAAAGCGGTTAGCCCAGACGGCATACCCATAGAAGTATGGAAATGCCTTGTACAGAAGGGCATCTGTTGGTTGAGTAAACTATTTAACCAAATCCTTATGGGGGAGAAGATGCTTGAGGAATGGAGGACGAGCACAGTGATCCCGATATATAAGAACAAAGGCTACATTTAGAGTTGCGCCAACTATAAGGGTATCAAACTAATGTGCCACACTTTGAAGTTGTGAGAACGGGTCATAGAGAGGAGGTTAAGGCAACAGACAGAGGTGTCCGAGAACAAATTTGGATTTATGCTCGGGAGATCTACAATAGAAGCCATCCACATCCTTAGGCGAACGATAGAGCAATACAAGGAGATATAAATAGACCTGCACATGGTTTTTATTGATTTAGAGAAGGCATATGATAGAGTGCCAAGAGAGGTCCTTTGGATATTTTTGGACAGGAGAGGCGTCCCCGTGCCATACAAACGAGCCATTAGAGACATGTATGAGGAAGCAAAGACTATGGTGCATACAAAGGACGGGGAGACAGACGCTTTCCCGATAACAGTTGGGGTACACCAGGGGTCTGCTTTGAGCCCCTATCTATTCATTCTGATTATGGACGAGCTCACTAGGCACATCCAGGGATGTGTACCTTGGTGCATGCTTTTTGCTGATGACCTAGTGTTGGTGGGGGAGTCGCTAGAAGAGGTAAATGAGAAGTTGGAACTGTGGAGAAGGGCACTAGAGTCGAAGGGTTTACGACTAAGTAGATCCAAGACCGAGTACATGGAACTCAAGTTCGATGCCTCTACCACGCCGAGCCAAGAAGACGTCAAGATTGGAACTGAGGCCACATCGAAGAAAGAGAGCTTCAGGTACTTAGGGTCCATGGTACAGCACAACGGCGAAGTTGACGAGGATGTCAACAACCAAATTAAAGCGGGATGGCATAAGTGGAGGATGGCCTCCACGGTACTTTGTGATAGAAAGTTCCCCTTGAAGCTAAAGGGAAGATACTATAAGACGATTGTGAGGCCATCCATGACATATGGGGCGGAATGCAGGGCGATGAAACAGTAGCACACACAGAAGATGAAAGTGGCGGAGATGCAAATGTTGAGGTGGATGTGCGGACACACAAGGAAGGATAGGATCATAAACGACGTCATAAGAGGCAAATTGGGCGTAGCCCCAATTGAGGATAAATTGAGGGAGCAACGTTTGAGGTGGTTCGGACATGTTAGGAGGAGACTGGACAACCCTCCAATTAGGAGGTGCAAACATCCCCTTACTACACTAGGCAGGAGAGGAAGAGGCAGACCAAAGAAGAGATGGCTGGAGACTATCCGACAAGACCTCACCCACCTAAACCTTAGGGAGGAGATGGCCTTAGATAGGCCCCAATGGAAGGCTAGTATGGGGTTATAGATGCTCCAGTTGGAGTAGGGTAATCTAGCTTACTAGTGCTAGGCCTTGACAGCCTCCTGGCATACTTAGGTGTGTACTTGTATGCATGAGCCGCTACTTGCCCGCCTACCTGCTTACCTATGCTGTGACCTTTGTGATTTCTGCTTGGTTTTTGCTTTCCGCTTGTTGTGGCTTGCTAAGTTCGTTGTTTTGCGCGCTATGTGTCCTACCTTGCTCATGCGTTGATGATCTCCTGCTGATAGGTCATATGCGCTATGCTGCGGACAAACCTCTCAGATTGGGGGTCCTTGAAAACAGCCTCTCTTCAGGGGGTACTCTGAAGCTTGAAGGCTGCGTACATCTACCCTCCCCCGACCCTGCTTTTGCGGGAGCCCTTTGTAGGCACTGGGTTTGTTGTGGTTGTTGTTGTACTAAACATGCCTCAGGTGATTTTTCAAAAATTTAACCATTGAGTTTGATTGAAATTTCTTTTAAGCTCATAGTCTTCTGAAAACATATGTATACAAGTGATAACCAGCCCTAAATAGACTTTATCAAAATCCCTTTATCAAGGCATAACTTTAGTACGTTCAATTAGATAATTTACATTTAAAGAGAAAATTGGCGGGGAGATTTTGGGAAACTTTGGCTCAAAAATATATTTTGAAATCAAAACTTTTCATTTTATGAGCAATCTTATAAGCAACATAATATAAATAAGATTATTCAACTAAAACAATATATTAAATCATAAATCCTTAGTTTAACTGATATGACTCCTTGAATCATATGGATTATGATCTCCTCCTCTTGGACTTGGACTATTCTTCACTTTAACATGAATGATTCTTTAGTTGATCCATCATCCTTTAAGGCTTAATACCATCATTAGGTGATTTCTTTTTCTTCTTTTTTTTTTTTTTTTTGGGAGAAGTGTTGATTTTAAATGATTTTGATCTTTCAAGCTTTTTATGCGTCACTTATCACGATTAAAAATGCTCAAGTATCATAACTCTCTAGATGTTTATTCCTAATCGAAATTACAATGTTCATGATTGATGCAGCACCGACAAGAAGAAATTGGGAACATAAGGTTCAACGGCCTTCCTTTAAACTCTTATTGCTAAAACAATTAAGAAATAAAGGAGAAATAGTTAACCCTAATTCTCACACCTCGAATAGATGAAATATATAAAAAGAAATAAAACTCATGAAAATTAAATTCTAGAACCCTAGAGTTCCCTTCCTTGAATAAAAGAACTAATTGGCCTAGATTAAAAGACTAAAATTGAAAGAGATAAATGCAAAGATAAATAATAAAATCCACTAATCTAAACTAAGCTTCCTAATTGAACTACTAGTACCCATTCACCTCTATCCGCGAGTCTCTTCCATCTCACCAAGCTCGCCAACTAGCCAATACCCTATCCGCTTAATAACCCACCTTGTGTTAAGGCGCAGCTGCATCATCCTTCTCGAATCGAAGAGAATTCGCCATCAAATTCACCAATAGATTGTCCGAGTCATTCTCGCCAAAGTACGAAACACAATAGAAGTTCTTATTCTGCTCAGTAGCTGCAGTCGGTATGCATTATCAATGATTTTCTCAAGACATGTAATACATCTTACTTTTGTGCGGTTAATTTGTTGTGCTTCCATGACAAGAACCACTTTCTTGTCGAGGACGTCCATACTTGTTCACCAACTTAGAGTTGAATTACTCGTCGTTGCTTGTAATTCGCTATCTTGTACTTGGCGCTTGCCTCAAGCAGCTATGCTCGAGCCGGCTCATGTATCTCTTGAAGGTAGATGACGTCCTCCGCGTGTTCACGTGGGCGAATAACATTCAGGCCTGGTGGAAATTTTACAGGTGTATGACGGACAAAGATATAGACAATTTGGAATAGACGAAACCCTTTGCTTCTGTTTACTGAGTTGTTATAAGCCAACGCAACTTGATACAATGTTTGTTACCATCCTGCAATGTTCTCGGCAACAAGATATCGGAGAAGGTTACCCAACGGCCTTCTCATCATTTCAGCATGACCATCCGCTTTGTGGATAGTGAACAGTACAAAATACAAGAGAGGCATTTACCATCTTCGATAAAACCTTCCAGAAACAATTCACAAGGCAGACTTCCCCATTTGACCAAATGTTGGCAAGTAATCTATCTTCTTGGCGCCTAAGCTCTTCAAGCTCAGTAGGACGCATTTGGTAATGGAGCCTATCGGGTCAGACATCTCTCGACACCTGATCTACCCAGTGTTGAACGTCCCTTACCGGCAACATAGTACTCGACACCTCTCTCATTTCTCCTCCTGTTTCATCTGGCATTCCTTGCCCATTGGTACAAACACCTTCTTGTTCTCACCAACTTCCTTGGTGAGCACACTTCTAGCCTGAGGATTCAGATTTTTGGCTTTCTCCAAACTATGCGCTTCATCCTTCGTAGGAAACAAGACTATCTTTGTTCCCTCAAATACGAAGTTGTAGGTGTTCTTCCATCCAACATGGTAGCGCCCCTGTCAAATTGCTATGGTCACCTCAACAACAAATGACACGCATTCATGATAACGACATCACGCCATACTCCATCATAAGGTTACTTGGTTTCTTTTCTTTAGCCAACACAACTTGTTTGGGTTCTGATGATCCTTCGTCTTCAAACCTAGCTTCTTGGAAGCTTCCTCGGAGATAACTTTCTAATAGCTTTTGGAGTCAATGACTAGGCGGCATACCCTTTTGCCAATCGTATATGTTATCTTGAAGATGTTATTTTGAGCCAACCATCTCCTTTTGCTTCTTTAGGTGTGAAGCAAGCTCGCCTAACCACTAGTAGATGACCTTCGTCTCCTGCAACTTCCTCTTCGCCACTTGGTGCCAACTCATCTTGAGCTTCTAACTCGCCATCTTCAATATGAAGTCCCTTGATGTACAACCCCTTACCAGGTGTGTTGCCTTTCCAGCACTTGGCGATATGGTGACCTAACTCGCCACACTTGAAACAACGAGTCTTAAAACTACCCACTTAGTCTTGGTTGCTCGGAATACAGGGGTTGGCGACAACAACGTTACCTTATATTCCTGAGTTGGTTAGAAATCACACCTGACCAAGCCAACTATCCTAGGTGTTCTAAGTAGCGCTAATCTGACTTCGTTTCTATTGCTTCTCGAGTTCAAAGCTCTCTAGCTTGCTTCCAAAATGCAAAGATGTTAAACATGTTTAACACCTCCTATATCGACTCCTTCAACCCGCCAACAAACCTATCCGCTAGTTGCTTTTTCGATTCTGTCAAGTCATTCCCGGTGACCAGGGAGTACAATTGCGCCGTGTACTCCTCCACCAACCAAAAGCCTTGTCGCAAGTTTTAAAGGAATTGGTACATCACCCTGCCGCGATTGTGGGGAAGGAAGGTGCTCTGCGTATGCTTTTTCATCTTTTCCCATGTCTCAGTCTTCGATTTACCCTATCCAAACCGGCTATGCTTCGGCCACTGCCACCTGGTGATGGCCCTACCCCTCAATTAAGTAGCAACTAGAGGCATCAGCTTATGCTCTGAACCTCCTTAAACTCAAGTATTTCCTCCACCGCAGCTAACCAATCCCATAATTTCTCTAGTTATCACCCAACCGGGAGCTCCGAAATTTCAATTCGAACCTCAAATTCCCACCTCCGATCCTCTAAGCAATCGGAAGCTGCAATATTTGGTCGAGTTCTCCTCACGTTCCACCCTTGGGTTTCAACCTTTGAGAATGGATTGTAAAAGCTCTGCTCCGTTTCATCTGCTCCACCCACCTCCGATGGATTTTAAGGCTGAGTTATAGGTGCTTGGCTGGGATTCACCCCCAATTGGACCAAACATAGCTCGATTCGTAAGAATTTCTCCTCCATATTCTCAAGTCTCCTCTCGGACTGTCCCTGTTGATCTCACTCATAAACGCCACCAACGCCCGCGTACCTCTGTCAGCCACGAGCTATCTTAGAAAAACGTTTTGAGTTCTGATACTAACTGATGCAATGCAGACAAGAAGAAAATGAGAAGGGAAGGTTCAACGGCCTTCCTTTAAACTCTTATTGCTAGGGTTAACCATTTCGCCTTTGCTTCTTAATTGTTTTTTGCAATAGAAGTTAAAAGGAAGGTCGTTAAACCTTCCATTCCCAATTTCTTCTTGTTTGCACTACATCAATGATTTTTACGACCAACATGGTTCAAGGATGAATCCTCGTTATTGCTTTCTCAGAAAAGGGATGGTTATGAAAACATTTAAAAACTACACTGAATTTAAAAGGGTTTTTTTAACAAATATGTATGGATATTCATTAACGATAAACATTTTTCAATAATTATCCGTGTTCATATATATTTTTTGTTGGTGTAAACTCCCAAAAGTACCGGGAACTGGGTAACCAAACATTGTTGGATCAAACACTTGCAATTCGCAAGTAACGGGTATCCAAACGATCTACAGGTTTTGAAGCATGATGTTACTTTCCTTAAGACTTAATTTAGCATATGAAATAGTATCGGGGATACAACGATAACCTAATGTCAATAGAGTGAGCGTATGTAAAGGGAGATAAGGAGAGATGTATGAGAATGACATTTTTCAAGAACAATGAACAAGTTCTTTCAAATCAATTGATTCATTCATTATTAAAGACATTAGGGGAATATATATATATATATATATATATATAAGACTTTGTGAAAGAAGACGTCTCAAATTATGCCTCAAAGAAAAGGCGTGAAAGGCCTAGTTAATGTGCGAAAATTCGACGAAAATTGCACCTGTGTATCGGCACACAGTTCTACAGAGATGGTTATGTTGATCTTTGCATCGACACACGGGCCGTGTGTGTCGAAACATACCTCTGCAACCCTGTTCTGTAAGAATGTGTGTCGACATACCAGCCCTGTGTGTCGACACCCATCCCAACACACATCGAACAAACTTTGGGACCAACTTTAAACACTGTATTCACAATTCTTATAGCATTATTTTGAAAATACATCAACATTTTTAACAAAGAAAATAGGTAGCTATAAAGAAATTACTCATTGTTTATATCACCATACTCAAAGCCTTGGCTTCTTTCATGCAAAACGGAAGCCTAGCTGAAGGAAGAAGACGATGAAAGAAAACGAAAAACCAGTATAGATTCTAGAGAGAGAGAGAGAGGAGCAAAGCCAACAAGGAAAGCCTTGTAGTGAATTGAATAACCTTTTTTTGACACTAAGTGAATTGAATTATCTAGAAGAAGGGAGTCCAGGCCAACTTATATACAAGTGGGCTACCAACTAAAGACTATAGGCCCAATGGATCACATGGGCCAAATGATTAAAAAATGTCTTAACAATACCTAACAATAAAGGATATGCTGTAAATATTGGATGTTGTTTGAGTATACTTTTTATGGTTAATATTAGATATCATCAAAAATCTAGAAAATTGAAAATTATAGAAAAGACTTTTATATACTTATACATATATGTTGTATCCTAATTGGAACCCACATATCCTAGACCATGCTTTAAAATAAATTTAGGGATAAAATTGAGCTTAAAATGAACTTAAATTAAAATTAGGATTATTACAAATGTCAAAACGCAACATTTGGATATTGCCTAAGACTCAAAATGCATCACCTAAGTCTCAGTGTAAATAATGGACAAACTGTAAATACGAGCAAAATGGTGGGCTATTCTGTTCCGCAATTGAAACTTTGGGCAATTTGGACAAATACAGTGTTGCCTCTGCCTAGTTGTACTATTTACTTGACCTGACGACTTCCCTCTGCCCTAACAATTTGGTTTACCCATTTTTCGCGTGACACGTGTCATTCATCCAACAATCCTTTGAGGACATGTTTCTCCTCCTCCATGCGCGGATTTGTGTTGCTTTGGGAGTGTTCTAGCCGTTTGTTGCTATCGTTATCAACGGTTGAGATTGGGTCTTGGCATTTGATGCAGATTCAAGCGGCTTAGGTATATAAGGGGTGACGTTAGAGGATTACTATATGATTATTCATTTTTTTTAACCTATTCCCTCTGATTTTCTCAGTTTCCCCTTCTCCCATGTTGCTTTCCCTCAAAACCCTAACCCTAAGTTCTCTCTAATCTCTATCCATGGTGGAATCAAGCATCTGGTGAGAAGATCGTTGTTACTTAGGATTAGATCTTAGGTTTCTTCCTTGGATACCTTATGTATGAGTCTGTAATTTGAGTTTTGCATATGTACTTTGGCATGTAATTGTAGTAATCGATGACATAGTAGAAGATCTCTCTAAAAATGGAGAGCCTAGGACTCAAAGCATCTTTTTTGGGGTCTAAACCTCATAAAAGTCCTAGTGTACTATTCTTTAGTTGTTCTTACTTGAGATCTCAAGTCTGTATTCGACTTTTTGTTTGCTTCAACTTGTAAATTGTTTAACAAAGCCATTTCAACATAAATAATGCCAACAAGTAGTGTCAGAGCCATTGTTAGTGTTAACGATCAAGAACTGGATTTTGCTAAACACGACATAAAAAAGTTTAAAGGTAGGAATGACTTTGAGTTGTGAAAAGTCAAAGTCAAGGCGCTTCTAATGTTGATTTGGGCGAGAAAGAGAAGCCATAGGGGTTTACAAACAAGGAGAAGGTACAAATTGAGCATCTGGCATATAGTAACCTCTTACTTTGTCTTAATAACACTGTTCGGTCTAAAGTTCATACTTAAACTACATGTTCTAATGTGTGGCTAAGTTAGAAAAACATTATGCCACTAAGTCCTTAGCTAACCGGGTATTAAATATGGAAAGATTCTACACTTTTAGAATGAATGAAAACAGATCTCTAGAGGACAATCTTGATGACTTTCATTGGGTTTTCAACGATTTAATGAACTTAAAAGCTGAGATTCCTAATGAGGTTCAGTCAATGATACTTTTAGGTTCTTTACCTAAATACTTAAGAGCGTTGAAAGATATCCTAATGTATGGACATAAACCATATCCCTAAATGAAGTTGAAGATTCCCTAAGGTAAAAAATAGTAGAATTTAAAGGGGACGATGAGTACCCTGGTAACATTAACAATAATGGGGAACATGTAATATTAAGAGGCAGAACTAAGATAAGGGATTATAATAATAATAACAACAAGAAAAGAGGTGAAAGTTAGAAAAAATCTCAATCTTGGGGTAACAAGGAAATATCTAATGTTAAGTGCTATGAATTTCGCAAGGTGGGTCACATAAAAAGATATTGTCTTGATAAGAACAACAAGAACCAAACCACTATGGATAATACTATGTCATCTTATTGTTATGAGCATGGTGATGTACTTGTTGCATCATCTAAGATTACTATGCATCAATGGGTGTTAGACTCTAGCTATAGCTTTAACATGTCATCTAACAGATCATAATTAATTGATTATAAGACTGCGAATGAGGGAAAGGTCTTGTTGGGGAACAACCATTGCTGTAGGGTTGTAAGTGTTGGTACAGTCAGGATTAGAATGTCAAATGGTACTGACTTTGTCTTAGAAGGAGTAAGGCATGTCCCTTAGTTAAAAAGAAACCTTATATCCAGGGACAACTTGAACTTAGTGGTTTAACCTTAAAGGCATGTAAGGGTGAGATAAATATCTTGAGAGGAGTCCTAGTAGTCTTTTAGGGTGTGTTTAAGAATGGTTTATATGTCCTTAGATGGGAGGTGGTTTTATGGAAAGGGCAACACTGCCAAGAAAGGCAAACCTGACTCTACTAACCTAGGAGGTTGGGTCATATATAAGAGAGGGAACTCCTAGAGCTGAACAAATAAGGGGTGTTTGGGTC
This sequence comes from Simmondsia chinensis, assembly GCA_018398585.1. Lineage (NCBI taxonomy): Eukaryota > Viridiplantae > Streptophyta > Magnoliopsida > Caryophyllales > Simmondsiaceae > Simmondsia > Simmondsia chinensis. The sequence goes on from JAGTTD010000013.1 coordinate 14,416,953, forward strand.
TAATAGTTGTGTCTAAGTTGGACTTATGTGATCATTGCATCTATGGTAAGCATCATAGGCTTGCATTCCCTACTAGTTTACATACTATTGCTGGCATTATTGATTTTGTGCACTCTGATCTTTGGGGACCCTCAAGAGTAGCCAAAATGGGTGGGGCATATTATTTCTTAGCTATTGTTGATGATTTTTCATGTAAAGTTTGAACTTTCTTGTCGAAAAACAAGAATGATGCATTTGAAATGTTTGTCAAATGGAAAAACTTAACTAAAAATCAAACAGGAAAGGAAGTTAAAGGGTTAAGAATGATAATGGCCTAGAGTTTGTGAATTGTGAGTTTGATACATTGTATGAGGAGCACGGAACTAAAAGACACAACACTGTAAGAAAAACTCCACAACAGAATGATGTGGCTGAAAAAATGAACACAACTTTGCTAGATCATGTAAGATGCATGCTGCTTTCTTCTGGCTTAAACGAAGAATTGTGGGATGAAGCTGTTAACCCAACTTCCTATCTGATTAACAGATCACCTAACTCTGCTTTAGACACGAAAACTCTTGAGCCTGTATGGGCTGGCAGACTAGTTAACTATGAAAGCTTACATGTTTTTTACTGTTCAGCTTTTGCCCACCAAAATGAGGGTAAGTTGGAACCTAGAGCCATTAAGGGATTCTTCCTAGGTTATCCCTCAGGTGTTAAAGTGTATAGGTTATGGGTTAAGTATGGCAATAGAACCATAACTATAATAAGTAGGGATGTAACATTTAATGAAGATGAAACGCCCTCTCTTAAACAAGAATTAGATAATGGTTCTAAGAACTTTAGGAAATTTGATTCTGAAGTTTATGAATTTAAGATTAATCCATCTAACCCAATTTACCTTAGAACTAGAACTGAAACAGAAAATGAGGAATTGACCAAACATTGACTGTACCAAAATAGAACAAACCTGATAGGATGGACCGAAACCAAGTAGAGCCAATTCAGAACCTTAAAAAATATCAATTGGCTATAGGTAGGGTTAAAAGGGAAATTAGGACCTAAATAGGTATAGTTATGCCAATTGCATTGCCTATGCCCTAAACACTGCCCTAGAGTATGTTGAGTCTGAACTTTTGACTTATAAGAGGCCATTAGCAGCTCATGTTCAGCAGAGTGGCTGAATGCCACGGTCTTTGAAAGAACCTGACTTGGACCCTTATTCCAAGGTCTCAAGGTAGGAAATTGGTTGGTTGTAAGTGGATATTCAAAGTTAAGGAACCTGAGACACAAGAGGGATTGCCTAGGTTCAAGGCTAGATTAGTAGCCAAAGGTTTTATACAAAAGGAAGGGGTTGATTCTGCTAAAATATTTTCAAAAGTTGTGAAACATACCATTATCAGAATCCTAATGAGTTTAACAACAAAATTTGATCAGTTTTAGAGCAAATGAATGTCACTACTGTGTTTTCACATGGTGAGCTTCAGGAGGAAATCCTCTTGGCTCAACCGGAAGATTTTGAAGAACATGCGTGCTTGCTGAAAAACGCTCTCTATGGACTAAAACAATCTCCTAGACAGTGGTATACGCATTTTGACTCTTTCATGATAGATAACGGTTTTACTAGATTTATACATGATACCTATTTTTACTTTTAAAGTGCTAATTAAGATTATGCCCTATATTTGTTAATATATGTAGATGATATGCTCCAAGCTAGCAGATCAAAAGATGAGATTAATCATCTAAAGCAAAGATTAAATGAGTCTTTTGATATGAAAGCTTTGGGCAAGGCCAAAAGAATATTAGGCATGGATAAAATCAAAAATAGAGAGTTAGAAATATATATCTCTTATCTCAAGAATTGGAAATATTTCAAAAAATCCCCTAAAATTGGCTAGAGCAGAGCAGCGGAAACACATTTAAAACACTGAGTTTTAAATCTAAAGGCTTGATCTAATTAAATTACTTAATTAAATGTAGATCTTACTTTAATAAGTTTATAATATGACAAACGAAAAATATCAAATAAAAACAAGTACAAACATAGTATGTAGAAAATAATTTAAAGGAAAAATATGAAAGTAAAACTTTAAAGGACATACCTAGAGCGCAAATCCTATTCTAAAGGTGAAGATCTAAATCTGGAAGAAGAAGATCTTAACACCTTAATGTCTTCTCCACAATGACCTCCTAGCACCATGAGTGTGGGCAAAAAAAATTTCAAAACAAAATTTTTTCTTTTAAACTTTTTGAAAAATAATTTTTCAAAAATATTATGCTAAACTTTAAATTATAAAACCCAAATTATTAATCTTGGGTTTTCTTTTCACGTAGGGGTATCCCTTTCTATTTCTCACACACGAAAAGAGAAAAACTGTACACATAAACACACACACACACATAAATTTCAAGTTAAAAGGCCGCAAATCTTCATCAATTAAGACACGTGTCAGAATGTCGCTGGTGGAACAGCTGGCCATTGACGCAGGCTTGAATGCATCATTAACGGGGGAGGGCGCATGCACTCACGTGCTCGCATATTGCCCCTTGAGGCTGCACTACGCATGTGTGTTGGAATCAGCCCTTAAGGGGCAGACCCATCATGTTCGCACAGCCCATCCTCCTTTTTTACTTTTTTTCTATTTTTTTTGAAACACAATATTATTTCTCGTATTTATATATTCATCTCATTAATTTTTGTTAAGTATAAAAATTTATTTATCTCATAAATAAATAGTTCATCTCATAAATTATTTTTAATTATTTTTCAAACGGTGCTTAAGTTGAGGCTTACAAAGAGAGCTCAGGGACAATTTAATTCTAGCTGTAAATGGGTCAAATCTAATCGTCAATTCTTGATGACATTTATTACCTTTTAACAACACTAATGCCACTAAATAAATGTTGCACTCTAAAATCGAATATATTCACTCAAAAATTCTCAAATAACTTTTATTATGGCAATTAATCTCTCTATTAAATATCCATGAGAAAAACAAATAACTTTGCCTGCTATCATTATTTTACTCACCTTTTTTACCTTAGTTACCAAGTCACCTTTCTCGAACATGTTTATATGTTTGTGAATCAACTAAGGTGACATCTTTATCACTTAAGAGACTATAGATTCCTAGAAAATACATGCTCCAGCTACACTTCATGCCACCTAATGCACGTAAGATTTCAATCGCATATTTTCACGTAATCCTTTTAGCACATCAAAGCAACAAATATTCCATGCACGAGTTCATACCCTTTTCTGGATTTAGGGTTGCCGTCTTATTTCTGATAGCAGTTAAAAGATAAATAATTCAGGTGGTCCAACTCAATATTCCAATCATATAGACACCACCAATATAGCACTTGTGAATCCATATCCACATGACCAAGACAAGTCATCTAAAGCATCATATTATATTCTTATCAGACAAGTTGTCCAAACTTATCACCAACTACAAACATACTTTGACAACATTTCCCTAATTTGGTTTAAGTCTATATGTGGCTCAATCTTATTGACCACTTAAACCAAACTTGACATGTCATCTTGGACTATCTCCATCCCATAAAACGTTTTAGAAAACAATCACACTTATATTTGACTCGTAAAACATAATCAGACAACAAATAATAAATAATTTTATTTAATTAATATTTAAAAAAATGATAATTGGGTTTTTCAGGACACCGATTCTAACAATCTCTCACTTGTCCTAAACTCAGTTAGCCTTACATTGTATAACTATCCCCTAGAGATCTGGCAACTCATTGACTATAAACTTTTTCAATACCGATCTCTTGTGTCATTCTTTTGCTCACAAGCTGTGATCTATTTGGATCCTTTTGAGTCAGCTAGTCTACTTTACACTTAATGAGTTGTCTAGTACCATATTTCCATGGTGAACTAAGCAATACAAGACTGCTTCACGCTTCACCATCTAATGACTCCAACTTATGGGATAAACTTTAATTTTGACATCAAAAATCTAAAATCCTATTTAAAACAAACTATCCATGATAAACTCAACATCCTTTCTTTGAATCTCACTAAAGCTTGATCCTAAGAACATAGTTGGCTTATCTTAGGTCTTTCATTTTTAAATGACCGGACAACAAAACCTTAACAACTCATACCGACTTTATACCGCTCTTATTGAGTAGAATCCCATCTATATACATCACTTAGAAAGTCACTACTTTTTAATCATGTCACTCGTACACTCATGGTTCACTAAGCATTGATTGAAATCCATATGATTTGAAGGACGTCATCGAGTCCACTATTCAATGAACAAAATGCTTATTTAAGTCTACAAATAGATTTCCTCTATTTGCATACTATCTCCTGACTCTTGGCAACAAACTTATCGGGTTGTGTTATATACATATCACAAGGATGACCATTCAGAAAACGTCGTCTTAACTTCCATTTTCCTTATCTCATCATAATGAGATATAATAAATAAGAGCATCCTTATGGACTTAAGCGTAGCATTTGGCTAGAAGGTCTGATCAAAGACGATTCCTTCCTTGAGGGTATAACTCACTGCCATCAATCTAGTCTTGAGGTCTCAACCTTCTCGTCCACTTAACTCTTTATTCTTGTAGATCCATTCAGATCTAATCTAATGGACTTAATATTTTTCAATGCTTCTAAAAGTACCAAGACTTAGTCCGAGTACATCTGTTCTAACTTATATTTCATTCCCCCTACCTTTTCGTCTGCATCATTATTCTTAAGAACTTCATTGTACTATAAAGGACATGATTCAATATCGTATCCTATATGGAAGCCGACATGTATCTATTAGGTATCCTAGCAATCCTCCCATTACACCATGGCTCTTATATACTAAGTGCAACATTAACATTGGCTGAGGATGTACAAATACATTAGCCAAATACTTAGTTGTATCATACTGCTAAGATACAATATCTCATATTGTCATTTTATCTTACACAAGCAAACTACTTGACTTTTAGGGTTAATAAAAATCCTCTTACATAACAAATGTTTTCATATGCAGACATGATTCATCTATCAAATAAATTTTATCATATTCAATAAAATAGTATTGACATTTTCTATAATACTTTGCAGTGAAGAAAAATAAGAATTCTCCTAAAATCACCACTTCGATCTAATCAAAGTTGCTTGATATAATTACCTAACTGATCCTAACTTTAGTCTTTAATTCTTTGAACTTTTCAAGAGATTCAAGACTTTAGCATTGACAGGAATATACGTATATCAACTTACTGAATAGTCATTCATAAACTTTTATGAAATACTCATGGTTTCCAGTTGCTTGAACATTCATTAGTCCATAAACACTTTTTGAACAAGTTCTAGCAACTTAGTGACTCTATTGCCTTTATTATTAAAGGCTCTTTCAGTCACATTCATTCAAACATGATTCACATTTGGTTATCATTTTAAAACTTAAAGATCCCATAATACCGTATCAAACCAGTCTTTGAATCATATTAGATTGATGTGAACTAAGATCAAGTGCCACTAACGACTATATGGCCTTCAGAAAATTCTTCTTTTATATGGTTACACAATCTAACTTGTATTAGATGAATAAATTGCCGTTAATGTAGTTTTGATTAAAATTAGTTAACTATCTACCAATATACCTTTTTAAATAAACACTTTATTTACTTAAATATTAGTCTTTTTTTTTTTTTAGAAAAACATCTGAAAAACCATTTTAAAACAAATACAAAATAGAAATCAAATTTCTTATAAAGAAACCGGTACATTAAGATACAACAACAACAACAGGCTCAGTGCCTCAAAGGCTCCCGTTTGTGCAGGGTCTGGGAGGGGTAGTATGAGCATGCAAGGGCCTATATGGCATGGATGAATGCCATAGAGATCATGCAAGGCATGTAAGTCATGTAAGTATGTGAACATGTAGCATATGAGCAGACAATCATGTAAGCATGTAAGCAAGTGCGCATGGTGCATTAGTAGCTATAGCTAGAGGTAAAAAGCAAACAAGCAAGTAATGGGAAGACCTAACATGTGTGACAATGCAAACACATAGAAGTAGTAGCGCATCTAGGAGGGGAGGGGGGAGAGAGAGAGAGAGAGAGAGAGAGAGTGGCTAAGACAACCGTAGCTAAGACAATTTCTTTTAAATACAATGCAAACCGGTACATTAAGATAATTATTCCAAATCAAAACTACATTCCTTGATTTGAACTACTATCTCTTAGTGCCCCTATTGGCAACAACCATAGCTAAGACAATTTCTTTTAAATAGAAATTTCTATAACTTTTGTGAAAGAGACAAACTATTGTGACTTATGCTTAGTTTACCCTTTAGAGGTTCTTAATTCCTTAATATAGATGCTTACAATAGACAGACTCTTCTCTTAGTTCTCATGACATCTTCTCTCTCAAATTTAGCTTCATCATTTCAGACCATGAGTAATCTCCATTACTCAATATATCCACTCTAAACCGATTAAAGAAACCTTGATCAGCCAGTTAGGATCATATCCTATTGAGATTAGCTATCAATATTTGCATTAAGAATTCTTATTCAATTAAATAAGCTATCATCATAATGGCAGGCTCTTGAACTAAGCCTCCCTAACACATTCTTGTGTCTATCATCTTTCTAGTTAGTTGTTCTCATGCTACCAGTTCAACTCACTAAACACTTCTTTCAAATATCTGAGCATCTCTGCTATAGTTACCTTTTCCAGTATCTAATACTAAAATAGATTCAACGCATGAAGTTCGAATCTTGTAATTGACTAACTTATTAGTCTAGCCTAACATTCTAAACGTTCTTTCAACTTAGTAGATATTTTAGCAATAAACTTGAGAACATTGAGCATCTATTAGTGCTCCATATGTACCAAAACATATTATAGTTTTGTGAGCAGAACAGAATAGGCAAGTAACATATATTAGTATTAATTGTAATACAAAAAATATAACAACCAGTCTGAAACTAAAACTGTAAACAAATCATATAACATATATGATTACTTTTCTTACATTTAGCAAATAATTAAACCATGGAGTCACAATCTGACACTTGCATGTATGCCATGGTGACCTAACCAAACTGCCCAACACTCCCTGTCGGTGTGGTTGAATTGAGATATCAGAAGGGTAAGAACATTTCTCAATAAATATGTCTTCTTGTATGCTCTTATTAAATATATTTAATACACCACAGTTCCCTCAGCCTCTAAGGTCATACGACATAGCTCATCGAGAAGGCTAACGTAGTATCCTAGTCAAGTGTACACCACCACCTACACATCCATACAAGTCCACAAAGTACTCTGCTGCGACATAGTCGCACCATTTTCCTACACTTCAGTCTATCTCTAAATGGTCTAACCTTGTACTATGCAAATGAACGCCTTGCTCAAGGTGTAGCACCCAGCTACTATACTTCTAGACCGGTAACGGAGGCTATGTGCATTCATTTAGAAGCTTGCTCCCACTTGATGTTTTGATTCTAATGAACCTTTTAATTAAATTTTAGAATATTAACAAAATATGGAATCCACCACCATTCTCTGTGTATGCAACAATGACCAAACTAATACTCTCGTTACTCCCCTAGGAGCGGGGTCACATCGAGTTATCAATAAGGTGAAAACTATTCTTAACTAATATGTTTCCTAAACGTAATTAACTCATTGTTTCTACCTTAGCCTGTAAGATAATATTGCAATGCTCCCTAGGAAACTAACATATTATCCTAGTCAAGTATATACCATTGCCTAGATATTAGGAAGTCGACAAGATAGTCCACAGTAGCGTGGTCGCATATGTTTTCCAGTACCTCTATCTATGCTAAAGAAGTCCAACATTGTATTCTGTAAACAAACGCCCTCCTCAGGAAGTAGCACCTATCCACTATACTATTAAACTTGCAATGGAGGTCGTGAGAATTCAACTCCTGAACCTCACTCCCACTTTAAGTTTTAAATGGTAGATCTTTCTTTTATGTTTGACAATCTCATAATCATTATTATAATCATATTCTAAAATTTTTTTAACCTATTAAACAATATCCTAATCATATTAGGTTCATTTAATTATCAAACCTATGTAATCTAATCTCATTAGATATTTCATGAAAATTTTCTTTCCAAATAATTTAACTATTGAATTTTGAATCTTATTAGACTTATTTGAAAAATTCTCCCACTTGATGAAATCAAATATTTCATGAACTTGGCTTATTTAAATGGCCTTCAAATTTTATTCATATAAATCATAATTTAAATCACTGAAATAATGTTAAATATATAGATTAAAAAAAACATTGTCAAATATGTGAATAAAATTTAATAAATACCATGTTATCAAACTATTTGAATAAATCACTTAAGCCATTAGAAGGTTAAAATAATTAAAGATTTTTCTAAACACAATTAGAAATTGCTTATCTTATAATCCTTGTTAGAATCTCATCCTAATAAATTTTATTTATTTCAAAAAAAAAAAAGTTTATTTGACCTGTGAGGGCTGATGTTAGCTTTGACCTCGCTAAAGTAAGCGCATCAAATTATTCTTTTTTATTTTAAATAAATAATTAATTCATTTCTAATCTCATTAGAATAAAATAAATCCAAATATCTAATCATATTAGATATTCAACGTTGGATTGCTTTAAATTATTCAACAATTGAATAATTTTATATTTTGCTCTAAATCTAATCATATAAGATTTTCATCAAAAAAAAAAAAAGGCATATACTTAAATCCTTTCAACAAAATTGAATTTCTAATCTCATTAGCTATGATTTAGAAAAATATAGTCCTACTATTTAGAATAAAAAACTTATATAAATTTTGAACAATATAAAGTTTACATAAATATTTAATCTTGTTATTGAACTATTTAACAATGATATTTAGGATTGCCTTTTCTTTTAATGAAATTCTCAATTTCATGTTTTCGAAATTCTACACACTTCTATTTTATTAAACCTAATATTTTCTTAATGTCCATTATGAATGTATTCAGAGTTGGCTCTGAAACCAATTTTTGGAAATATTTCAACAAATTCCCTAAAGTTGGCTAGAGTGATGCAGTGGAAACAATTTTAAAATATTGAATTTTTAAATCTAAGGGTTTGATCTAATTAAACTATTTAATTAAATATAGATCTTACTTTAATATGTTCATAATATGACAAACGAAAATATCAAATAAACACAATATTAGAATATGTCTCAAATTCCTTGGTATCGCTGCAGAGGGTACGCCGATCGATCGTGAGGATTAGCCGATCGGTCGAGAAGTTCGTAGAAGCATAGTGCATCCAGTACAATCCTCGATTGATCGGGACTCCAATTTCTCATAAGTATAAATATGCAGCCAAGGTTACATATGCTAGTATCTAAAATCAAAGTGAGCGCCGCCATACAATTAGGAGGAAAGAGAGAGAGAGAAGTGATTTGTAATTCTTCTACTATTTCTCATTCAATAAAGTTCTTCATCTCCGCCCGTAATTTTTTCCCCTCTCGATTGAAGATGAGTTTCCACGTAAATTGTTGTATTCATCTTTTGCTCTTTTTTCTTTCTTAATTTGCTTCTCGTATTTGTTATAATATTTGAATCGAATCCAATTCTGGGTGTTGTTTTCTCCACAAATTGGTATCAGAGCCCTGTTATTTCGATTTTGTACTATGACGTCTGCAGTTAAATCTGAAGTTGATAAGTTCGAAGGTCAAGGGAGTTTCCGTTTGTGGCAAGTCCGCGTTAAGGGCCTCTTGACTCAGAACGGCTTGAAGAAATCTGTTAAGATTCAAGATTACTCTTGGATCTTAACCTAGGTTGAGATAGTGAGAGTATGAGATGAGGAGAGAATTTAGAGTTTAGATGAGATAAGAAGTGAAAGGGAGATGAGAAGTAGAGAGAGATATCAATTTGTAATTCATCAAAATTATGAGCTCTTCAAGAGAGGCTCTACATATTTATACTACTAATCCTTAGGATGGCTTAAGACTAATAATATCTAGAGATACAATGATCCTAGACACAAGGATTAACCAACTCAACCAACAACTAACTAACTAGCTGCAACTATTGACCGGCATTGACCACTAGCTTGACCACCGCAGCTAACAAACTCTAGGCTTCACTTATTACATGACTTAACAAGGGACTTATGCAAATAATTACATCAAGACTTATTCTAATTACAAAATCCACACGCTAATACAACTCAATCAGCTATATTCAACACCCTATTACATTTATACTCTATTTCATATGCCCCCAATTATGAGAACCATAACATTACTTCCTCCTTTGAAAGATTCTTGTCCCCAAGAATCAAGAAAAGAGTTGGAGTTTGAAGAACAAGTTCCACAATAGGAAACATGAACTGACCGTGAAGCAAATTTGCTGTAGAGTACTTGAATGAACGGCGGAAGAAGATTTCTGCCCAAAAAACGCAGCTCCTGAGGACCAAAACTGCATTAAACCATCTGAAATCAAACCAAATCTCACTGACAGTATGCAGATAATGCTGCACATCAAATTCTAATTGTTGTTTCAGCCCCCAAATCTGCATAAGAATATAGGAACTTCTGAATGCTGCTGAAAATTTTGCTTCCAAGCGGTAATGGATGACTAGGAACCTCTAGAGGCCTTCCAAACTCAAACCAATTGAACAGAGCAACAAAACACACTTTCTAATTACAGCTAACGCAACTCAGCAATACAAATTTTATTATGAGCTTAAGTGGTCTCCACCAAGCTGAGTCTTCAATAAACCCCATTGAAATCCAAAGGAATGAGGTCACCAATTGAATTCTCATAGCATCCCAAACGACAATGCCCCTGCTGCAGCTCAAGGTTTTTAGATTGTGCACCAATTTCTCAGCCCCTGTTTGATTCTTCCTTAAGCTTTTACATTCAATTGTATGGCTACAACTAAAACGATGCAAATTGCCCAAACCTCCAAAATTTTCCAGCCACCCAACTTGTCCTAACTCAATCAACTTTGGATTCCTAACAACCATCTCAAACATGAATAACAAATATAACAAGTGGAGACACCAAAAGAACTCTCGAACAGGTGTAAACTTCTTCAAATTTAGAATTGATATGCCCCAAACTTCCTTGCTGATGTTCACTCTAATTACGGCTGGAGTTATCCTCGATGTTGCACTGATCTTTTCCATCCAAACATTAAGAAGATATTGAAGCTTGTGCATATGATTTTTCCATTCGGAACAACCACAACAGGTCACCCCAAACACATTCCAATTGGCGTTGCTAACGCTACAACTCACAAATTCCAGCCTGTTCTCAAGACTCTCCTAGATCCCATGCTCATCCAGCCACTAAATTTGCCTCAAATGATCAAGCTTTGCTTTCTTATCAATGAGCTTAAGTATGAACACGAAGTACATTAGCATAAGGAACCAATGGAACATCTGAACAGCTGTGCATAATTCAGGAGCAAGGGCTGATCCATTCTTAACTCTGCTGTTGATGTATATACTGCCTCTACCACCTGATATATTAAGCTGCAGCAGTGTTACACTACAGACCTCAGTGTTCGAATTCAGGACTTGTCTCAAGTTCTCAGCAGCTGTTATGCCTCTCATGTTTCCATACTCAATCCACAACCCAATTGCTATCTTCTGCATCACTACTTGGCTATGCTTACTATCTTTAGTTGCAAAAAAGAAGCTCACAACACCATTAGATCCTCTCTGAACTGCTTCTACTTCTGCAACAACCCAACTTGAGAGATCTTGTTTGAATGGCTTAATTTCAGCTACTGAATTTGCTCCAGTCCGCAAGTACTACATCTCCACTTTAAATTCAGGAGGCCTCACATTTGGATGCACTATTGGAGCATGTTCTTTGCCCATAGCGTGATTATTACACAGCCTTAGTTTGGAGCTCAATACACTTGCCTAATTAATGTCCAGCACTGTCATCCCAACCCAAATGCAGGAACCAGATTCCACCCAAGCATCAGGGGGTCTTCTAATATCAAACATAACCCAATGACCTTTAATTCTACTGGATCTTAGCTGAACAAACCTAATTTTTAGATCAGTACCCAATTTGTGAACTTCTAACATGATAAGAACTCTTCCAGAAATCAAACTTGGCCTAAATTGAACTCGGGAAATGATTTTAGCAGCTTGCTTGAACCTTTCCTCCAACTCGGCCTCATGTTTCAGCTTGTTATAATCATGATCTACCTTCCCTGGATTAGGAGGAAGCTTGTCACAACTACTTGCACTTGGATAGGTCACAACTCCACTCAAATAAGGAAGCAAACCAACCCGATCTTGCAAAACATCCAACTGAAAGTGTGCTTTAGCTCGCTTAAGTGTACACCTTTCTTCACCCAGCTTAGGAGGAGGCTTTATACTCATGTTTGCACTTAGATATACCTTCTCGTCACCCAAAAGCACACCTTGTTCTGCATAAGATAATACCACAGCGGCAACAATTGATTTCCCAATAGAATGTGATTGTTCAGCAGTGAAGATGCTACAATTCTGACCCAAAATATGATCGTTAGTATCTCACACATTCTGATTCTGCATACCAACTTGCCATGGTGAAGTACTTAACAGATTTGGTGATGTATTCATTGATACTACAGCAGTAACATCAACCTCCCCAGTTAAAATCAAAGGTTCTGTTATATTCGCTCCTTGTATACCAGCATATACATCGATAAAATCAGCAGCTTGAGTTAGTTCTTTTTTGCCTAACTTCTTCCCGTGGACCATCCCGATGTCCCCTTACTTGATTTGGACTCAATTACAGCAACTACCAGTAGTTCAGTGTTCTGTTCTTGCAAACTCATAAGCTCTTTAGGCTGACACAACCTCACGCTTCAATTTATGCTTTGTAATCTTCTTTTTACCCCAAAAATATTTCAACGCTTCGTTTAGATGGTTCCTCTTCACTTTACTCTTTGCTTTCTTTATCATTCCTTTGACATATGAATCGTATTCCCATTCCAGAAACATATCTTGCTGTACCTTAACATCTACAAGATACTCTAACTCTAGCAAAGAGTCTTCATAATGACCAACTTGTTCAAACTTAGGTTCCTCTAACTTGTGTTCATCAATATCGGCCTTATCGTGGTCGAATTCACCTTCAACGGCAACGGATTCCACTCCAACTTTCTCTTTTTGCTCAACATTGAGCTCTTGTTGTATAACTCTATCCATTAGCTTCGAAGGCTCATTTGCATCTAGAACACCAGTACAATCTTGATTGATGTTTGCAAACTGATGAGCTGAATACTGCCGATTCAAAATTCGCTGCCGCCCTTCGCCCCATGCCAGTTTCATTTTCTGCCAAAACTCCTCGCGTTCTTGTCTCAATTCTTGCTTCATTTTCTCCCAAGGATCACTCATCACATATTGACAAGAGCAATCATCAACCATTCCAACCATATTTGCAATGAACAACAATGCTTCGATCTGGAACAACTCAGTTAGTAGAAATTCAAGTTCGAAAATCGCAGAAGAGTGAGACTTGTTTCGCAACTCTTCAACAGCATATTGCTTAATGAAGTTCTACTCCTTCGTTTCCACAAAACAATCCCCTGCTATCGGTTCCACAATCGCCACAGAGTACAAACCCTAATATGCAGATTTTCGCACACAGAGAACTCGAACCAAATCCTAACTGAGATGCTTCTTGAGTAACGGACTTACAATTCTGAATTAGGCTCGACTCTAGACTGCAATCAAGTCCTAAACACAATACTCACAGCAATCTTCAAGAACGAAATCAGATTTCACACTTTCGGTTCTCAGTTCAATGTCAGATTCGCGTCTAAGCAAATCTCAACTCAATAACATATAATTCTTAAGAATCAACTGAATTCTCACCACTTCTATGCTTATTAACACGAATTATATCACAAATCAGCAACAAAGGCAGATTCTAATTGAATTGTAACTTGAAGTTCAGAAACAGTTACCTCAACCTCACTTACTGAATTGTAGAATCTGAATTAACCACAATTTAGCTTGTTTCCGATCTTTTGATTATGATTAAGCGTAATGTTGATCCAATAGCTCACTTAAGCTTTGTCCAACAGATCAAGTGAATATTTGATCAATTTTGACTATGCTTCAGCACTCAACTTCAGCAGCTAATGCGTGATCAATTCTACTGAATTCAATCTAAATCAGCTTTGATGTTGAATGTAAACAACAAATACTACTCAATTAAACTTTCTTCAATGTAACTCAATCCGATTTATCCCAACCGAAAGCAACTCCCAGGCACGTGCAGATCAACAATGCATATGACAGTACACAAACTCTTGAAGTTCAGAATTCAGAATTGAATTCTTGATCACATAAAACTGAACTAAATCAGTATCAAACTGTTTTTGTTGATTAATTGCAACACAATCAATTAGCTTTTGTAGTTTTTTTTTTTTTGATTTAGAGCTTGATTCGGAAGCCAAATCAAGGCTCTGATACTAATTGTTAAGATTCAAGATTACTCTTGGATCTTAACCTAGGTTGAGATAGTGAGAGTATAAGATGAGGAGAGAATTTAGAGTTTAGATGAGATAAGAAGTGAAAGGGAGATGAGAAGTAGAGAAAGATATCAAAAGATATCAATTTGTAATTCTTCAAAATTATGAGCTCTTTAAGAGAGGCTCTACATATTTATACTACTAATCCTTAGGATGGCTTAAGACTAAAAATATCTAGAGATACAATGATCCTAGACACAAGGACTAACTTACTCAACCAACAACAAACTAACTAACTGCCACTATTGACCGGCATTGACCACTAGCTTGACCACCGCAGCTAACAAACTCTAGACTTCACTTATTACATGACTTAACAAGGGACTTATGGAACTAATTAAATCAAGACTTATTCTAGTTACAAAATCCACACGCTAATACAACTCAATCAGCTATATTCAACACCCTATTACATTTATACTCTATTTCATATGCCCCCTATTATGAGAATCATAACAAAAGCCTTAGAAGGAAATGAGAAGAAACCGGAGAATTTGACAGAAGCACAATGGGAGGAGTTAGATGAGAAGGCACGCAGAACTATCTGGATGTGTCTTACAAATGATATCCTGGCAGAAGTTTTGGAAGTAAAGACCACTAAGGAGTTGTGGGAGAAATTGCAAGAGATGTTCTGCTTCAAGTCAGTCTATAATACAGTCACAGTTAAGTACTGGTTATTCACGTTCTGTATGTTAGAATGTACATCTCTTAAGAACTGTATTAATGAATTTAACTCTATCATTCAAGAGTTAAAAGAATGGATGATACCGTTAAAGATGAAGATCAGGCCATGCTTTTATTATGTTCACTCTCCACCTCATATAAAGGCTTCGTTGAAAGCATAATTTATGGTGGTAGAAAAATCATCTCTGTTGATGAGATTAAAAGAAACCGACTGAGTAAAGAACGAGTAGATAAAGAATTATCATATTCTGTAAATAACTTAGGTAGCGGTTTGGTTGTGAGAGGTAGAACTGAGACTAGAGGTCCTGGTAGTGGAAACAAGTCTAGGTCTAAGTCTAGACAAAAAAACTTGTCATGCAATTATTATCACAAGAAAGGGCACATAAAGAAGTACCGTTATAAGCTTAAGGATAAGCAGAAAGAAGATAATAGGAAAGACCAGAATAGAAATGATAAGTCCGCTGGGGCTAGTGTAGTTGAAGATGAGAGTGATGCTGATGTTCTATTAGTTACCGATTCCCAATCCAGATCCAAAGATAAATGGATCATGGATTCGGGTTGTTCTTATCATGTGTGTCCTAATAGAGACTGATTCACCACATATAAGTTAATTCAGGGTGGAGTAGTTTTGATGGGCAATGATGCAGCTTATAGAGTTTCAAGTATAGGAACAATACAAGTTAAGATGTTTGACGGTACAGTTAGGACTTTGAGTGACGTGCATCATGTCCCAAAATTGAAAAAGAACCTCTTCTCTTTAGGTATTCTGGAGTCACATGGGTACAGGTACACAGTTGAAGGCAGAGTAATGATGGTTAGTAAGGGTGCCTTGATTGTGATGAAAGGCAAAAGGGTAAGAACCTTGCATGAACTTCTGGGTTCTATAGTGACAGGGTCAGTGGCTGTTTCTACATTGTCTATGTCATATTCAGATATTACCAGGTTAAGGCACATGAGATTGGGTCATATGGGTGATAAGGGACTGACAAAGCTGAGCAAGAGAGGGTTTATTGTGTGGTTAGTCAGCTAAACTGATAGAGTTCTGTGAGCATTGCATTTATGGAAAGTAGAAGAGAGTCAGCTTCAAGTAGGCAGTACATCAGAGCAAAGGAACGTTAGACTATATACATTTAGATTTGTGGGGACCATCCAAAGTTGCTTCTAAAGGAGGTTCCAGGTATCTTCTAACATTTACTTGTGATGTCTCAAGAAAAGTTTGGGTTTATTTCTTCAAACAAAAAAATGAAGTTTATGATACTTTCAAGAAGTGGAAGGTGTTACTTGAGAAACAGACAGGGAAGCAAATCAAGCGGTTGAGGACCGACAATGGCCTTGAATATGTTGAGGGTGATTTCACCAAATTTTGTGAAAATTAATACATTATTAGACACATGACTTGTACATGTCGGCCTCAACAGAATGGAGTGGTAGAAAGACTGAATAAGACGTTACTTGAGAAGGCTCGTTGCATGTTGTCAAATGCAGGGTCAGGGAGAGAATTTTGGGCAGAGGCAGTTAACATGGCATGTTTCTTAGTAAACCGATTTCCTCATTCATCACTTTAATTGAAGACTCCAAAAGAGGTATGGTCTGGATCCCCTGCTGATTACTCTCATTTAAGAATTTTCGATTGTCCGGCTTATGCTTATGTGAATGAAGGAAAGTTAGAGCCTAGAGCCAAGAAGTGCATTTTTCTTCATTATACGTCAAATGTGAAGGGATTTTGTTAATGGGATTCAAAGTGTCATAAATTTTTGACTAGTAGAGATGGGACTTTTGATGAGTCCTCACTACTAGATCCGCCATACACGCCCTCCCTTATTTGTGATACGAGTCAGGCGCAGAAGCCAGGTGTTGATCATATACAATTAAATAATACAGTTTTGCAGCAGGTTGTACCCAGTGAGTGTATACAGGCACTTCCAGTGCAAGTTACTGAAGAAAATGAAGAGGTTGAAACAGGTCAACAGGTGGAGCAGTATACTATTGCTAGTGGTAGACAGAGGAGATAAGCTAGAGCGCCTCGGAGATATGGGTATGAGGAGATGATAGCTTATGCTCTTTCTATCGCTGAGACAGTGGAAGACATTAAGCCTTCCACCTAATCCGGAGCTGTGACTAGGTCTGATTTAGAGAAGTAGATAATGGCTATGCACGAAGAAATGGAGTCATTACAGAAGAACCAGACTTGGCAACTTGTCAAGCCTCAAATAAGAAAGAGAGTTAGTGCAAATGGGTCTTCAAGAAGAAGGAAGGAATTCCTTGAGTGGAAGATGCAAGGTACAAGGCTCGATTGGTAGCAAAAGGCTACAATCAGGTACACGATATTTACTTTCATGATATCTTTTCACCTGTTGTTAGACATACTTCCATTCGATCGGTACTTGCTTTAGTAGCCATACATAATTTAGAGCTTCAATAATTAGATGTGAAAACTGCATTCTTTCATGGTGAGCTAGAAGAGAGTATTTACATGCATCAGCCTGAAGGTTTTGTTGTTGAAGGAAAGGAAGATCATATTTGTTTGTTGAAAAGGTCACTCTATGGTTTGAGGCAATCGCCAAGGTAGTGGTATAAGAGATTTGATCAGTTTATGACCAGCCATGGGTTCTTCTGCAGTAAATACGACAGTTGAGTTTATTTTCAGGCAAACAGGTTCAGGTTCATTCATTTATCTTCTTTTATATGTTGATGATATGCTGATTATAGCTAAGGAGATGTCTGATGTTGATGAATTGAAAACAATGTTGAAAAGTGAGTTCGAGATGAAAGATTTAGGAGCAGCCAAGAAGATTCTTGGTACGGAAATCAAGAGGGACCAAAAAGCAGGAAATTTATACTTGTCTCAAGAAAAGTATATTGAGAAGGTTCTAGACATATTTCATATGAAAGATGCTAAGCCAGTTAGCACTCCTTTGGCAGCTCATTTCAGACTTTCAGCATTAGATTCGGCTCAGACAGAGGAAGACATCAGCTACTTGTCACAAGTCCCTTACTCTAGTTTAGTTGGCAGTATTATGTATGCTATGGTATGTACATGTCCAGATATCGCATATGCTGTTAGCAAGGTGAGCAGATGTATGGTGAATCCAGGTAAAGAGCATTGGGAGGCCGTTAAATGGATTCTCAGGTACTTATGTGGCACTTCTATGGGAGTTTGGGAGGAGTAAATGTTGTCTAGTAGGGTATGTTGACTCTGATTATGGTGGTGACCTCGATAAAAGGAGATCTACTTCAGGATATGTGTTCTACTTGGATGACAGCGCTATCAGTTGGAGAGCAGGTCCACAATCAGTGACCGCATAATCAACTACTGAAGCAGAGTATATGGCAGTAACAGAAGCATTCAAGGAAGTTGTTTGGTTAGTGAACTCAATATTGATCAGGGTACCGTTGGTGTCTATTGTGATAGCCAGTCAGTGATTCAATTAGCCAAGGATCAGATGACCCACCATGACAGGACAAAGCATATTGATGTCAAGCATCATTTCATTCGGGATCTGATTGATAAAGGCAAGGTTAAGTTGAAGAAGATTGGTACTGCATATAATCCCGTTGATATATTCACTAAAGCTCTACCCAGCATGAAATTTGAGCATTGCTCAAATCTGGTTGGGGTTTCTATGTCTTTGAATTAACCCTGAGAGGGGTGGCGTTTTTCGGAGAAGGTGGAGAGTTTGTTTTGTGAGATATTTGAGCTAAGGTGGAAATTCGTTAGGATATGTCTCAAATTCCTTGGTATCGCTGCAGAGGGTACGCCGATCGACCTTGGGGATTAACAGATCGATCGGGAAGTTCGCAAGAGCATAGAGCATCTAGTACGATCCCCGATCATTCGGTGACTTTTCGATCGATCCGGACTCCAATTTCTCGCAAGTATAAATAAACAGCCAGCATTACGTATGCGATTATCCAAAATCAAAGTGAGAGCCGGTGTACCATTGAGAGAAAGAGAGAGAGAAGTAATTTGTAATTCTTCTACTATTTCTCATTCAATAAAAGTTTTCATTTCCGCCTGTGGTTTTTTTCCTCTCGATTGAAGAGGGATTTCCGCATAAATCGCTGTGTTCGTCTTTTGCTCTTTTTTCTTTCTTAATTCACTTCTCGTATTTGTTATAGTATTTGAATTAGATTCAGTTCTGGGTGTTGTTTTCTCCACACACAAGTATAAACATAGCATGTAGAAAAATGATCGAAAGGAAAAATATTAAAGTAAAACTTTGAAAGACGTACCTGGAGCGCGAATCTCATTCTAAATTAGATGATTTGAATTTCGAAGAAAGGCCTAATTACAACTCCAGGTCTTCTCTGTAATGATCTCTTAGCACCAAAAGTGTAGGCTTCCAAAATATTCATATGTAAGAAAAATTTCATAACAAAAATTTCATAACAAAATTTTCCTTTCAATTTTTTAGGAAAACGATTTTCCAGAAAACTTATGCTAAACTTTAAATTATAAAACCTAATTATTAATCTAGGGTTTTCTTTTCATGCAGGAGCATCCCTTTCTATTTTTCACACACAAAAAGAAAAACAGTATATATATATATATATAGATAGATAGAGCGAGAAAGAGAGAGAGAGAGACGTAAATACCAAGTCAAAAGGCAGCAAATCTTCATCAATTAAGACACGTGTCAAAATGTCATTGGTGGAATAGCTTGCCCCTGATGCAAGCTTAAATGCATCATTAAAAGGGGCGGGCACGTACACTCATGCACCCACATACTGTCCCTTGAGGCTGCACTACGCGCGGCACTAAGATCAGCCCTTCATGGGTCGACCCATTGTTTTGGGCCGTGCGAAAGAGCGGCCCATCCTCCTTTTTCAATTTGTTTTTGTTTTTTATTTTAGACACGATGTAATTTCTCATATTTATATATTCATCTCGTAAATATTTGTTTAGCATAAAACTTTATTTATCTCATAAATAAATAATTTATCTCATGAATTTATTTTAATTATTTTTCAAATGGTGCTTTAAGTTGAAACTTGCGAAGAAACCTTAGGGACAATTTAATTATAGCTCTAAATGGGTCAAATTTAATTATCAAGTCTTGATGATGTTGATTACTATTTAACAACACTTAATTCCACTCAATAAAGTCGCACTCTAAAATTAAATATATACACTCAAGAATTTTCAAATAACTTTTATTATGACAATTAATCCCTCGTTAAATATCCATGAAAAAAAATAAATTTAACTGCTGTCATTATTTTTCTCACCTCTTGACCTTAGTTCCCGACTCGCCCCTCTCAAACAATTTATTAATACAGAAAATAATTTCTATACTAATTATGAATGTCAAACATATGGAATGATTTGGCCAAACATTCCCAAATTTGTTTGTATGTTTGCGATTTAATTAAGGGGATATTTTTATCTCATAAGAGACTATAGATTCCTAGTAAAATACCTGCTCCCACTACACTTTATGTCATTACCCAACACACGTAAGAGTTTAGTCACGTATTATGACCCAATCCTTTTAGCACATTAAAGCAAAAAGCATTCCACGCACGAGTTCAAACTATTTTCTAGATTTAGATTTATCATCTTATTAGAATTAATTATTTCTCATAGCAGTTAAGAAATAAATTATTCAGGTGGTCTATCTCAGTGTTCCAATCTTATAGAGAACACCAATATAATACTTTTAAATCCCTATCCATCTAAAGCATCATATTATAGTCTTATCTGACAAGTTGTCCAAACCTATCACCGACTACGAACATACTTTGACAACATATCTTGATTTAAGTCTATCTGTGGCTCAATTTCATTGACCACTTAAACCAAACTTGACATGTCGTCTTGGACTCCATCCATCTCATTGAACGTTTTAGAAACCAATCACACGTATATTTGACCCGTAAAATATAATTAGACAATAAATAAAAATAATTTTATTTAATTAATCTTTAAAATACGATAATTGGATTTTTAGGACATCGATTCTGACAAGTTTTAAAAAGGTTTAACAAGTTTGATTGTAAAGCAATAAATTGCCCATGGCAACTCAGTATAGATTTTTTGCAAGTCAATATCATGAAACTGACTGAGAAATACTAAGGATGGCTAGTATCCCTTAAGCAAACACAATAGGATCATTTATGTATGACATGACCTGTACTAGGCTTGATTTAGAATACCAAATCAGTGTGCCGTGTAGATTCATGGGGAATATAGGAAAAACACACAGGGATGGGGTTAAGTGGTTACTAAGGTTAATGAGAGGAACCTTAGACTTAGGTCTAACCTTTGGAAGAAACCAAAACAACCTAAAACTAGTAGGTTTTATCGACAATGACTTTGGTGGGGATCTAGATAAAGGAAGATCAATCTCAGCCTATATATTCACTTTAATTGGTGGAGCAATTACCTTGAAATCTAAGCTCTAGTCCATGATAGCTTTGTCAACCACTAAAGCTGAATTTCGAGCCTTAACTAACGCCATTAAAGAGGGAATATGGCTTATGGGGTTACTAACTTAGATAAAACTAGACTTAGGCCCACCAGTCATATACTCTGACAGTCAGTTTGCTAGGATGAAATCACATAGGTGTGTCAGTCTCCTCTTCTGGTCTTCACTTTACATGGTCCAATAAGGCCGAGGGTGACCGCTTGATTCTCAAGCGGCTTGACTGGTGCCTAGTCAGTGAGGGTTGGCTTCGTGACTTCCCCATTGCATCCGCTGAGTTCCTTGCCGCCATGTCGTCTCAGACCATAGCGCCATTGTGGTACGAGGGCTTGGGGAACGTCGTGCCCTGCGACTTCCTTTCAAGTTCTTCAATTTTTGGGCCGATCATGAGGACTTCCTTCCCACGGTCAGACGAGTCTAGGACACTTGTGTTAAGGGTACTCCGATGTATCAGCTCACTCAGAAGCTGAAGTTGCTGAAGAGTGAGTTGAAGGCCCTCAACACCCGCCACTACAGTCACACCTCGGCTAGAGTCGAGGTGGCCAGTGATGCATGGGCCACGAGCCAGAGGGCCTTGGATGAGGACCCTAAGAGTCCTTCTCTGCCTCTCGAGGAGCGCCGACTTTTTCATGAGTATTCAGCTTTGTGTCGGGATGAGGAGGCATTCTACCGTCAGAAGTTGCGTATTCAGTGGCTTTCGCTTGGGGATCAGAGTACTCGGTTCTTTCATCGGTCTGTTCTTCATCGGCAGGCCCGGAACTAGATCTCGTCGATTGTGGACTCTGATGGTGTGAGGACTTATGATCCGCAGTTGATCTCTCAGACCGGGGTTACTTTCTTCCAGGATTTGTTGCCTGAGCCGAGTGGTCCGCTGACTGAGGGTGTTTCTGACATTTTTGAGACTCACATCTCCGAGGATCAAGCTTGCCCGCTTATTTCCACGATCTCTGCAGCTGAGGTTCGGGATGCTCTTTTTTCCATAGGCGATGACAGGGCCCCAGGGCCTGATGGCTACACCTCCCTTTTTTTTAAGAGGGCCTGGGAGGTGATTGGAGGAGCAGTGATTAGGGCCGTGCAGTCTTTCTTCATTTTAGGGCTCATGCTAGGTGCCCTGAACACCACCCGGATATGTCTTGTGCCTAAGGTGGAGACTCCCTCCACCTTTGGCGACTTCCGCCCTATCTCCTGTTGCAACATGATCTATAAGTGCATCACTAAGATCATTGCAAACAGGTTGAAGGGTGTCCTTCCTGGGGTGATTGGGGATGCTCAGTCAGCGTTTGTTCCGGGTCGTCGGATTTCCGACAACATCCTTTTGACACAGGAGTTGATGCGCCGTTATCACCTTCAGGTCTCGCCTCATTGTGCACTGAAGGTCGATATCCGTAAGGCTTTTGACACTGTCCGATGGGATTTCATCCTAGCTGCTATGAGGAGTATGGGGATTCCAGAGGTCATGATCGGGTGGGTCCGCGAGTGCCTCTCTACGGCCCGTTTTTCTGTCGCCATCAATGGCGAGCTTCAGGGATTCTTCCGCTCCAGTCGAGGTGTACGTCAGGGTGACCCGCTCTCTCCTTATCTGTTTGTTATCGCAATGGAGGGTCTCCGAGGGCTGCTTCGCCGTGCTATTGATGACCAGCGTCTTCGCTATCATCCGAGCTGCCGTCGTACTGGGTTGACACACCTATGTTTCGCTGATGACCTGATGATATTCTGTCGGGGTGATATGGGTAGTGTATCCGTTGTTCATGAGGTTTTGGACCGCTTTGCTGTACTCTCGGGGCTGCCCTCGAATGCAGCGAAGAGCTTAATTTTTCTAGCAAGGTGTGGACTCTGCGACTCAGCGGGATATTTTGGGTGTTCTGGGTTTCAGCCTTGGGCAGTGCCTAGTTCGTTATCTGGGAGTAACACTTATCACTTCTCGACTGCGGTACATAGACTGCAAGCCCCTACTGGATCGCATTCTCTCTCGTATACGGCTCTGGACCTCCCGTTCGCTTTCGTATGCTGGTCGCCTACAGCTTATCCGCTCTATTCCTTTCGCCACTCAGGTCTACTGGTCGTCGATCTTCATGCTTCCGAAGACGATGATCAGAAAGATCGAGTCGACTCTTGAGGCATTCCTTTGGAGAGGGTCTTCGTTGGCCCCGGGAGGGGCAAAGGTTGCTTGGAGGCATTTGTGTTACCTTAGGCGGGAGGGTGGTCTTGGGATCCGCCGCCTTGCTGAGTAGAACCAGGCTTTGATCATGAAGCATATCTGGTTCCTACTTTCTGACCCCTCCTCTTTATGGCCGCGTTGGGTTCATCTAAATCGGCTTTGAGGGCGGAGCTTCTGGACTATCCGGGCGACAAGTTCGGCTTCTTGGTGCTGGCGTCAGATCCTATCAGTTCGCCGCCTCTGCTCTAGTTTGATCTATCATGTCATAGGCGACGGCCTTGACACTGCCCTATGGACCGATTACTAGCTGCCATGTGGTCGTCTTTCGGAGCGCTTCCCTGCTCGACTGCTCACCTCTTCTGGGCTTCATTGGGATTCTCGGGTCTCATCCATTATTGAGGGTGGTCAGTGAAGATTTCCACAGGGTTGTTTAGAGCTCCGACCCATCTGGGACATGATTGACTTTAGCCCTCGGGCTGGTGGAGCGGACTCCGTCCGGTGGTTGGGTGACCCTTCGGGGCGCTTTACCACCAAGTCCGCTTGGGAGATGCTGCGGAGTAAGAAAGAGGAGGATACCATTCATCACCTTCTATGGTTTCAGATGCATATACCGGGACACTCCTTCATTCTCTGGCTCGCTACTCAACAGCGACTTTGGACCCGGGACCGACTTCGGCGTTTCGGAGCACTAGAGATTCAGAGTATTTGTGTGCTTTGTGGTTCTACTGACGAGACTCACGAGCACCTTTTCTTCGCCTATTCCTTTTCCGCCTCGGTCTGGAGCTCTGTCACTTCGAGTGCATCTATCGCTTGGCCCACCCTTCCTTTGGGTGATCTTGTCGCTTGGGCTGCTCAGCATCACAGGGGACGAGAGATTGGCAGTATCATAGCACGACTCTGCCTCTATGTGACTGCGTATACTGTCTGGTACCAGCGCAACCTTCGGGTTCAGCATTCCCAGTCCAGATCAGTTGCAGCCGTACGAGAGGAGATTACGGGTTTGGTCAGGAGCCGCCTACTTGCGGCTTCTTTGTTCAGAGGAGCCCACTGTCACGCCTCATTACTTCGGCACTGGGGTTTTGAGACTTAGTTTCTTTTTGTCCCTTTTGTTGTTTTTTGGTTGCATGTTGTATGGACTTTGTCTGAACTTTTTTGACGTTGTTTCATACTTGTAGGCTTCGGCCGTGTCCTGGGGTATGCCCTTTGTAACTTGTACTCATTTTCTTTCATCTATATATTTCGCTGACTTACCCAAAAAAAAAAAAAAAACAAACTTTATAGAAGACCAGCTAGAGGCCAATCAAGTGGAGTTGCAGAAAATATATACCGAGGATAACCCGGTTAATATTGGTACCAAGTCACTGCCTTTGGAAAAGTTTGTTAAATGTATCAAGCTTATCCAAATGGACTACAATTCTGGATAAATTGTTTGCAAAAATGCTCCTTATTATTGAACTTCCTACCTTAACTTAAAATGTTCTTCCTCAGCTTCCAGTGTTGTCCTACTCCAAATGCATTTTCTATTTAGGTTGCTCTATACCTAACTTTGTATTTGATTAAAGTGCCTGTTTTGCTCGTCTTTTCTTTTCTCACTAGCCTAATGCCTTTTGTGTTTTAAGTTGTTTTGGTTTGTTTTTTATTAATAGATAACTTGGCTTTGGCCTTTTTTTTTTATGAATTATCAGAAAATGAAAAATGGATCGGGCTTTTGTCATTATCTTCTCAGCCTAACCCAATAGATTAAGTCCAAACAAAACACCAGATTCTGAGCAATGAATGAGGTCGCTCAATCGTCACAAAAAGAAGAGTGGGGAGGCCTAAACTAACTGGAAATGAGAATAGTAACCAACTAAGTGGTACCAACTCACATGTAGCAGCAACAATATTGCAATACTCGGCATCCAACCAAAGAACGTGAGACAATGTGTTGTTTCTTAGATTTCCAATAACCGGGGACGAACCAAGCAACACCACCATAACCCATGACCAAGCAATTTGAATCGGGACAACTAGCCCGTTCCGCATCAGCAAATACACTTAGATGTAAACTGAAGGAAGCGGAATGGAAAAAAGACCTTGTTTAGGGGAACCTTTGATATATCTAAGGATGCCGAAAGCAATAGTGAGGTCGGCAGTTCATGGAGTTGCAAGATATTGGCTAATCTAAGAGAGAGATGTCAGGCATGTCGTGGTAAGATAAAGAAACATACCAATGAGTTTGTTATAATAGGTGGGGCTCCATTGCCTCAACTAAGATGGTCATTCCAAGTCCATAAGCAAAGTCACAAGTCTGGATCCAAGACGAGGCTCAAGAGTTGATTGCAATATATTATTGAAACAGAAAAACGTATGCAGTGTTTTGGGCAAGAACGTGCCCTAAGAAATAGCAAAGTGACGCAAGGTCTTTTAGTGGAAGTGGGTATGATGTGTTTGTTTGCGGGAACTAGCTGAATCAAGATCATTGCTAGCCACAATGATATCATCAGCATAACTCTAATAACAATAAAAGTAGAACCAAAGGACAGGGTAAAAAGACTAAAGCCATAATTGGACTATAGGAAGTTTATGTTAAGGAGGGCACAAGATTATTTGACAACCATTGGCAAATGGCTTTCAGATGGCCAAAGACACTCGTAGCTATCTTACATACTATGGGTCACCTAAGCACAAAAACGGAGGGTAAGGACATGTATGCATCTTCATGGGTCACCATGAAGGAAGGTATTGACCATGCCAAGTGAGGGTAATGCTAATTTTGAGTGGCAGCTAAGGCGAGAAGGGTAAAAACGATGGCGAATTTAGCGATTGATGAAAAGGTATCCAAAAAAATCAACTACCTTTTGTCGGTGAAGTCCTTACCCATGAGACTAGACTTGTAGTATTAGGTAGTCCCATTGGATTTCTGTTTAATTTTGTAAACCCGTAGTTCCATTGGATTTCTATTTAATTTTGTTAACCCATTTGTATCCGATCGGTTTTTTGTTTTGGAGGAAGTAAAGAAATGGACTGTGTATTATTTTCAACGAGGGCATCAACCTCAGCTTGCATAGCTTGGAGCCATGATGGGATTTAAGATCTTCATGAAAAGAAGAGGATTTTGTATCAGTAAAAAATGAAAGAGCAAAGTACAAAACTTTTGTAAGTGGTGAAAGAAACCTTAAGATATGAAAATGGATATTGGATGTGTTATGAACGATTAAAAAATGGATGATGGAGGAGATGAAGTAGCAAGCCCATAGTGGAAATGAGAGAGAAAATGAGAAGGTGAATGCGGTCTGGTTGAGAGACAGATAAGATGATCGTACTATACAGATGATGTCAGTTCAGTAACAGACAAAGGCAATGTAGACGATGATGATGTGTCTGGTGGGATGAAGGCATTTGATGTATCTAATAGGACGCATGAAGATGGTTTATCTAAGGAGGTAGAGGCTGGTGAAGCCACTAAGAATGGTGATACTAGTGAAATAGCAGATGGTGATGAGGAAGACGGTAAAATGGAAATGGAATAAGTAATAAATGAAGGAGGGTAGAAAGTAAAGGAATCATCATGTAATAATCATGGGGAAGGTGATAATATATTATCAAATGAGCCAAGAAAAGGTGCGGGACTCCTATATGAAAAAATATATATATATATTCTCACTAAAAACCACATTTCAATAGACAAAGATGTTAAGCGCCTCATGATCAAGAATCTTATAACCCATAGTCTCAAAGGGATACCCATAAAATATGTAAGTTCATCCATGGATGTAAACTGGTGGTGGGAAGATCTTAGGGTCGATACCAAACAAAAGCATGCTACGAAAAAAGTAACTCTGATGCCGACTGTTGGGTTCACAGTTCTCAACTATGGTCACAACAAAAGGCACCCATTAGAGCACTTAGAGTAGGAGATTCTTTTTTCTACCTAAGTCCCCGGTCAGAGAGTCAAGCTTCGAGACACCTCACGTGCGAGAGCTCCCGGGAATACGGTTATCTCTATAAATTCCTTTGCTCTAATACCAGTAGTTGGGACGAATTTTAAAAATTCTCCATAATATTATAAAGTTTACGCAGCGGATAGGATTTTGAATTCATAATTCTAAACCTAAGATTGATTTAAAATTTCTAATTTTAAATCTACATATTTAAATTCTTAATTTAAATCTACAGATCTAAATTCTTAATTTAGATCTATAGGTCTTTTACTCTAATATATTTATAACAATACATAAACTTAAACAAACACAATAACAAATACTATAAAAAAATAGAAAAGGGAAAACTAAAAGTGAAGGAAACGTACTTGGAATTGCTCTAATATAAGAATATTAGAAAGAAAATAATCTTCAGAAGAAAAACCAAAAATGAAGACCCACGATCTTCTACGCAATAACCTCGAGCTGCCCAAAGGGTGGGGGCCAAAAAATATTAAACTGGGAAAGAAAAATTTTAACGGAAATTTTTCTCTCCAATTAGGTATCTAAAACATTTCTAGAAACCCTAAAATAATTTGTATCAATTGAATTGCCAAACCTTGTAGGTACCTTTATTTATAGGAGTATACCGGAGCGAAATAATAGCCAAAAACCGATGTGGGATGCGTTTTGGATGTTTCGCGTGCAGCCGCGTCTCACCGGATGCCACGTGGCGAGCTGTGATTGGCTCCCACATGCAAACAGGGATCAATAGTGGACGATCCAATGCGCGACATGTCAGATCCGATGCACACAGATCGTTAGCTGTTAAATGCGATTTTGTATTTTTTTTTTTTTTTTTTTTTTGCTTCGTTTTCCACATGTACAAATTTATCTTATGAATATTAATTTTCAAAAATTATTTTAATTTATAATTTAGTACTTTTATTTATCTCATGAATAATGTTTTGCAAAATTAAATTTACCTATCTCATGGATAAATAATTCATCTTATGAATTCTTAAGTATTTTCCTAATGGCAATAAATACAGAGGCTTACATAGGGACCTCATAGACAATTTAAATCTAGCTCCAAATTGGTTAAATTAATCATCTCATGAAATAATTTAATTACCATTTATTGAGACTTAACTCCACTAAATAAATACCATTGCATGCCAGACTTAAACCATTTATTCAATATTTTCCTAATAGACTATATTGATGGCAACAACCCCTCCACTAGATGTCCATGACAAAGGATAAACATAACTACTGCCATTATCCTTCTCATAGCTTCTCCATTAGTTACCGACTCGCCCTTCACTGAATAATTCATTTATACTTGAACATATTCACAGCATAAATTCCAAATGTCAAATACATTGAATACTTTGGCCAAAGATTAAGAACTATTCAAATATATGCAAATCAACTAAGGGGACATCTGCATCTCATAAGAGACTGTAGATTCCCTATTGAATACACTGATCCTTGTCACACTTCTCGCCACTACCCAGTGTACGTGGGAATTCAGTCGTGTGTTTAGACCTTACTTATAGTACACCAAAGTAACTAACGCTCCATGCATAAGTCCAGAATACTCTCAGGATTTAGAGTCTTTCAAACAGTACAACATAAATCACTTATCTCCGATAGTAGTCTAGAAACAAGTAGTCCACATAGTCCAACTCAGTGTGTCAATCTTATTAAACACACCAACCTAACACTTTTGGATCACCATCCACATAATCAAGACAAATTATCTATAGTGTCTATAGTCTTAGCATACAAGTGGTCCAAACTTGTCTTTAACTACGAGTCTTTCAAACAACAATCTGTTATGATTCTAAGTCGATTGTGACGTAATAAGGCTTAATTGTTTGAATTGCAATAGCTTGTATTCTGAGCTAGTAGTTTTGGCACCAATTTAGGATTAAATGTTAGTTGTGTCGATTGGGTCAAGGTAAGGCAAGGGTGGCGGCTGTGCTTGTAAGTGGCCGGGCTTAGATTGTCCAAATCCATTGTATCTTGCTTCATATAAGTAGTTAGATCTTGTGTAATTCTTGATCATTCAATGAAAATTCAACCTAATCTCTTTTGAGATCTTTCTCTCTCTCATCTAATTCTCTCTATATTTCTCATCTCCTTTACTTATCTTCTCATCTAATCTCCCTTTCATAAGGTTAAACTTCAAAAATTATCAAGAGGTTTAACAATTGGTATCAGAGTCTCGTTTGGCTTCCAAATCAAATGTGAATTGATATCAAATATCTTGAATCGCATAGCAAATTGCTTGAGAATTCAGTTCTGAATTTTGTTGTAGTTGTTGCAGTTATTTTCAGGAAATTGCCTTGAAACACATAAAAAGAATTGAATTGGTACGTAAAGATTTGGAACAATGGCTAGTGGAGTCATTACAAGATCAGCAGCTGCTAAATCAGCAGCTAATCCTACATATGCTGAGGTTGTTAGTGGTCATGCTGAGGATGCACCGCAAGTTGTCACTCTAGACATTTTGAATGCACAGATAACAGCTATGATTGTTCAGCTTAATCAATCTTAGCTGGAAAGAGAACAAAGAGCCGAGGATTGGATGCGTAACCTACTCAAGGAACAAGAGCAAACGTTTAATGAGAGGTTCAGTTTACAATCTAAGCATGTAGATGAGAACATTGCTGATCAATTAAATAAAAAAAGCAATAATTTGAGGAGACATTGGCTGAGCAAATTGATCAACAAACACGGATGTTCAATGAGAAGATCAATGAAATTCAAAGTCAGTTCAATAGACAAAATGTACCTTCAGTTCCTGATTCTTTACTTCTTGCTAGTTCGTTGCCTGTGAATCAGCAGATAAGACCTCCGGTAATGTCGCACTCTAATGTTCCTGCTAGACCTGCCGTTTCCAGTGAAAGACCTCAATTTATGACTCAAGCAGCTGAGGTTAGAACTCAAATTCGAAGTCAAGACAAAGAGGTAATTGCTAGACAGGATTAATCATTTGATCAATCTCGATCAAGCTCAATCAAGACCTACTAGCTTGAATTTAGAGCAGGCTGTTCGTCCCATTGAACAAGCAGATGTGCACAAATCTGGCAGTTTGATTGAAGAGCATTTTGATCGGCCTCCTAATCAGTGGAACCAGTGGCGTTCAGGCAGTAATGATGTGACATCCAACAATAGAAGCAGTGGTTATAGACAACCAAGGGTGCAGATTGATCCTTTTGATGGAAAGCAACCTTATTCATGGTTGAGGAGATGTGATAGTTATTTCCACTTCTACCACATTGATGAGGCTGAAAAGGTTCAAATTGCTGCTATTTATCTTCTTGGTGATCACAAGGTATGGCAAGAAACATGTGTGAAGGAGTATATGACAAGGTTTGAGAACCTTAAAGCAAGTATGATAACTGAATATCCTCATGCCATTGAGTCATATTGTGTCTCAAGTTTCATAAGTGGATTGAAACCCAAGGTTAAGAATCTCGTCAAGGCAGTTGGAGCTACAACATTGTCTAAGGCTTATGCTAAAAGCTAAGCTTTTTGAAGCAACAGTCTTAGCTTCAAGTGATGGAAACAAGGGTCGTGGAGGCAGCTTCAGATCTCGGAAAGGATTTGTTAGGCCCAAGTTTCACTGATCAGATGAGAAGAAACCTGAAAGGCTTTCTTACAAGTGCAATCAACCTTATAAATTTGGCCATAAATGTAACCCAAAGTTTGTCATGTCAGTTGAAGGAATCAGCGCCGATGAACAATCAGAGGGAGAAGAATCTGATGTTAGTGGGAATGAGTCAGATCAGGAGACATTTGAGAACCTTGTTGATGATGAAGTTGGAATTTCCATGAAGGCCTTGACTGGTAATGGAACACACAACACAATCCGGATCAAGGGAAAGGCAGGGAAGAGATCCATCATCGTCTTTATTTATAGTGGGAGCACCCACAGCTTCATTGAACCCAAGGTGGTTAAGAAAGTGGGTCATGACGTGATTAAGAATCATCCTTTAGTAGTGGCAGTAGCCGATGAAAATTCAGAGATGACTCAGAATAAGTGCCAAGGATTTCAATGGTTTATGCAAGATCGCAAGTTTGGTCATGATTTCAGGATCTTGCCTTTGGGAGGATGTGACGTGATACTTGGGGTTGATTGGATATAGTCTAGTTCTATTTGATTTTGCTAAGTTGACAATTTCTTTTGTGATTCAAGGCTCCAAGGTCACTTTGCAAGGAATGGCAGACCAAGCTCAATTGCAAATTATGAAAGGAAGGAAGTTGGAAAATGGATTTAAGAAATGTGCTCGCCAGTGGATAGGACGGTTGTTTGCTATATCTCTAACAAACGTTATGAAGATTTCCCAACCTGAAGTGCAAACAGTGATAGAGGAATTTGAGAATTTGTTTGAGCTGCCCATGGCTTTACCTCGTAAGAGAAGTTTAGATCATGCTATCCCTCTCAAATCTGATGCAAAACCTGTTAAGCTAAGACCATAAGAGTGCCCTCATGCTCAAAAGACAGAAATTTGAGAAACAAGTGGATGAATGCTTTGGACAAGTTTCATAAGGCAAAGTCACAGTCCTTTTGCTTATCCAGTCATTCTTGTCAAGAAAAAGGATGGTACGACAAGAATGTGTATTGATTACAAGCAGCTCAACTCTATGACAGTGAAGGATAAATTTCCCATACCAGTTATAGATGATTTGCTTGATGAGTTACATGGAGCACAAGTCTTTTCTAAGCTTGATCTACGGCAGGGCTATAACCAAATCAGAGTAATAGAGCCAGATGTGTACAAGACTGCATTCAGAACACATCATGGACACTTTGAGTTTGTAGTTATGCCATTTGGATTCACAAATGCTCCAGCTACCTTCCCAGCCCTCATGAATGATGTCTTCAAACAGTTCTTAAAGAAGTTTGTGTTGGTGTTTTTCGATGACATCCTGATTTACAGTGGCTCCCTTGAAGAACATTTGAAGCACTTGAGAGAAGTGTTCATGGTCATGCGCAAGCATAAGTTGTCTGCAAAATTGGCCAAATGTTCCTTTACACAGACTCATTTAGAGTATCGAGGCCATGTGATATCCTTAGAGGGAGTTTCTATTGGTCCTTCTAAAGTCCAAGCAATGAGAGATTGGCCTATTCCAGTTACCTTGAAGCAGCTGAGACGATTTTTGGGCTTGACTGAATATTACCGCAAGTTTGTGGCTAAGTATGGAGCTATAGCCAAGCCTCTAACAGATTTATTAAAAAAGATACCTTCAAGTCGTCTGATGAAGCTCAAGTGGCATTTGAGACTCTAAAATCTGCAATGTGTAAAGCACTTATGTTAGCTATGCTTGCTTTCACCTTGGGATTCATATTAAAGACTGATGCTTGTGGGAATGGAGTTGGGGCAGTCTTGTCTTAGAGAGATAGACCTATAGCTTATCTCAGCTAAGCTTTAAGTCCTAAACATCAAGCACTATCCACATATGAAAAGGAGTATCTTGCTATCTTGTCTTGCGATGGAAAAGTGGAGAAATTACTTAGATGGACACCATTTTACAATCAAGACTGACCACCAAACCCTAAAACATCTCTTAGAACAGAAAATTGTCACGAGAATTTAGAGAAAAGGGCTTACGAAGATGTTGGGTCTTGATTATGACGTCGAGTACAATAAAGGAAAGGAGAATGCTGCGGCTGATGCTCTGTCATAGCTTCTGGTGTAGAAGTGACAGTGGCTAAAGGCATTATCAAACTTAAGGGGAAGCTGTACATTAGGACTTCTACTGATCTCAAACACCAATTTATTAATGCTTCACATGATTCAGCACGGGGAGGACATTTAGGAGTGGAAGGAACATATCAAAGGCTCAAGGCTCATTTCAATTGGCCAGGATTGAAGAAGGCAGTGACAAATTTCGTGCAAGGTTGAGAAGTATGTCAACAAACTAAGCTTGGAGATCATAGATATCAATGGCTTCTTCAACCCTTACCTATTCCGGATGGTGTATGGAAAAACATAAGCATGGATTTCATTGAGGGATTGCCTAAATCAGAGGGAAAAGAGGTGATTTGGGTAGTAATTGATCGGTTCACCAAGTTCAGCCACTTCATTGCCTTAGTTCGACCTGTAAAAGCTGAGAAATTGGCTCGTGTGTTCCTTGACAACATATATAAGTTACATGGATTGCCTCAATCCATAATTTTTGACAAGGACAAGCTCTTCACAAGTCATTTTGGGAAGGAGCTGTTCAGCTTGTTAGGAACTACCTTGGCTCTTAGCTCATCTTATCATCCACAAACTAATGGCCAAACTAAGAGGGTAAATCAATGCATTGAGCAATATCTTAGAAGTATGGTGTTTAGCCATCCCAGGGTGTGGGGAAGATGGCTGTCGTTGGCTGAGTATTGGTACCATACTCATTTTCATGCTTCTCTAGGAAGTACTCCATTTAAAGCCTTGTATGGATATGATCCACCATTCCCTTTGATGTTGCAAGGAGTTGTTTCACATGTGGCTGAGGTTACTAAGTTAGTGTAGCAAATGAAGCATCTAATGAAGGATAATCTCCATCAATCACAAGCCCGGATGAAGCATATACCGACCGGAGGAGAGTAGACAGAACTTTTGACATGGGAGACATGGTTTACTTGAAATTACAGCCTTATTGGAAGTCCACGGATGCTGTGAGGAAGAATGTGACACTTTGTGTGAGGTTCTTTGGACCTTACAAAGTCTTGGAAAGAATTGGCAAAGTGGCATACAAGCTTGAGCTTCCACCTAACTCATATATACATCATGTTTTTCATGTTTCTCTTCTCAAAAAGTAGGTAAAGCAAGGCCAAAGTCCCTCTTCATCACCTCCGGAGGTTGGTTCAAATGGCTCATTGACTATGCAACCTGTAGCTGTATTGGAGACCCGGCAGATGCAAGCTGTGCACAAGAGCATACCAGAGGTTCGAGTGACTTGGAGCAATTTGGATGACTCTTTCACTACTTGGGAAGAAAGTTGATTCTTGTTGAGCAAATTTCCCTTCTTCAATTCTTGAAGACAAGAATGTTTTCAAGGGAAGGGGATTGTTACGATTCTAAGTCGATTGTGATGTAATAAGGCTTAGTTGTTTGAATTGTAATAGCTTGTATTGTGAGCTATTTGTTTTGGCGCCCATTTAGGATTAAATGTTAGTTGTGTCGGTTGGGTCAAGGCGAGTCAAGGGTGGAGGCTATGGTTGTAAGTGGCCGGGCTTAATTTTTCCAAATCTATTGTATCTTGCTTCATATAAGTAGTTAGATCTATCTATGGGTTAATCTTATAAACCATTTAGAACAAACATGTAAATTGTCGTCTGAGGACTACACCCATCTCGTGGATGTTTCCAAAAAGAAAATCACATGTAGTATAAAGGCTCGCTTACACAAATTTAATAAGAA
Organism: Simmondsia chinensis; assembly: GCA_018398585.1. Lineage (NCBI taxonomy): Eukaryota > Viridiplantae > Streptophyta > Magnoliopsida > Caryophyllales > Simmondsiaceae > Simmondsia > Simmondsia chinensis. The sequence continues at coordinate 14,452,066 of JAGTTD010000013.1, forward strand.
ATCAACTGGAACTTCAATTTTATTCATTAGTAAATAATATTACCAAATAAATATGTATTTCAGGACACTATTCCTAGTAATCTCCCACTTATCCTAAATCCAATTTATTATATCCTTCATACCCATTCCCTCTAAGTGTGACTCAAAGATTTTCTGAGTCAAAGACTTTGTAAAAGGATTTGCAAGATTATGGCAAGTGTCTATCTTCAAGATGGCCAACTCACCCTTCTCCATATAGTCTCTAATGAGGTGGTACTTCCTTTCAATGCGCTTGGACGTCTTGTGTCTTCTAGGCTCTTTAGAATTAACCACCGCACCCGAGTTATCACAAAAGACCGTAACTGGTGTTAGACCATTTCTAACAACCTCAAGATCTATCATGACCTTTCTGAGCCAACATGCCTCTTTTGTAACTTTTGAAGCTGCAATGTAGTCGGCCTCCATGGTGGAGTCAGCAATACAAGACTACTTAACACTCCTCCAACTGATGGCTCCCCCTCCAAAGGAAAAGACATATCCAGACATCGAACGTCTTGAATCCCTATCTGAAAGGAAGTGTGAATAAATATAGCCAACTGGAACCAGTTCATCATTTTGCAAGATTAGCATATAATCTGTAGTTTTTCTCATGTACTTGAGAATATGCTTCACTGCCATCCAGTGCATCGGACCCGGGTTAGACTGGTATCTGCTTACCATACCAACAGCATGGCAGATATCTGGTCTCGTGCACAACATGGCATACATGAGGCTTCCCACAGTCGAAGCATATGGAATATTCCTCATCTACTGCTCCTCTTGAGGTGTCTTAGGACATTGCTCTGAAGAAAGAGGGACTCCATGCCTGAAAGGTAAAAGCCCTTTCTTAGAGTCTTCAATGCGATATCTTGACAATATCTTGTCAATATAAGTGGCTTGAGAAAGACCCAACTTCCTACTCATGCGATCTCGCTAAAGCTTGATCCTAAGAATATAGCTAGCTTCTCCTAAGTCTTTCATATTGAACTTACCTGACAACCAAATCAATATAGTTGATAACACCCCTACATCATTTCCAATGAGTAGTATATCGTCAACATACAATAGTAAGAAAGTCACTACTATCTCTTGATGCCATTTGTACATGCATGGTTCGCCAACCAATTGCTCAAAACCATAAGACTTGATCACTTCATTGAATCTAATATTCCATGATCACGATGCTTGTTTCATTCCATATATGGACTTCTTCAATTTGCATATCATATGCTCCCGATTCTTGACAATGAAGCTGTCTGGTTGCACCATATAGATGTCTTCTTCAAGACGACCATTTAGAAAGGCCGTTTTGACATCCATTTACCAAATCTCATAATCATAATGAGCTGCAACGGATAGGATTATCCTTATGGACTTTAGCATGGCTATTGGCGAGAAGGTCTCATCATAATCAATTCCTTCCTTTTGGGTAAAATCCTTGGCAACCAGCCTTGCCTTGAAGGTCTCTACCATCCTATCCACTCCTCTTTTCTTCTCATATACCCATTTGCAACCAATGGGCTTAATGCCAATAGGTGCCTCTACAAGATGCCCGGCCAGATTAGAATACATAGACCCTATCTCAAATTTCATTATTAAGACCCATTGGTCAGCATCCTTGTCTTTGATTGCCTCATTGTAGCTAAGAGGATCAGATTCAATGTCACGGTCAACCATCAAGGCTCCTGCCATGAACCTGTCAGGTGCCCTGACAATCTTCCCACTACGCCTAGGCTCTCGTGTACCTGGAATAGTCTCGACCTTATCAGTAGGTGCATCTAATGCATCCACTGTGTCTCGAGTTATGTCTGTTCAGAATAAGCGTAATTTCATTAAGATTCAAGATGTAATCTTGAACTTAACCTAGGTGAAGAGAGGTAAGGTGAGAAGAGAAGTGAAGGAGATGAGGAAATAAAGAGCAGGAGAAGATATTTTTTCATTAAATGAATCAAATCTTACAATCAAACCCTTACTTATACTAATTACAAGATTAAACCACAAAAAATGAATGTAGACTCAAAGACAACTACTAGCCGAATTATTACATCTGAATTAGCTGCCACATTTGATTTAAGACCACCGCCAAAGACTTAAAACAACTAAACAAGACTTAAACTAACAAAACCAACTTTGCCATTGTCAAGATTTAAGATGTAATCTTGAACTTAACCTAGGTGAAGAGAGGTAAGATGAGAAAAGAAGTGAAGGATGAGGAAATACAGAGAAGAAGAAGATATTTTTTTCATTCAATGAATCAAATCTTACAGTCAAACCCTTACTTATACTAATTACAAGATTAAACCACAAATAATGAATATGGACTCAAAATCGACTTATTACATCTGAATTAGCCGCCAAATTTGACTTAAGACCACCGCCAAAGACTCAAAACAAATAAACTATACTTAAACTAACAAAACCAACTTTGCCGCCAAAACCATTTGAACTGTTTTCCCGCCATCAGTTGAAGGAATCGATAAAATTAGCTCTGATCATGACAATACCCTCCCCTCAAGCACATTCTTGCCTCAAGAATGGAAGGAAGGGAATTGAGACGCGAGAAACCTCCAATTTTTCCATGTAGCACATTCAGGACCAAGGGTTGCCTACTGGATCAACACCTGCTTGCTATCAACCCCTTGATCTTACACCATCCTGCTATCAAGAATTGCTGCAGGTTCCTGTATCAGCAGGCCGTGGAAGGAAGCTTGCAGAACAGCAACAAATCCCTTGACCTTGTCTGGCACATGCTTCTTAAGCAAAGAGACATGGAAGACAGGGTGCACCAAGCTATCCTCTCAAGAACCTTGTAAGGCCCAAAGTACCTTGCAGATAACTCGATGGTCTTGTGGATAGCCACTGAACTCTGTTTATATTGCTGTAGCTTGAGATAAACAAGATCTCCAACATCAAATTTCTGTCAATCCTTTTCTTATCAGCAAAAAACTTCATTCTGGCTTGAGCCAACTGAAGGTTGTCCTTGAACTGCCGTGCTAACTAAGCTCTCTTCAGTAATAGCTCATTGACTCCACAAACATGACAAACCATTCCTTATTGCACCAAAGGAGATGGAGGTTCATACCCATATAAAGCCTTGAAAGGGGTTGAACCCAAAGAAGAGTGAAAATTAGTATTGTACCAATACTCAGCAAGAGGCAAATACTTATACCACTACTTAGGATGAGTGAATGTCATCCCTCTCAAACACTGCTCGATGCACTGATTGACCCTCTCTGTTTGACCATCAGGCTGAGGATGATACGAAGAACTCATAGCCAAAGTGGTGCCAAGCAATAAGAACAACTCACGCCAGAATGAACTAGTGAACAACCTGTCCCTGTCTGAAACAATGGATTGAGGGAGTCCATGAAGCCTATACACCTGATCCAAGAACAACCTGGCCAATTTCTCTGCTGTAATGGGATGATAGAGGGCAACAAAGTGTCCAAACTTAGTGAAGTGATCCACAATCACCCAAATGACTTCTCTTCCCTCAGACTTAGGCAGACCCTCAACAAAATCCATGCTAATATGAGTCCAAGTCCCATCTGGAATCGGAAGTGGTTGTAACAAAACCTTATGGGGAGTGTGCTCAACTTTTTTCTGCTGACAAACTTCACATTGCTGCACAAATTCTTAAACATCTTTCTTCATCCCTTTCCATTGGAAGTAGATCTTAATTCTTCGGTAAGTTCCCTCTATACCGGAGTGTCCTCCCCAAGGAGAGTCATGTGAAGCTCTAATGACTTGTTTACTCAGTCCATGACCTTCGCCAATGCAAATCTTGCCCTTAACTCAAATAATCCCATTGTTCACTGTCACTTTGGCATCAGCTTTGGCAGGAGTAGCTTGTATGCTATCAGGAACAATGTATGTCTCAGCAAATGCATCATGCTTATAGGAATTGATCACCTCTGTCATCCACAAGGGAATTACTTGAGTAATGGCTGCACAAGACCCCTCAACTTCCAAAACCTCAAGTCTTCAAGATAGAACATTAGCAACAACATTTTTAGCTCCCTTCCTATACTGAATTGTATATGCTAATCCCAACATCTTCATTAAGCCTTTCCTTTGAACTGTTGTTGAAATTCTTTGCTCAAGTAGATACTTGAGACTTTGGTGATCTATCTTGATCACAAATTGGTGCCCTTTAAGATAATGCCGCCACTTATGAACTGCAAGAAGTATAGCCATATATTCTTTCTCGTAAATAGACAGCTTCTGATTCTTAGGACCTAAGGCTTGACTGAGGAAAGCCAAGGCTCTTCCATTCTGAGAGAGCACAACTCCAATACCAGTGATGCAAGCATCAGCCTCCAACAAGAAAGGCAAGCTGAAATCAGGCATCACAAGCATAGAAGCCATAGTCATAGCTTGCTTTGAACAGTCAAAAGCTTCTCTTGCTTTGTCATTCCACAAGAACCCATCTTTCTTAAGCATATCTGTCAAAGCCTTCGCAATAATACCATAACCAACTATGTACTTACGGTAATATCCAGTTAGACCCAAGAAACCCCTTAGCTGCTTAAGGGATTTAGGTTGAGGCCAATCTTTCATTGCTTAGACTTTTCGTGGATCTGTTGCAGCACCCTTCCCTGAAATAATATGTCCAAGATACTCAACCTGTGTCTTAGCAAAGGTATACTTGGAAAGCTTTGCATAAAGATTATGCTGCTTCATGGTCTGGAACACCAGCTCAAGATGAGAATCCTGCTTCTATAGGGTAGGACTGTAGACCAAAATTTCATCGAAAAATACTAGCACAAACTTCCTCAAGTAAGGCTTAAACACAAGATTCATCAACGCTTGAAATTTTGATGGTGCATTAGACAATCCAAAGGGCATCACAATACACTCATAATACCCTTGATGAGTTCTAAAAGTTGTCTTATGAATGTCTTGCTCTTGAACTCTAATCTGGTAATGGCCCTGCCTCAAGTCCAGCTTAGAGAAATACTAGGCTCCATGCAATTCATCCAACAAGTTGTCAATGATAGGAATTGACAACTTATCCTTGACTGTGAGAGAGTTTAAGTGACAATAATCAATGCACATTCTAGAAGTCTCATCCTTTTTCTTCACTAAAATCACAGGAGAGGCAAAAGGATTGTGACTGTGTCGTATGAACTTTGTCTTTAACAACTCATTAATTTGCCTTTCAATTTCATCCTTTTGTGAATGAGGATATTTATAGGGGTGCAGATTCACAAGATTAGACCCCTCCTTCAAGGGAATTGCAGGATCAAGCTCCCACTTTGCAGGTAAAGTATCTGGTTGCTCAAACAATTCTTCATACTCTTTAAGCAAGACATTTAATTCATCACTGGATTCAGTGGACTCAGCTTCTGAATCAGCTGTGAGTGAGTAGAGTTGTCCTACCAAGCTGTAATCACCATTCTTGAGTACTTTTTGCAAGCTTTTACCCCTCATTAATTGGAGTTGGCCATGCTCCACTATTGCTTGCAACTGGATCTTCTTTCTATCTTTCTCAAAAGACACAATTAGCTGCAAGAAGTCGAAGAGTATTGGGCTAAAGCTTTTTATTCAGCCCACTCCCAATACTATATCATAGCCTCCCAATCTCAAAACCCTAAAATCATATTCAAATTTGTGCCCTTGCATCTTCCAACAGAAGTTCTTGCACTTTGTGTGTGTCAGTATCGAATTCCCATCAGCAACTGTAACTGCTAAGAGATTGGTCTGAATCAGTTCTTGTCCCACAGCTCTCATAACCTTTGGATCCACAAAACTGTGAGTAGATCCACTATCAATAAGTATCAGCAATTCTTGTTGCCCTGCTACTTCCTTAATGCGTATAGTGTTGTTTGAAACACTCCCTGTCAAAGCCGTAATGGAGATCTCAACATCCTTTTCTTCATCAATATCAACTGTCATCTCTTCCTCAAGTTCCATGCAGTCAATCTTTACATCCACTTTAGTCTCAACTGCTTCTTCTCCAGATACTACCATCAAGAACTTAGGATCACATTTGTGACCAAAGAAATATCTTTGGTTGCACTTGAAACAAAGTTTCTGTGGCCTCTTTTCATCACTGCTTGAGCAAACTTAGTGTAAGAAGATCCACTGAAATTGCTTTTGGGTCTTTGAGAATATGAACTTGTAATCACTGAGCTCTCAACCTTCTTAGCTTTGTATGCTTGAGTGAGACTATAGGGATCAAAAGCTTTCACTAAGCTCATGATTCTTGGCTTGAGGCTAATTCCAAAACTTGACACATAATATGACTCCAGAGCTTCAGGATATACAAACAACGTCCTGGCCCTTAACCCCTCAAATCGTGTCATGTAATCTTTCACTGAAGTAGTTTGAACAACCTTGTTAAAATTGCCCATAACTTCACTAACATCCTCATCACCATATCTGTTACAAAGCTCATTGACGAACTCAGTCCAAGTGATGGAAGGCCTAGTACGCAGCAAACCATAGTACCAAGTCTCCATCTCACCACGCAAATGCATAGCTGCCAATTCTACCTTTTCTTACTCTTCAATTTATTAAAAGCGAAAGTACCTTTGACATTTCCTTATCCAAGACTGAGGGAGGGTACCATCAAAAGCCTCCAAGTCCACTCTTGGCTGCCTAAATCCCCAGCTCACAGCACTCGAAGCACTGTCAATACTGTTAGTTGGAGCAATTACAGGATCAGGAGGTCTAGCTTACTGACTTGCAGCTAAGAGTACACTACCATCAGCTGGCGGTTGCTGCCAATCCATTCTTTACTGCAGACCAGAAAATTGTTGATCAAACTACTAGGATTAAGACTCAAATCTGCGATCCATGTCTTGCTGCAGTGTTTGCATCATATTCTGCATTATAAGCATCATCTTATCTATACGATCTCCCTAAAGATTAGCACTATCACCAACAACAGCTGCAATATAAGTAGAGGCTCATCGAGTGGCATTGTTAGCAACATTAGCTTGAGTTGTAGGTGCCATGGCAGATCGCTTCTTCCTCGTCAGATTGCAAATGATCCACATAATGCAGCAATTTTCAAACTGAAACTACACAATTCAATCAAATTAAAGCTTGAGTTCAATCCAATCGAGTGTAATCTCTAGGCTCTGATACCAGTTGTTAAGATTTAAGATGTAATCTTGAACTTAACCTAGGTGAAGAGAGGTAAGATGAGAAGAGAAGTGAAGAAGATGAGGAAATAGAGAGAAGAAGAATATATTTTTTCATTCAATGAATCAAATCTTACAATCAAACCCTTACTTATACTAATTACAAGATTAAACCACAAAAAATGAATCTAGACTCAAAGACAACTACTAACGGACTTATTACATTTGAATTAGCCGCCACATTTGACTTAAGACCACCACCAAAGACTCAAAACAACTAAATCAGACTTAAAATAACAAAGCCAACTTTGCCGCCAAAACCATTTAAACTGTTTTCCCGCCATCAGCTAAGGAATCGATAAAATCAGCTCTGATCATGACACATTTTCTTTTAATTCCTCTAACCCTACTCTACTTTTGCTTTTGTAGTCTACTTCAAAATCCTCCTCTAAGTATTTCACATTTTCACTTACAAAAACCTTTTGATCAGAAGGACTATAGAAAAGACCACCCCTTGTTCCCTTAGGATAACTAATAAATATGCACACTTCCATCCTTAATTCTAGCTTGTCAGGATTATTTTTCAACACATGTGCTGGGCACCCCCAAATATGAAGATACCCTAGACTTGATAGAACTAAGTTAAGAAGATATGCTGTTGTCTCTAAGGCATAACCCCAAAAAGAGATTGGTAAAGTAGCATGACTCATCATGGATCTTACCATCTCTAACAATGTCCTATTCATTCTTTCTACAACACCATTCTGTTGCGGGGTTCCTGGAGCATAAAGCTAAGATCTAATCCCATTTGCACTTAGGAGATCCAGAAACTCTCCTAAAAGATATTCACCATCTCAATCTGATCGAAGTGACTTAACCTGTTTACCGAATTGCTTTTCAACTTCAGCTTTATACTCTTTGAACTTTTCAAAGGAGTCCGACTTATGTGTCATTAGGTAAATATATCCATATCTTGAATAATTATCAGTGATTTTGATGAAGTACTCATACCCACCTCTTGCTTGAACATTCATTGGTCCACATACATTTGTGTGAACCAGCTCCAGCAAGTCGCCAACTCTGTTGCCTTTACTCTTAAAGACAGACCAAGTCATCTTACCTTCTATGACGGATTTGCAGACTGGTAATGATTTCAAGTCCAACGGTTTTGTTAGTCCATCTTTTACCAGTCTTTAGATCCTATTTGAATTAATATATGACCTAAATGTTGGTGCCATGTGTAGGCATTATCCCTTTCAGGATTTTTTCTCTTAGGAGATTGAACAATTGAGCTTGTGTTAGATTCACTTAAACAAATATCAGAGTTTCGATCAGGAAATAACATAAATAGACCGTCCATGCTTGTACCTTTGCATATAAACAATTCATTTCTCGTGACAAATAGTTCAGAACTGAAATTCAATGAATAACCATTATCCATCAAATGAGAGACAAAAATCAATTTTTTGCTCGAAGCATGTACAAATAAACGGTCTTTCAAAAACATAACTCTACCACTAAAGACTAGGCTAACATCTCCCACTCCTAAGGCTGCTACTCTTGTACCATCTCCAACCGTCAGGTATAACTCCCCATCATATAGCCTCCTGGTTAGCCTAAGCCCCTGTAACATATTACAGACGTGGTCAGTTGAATCTGAGTCCATACACCAGAAACCTAGTGAACTTTCAACTGCGTATGGATCAACTAAGTGGGATATCAACATATCTTCACCAGATGGCTTAACAGCCTTTGCAAGAGATGAAGCTAAGTACTTAGTGCAGTTTCTTTTCTAGTGGCCAGTTTTCCCGCAAAAGAAACACTTTCTTTTTGCTGGCTTCTTTATAGACTTGGTTGCTACACTAGCAACATTGCCCTTTCCTTTCTTTCCAGTGAGTCCCTAGTTAGCAATAACTAAGTCCAACTTGCCTTTCCCCGCAAAGTAATTTGGTTCAGTTAAAGCATTATCTTTCAGAATTGAATGAAGTGCACCAGTTTTAGCCATGTCAGAACACTGTAAATGCAAACAATTGTGTAACTATCTAATACGAGTCATGAATAAAGCGGTGATATCAATTCTTTCAATTTAGCGTACATAATTAGTCAAATATCCACTAAACTGTATTATCATGCATATAATGATGACCCAAACACACCACTCCTTACTCCCAATCAGCGGGGTCGCACGAAGCTAGTTCGGGTGAGAATTATTCTCAATTAATCTTTTTTTTTGTGGCTCTTACTAGACATGATTAACTCACCACTTCACTTGAGTCTCTAACATAACACAGTAGAGCTCCTCGGGGAGGCTAATGCATCATGCTAGTCAAGTGTAAACCATTACCTGAACCTCCATACAAATACACATAATACTCCACTGCAGCATGGTCACATCGCTTCTTTGCATTTTGGTTTATCTGAATTGAAGTCTAACCCTGTAATATGCAAACCACATACTCCACAGGGAGGTCTATCGATCTACTATGCTGTTAGACCGATAACGGAGACCACGAGGTCACAACAATTGAAACCTCGCTCCCACTTGATTTTTATAACTAGTGGTTTTCAATTAACTTGCATTTAAAACCTGGATTATCTCATAACCCCCTTTAGAATCTCATTCTAAAATTAACCAACCAAATTAATTAATAAAATATTAAATAATAATACTGACCTATAATTTAGATTATCTTATAATCTATTTTAGAATCTCATTCTAAAACTAAATTAAATAATAAAAAAATCTGTTATAAGACTATAGAGATATTATACTCTATAGGAATATAATATAAAACCAAACCCAAATACACTCGAAATAAAATTGCAAGTATTCACGGTCTTGATGAAGTAATGGCAGGTGAATTAGTAGAATTCGAAGAGGGGACAATAGGCATTGCTCTGAATTTGGAATCAAATAATGGTATAAACCCATCACAATCCATTGATTCTTTTCCGTTGGCAACATTTTTATTAGAGATGTTTATATTATATGTTTATATTATATATGTTCCCGCCTTTTTCTGATATTTATCCCATATCGGATTAAATCAATGAATTGGAACGAATCAACGGATTGTGATGGGTTTATGTTTTTCAGACTAGGACTAATGGATAGCTTAGCGAGTATGCACTATCCAATAAAATAGGAATATACTGGGGATGATTTTTGAATTTTTTACTAGATCTATGGAGTAAGGATTTGTTGGTAAGAACTTTAAAACTAGAAAGGAATTTTCTAATTTTTATAGAATCCTAGCCTAAATATAATCATAATCGAATGGACACAATGCAAGACAATTATTCTATTTATATTATAAAACTATTATTCGATTCTTTAATGAAATCGGAATAGTTCCCTTCATTGGTATATTACTCCATTTGGATGAATTCGAACGGGATTCAAATATTTCTTATTAATTCCTGAAAAAAGGAGCAATTAATTTGAGTATTTGAATATAAGCAGTAGAAGGTTCGTATTTTTATTTAATTTAATTATTGTTATTGGAAATGAATCTGTTTGTTTTTATGTTATTTCGTACTGTACAAATCCTTTGTTTGTCGGATGATTTTCCCACGAGGGGTAATGATAAGAATCATAGAATGGATTGCTACCTATGCCTAGATCACGGATAAATGGAAGTTTTATTGATAAGGGCTTTTCAATTGTGGCCAGTTTTTTATTACAAATAATTCCGACAACTTCAAGAGAAAAGAGGCATTTACCTATATAGAGATGGTGTGATTTGAATTTTTTTTTTTTTTTTTTGGCTCCTACTCTTACAAGTAAAGGCACATGAATCAGGATAGAAAGAAAAAATATTCTTATTCTGTATCACTATATTAAATTATTGAAATAAACCTACGCTTGTTGAAGGTGAAGTTTAGAAATAGAGCAATTCCTTTTGTCGTGTATCCCCGATTGATGCAGCCTCAGATGCTATTCTTCAATTATCAATTTTAGTATTGAGTGAAAGGTTACACCTATGGGCCTTTTATTACAGGTCAATCCTACTCTACTAATGCCAATAGGCGGCATAGGGGAAGAAGCACTACACCTAGGAATCAACAACACGAAAGCTTTGTTATAAGTTTGTTACGCTCGGGCTTGAACCTCGAACGTAAACTAATATAATTTTGATAGGATTGAGAGTTTGGGATGAGAAAGAATGTGAAATTGAGATGAGAAGATAGAATTTTAGAGTTAGATGAGAGAAAGAAGGGAAAAGGAGATGAGAGAGTAGAGTTTGATCTCAAATGAGATTAAGTTTCAGATTTCATTGATTGAATACCTGAACCATTACAATCCTTCACTTATTTATAACAATGAACTACTAACAAACCTAGATAGGAAGCATCTAGAACTATGTAGAATATATCCTAACTAATTAGTTTGTATGATTCTTGGCTCCAGAATTCAGTAACAATAGTAGCATCAGTATGCAACGCAGCACAGGAGCAGCAGCAGCAGATTAGTAAGCACCAGTAGCACTGAATTTAACAGATTTTCCCGCCACAGCTCTCCCGCCTTATTTGCTCATTTAAGATTCGAGTCTCGTATTCTCAGTTTGTAACATTCCCTTCCCCTTGAAAACATTCTTGTCCTCAAGAATGAAAGAGAACGATACTCAAAAATCACTAATTGGAAGCATTACCCTTCCGAAATTGAAGTTTTTTGGACTTGTACAACTTCATAGTGAGGTCGTGCAATTCCTTCCTCCGAGCTATTGGATCCGCTTCATCCTCACTTCCATGGTCTTGATCGGACCCTTCGTTTTCAGCGTCATCCTCATCACTTTCAAATTTCCCTTCAACATCAACTCCTCTTGCCATCATGAGAAGTTTAGGATCGCACCTATGACCGGGTACATAAAGTTGATGGCATTTAAAAAAGCGGTTTCGGGACACCTTCTCAAAGTTTCGGGGGTCTTTATGCTCATCCCATTTCTTGTGGTCTAACCCCTTGTGAGGGTGTTGGAAGTTCTCTTCTCGATGCTTGGGCCGATCAAGAAATGTCTCCCGATGCTTGGGCCGATCGAGAATCGTTAAGTCGGAGGCCTCAATCAATTTTGCCTTCGCAAAGGCTTGTGACAAGGAAGCAGGTTCAAGAGCCTTCACCAAGTTCTTGATTTTCGGCTTTAACTCACTGATGAAGCTCGAGACATAGAAGGACTCGGGGGCTCGAGGTGCAATTGTAATCATACTGGCTCGGAGATTTTCAAATTTCGTCATATAGGCCTTCACGGTAGTGACTTGCGTTAATTTGTTGAAGCTTTCCATGACATCACCCACTTCTTCATCATCATAGCGCTCCCATATCTCAGACACGAACTTGTCCCAAGTAAGAACGGGATTGCTCTTTAGCAAGCTGTAGAACCACACTTCGTGATCCCCTTGGAGATAAACCGCGGCCAATTCCACCTTTTGATCATCGGGGATGAAATAGAAATGGAAATATCGCTCGCATCTTCATATCCACGAGTGAGGTTGCTTCCTATCAAAATTTTCAAGTTGAACTTGAGGTTGTCGGAAGCTATTGTGTCTATTTCCATAGGTAACTTCATTGCTTCGGTCATGAACCATTTCAGAGGCATTTTGTCCATATTGTTGCTGTAGAACAGATGTGGACGGTTGAAAAAGGTGTCCGGAATTCCAAAAAATAAGTTTCGTGCGTGTTGGCTCATAAAACGGATCAAAGTGTACTGCATTCTGTTCTGTTCGGTACTGCGATCCTGGATGCAGATCTGAAAAATATGGAGGATGCTCCTTCGGATCTGAATTTGTGCCTAATGATCGAATATGTTCTTGATCCAATCGTTGCTCATGCATACCAGCTGCTACCTCAACTTCAGGGACCTAATTTCGTGGCCTGAAATGCTCGGTTTGAGCCTGCTCTTGTGGCCTGTTATGCTCGGTTTGGACCTGCACTTGAGCTGCAGCTTCACCACTTTGAGGTTCCAACTCCACATATGTCCTATTTAATCGGCTTGATGGCATTAGTGGTGCAAAACGTGACGCCACATTCTGATTTTCAACCTGGTTGTGCAACTTTTTAAGCCTCTCCTTAAGATTCAAAGTTTGTTGGTTGAAACGGTTGGTGATTCTTTCTTCCAACATCTCAACTTGATGATTCATTTGTTTGGTTATCATTCCTTCAACACCTTGAGACACAAAACTTTTATTGTCTAAATTACTTCCTCCAAGAATTGGCCTATTGAACTGCTTTTGAATCTCGGTTATCCTCTCATCAAACATTCGAGCCTGCTGTTCTATTCTTCCAGTAATCATGTTCTCCAATTGCTGTTGATGCTGCTTGATTTGAGCTTCGATCTTATCATCTACGTGTTGAGAGTGTAAGTTAAACCTTTCAATGAAGGCCTGCTCTTGCTCTTTCAACATGAGACGCATTCGAATATCATTCCTTTGCTCCATTTCTCGCACGGTCTGATTCGATTTCAGCATTGATTGATTCATTTGAGCCATTTGCTTCATCAAGGCTGCCAATTGAGCACTTACTCCATCACTAATGCTTGTTTGAGGTTCACTCTCAACATTTCCACAAACAACTTCAGCATATGACTGATTTGTCACTGCACGAGCAGCTGCAGCTCGGGTAAGAACTCCACCAGACATCACCACATCACCTAACTCCATTCACAACCTCAACCGCAAGCACAAGTTTTCTTGTTTAACCGAATCTGAACGAATTGGTACCTGATCGGGAAGATCCTGATTTGAATTTGGTAATTGCTGTGGAATATCGACCTGAACAACCAGGATGTTGCTGAGCTGAATCTTGATCTTGCTGATTTCCGATCTAAACTTAATCAAATTGTCCTCAACAAATCTGAATTCGCTGAACTCGAACTTGTGCCGAACCGCGATTTCTTTGTTTGAATTGAACTTCAAATCTGCACTTTGATCAGCACCTCCAGAACTTAAGATCTGGTTGTGTAGCTACTGTAACAGCTTAGTTTGGATAGGAACAGTTCGCAAAATCGCAAATCTTCAACGATCAATTGCTTAATGAAGTTTACTCCTTCGAATGCACAAACGACCACTTGCTATCGGTTCGACAATCATCACTGATTCCAAACCCTAGCTTGGAGAATTTCATGCACAACGAATTCGACAAACCCTAACTTCGATCGAGTTTTGACAATGATGTTTTCTTGATTAATTCGGACTGAGAATCCGAAATAGGTTCGATATCTATCTATAGTGATGATTTAATCACACGGAACACAACAATCTTCAAGAACAATATCGGATTTCAACACCTGATGTCGCTCGTCAGAATTCGCCTCTTTATCAGAATCGTCTCCTTGTCAGACTGTCAGAAATCGCCCCGCTGACAAAAAATCTGAATTTTTTTTTTTATTTTTGATTACGCACTCGATCGGATCGAGGCTCTGATACCAATTGTTACGCTCTGGCTTGAACCTCGAATGTAAACTAATATAATTTTGATAGGATTGAGAGTTTGGGATGAGAAAGAATGTGAAATTGAGATGAGAAGATAGAATTTTAGAGTTAGATGAGAGAAAGAAGGGAAAAGGAGATGAGAGAGTAGAGTTTGCTCTCAAATGAGATTAAGTTTCAGATTTCATTGATTGAATACCTGAACCATTACAATCCTTCACTTATTTATAACAATGAACTACTAACAAACCTAGCTAGGAAGCATCTAGAACTATCTACAATATATCCTAACTAATTAGTATTTGTTTGTATGATTCTTGGCGCCAGAATTCAGTAACAACAGCAGCATCAGTATGCAACGCGGCAGCAATATGCAACACAACACAGGAGCAGCAGCAACAGATCAGCACGCACCAGCAACACTGAATTTAACAGATTTTTCCCCCACAGCTCTCCCCCCTTATTTGCGCATTTAAGATTTGAGTCTCGTATTCTCGGTTTGTAACAGGAATGGGACTAACAGGAATGGTTGGGACAACAAACATCCATCTCGTTTGTACTTTAGATACCCATATAACCATGAAGGCTATTGAAGTGACCATTTCCAGGAAATTAGCGGGCATTGAGAACAAAACATTGTTGGAGTTATCATTTCTATCTAGTATGAAGACGTTTGATGTTAACAAAAGCTCTCACACAGGAAGGTTTGCTGCAAATTTCTTGTAAAAACACTAGCCCCGCTCAGTTCATAATGAGAATAATAAATACATGGAATCAAAAAGATTGAAATATTCTTATTATACATACATATAAGGGAGGAGCCGTATGAGATGAAAATCTCAAGTACGGTTTTCGAACGGAGATTCTTTGACGACCATAACGGATGTCAGTTCAAATCCAAAGGAAATTATGTAGAGGCTTTAGAGAATTATTATGAAGCCATGTGCCTAGAAATTGATCCCTACGATCGAAGTTATATACTCTATAACATAGGTCTTATCCACACAAGTAATGGAGAACATACGAATGCTTTAGAATATTAATTTAGAGCACTAGAACGAAATCCATTCTTACCACAAGCTTTTAATAATATAGCCGTGATCTGTCGTTACATGCGACTATCTCCACTATAGAAAGAAACAGGAAAGAGAGAACAAATCCGCTAGTAAATAGTGAATAAAAAAATAGGTTCTCTACATATGCATCATCCAAAAAATGATTTTTATGTGCTGTAGCAAAGAAACTTCATAGAAGTCGAAATATGAAGAAATAAAATATGCCTAGATACTTTTTTATATGGATAAAAGATATAATTGATCGAGAGGAAGCACCGTAAAGATCAATGAACGAGGTTTTGGACCAATACATTAAGAACTACTTACTTATGATATAATATTATACAGATAAAAGTTAGGAATCAACTTATGTAATAGAGTCGATCCACTAAGGTATTGAGCAGTGGTGTAAGATCAGATCCCAAAGATAGTAAGTCTTTTCTTTCTTATGAAGTGAAAGAAAGCCCTTTTCAAAAGTTCTATATAAATTTTGATATGCAACCGACATAGTTACCTTGTAGAAAATGATAATGATAGGAGTAAATACCTATGCTTTATTCTTCTGCAGGTTGGAGAAAAGATAAAACTAAAATTGATTATTAATCAAAATTCACGTTTGAAACTCATGTGATTAACCTCTGTGGGTTAACCCCCAAACATGGGATAGATCTATGATAAATCTCATTCAGTTCGATAGGTATAAAGAACACTAAAAGAATTGACTGCTGAGCCGTATGAGGTAGGAAACTCTCAAGTACGGTTCTAAGGAAAGGAATTGACCTCCCTATTCTATCCGGGGATAACAGGCCATTCAACAGGAAGATTTTGAAATTACGGAGGCTTGGTTCGATCAAGCCGCGGAGTATTGGAAACAAGCGATGGCACTTACTCCCAGTAATTATATTGAAGCACATAATTGGTTGAAGATCATGGGGTTTTTCGAATAGAATAAAAGTTAGTATTTCAAATTTTTTCTATTTGTTAGAATTCATGTTGGCCTATTACATTAGTAAAATAAAACGGGATCATTCTTATGGGAAGAATCAATCAAAGAATTTTATTATATCCCTTCTCCGATCGTTCTACTTTTTTGTTTGTTATTTCAGAAGGATAAAGAACAGTATAGAACAAATTTATTAATTTTTATTATTTAATTTTATTTTTATAATTTAATGTAAAAAGACTTTCAATGGATATTGGGGTGTTTATTAGTACTAATTGCTCGCGTTATGCGACTTATAATATTTTATTTGGAATAGATAGAGCATTTATTATAGTAAAGTAATTAATATAATCTATTAAAACATTTAGTAGCTCCATCTAAAACCTTATAATTGTAACAAGAATAAGCTAAGTTAGACAAAAAAAAAGCGTTTTTACGTCAATCCAAAACCCCGAAAAGGTTTGACAATATTAAAAAGGGTCCATTGAGCGCCTCTTGTCTATGTCATAATAGATCCGAACACTTGCCCTGGATCGACTTCTAGATCATAATTGTTCTAGTGAATAACTAAAGAAAATGGAAGATGGGAGCTAGAAGAGAAAGAAACAAATTCTAAATATCTATCATAGGTTCACTAATTACTTGACTGTTTGCAGGTCTCTTTGTATGTCTTGTCTGGAAAGAGGAGGACTTAATGATTATTCGTTTGCCGGAACCAGAAGTAAAAAGTTTGGTAGATAGGGATCCCATAAAAACTTCTTTCGAGGAGTGGGCCAGACCTGGTAATTTTTCAAGAACAATAGCTAAGGGCCCTGAAACTACCACTTGGATCTGGAAGCTACATGTTGATGCTCACGATTTCGATAGCCATACCAGTGATTCGGAGGAGACCTCTCGAAAATTTTTTAGTGCCCATTTCGGTCAACTCTCCATCATCTTTCTTTGGCCGAGTGGCATGTATTTCCATGGTGCTCGTTTTTCAAATTATGAAGCATGGCTAAGCGATCCTACTCACATTGGACCTAGTGCTCAAGTGGTTTGGCCAATAGTGGGCCAAGAAATATTGAATGGTGATGTAGGCGGAGGTTTCCGAGGAATACAGATAACCTCTGTTTTTTTTTTTTTTTTTATTTAAAGATTTGGCGAGCATCTTGAATAATTAGTGAATTTCAACTCTATTGTACGGCAATTGGTGCATTGGTTTTTGGCGAGCATCTTGAATAATTAGTGAATTTCAACTCTATTGTACGGCAATTGGTGCATTGGTTTTTGCAGCGTTTATGCTTTTTGCTGGTTGGTTACATTATCACAAAGCTGTTCCAAAATTGGCATGGTCCCAAGATGTGGAATCTATGTTGAATCACCATTTAGTGGGTCTATTAGGACTTGGGTCTCTTTCTTGGGCAGGGCATCAAGTACATGTATCCTTATTGATTAACCAATTTCTGAATGTTGGAGTAGATCCTAAAGAGATACCACTGCCTCATGAATTTATCTTGAATCGGGATCTTTTGGCTCTACTTTATCCCAATTTTGTCGATGGAGCGACCCCTTTTTTCCCCTTGAATTGGCCAACATATGCGGAATTTCTTACTTTTCGTGGAGGATTAGATCCAATAACTATGGGTATGTGGCTGACCGATATTGCACACCATCATTTCCTGATAGCGGGTCACATGTATAGGACCAACTGGGGCATTGGTCATGGCTAAAAAGATATTTTAGAGGCTCATAAAGGCCCATTTATAGGCCACGGGCATAAAGGCCTATATGAGATCTTAATAATGTCATGGCATGCTCAATTATCTCTTAACCTAGCTATGTTAGGCTCTTTAACCATTGTTGTGGCTCACCATTTGTATTCCATGCCCCCTAATCCATATCTAGCTACTGACTATGGTACCCAATTGTCATTGTTTACACATCACATGTGGATTGGCGGATTTCTCATAGTTGGTGCTGCTGCGCATGCAGCCATTTTTATGGTAAGAGACTATGATCCAACTACTCGAGACAACAATCTATTAGATCGTGTCCTTAGACATCGCGATGCAACCATATCACATCTCAACTGGGCATGTATTTTTCTTGGCTTTCACAGTTTTGGTTTGTATATTCATAATGATACCATGAGCGCTTTAGGATGCCCCCAAGATATGTTTTTAGATACTTCTATACAATTACAACCTGTCTTTGCTCAATGGATCCAAAACACTCATGCTTTAGCGCCTAGTGCAATGGCTCCTGGTGCAATAACAAGCACCAATTTGACTTGGGGTGGCGGTGATTTAGTAGCAGTGGTTGGCAAAGTAGCTTTGTTACCCATTCCTTTAGGGATGGCAGATTTTTTTGGTCCACCATGTTCATGCATTTACAAGTCATGTGACCGTACTGATACTTTTGAAAGATGTTCTATTTGCTCGTAGCTCTTGTTTGATACCGGCTAAAGCAAATCTTGGTTTTCGTTTCCCTTGTGATGGACCCAGAAGAGGGGGAACATGTCAAGTATTCACATGGGATCATGTATTCTTAGGGCTACTCTGGATGTACAATGCAATTTCGGTAATAATATTCCATTTCAGTTAGAAAATGCAGTCAGATGCTTGGGGAAGTATAAGTGATCAAGGGGTGGTAACTCATATCAC